>CM053574.1:121073956-121217669 GCA_028646485.1 Cryptoprocta ferox | reverse complement strand
TACTTGTGACTGGACCTCTGTCCCTCAATCGAGTTCCTCTGCGTAGAACACACCAGAAATTTGTCATCGCCACCTCCACCAAAATTGATATCAGCAATGTGAAAATCCCCAAACACCTCACTGATGCTTACTTTAAGAAGAAGAAGCTGCGTAAACCCAGACACCAGGAAGGGGAGATCTTCGACACCGAGAAAGAGAAATAGGAGATCACAGAGCAGCGCGAGATTGATCAGAAAGCTGTGGACTCGCAGATTCTGCCAAAAATCAAAGCTGTCCCTCAGCTTCAGGGCTACCTCCGCTCTGTGTTTTCTCTCACAAATGGACTTTACCCTCACAAACTGGTGTTCTAAATGTCTTACAAAGAACCCGATTAAATAACGGATCCATCTCAAAAAAAAAAAAAAAAGGAATATGTTTTATTGAGAGCAAAAGACATACAGAAATGTTCACAACACTAATAGCCAAAAGCTAAACACACCCGAAATGTCTCTCATCAGTAGGAGGAACAAATAAGCTCTCGAGTATTTACACACTGGAACACTGTCCCTCAAAGAGAAATGAACACGTTTCACGTTTCAGGTGCACAACTGTGTGCGTGAATCTCATGAGCAAAATGTTGGATGAAAGAAGCCAGACACAGAGAGTGTGAGCCTCCGGATTCCATGTGTCTGAAGTTCAAAAGTCACTTCACAGTTAGCAGTCAAGAGAGTGGTTGCTTTGGGAGGAATAGTGACTGGGACGGGCACAAGGGATGCTTCTGGAACTCCAGGAATGTTCTATATTTTATGTAGGTGATGCTTATGTGAACATGCCCTCGTGGGGGAAAACCTCTCAAGCTGTATGCTTATGATCTGATTAGAAGCCCCAGTAAAGTTTTGTTAGCTCACAAATTTTTAAAATTAAGATATAAATCACCCTCTAAAGAACAAAATTCGTGGGGTTTGGTATCTTCATTGTGCCATATCGCCATTACATAATTCCAGGACATTTCTGTGACTCCAAAAAGAAACCCTGTACCCATGAACAGTAACTCCCCTTTCCTCCATCCCCTGCACCTGGCAGCTATTCATCAATTTTCCATCTCTTAGCATAATGCTTTCAAGGCTCACCATGGGGTAGCACAGATCAGTACTTAATTCCTATTTGCAGCTGAGTAATATTCCGGTGTATGGATAGACCACATTTTGTTTATCCATTTCTCAGATGATGGACGTTGGAGCTGTTTCACTTTTTGGCTATTATAAATAATTGTGTACAAGTGTTTTGTTTCCAGTTCCCTTGTGATGAATCTAGTAGTGGAATTGCTGGGTACAATGTTGAATAGAAGTGGCAAGAGCAGACATCCTGTATTATTTCTGATCTTAGGGGAGAAATGGCCTTTATCAAGTTGAAGAAGTTCCCTTCTGTCCCTAGTTTGTTTCCTGCTTGTAGCATGAGAATGTGTTGGATTTTGCTGAATGTTTTTCCTGTGTCTACTGAAATGATAATGTGGTTTTGTCCTTTAGCCTGTGAATATGGGCAATACATTGATTCTTGGTATGTTAAATCTTGCATTCTGGGAATAAATCCCATTTAGTTATGATTATAATCTTCTTCATATGTTGCTAGATTCAGTTTATTAGTATTTTGAAGAGAAACTGCTTCTATTTTCATAGAGGATTTGGCCTTTTCCTGAGACGTCTAGCTTTGGTGTTCGGGAAATGCTAGCCTTACAGAATGAGTTGGGAACTGGTTCCTCCTTTTCTATTTTTTCTAAGAGTTTGTAAAGGTTTGGTATTTATTCTTCTTTAAATGTTTGGTAAAATTCACCCATGAGGTCCTCTGGGCCTAGACTTTCCTCTCAGAGAAGTTTTGTTTACTAGTTCAATCTCTTTATTTGTTATAAGTCTATTTGGACTTACTATTTTTTTCTTGAATCAGTTTCAGTAGTTTGTGTCTTTCTAGGAATTTGTCCTTTTCATTTAGATTATTGATTATCAAATAGTTGGCGTCTAACTGCTCATATGATTTCCTTGTAACTGTATTAATGTCTGCAAGGTCAGTAATGGTGCTCTCTCTTGTTTATTCTTGATGTTAGTACTTTGAATCTTTCTCACTCTCCCCCTCTCTCCCTTAATGAGCTAAAGATCTGTCCATTTTGTTACACTTTTCAAGGAAGGAACTTCTGGGTTCATTGATTATCTCTATTGCTTTTCTATTCTCTATTTAATCCCCCCCCCCCCACTCTAGCCTTTATAAAATTTCTTCCTTCTCTTGCTCTGGATTCAGTTTGCTCTTCTATTTCTGGTTTCTTAAGGTAGAAGTTTAAGTTATTGGTTTGAGATATTTTCACTTTTTAAATATGGAAATTCACAGCTATACATTTCCCTCCAAGAAATGCTTTAAGTGCATCCCAT
Organism: Cryptoprocta ferox; assembly: GCA_028646485.1. Taxonomy (NCBI): domain Eukaryota; kingdom Metazoa; phylum Chordata; class Mammalia; order Carnivora; family Eupleridae; genus Cryptoprocta; species Cryptoprocta ferox. The sequence goes on along the minus strand of CM053574.1, from coordinate 121,215,273 downwards.
AAATTTTAGTACATTGTGTTTCCATGTGCTCTGTGTATTCTGCTTTTGTTAGGTGGATGGTTACTTAGCTATCAGTTAGGTTCAGTTGGTTGATAGTGTTGTTCTAATCTTCTGTGTCTGTACTTTCTTCTACAAGTGATTGAGAGTAAGATATCAAAGTTAACAATATTTGTTGAATCTATTTTATTCAATTTTATTAGTTTTTCCTTCATACTTTTTAGAACTCTGTTATTACATATTTGTACATTTATAATTATTATATGTTCCTAATATATTGATCCTTTTATCATAATGAAATGTCCCTTTTTGTCTCTAGTAATATTTTATTTATTTTGTCTATAGCCATTCCAGCTTTATGTTTTTATTTTTTATTTTCCAAGGCATATATTTATTCTATTCTTTTCTTTGAACCTATTTATGATTTTAATATAAAATGTGTCTCTTCTAAATAACATACAGCAGGATCTTGCTTTTTTATTCAACTTGATAATCGCTGGCCTAATTAGTGAATTCCCATTAATATGGTTATTTAATGTGGCTGGATTTCCATCTGCTATTTTACTATTTGTTTTCTGTATAGCTCATGTTCTTTTTTTGTCTTTCTATCCATCCTTTATTGCTTTCTTTTGTGTTAAACAAACATGTTTTAGCATACTACTTAATTCCTCTGTTGATTTTGTAACTACGTAGTTTAAGTTTTTTCTAAGAAGTCGCTCTAGGAATTACAATAAGCAAAATCTGCTTTAGGTGAATACTGACTCAATACCAGTAAAATATAGCAACTTTATTCAAATATAGTTTCATTTCTTTCCCTCCTTTTTGCAATTTCTATTGCAAAAACATACTGACACTATATTATTATCTTTATATTATATCTATAAATGTTACATTGATTTACATAATTTTATGTTTTCTTAAAGAGATTAGAGCAGAAAATTAAAGAAATCTACTCAGTCTTCTATATTTACCCACAAATTGACCATTCCCAGTACTCTTCATCCTTTGAAATTACCATCTGGTGTCACTTCCTTTCAGCTGGAAGGACTTCCTTTAGTATTTCTTGTGAGGCAGGTCTCTTAGCAGCAAATTATTTCAGTCTTTGTTTAACTGGGGATTTTTTTAAATGCCTTCACTTTTTTTTAAGAATTGTTTTGTTAGATCTAGCTATCTCAAATCTATTGTTGAGCCCATTTAGTGACTTTTTCATTTGGGTTATTGTTCTTTTCATCTATAGGATTTCCATTTGGTTATTTTTTATAGTTTCAGTTTCTTTGTCTTTATGTTTCTTATTTGTTAAGTCACCAGCCACATATTTTCCTTTAGTTCTCTAAACATGGTTTCCTTTAATTCTTTGGACACAATTACAATAGCTGCAAAGTATTTTTCTACAAAATCCAGTATTTGAACCCATTCAGAGTTAATTTCTATTGACTGTGTTTTCTGGAGTATGAGGTCACACTTTCCTGTTTCTTTGCCTGCTTCATATTTTTTGTTGAAAATGGGACATTTTAAATAATATTTTGTAGCAACTCTGAGTTCTAGTTTTATCCTAGGAGCCACAGGTCATTTCTATTTTTCTGGAATTGGCTATTTCATATATATTTTTTAATTTATTGCCACAGAGTATCCACAATTTCTTTTTTGAATATTAAAATTTAAAAGAGTATAAGAGAGTAAAAATTCTTCCAGCTTGAAATAAAGTGTTTCATTATGTTTTAAAAGGTACCCTTCTAAAGGAGTTTGTAGGGTAATTTATGATACATCACTACAACAGAAAAAATTCAACACCACCAAAAAGAAGAAGGAGAAGGAGAAGGAGAAGAAGAAGAAAAGAAGAAGAAGAAGAAGAGAAGAAGAAGAAGAAGAAGAAGAAGAAGAAGAAGAAGAAGAAGAAACTTCTATGTGTACTGATTTGGAAAGATAATGACTTGGAAAAACATCTATCTAAGATAAATTTTTAAGTTAAAAAAACCAAGGTGCAGAATGGTGTGTAAAGTATGCTACACCTATATAACGTGTGCTACCATTTACATACACGCACTTAAATTACCTCTGGAAGACATTGGGAGAAGAAGTGGATAGCTGAGGAATAGGAGGGGGAGGAAGAATATATACTCTCTTATACTCTTTTGAATTTTAATATGTAAAAAGAAATTTTGGCTGGTGCCTTCTAACTTGTAATGATGAACATTTAATAAGTATGCATAACATGCAGTCATTTATTAACTCATTGAGTCCTCACAGGAATGCTAAGGAATAAGTTTATTTTAAGCCCCATTTTATAGATGAGAAAACTGAGACACAGAGACTCTGCGAAGCTGGGTGTCCAAGATTCAAAGCTAGTAAGTGGTGGAAACGGTGTGTTGGGCCCACACACTTAAGATCCCGTGTGATATGCGGTGTCCCGCACAGCTTTCTCTTCTTCGTGTGCCTCTTTGAACACAAAAAGCCACTCATTGATGTGCAAAACTTGTCAGTCTTGTGTCTGTAAATTGTATGAGAAGAAGGGCCTCTTCTTTTCCAGGTGACTCACATAATGGATGTTCAGTAAATATTTCTGAACAAAAGAACTGATCCTCTTCAGGGTATTTTTTATGCACTGGGGTGTAAAATCTGTATTTCCTCAAGTCTCCCTCAAAAAGTCATAAAACACATTTCAAAAGTTAGAGACACTCTAGGACAGTTTAAAAGTCAGAGAGTTTAAGATAAAATGCTCTGACAGCCTCTCACTCCCCATCTGTGAGCACCCAGCCTTCTCATCATTGGGAAACATAGCTTGCAGCTCAAGCACATTCATGCATGTGTGAAATATTAAAAACCACCCAGTCCTTCCTGCTCCCATCCTATTGTCCCCACTTTATCCTCAGAGCCTTCTCACCTGCCTATGCCCTTCTTTGTCCCCAGCTCCCTGCCCCAGAGTCTAAACATCACAGAGATTATCTAGTAAAACACAGTGAACCAGCCCTCACTGATTCTAAGACACATATTTTCCCATTTAAACATCTCTAAAATCAGGATGCCTCATAAAGCCAATGATGAGAAAGCCTGGGTCCTAGTTTAACTGTAGTGAGCTCTTCCTCGGTGTTCCATGCCTCCTCCTGCAGTAGTTGGCCTCTTAGATTTGATGAAAGGCAGTTGGCAAAAGGACAGGCAGAAGTTCAGTTCCTCTGAGAGCTGGTGCTGAACTCAATTTAGATTCTATACTTGCATTTCTGGACATCCCAGAGTCACTCAACTAATAATAATGATTAAAAATACTAGCAATAGTCAAGAAGGGGAAGGTGACAGTGGAATAGGAGGACCCTAGGCTTGCCTTATCCCACGAACACAACTAGATACCCATCATATCATCCTAAAGACCCCAGAAATCTATCTGAAGACTGGCAGAACAATCTCCACAACGAAAGGTAGAGAAGAAGCCTCATCAAAGAAGATAGGAAGTGTGGAGACACAGCTTGGGAGAGAAAAGTATCATGGTCACTGCCATAGGGACGGAGCTGTGGTCACAGAGAAAGGTGAGAGACAGATTAACACACGGGGGAGACCACACAGGGAAGAGGAATCCCCATAGCAGTTGGTTTGGAAAGTGAAAGGGACTGAATTTCATGAGTTTTGCAACCAGTGGAGCTTAAACCTGCAGTTTTAAAGGTCAGGGTGCTTGGTTCTGGTAGAGCTCAGAGGACGTTGAGGCTGCTCTTGGAGAAAATGGAGGGCAAACAGCCCACAGACATACAGCATGGAAACAGTGATATGATGAGTGCCTGGGCCACATAGTTGCAAGAAGTTTCTCATCTTGGAGTGTGTTGTAGAGAAGCAGCGTTCATGGAGAGACCCCTCCAGGAACAAAGGAGCTGGCCAGTGCCATATCCCTCCTCCGCCCTCAGCGTAAACACAGAGTCACCTGTGGGAACCGACACTCACTACCTAACTTGCTTACACCAAGCCCACCCTCCACACTCCAGAAAAACTTCCCTTCCCAGTTACCCTTGCTTCAGTCCCAATATGGTGGGCCTCCTACCCAGAAGACCAACCCAAACCCCTGACAACACTGTGTCTCCTGACCTGGGAGTTTTGGGTGGCCTTGGTTCTGGTGGTGGCAGTGACAGGTCTCATTTCACAAGCAGACCAGAGCACACCTAGTTAAAACATGCCACATTCAGACAAGGGACCAAACACTGACCACAACAGGCAAAGAGAACCTCTGCAGATAACTGGCCTGAAAGAGAAAGCAGGTGGGATGCAGCAGTAGAGCACACACCATGTTGGAGACACTTCTGGAAGCACCAGGCCCTGGGGAACAGGGGAGACTACACTGCAGGGCACTACAGGACCACTTTTTCATAAAGCTATTACCCTCATGGACAGGAGATATATAACTGACTTTCCTAACAGAGAGAAACAGACACAGAAACTTAGATGAAATAAGAAGACAGAAGAATTTGTCCCAGATGAAAGAACAAGACAAGGTTATGGCCAGAGATCTAAGTGAAACAGATATAAGTAACATGCCTGATGGAAAATTTAAAGCAATGCTCATAAGGATACTAACTGAACTTGGAAAAAGAGTTGAAGACATGAGTGAGACCATTAACACAGAGGAAAGGAGTAACATAGCAGAGATAAAGGGCTCAGTAAACTAAATGAGAAAACACTTGATGGAAAGAACAGCAGGCTGGAAGAAGCAGAGGAATGAATTAATGACCTAGAAGACAGAGTAATCAAGGAATCAAGCCAAACAAATGGGGGAGAAAAAGAATTAGGCAAAGCAAGAATAGACTTAGGGAACTCAGTGACTCCATCAAATGTAATAACTTCATATTATAGGAGTCCCAGAAGAAGGAGAGAAAAGGGGGCAGAGAATTTATTTGAAGAAATAATAACTGAAAAGTTCCTGAATCTGGAAAAGAAACAGATATGCAATCTAGGAGACTCAGAGAGCCCCCAATAAAATCAACAAAAGCAGATCCACATCAAGACATGTTGTGATTAAATTGGCAAAATATAGTGATAAAGAAAAATTATTAAAAACAGCAAGACGAAAGAAAACAGTAACTTATAAGGGAAAACCCATAGGGCTAGCAGAGATTTGGGATATATTCAAAGTGCTGAATGGCAAAAATCTGCAGCCAAGTACACTGTTTCCAGCAAGGCTATCATTAATTATAGAAAGAAAGATAAGGAGTTTCCCATAAACAAAACCTAAAGTGTTCATGACCACTAAGCCATCCCTGCGAGAAATATTAAAAGGAACTCTTTAATGGAAAGGAGAGACCAAAAGTGACAGTATAAAGGTAGGAAACACAAAAGCAATAAAAATGAATATTTCTGTAAAAAGTCAAAAACTCACAAGGTAAAAGAATGTAAAATATGACAACATTTACCTAAAACATGGGAAAGACAGGAATAAAGAATAGGTTCAAAATTAAAAGACCATCAACTTAATATAGATTGCTATATGCAGGAGAGGTTATATAAAAACCTAATGGTAACCATATATCTAAACCCACTGATAAATATGCAAAGAATAAAGAGAAAAAAAATCCAAATATATCACTAAAGAAAACCAGCAAACAATGAAAGAAAGACAAGAAAGGATCAGAGAAAAATCTTCAAAAACAACCATAAAACAAATAATAAAATGACAATAAATACATATCTATCAATAATTACTTTAAATGTAAAGGGACTAAATGCTCCAATAAAAAACTATAGGGGAACATGATGGATTAAAAAAAAAAAAAGACCCATGTATATGCTGCCTACATGAGACTCATTTCAGACCTAAAGACACCTGCAGATTGAAAACGAGGAGATGGAGAAATAGTTTTGATACAGATAGATGTCAAAAGAAAGCCAGAGTACCAATACTTATAGCAGACAAAATAAACTTTAAAATAAAAACTGTAACAAAAGACAAAGAAAGACATTATATAATAATAAAGAAGACAATCCAACAAAAAGATATAACAATTGTAAATATTTATGCACCCAACATGGAGGCACCCAAATACATAAACCATTTAATAACAAACACAAAGGAACTAATCGATATTAATATAACAGCAGTAGGGGACTTCAATACCCCATTTACATTAATGGACAGATCATCTAAACAACAAGGAAATGGTGGTTTTGAATGACACACTGAACCAGATGTATTTAATAGATATATTCAGGACACTTCATAAAACATCAGAATACACATTCTTTTCAAGTGCACAAGGAACATTCTCCAGAATAGATCACAAAATTAGGCCACAAAACAAGTCTCAACAAATTTAAAAAGATTAAAGTCATACCATGCATCTTTTCTGACCACAACACTATGAAACTAGAAGTCATCCTTAAGAAAAAATCTGGGAAGACTACAAACATGTGGAGGTTAAATAACATGCTACTAAACAAAGAATGTGTCAACCAGGAACTCAAAGGAAAAGTTAAAAAGTACTTGGAAACAGATGACAATGAAAGCACAATGCTTCAAAACCTTTGGGATGCAGCAAAAGCAGGTCTGAGAGGGAAGTTTATAGCAATTGAGACCTATTTCAAGAAGCAAAAAAAAAAAAAAAAAAATCTCCTTGTAGCTAAAGGAGCTACAAAAATAACAACCAACAAAACCTAAAATCAACATAAGAGAGGGAATAATAGATATTAGAGCAGAAATAAATGATATAAAAACTAAAAAACAACAGAACAGATCAATGAAACCAGGAGCTGGTTTGGGGGGAAAAATCAATAAAATTGATAAACTCTTACCCAAACTTATCAAGAAAAAAAGAGAAAGGACCCTAAAAAATAAAATCACAAATGACAGAGGAGAAATAACTATGAACACCACAGTAATGCAAACAATTATAAGAGAATATTAGGGAAAAACTATATGACAACAAACGGGGCAACTTAGAAGAAATGGATAAATGCTTAGAAACATGTAACCTACCAAAACTGAAGCAGGGAGAAAAAGAAAATTTGAACTGACTGATTGCCAGCAAAGTAATTGAATCAGTAATTTAAAAAAACTTCCACCAAACAAAAGTCCAGGGCCAGATAGCTTTACAGGTGAATTCCACCAAGCATTTAGATAAAAATTAATACCCATTCTTCTCAAACTTTTCCAAAAATTAGAAAATGAAGGAAAACTTCCAAATTCATTCTATGAGGCCAGTATCACCCTGATACCCAAACCAGATAAAGACACTACAAAACGGGGCACCTGGGTGGCTCAGTCCATTGAGCATCTCACTCTTAATTTTGGCTCAGGTCATGTCTCACAGGTTCCACATGAGGCTCCGTGCTGATGGCAGAGGGTCTGCTTGGGATTCTCTCTCTCTCTCTCTCTCTCTCTCTCTCTCTCTCTGTTCCTCCCCAACTCATGTGCTCTGTCTCTCTCAAAATAAATAAATAAACTTTTTTTAAAAAAGACACCACAAAAAAAAAAGATCTACAGGCCAATATCTTTGATGAACATAGATGCAAAGGCCCTCAACAAAATACTAGCAAACTGAATCCAACAACACATTTAAAAACATCATTCACCATGATCAGGTGGGCTTTATTCCTGGGATCCAAAGGTGGTTTAATATTCACAAATCAAGCAATGTCATACATCACAGCAATAAGAGGATTTAAAGAAACCATATGATCTTTTCAGTAGATGCAGAAAGAACATTTGATACGAAATATAATATCCATTCATGATTTTAAAAAAAAACCCTCCACAAAGTAGGTTTAGAGGGAACACACCTCAGCACAATAAAAGGCTTTGTATGAAATACAGCTAACGTCATCCTCAGTGGGTGAAACTGAGAGCCCTTCCCCTAAAAAAAAAAACAAGGATGTCCACTCTCGCCACTTTCATTCAACATAGCACTGGGAGTTCTAGCCACAGCAATCAGACAACAAAAAGTAATCAAAGGCATCCAAATCAGTGAAGAAGAGGTAAAACTTTCACTATTTGCAGACAACATGATACTAGATATAGAAAGCCTGAAAGATTCCACCAGAAAGCTCCTAGAACTGATTAGTGAATTCAGTAAAGTCGCAAGGTACAAAATCAATCTACAGAAATCTGTTTCATTTCTATACACCAATAAGGAAGCAGAAGGAAGAGAAATTAGAAAATAATCCTATTTTGGGGGCACCTGGGTGGCTCAGTTGGTTAAGAGTCCAGTTCGGTTTTGGCTCAGGTCATGATTTCACAGTTTTATGAGCTTGGGCCCCCTATAGGGCTCTGCACTGACAGTGGAATTGTCTCCCCCTCTCTTTCTGCCCCTCCCTCACTTGTGCTGTCTCTGTCTCTCTCAAAATAAATAAATAAACTTTTAAAAAAGGAAAGAAAGTAATCCTATTTACAATTACACCAAAAATAATAAGATGCTGAGGAATAAACCTAACCAAAGCTCTATATGAAAAGTATAAAACACAGAGGTGCCTGGTTGGTTCAGTAGGTTAAGTGTCCGACTTCGGCTCAGGTCATAATCTCATGGCTCATGAGTTGAAGTCCCTGCATCAGGCTCTGTGCTGACAGCTCAGAGCCTGCAGGCCTGCCTCAGATTCTGTTTCCATCTTTCTCTGACTCTCCCCCACTCACATTCTGTGTCTCTTTCTCAAAAATAAATAAACACTAAAAAAATTAACATAAAAAAATCTGTAAAACACTGATGAAAGAAATTGAAAGTGACACAAAGAAAGGAAAGATATTTCATGCTTATGAATTGGAAGAGCAAGTATTGTTAAAATGTCCATACTACCCAAAGCAATCTACACATTTAATGTATTCCCTGTCAAAATACCAACAGCATTTTTTACAGAACTAGAACAAACAATCGTAAATTTATATGGAACCACAAAAGACTCTGAATAGCTAAAGCAATCTTCAAGAAAAGCAAAGCTGGAGGCATCAAAGAAATATGGACTTCAAGTTATATTACAAAGCTGTGGTAATCAAAGCAGTATGGTACTGGCACAAAAATAAACAGATAGATCAATAAATAGAACAGAATAGAAAATCCAGAAATAAACCCACAATTATATGGTCAATTAACTTTTGACAAAGCAGGAAAGACTATCCAATGGGAAAAAGATAGTCTCCTCAGCAAGGTGTTGGGAAAACTGGACAGCCATATGCAAAAGAATGAAACCGGACCACTTTCTTACACCATACATAAAAATAAACTCAAAAGTGGACTCAAGACCTAAATGTGAGACCTAAAACCATAAAAATCATAGAAGAGAACACAAGCACCAAGTTCTTTGTCATTAGTTGTAGTAACTTTCTTCTAGACGTGCCTCCTGAGGCGTGGGAAACAAAAGCAAACATAAACTATTGGGATTACATCAAAATAAAAAGCTTCTGCATAGTGAAGGAAACAACCAATAAAACTAAAAGGAAACCTACCAATATTTGCAAATAACATATCCAATAGAGGGTTAGTATCCAAAATATATAAATAACTTATACAGCTTAACAACCAAAAAACCAAATAATCTAATTTTAAAAAATGGACAGAAGACATGAATAGAGATTTCTCCAAAAAGACATACAGTTGGCCAACAGATACATGAACAGATGCTCATCATTACTTATCATCAGGGAAATGTAAATCAAAGAAAGGTATAATGAGATACCATTTCATACCTGTCAGAATAGCTAAAATCAAAAACATAAGAAATAAGTGGTGTTGGTAAGGATATGGAGAAAAAGGACCCTTTTGCACTGTTTGAGGGAATGCAAACCAGAGCAGCCACTCTGGAAAACAGTATGGAGATTCATCAAAAAATTAAAAATAGACTGCCTTATGATCCAGCTATCACACTACTGGGTATTTGCCTAAAGAATACAAAAACACTAATTCAAAGGGATATGCACCCCAATATTTATAGAGCCATTATCTACAAAGCCAAATTATGGAAAGAGCCCAGTGTCCATTGACTGATGCATGAATAAAGAAGATGTGTATATATATATACACCACATATATATATACATATATATACAATATATATACATATATATACCATATATATGTATAATTACAATGGAATATCACTCAGCCATCAAAAAGAGTGAAATCTTGGGGCACCTGGGTGGCTCTCTCAGTTAAGGATCTGACTTTGACTCAGGTTATGATCCCAAGGTTCATGGGTTTGAGCCCTGTGTTGGGCTCTGTGCTGACAGCTCAGTGCCTGTAGCCTGCTTTGAATTCTGTGTGTCTCTCTCTGCCCCTCCCCCGCTTGCACTCTGTCTCTCGCTCTCAAAAATAAGTAAAAGTAAACATTAAAAAAATTTTTTTAAAACTTTATTTTAAAAAAGAGTGAAACCTTCCCATTTGCAATGAAGTAGATGAACCCAGAGGGTGAAATGCTAAGCGAAATAAGTCAGAGAAAAACAAATACCATATGATTTGGAATTTAAGAAACTAAACAGGCAAAGAGAAAAGAGAGACAAACCAAGAAACAGACTCTTAACTCTAGAGAACAAACTGATGGTTACCAGAGAGTATGTGGGTGAGGGGATGGGTAAAATAGGTGATGGGGATTAAGGAGGGCACTTGTGATAAGCACTGGGTGATAAAATGAGAATTTTAATAAATAAATAAATAAATAAACAGTAGCTATACTCCAAAGAAGATTTACACATGGCCAACAGGCACATGAAAGCGCTGGCATCACTAATTATTATAAAAGTGCATATTAAAACCATAATGAGATATCATCTCACACCTGTCAGATTGGCTATTATCAAAAAGACAAGAAATAACAAGTGTTGTTATTGGCCTTGTTGCTTGTGTGTAGGATATTCAGAGTAGAATCCCCAAAGTAATAGAATAGTCTAACGTTTGTTCCAGAAAACCTTGTTTTCAGAGATCACTAACACAGGATGTGGACAAATGGAAACCCTCATCCACTACTGGTGGGAATGTAAGTTGGTGCACCCACCATGGAAAACAGTGTGGAAATTCCTCAAAAAATTAAGAATAGAACTACCATATGGCCCAGCTATTCCACTGCTGGATATTTACCCAAAGAAAATAAAAACAGATTCCAAACAATGTGTGCACCCTCTTGTTCGCTGCAACATTGTTTACAATAGCCAAGATATGGAAACAACCTAAGTGTCCATTGGTAGATGAACAGATAAAGAAGAGGTGGTATATATACAATGGAATATTATTCAGCCATAAGAAAGAATGAAATCTTGACCATTTGTGACAACCTGGGTTGACCTTGAGGGTATTCTCCTAAGCGAAATATGTTGAACAGAGAAAGACAAGTATCTTACGATCTCACTCATACGTGGAATCTAAAAACAAAACAAAACAAAACAAAACAAACAAAAAAACCCAAACAAATGGAGAAATAAAACTAAAACAAACTCATAGATACAGAAAACAAACTAGTGGTTACCATAGGGGACGAGGGTTGAGGAATGGGCAAAATGAATGAGGGGGCTCAACCGGATGGTAACGGATGGTAACTGGATTTGTGGTGGCAATCGCTTTGTAGGGTATGCAGATGTCGAGTTATGAAGCTGTACCCCTGAAACATCTGTAGACCGTTATCGATACAGATAGAGAGAGAGGTAGTATCTAGCCGTCGTGGTATGCCACACACTGAACATGGACTACCTCTCTCTTTACAGTAACCCAGAGAGATAATTTTCTCTGTGTATAGACAGAAAAAAATGAGGTTTAGAGATGCAGTGCTTACATGCTCCTCCTCCAGCCCCATGTGTGGTCCGTCTGCCCTTCTCCTATTTAAAAACATGCTCCCGAGACTGAAGGGCACACATGGACTCCTCCCTAAGTCCTCCCATCCACGGACTCCCTCCTCAGTCTGACTCGTGTGTTATTACAGCAAACAATAACCAATGACTAGTTTACCAACCGCCCTGAGGTCACCAGCCTGAGAGCCGGAGCTGAGGGCACAGGTAGCCGCGCCTATGTGTGTTGCACAAATCGTTATAAAATACCGTGAGGCTTGCACCTTCAGTGCAAGTGGAGGGTGGCAGACGGGTGTAAGCTCAGATATCAGAGGATGAGATGGGGAGAAGACAGGAAGCAGGAGGACGCAGCAGAGCCACCCTGGCCCTCAGAGGGAATCTTCCTCGGGCAAGTGGATGTGCACCTGCACATGGTGGGCCAGTGGTCAGTGGCCTATAAAATGCTGCCTGCGTCATTCTGGTCAGTAGGTGCCCATAGCAATCTTGGAAACAGATCCTCTAAAATAGTAATGACATGGAATATTCTTCTCATGTTTATAAGATTTTTTTTTTCATATTCAATACATTTGGCTCATTGCTTTCATCCACTGTCAGGGAGATAAAAGTGTTTCTGAAACGCAGCTGGCAATGTGTATAGAGGACCTAAGATTGCCCTTTGCCAAGAAACTCCAAGTTCTAGGAACTTATACTGGAGAAGTCATTGGAGAGACACACAAATATTTCTGTACTGGAGTGTTTATTACCATGTTGTTAAAATAGCCCCAAATAAGAAACCAACCTAAAGGGAATAAGTTAATTATGGTACCTATTTACAATGAAGTACTTGTAGACATTAAATAGCAGTTTTTTAATGTTTATATTATTTTTGAGAGAGAGAAAGAGAAACAGAATGTGAGTGGGGAAGGAGTAGAGAGAGAGGGAGACACAGAATCCAAAGCAGGCTCCAGGCTCCACGCTGCAGGCACTGAACCCGATGCAGGACTCGAACTCACGAACCGTGAGATCATGAACTGAGCCAAAGTTGGATGCTTAACTCACTGAGCCACCCAGGCGTCCCTAAAAAATCATTTTAAGACAACGTACTGACATGGGAAAATGTTCATAAGGCCGAGTGAAAATAAGTTATAAAACATATATGAGTTATAAAACATGTAGTGTTCCTAAGTTTATTGATTTATGTGTAAAGAAAAAGTCTGCAAAGAAGTGCAATAAAATATTAACACTAGCTATCTCTAGATTTTTTTTTCTATATTCTTGTTAGAATTTTCAAAAAAAAACTGTAATGAAAATGTATTACTTTTACACTCAGGGGGAAAAAAAGCTATCTAACAAACAAAAATTGTCCACTTGATTTTGCTGATAATGTGGGAGTGACTTTCTTATCTCCAGGAAGGATGTTAGGTCTTCTTGGTTACCAGGTTTAGAGAACAGGTGATGTGATTAAAAAGAGAATTTCCCAGAGCACTTACTCTGGAGAGCAAACACGCCTCACTAAATAGGCTGGGGAAGAGAGAGTTAAGGCATATCTAATCTGTGCAGACTCACTCCGATCTCACTGACAATAACACACTAGGATCTTAGAACACAGTCTCCCAGACGATGAGAAATGAGCATCATTTGGTCTATTTTACAGATAAGAACACTTCCGTGCAGAGAATTGCTTTTTTCCCTGGACTTACCAGTTCAATAAAACCAAGAGTAAAATGTATGCTTTGAGTTTCTGGTCCACTGTGTTGACCTTGTTATTTGCGTGTATAGGAGATTCAGAGACTAGAATCCCCAGAGTAATAGAATACTCTAACGTCTGCTCCAGAAAACCTTGTTTTCAGAGGTCAGTAACACATTGAGTTCATGGTAGCTGTTTTTCTTCTAGTCAAAAACTCTTGAATTGAAGGGAAAATATGCTTTATGGCTTTATATTGTCCCCACTGAAGTGACACAATTCATCTTGCTAGGAGAATATTTTGGTGAGGGGGGGAACATTGTTCCCATGAACCCTTCAGGAATTATCAATGAATGGCATGTATTCACCAAAAGATCACTTGGACATTATGGCAAAAGAATGTATAGTGGGCACTGAATATATTTAAAAATAAAATTGAGACTAAAATAAATGTGAAATAAAAGTGACAGATCAGAATGTAACATTTTGAGACTTGAGAAGCTAGAAAGGACACCACTGATGAATCTCAGGGAAAGAGGGAAAGGTTGTGGAGAAGCAGCTTCTTTTTAATGATCCCCACCAACCGTAACTCGACAAATGGGGCAGTCTGCCGACTAGTGACTACCATTTGATGGCATTTTACAGAGCACATCCGTATATAACATCTCAATTAAACTTGATGAGATCAGTCGTGTCACAGTCTTTCAGGTAAGGGACCCACACCTGAAGAGTAAAGCAATTTACCAAGTTCACGCAGTTGTTGCTTGGTGAAGCTGGAATCGGGCTGGGTTTGCAGGTCTGCTCGTCCCCGTCTCTTAAACACTAGGGGAGCAGGCCATGGGCATGCTTATGCAAGTCATTCTCCCCCTTTGTAATAAAGACTGCTCCCATTTTTTAATCCTTCCTTGTTCTGCAGGACACCTAGGACTAGACATTTTATGTATTATGCCTTTAATCCCTACAACACCACCATGATTTCAGGGTCATTATCTGCACTTGATCCCTTGTGGCCGCCCACTTACACACACAATAAGCAACAAACCTGAGATGCCAAGTCAGGTGTGTCTGACTCCAGAGCTGGAGGGATTTCCAGTGTGTTACCTACAGTCATGATAGTAAAGGTTGGGGCTGGGGGTGGGTATAAAAGTACTTAAACTGAACCATCAGCCCTTAAACATTGTTTAATACTTTGTGAAAGCAAATAAAACCAGAGTTGGCTTTACGGGCACATGACCTGTGCAGTTACCCAGGGCCCTGAGCTCAGAAGGGCCCCGTACTTCGTTTAATGCTCTGCTGTCACCATCTTGAAATGCTCAATAATTTTATCTTTGTATTTGTATTTCTTAAGTGACGTTTGATGGGGCGCTGGAGCACACGCATAATCAGGTGGAGATACACTCGTGTGCATCGTCTGCCACCTTTCCTGCTGTCTGTTGGCATAGAACATTCACGATGCCCCAAGAGCAGAGGATTGTGGCAGACCAGGGATGTGTGGGAGCCCAGTGAGACCCACAACGAGCACAAGGTAACGGGGGATGTCCATGACTGAGGAAGCAGGGGTGCGACAGTCCCAGGAGGCCACACTTCCGTCTCCAAGGTGCTTCCAATGCAGAAAGAAGGCAATGGTGTTCTAAGAAACACAACCAAGGAACCCTATCGTATCCTTTCTTAGACATGCGTTAATTCCCTGTGTTAGCCAGTGACTTATACTGAAGATGATGACAGAGGCACGTGGGTGGCTCAGTTGGTTGGGCGTCCAACTTCGGCTCAGGTCATGATCTTACAGTTGTGAGTTTGAGCCCCACATTGGGCTCACTGCTGTCAGTGCAAAGCCTGCTTTGGATCCTTTGTCCCCCTCTGTCCCCCTCTCTCTCTCTGCCCCTCCCCCTGCTCATGCTCTTTCTCCCCAAAATAAATAAAAACATTAAAAAAAGATGACAACATAGAATAGGAAAGAAAGATAGGGCTACCTACGGTTCCTCATCATTTCAGACCTCCTTCCACATCAGTGTGGGTAGGACATGCCTGTCAAGACATGAAATGGAAACAGTTGAGTTGGTTTCACGCAGTGTTGCCACTGTTCTGGTGAGAATGAAATAGATACGCGTTTATGAGCTAGGAAATACAAATGATGTTGTTTTAATGATTCAGCATATGAGTTAAATGTGCTTATATTTGCTGATATCACATATATAAAAATGAACAATAAAACTCATGCTAATAATTAATTTTTTTTCCTTACTTCAAATCACATTAAGTAGCTAATAAACAGTATGATGAGTCAAGACAGACACTGTGGAGGAAGGAAAAGGCTGTGTGTTTCAGTACCTTCCACAGCACTTTTGTCCCGCATTTTGAACAAGGAGCACTGTGTTTTTATTTTGCACCAGGCCCCGCAAATTCTGTGGTCAGCCTGAGAGCAGTATGCACACACGTACACATATGCACAAATGTGCAAATACATTTTTTGAGGAACAACTGTCCGATACATTTATCCTGCAAATATTTTGGGGTCTGGAAATGTCAGTGGCCATCTCCAGCTTCAGAGAAATAGCAGGCCCCAGTCTTCATTGATTCAGCTCAATTCCACAGTCACACAGTGTGGCACCTAGAAGGACTTTTCCTTGCCACTGATTGAGTCTGAGACCATCTCTGTCATGCCAACTGTGGCAACCCTGCCTTGTGTCACTGAAGCAACATCTCAATTGCTGCGTGTTCTACCAATAATCTTGCCCAAAGGAAGTGGGAGATTCAGAGGCTGACAAGCAATGGTAAAAAAAAAAAAAAAAAATGTAGATATCCAGATGTGGTAGGGAGAGAAATAGCTTCCCCCCAAATAGGTCCTAATCCCTGGAGAGTGTAAACGTTAATTATATGGAAACAAGGTCTTGGCAGATGTGATGGTTTACCAGGGTAAGCCCACAATGCAATCACACGTATCCTTATGAAAGGGAGGCAGAAGGAAATTTGAGGACGTACTGGAAGAGACAGAGAAGTGATTGTGAAGAGATTGTGAAGACAGAGGCAGAGACTGGGGTGCAGTGCTCATGAGTGAGGAACACTGGCAGCCACCAGAGTTAGAAGAGAGAAGGGAGGGTCCTCCCCTCGAGCCTGCAGCAGTGGGGATCCACCGACACTTTGATTTTGGACTTCCGGTCTCCAGATGTGTCAGAGATTAAATCTCTGTTGTTTTGAGTCACCAAGTTTGTGATCATTAATTAGCTCACTTCTTCAAAACAAAACAAACCCTTGCTCTTAAAGGTGGAAAATTAATACTTTAACAGCAGTTTCTCACATATGAAGAGTTAAATCATTTAAAGGCCTGAAGGAGACTGAACACGCGAGCTAACGATGGTCTCGTCTCCTCCCCTCCTGTCCGCAAAGTCCATGGACCACGTGTAGCAGAACGTGAGAATCCAAACACAGTTTAATGTGGTCATATTAAGTTTTCTTAGTAGCTTGTCATCACAAAGAAAAGCTTCAAATCATTCACTAAAGTGCATTGGTCTTTTGGAAGGACATAGTTTTTAGAAAGAAGATCATAAACGTGTATAATTTTGTGATTGTGAGACTTACATAATCATTGGAAACATGTATCATGAACCTTGTAACAAAACAATGCTTCCTATCACATTACTCATTTACAACCATCTTCTGCTAACCTTGCTTCCTTCTGCACGTGCAATTTTCTCCCTGCTTGGTACAAAGATTTGTCCCTTAGGGAAGCTGATTCATACTGCAATTGTGAGTGCTTTGCACACTTGTTAGGTCCATACCATTCACCCTGTGTTTTCCTTTTTCAAGAAAGAAATTTACACAATATAGTCTGAGCTGATATTAAAGAACAATACTGAGTATAGTAGGATTTTGTTAGAATTCAGTATTTCAGCCCTCAGTTCTTCATCAGGAAGAATTGCTCTATAAATAGATGTAGATTTGGTCTGTCAGTGGAGGAGGTGAGTTCAGGGGCTTTCTAAGTTGCCATCTTGGACCGGAAACCAGTTGTAGAATTTAATATGAAGAATCAATTTTATATCATTTGAAACATAAAACAGAAAAGGAAACAGAAAAGCATATGGTTTTAAGATAATCTGATATGTAAAAATCATGTTATTGGTATTTATAATGATATGCTTACCAGTTAGTTCCCTTCCCCACCCTTCTCCTATCTCTATTTTTGCTGACCCTAAAATTTATCTGTAAATACAGAAGGCCTCGGATAGCCAAAATAATCTTAGAAATGAAGAACAAAGTTGGAGGACTTATGCTACCAGATTTCAAAACTTACTGTAAAGCTACACTAATCAAGAGAGTGTGGCAAGAATAGAATTATAGATCAATGGGACAGAAGAGAAAGTCCAGAAATGATGCCTTATGCTTATGAGCAATGGCTTTTTGACAGAAGTTCCAAGGCAGTTCAGTGGGGGAAAGAATAAACTTTTCAACATTTGGTGATGAGACAATTGGATATCTCTATGCAAAAAATAAACCTTGACCTTAGCTAAAATATGGATCATGCGCCTAAGTATAAGAACTACATAAAACTTTTAGAAAACATAATAGCAAATTTTTTTCTTTGTTTTTTAGTGTATTTATTTATTTTGAGAGGGAAGAGGGCATGCGTGCAAGCAGGGGAAAGGCAGAAACAGAGGGAGAGAGAAAATCCCAAGTGGGTCAGTGCAGAGCCTGACACAGGGCTCAGTCTCACAAACTGTGAGATCATGACGTGAGCTGAAATCAAGAGTCCGTCACTTAATTGACTGAGCCACCCAGGCACCCCTGTAATACCAAATTTTTGTGATCTTGGAAAAGGATAAGAAAAGCTATGAATATTAACTAACTAGAATTTAAATAAAAATTTGGGAAAAAAGAATAGCTATGAATAGCTATGACAACAAAAGCACAATCCACAAAAAAAATTGATAAGTTAATTTTATCAAAATTTAAAAGTTTTGCCTATCAAAAGACACCATGAAGAAAATTAAAAGATAAGCAGCATAGTGGGGAGAAATATTTGCAAGTCATATTTCTAATAAAGGACTTGTATTCAGAATATATAAAGAATCCTTACAACTCAATAACAAGACCAACACCCAAATTTTAAAATGGGCAGAAGGTTTGAAGAGACGTTTCCTTGGGGTGCCTGGGTGGCTCTGTTGGTTAAGCGTTCAGCTTCAGCTCAGGTCATGATCTTGAGGTTCATGAGTTGAAGCCCCACATTGGGCTCTGTGCTGACAGCTCAGAGCCTGAGGCCTGCTTCGCATTCTGTGTCCCTTCTCTCTCTGCCCCTCCCCCACTCATGCTCAGTCAGTCTCTCTCTCTCTGTCTCTCTCAAAAATAAATAAACATTAAAAAAAATTTTTTTAAAGGAGACATTTCCCCAAAGAAGATATACAAATGGCTATTAGATACATGAAAAAGGGTTCGATATTTTTTTAAAGTGTTCAATATTATTGGTCATTGGGAAAATGCTGATTAAACCTCCACCCACACACTCCTAAAGTGAAACCTATCTATCAACTTTCCTAACCAGTGATGTGTTGGCAAATATTTTACAATGGTCTCTCTGTGGGGAAAAAACAGCCCTGATGAGTAGCATTGGCCAATTTCCTTGGCATAAAGACTCCCACCTTGGCTAATATCAGGCCTCCCACCTGAAGTGTGAAGGTGGGAATGGGAAGAGATGTGCACACGTGGCTCTTGTGAGTCAGGCTGAGCCTCCTCCCCGGTGCACCACTGCTCCGTACTCACACACCAGAATTGCCAGCACCAGCCTCTCCATTCAGAGGAAAGGCCCACTGAGGACCTTTCCTCACCACTGAGGATTTACCTGCCCAACTGCTAGGGAAACCCTTGCCAGCTGCCTAGAAAACTCTGCATATTCCTTCATTCTTCAAAGGAGCAAATAAAGAAGGCTCACTGCATTTAGGAGGAATCCAACAACTTAAAAGAGAAGGTCCTGGGTGAGCAAATGGGACCCTGTTAGGGAACTGAAATGATTTAGGGATGGGAAGGGGATTTTATTTTGAAATTTCAATTTGTATCCTCCAGGAGATTCAAGGAGATATTCCATCTTTAAATAAATCAAGAAAGAGCTCTCAGAAATTAAAAATATTTTTTGCTAAATAAAAATTCAAAGGATGAAAAATAAAGAAATCTCCCATGATGCCAACAATCAGAAAATGTGAAAGAAAAGATATGATTAGGAGGCCAACATCTGACTAACAGTTTTTGAGAAAAGGAGAACCAAACAAATGGAAGAAAGGAAATAATGTAAGACATAATAAAAGAAAGTTTCTCAGAGCTCAAGATGCCTCCAAATTAAAACTAGTCCAGAAGATGAAAGATGGGGCACCTGGGTGGCTCAGTTGGTTGAGCAACTGCCCTTGATTTCGGCTCAGGTCATGATCCCAGGGCTGTTGGATCAAGCCCCATTCTGGGCTCCACACTGATCATGGAGCCTGCTTAAGATTCTCTCTCTCTCTCTCTGTCTCTCCCTCTGCCCCTCTCCCCAACTTGCTCTCTCTCTCTCTCTCTCTCTCTCTCGCTCTCTAAAATAAAAACAAAAGAAAATGAAAGCTAAAAAACCCAGAACTTTGCACATTCTCATAAGCAAAGTAAAAAAAAAAAAAAAATGGAAAAAAAAACTGTAATGGAAGAACAGACTGGAACCGAACTCACCAGCAACACTGATACTAGAAGACAAAAGACAATGTTTTGCTACTTCTGAGAGCAATTGAATTACAATGGAGAATTTTATTCAGATGAAAGAGCAAAATAAAGGTAATTTCAGGCACACAGAAAATTTGTTTGCCAAGCACTCTTTCTGATGATGTCCTCCAAGGGAAAGAGAGAAGGAAGGAGGGAGAGATGTAGGGAGGGAAGAAGGAAGTCAGTCTGTCCTGGGGTCCAATAGTGGAAGTCCTAGCTGGGGGAGCACTGAAAGGAAGTCCCAGGATAATGGTCGTACTCAGGCCCATGGAGCAATCAACCCTAATGGGAACAGGATGTAAGAATGAGTCTCCTAGAAGAAAGTGTATTCCATGTAATAGATAATATGATTGAAGGGTTGGGTAATTTCAGAATAAGGTAAAGATGTATATTTATTCTGTCAGAAAAAAGTAAATGCAATTATTTTTTAAAGCAATACGACAGTTATATAAAGCAAACTAAATGTTCCTCAAAGGAGCATTAGAAAAGAAAGCCATCTGACACTGACATTTCTGCTTGGCACGACACAGGAATGTTAACACTGGAGCCACTGAGGAAATGTAATCAGAAAACCTACCAAGAAAATGTGATCAGATTCTATTACTTGTCTCTGCCATGAACATTTGTGATTCTAATAGGATAATGCTTTTTATTGGATTTTGATTTCTATAATCAACCTGTAGGCCATTCGCAGAAGACTGTTCCAGAACGGGTTGTATATGTTATCAGACTAGACTACATAACGGTAACATTACAGCAGTCAGATCTTGGGTGATGAAAGAGAAGAGATCAGGTTTGTTTGTTTGTTTAAAAAGGAGCACGAAGACTTAATACCCTACCTTAGGAAATAAATACTATCTAACACAAATAAATAATTACAGACATTACATAAAGTTATTGAGGTAACCAATTAACCAACTAAAAAGTTTTTAAATATCTGAAATTGAGAAGAGAAGGAGGTAGGAAGTATGATAAGAGATGTGTTGTAAGTGAGCTAAATTCTCACTTCTCATGCCGGGAAGTCTATAAATATAATTTAGAGTTAATACAGCATGAAATAGACATATAATTATCTTATTTAGAATTATAGAGATTAATTTCCAAAAGACCTAAGACACAAATGACTAAAACTACTGTGAAAGAAACCAGTTACAAAGGGCCACACATTGAATGACTCTATCTAAATGGAATGCCCAGAATAAGCAAATTCATAGAGACAGAGAGTGGACTGGTGGTTGCCGAGGGCTGGGGGGAAGATGAGAGAATTGAAGAATAACAGAGAATATGTACAGGGTTTCTTTTGGGGCTGATATAGATGTTCTAAGACTGATTGTGGTAATAGTTGCAAAACTCTGGGAATACGCTAAAAACCAATGAAGTGCATGCACCCTTTAGAATTGTATGGTATGTAAATTACATCTCAGTAAAACTTACTAAGAAATAAAGTCTGGGATGCTAGGGAAAACAGTATGAAGGGTCTTCAAAAAGTTAAAAATAGGGGCGCCTAGGTGGCTCATTAGGTTAAGCGTCTAACTCTTAACTTCGGCTCAGGTCATGATCTTGAGGTTTGTGAGTTCGAGTCCCGCATCGGGCTCTGCGCTGACAGTGCAGAGCCTGCTTGGGATTCTGTCTCTCCTTCTCTTTCTGCCCCTCCCCCCACTTGCTCTCTATCTCTGTCTCAAAATAAATAAAAATAACTTAAAAAAAAGTCAAAAATAGAATTCCCATGTGATCCTGCAATCCCCACTTCTGGATATATTTCCAAAGGAATTGAAAAACGGTCTCAAAGATATATTTGCACACCTATGTTCATTACAGCATTATTCACGACAGCTAAGAGGTGGAAGCAACCTAAATGTCCACTGATGGGTGAATGGAGAAAGAAAATGTGGTACATCCACGCAACAGAATATTATTCAGCCTTAAAAAGAATGAAGTCCTGTCGTAGGCTAAGACATGGATGAAACTTGAGGATACAATGCTGAACGAAACAAGCAAGTCACAAAAAGACAAATCAGGTATGAATCCACTTATTTGAAGTACTTGGTGTAATCAGATCCATAGAAACAGGAAGCAGAATAGAATGGTCATTACCAGGAGCTGGAGAGAGGGAAAAGGAGAGGTGTTCAATGAGTGTAGAGTTTCAGTTTCACAAGATGAAAAAATTCTAAAGATCTTACACAACAAGGTGCGCATAGTTAACACGACTGGAGTGTATACTTAAAAATGATTAAGATGGTAAAGATGGTAAGTCGGGACTGGAACGGAGGTAGGAACAGAAGACTTTGCCTTTTCTTTGTAAGCTGTTCTGTACTGTTTGGTGAGTTTTGCTGTTTTTATTTTTTTGTTGATGTTTTTATTTATTTTTGAGAGAGAGAGAGAGAGAGAGAGAGCAGGTGCACACAAGCAGGGGACGGGCAGAGAGAGGGGATAGAGGATCTGAAGTGGGCCCTGAGGTGACAGCAGCGAGCCTGATGTGGGCCTCAAACTCATGGACTGAACTGCGAGATCGCAGCCCAAAAGGAAGTCAGACATTCAACCGACTGAGCCACCCAGGCGCTCCAGCAGTATTTTTCTTATTGTACTTGAGTCCTTAGCAGTTATAAACACAGGTTTCATATCTTGAAATACACTGCTTCCAAGTTCACACATGGGGCGGGGGGTTGATCTATCCTGGATGACAAATAGAGCATAGAGATCATAGACTCACCAATTATTTGCTAATAACTTTTATGTACATTTGTACATAAAATTTGTAATATAAATTTCAGTCACACAGATAAAACATTTGGATATACATGTTACTTATGGAAATTATTTACAAATGCTGACATTGATGGTACAAAAAAGTATTCCATAGAAGTTTGCATAATTTTATATCCAATATAAAAGTATCCCTTCTATAGAAGATAATTTTTTACAGACCTTTTTTTTAGACCTTATTTGATTTTCACTGATTTTTCCCACTAACACCTTTTTTTTTCTTTTCCAGGACCCCACATTGCATTTAGTTGTTATATGTTGTCAGTCTCTTCCAATCTGATGGTTTCCCCATCTTCTTTGTTTTTCATGACCTTCACATTTTTGAAGTATTCAGTTCAGTTATGTCGCATTTCGCTCAGTTTGGGTTTGTCTGATGTTTTCTCATGATAAAGTCATGTATTTGGGGCAAGAAATCTAAAAACGTGATGTTTCGTGCCCTTCTCAGCACATCACATCAGGGGTACGTGATGTTGACATGTCTTATTCTTGGTGGTGTTGACCTTGATCTCTTGATCAAGGTGGTAACTGTTGGGTTTCTCCACTATGAAGTTACAATTGTTCCCTTTGTAAAAAATATTGTGGGGAGACATTTGGAGACTAGATGCAATATCCTTTGGTTGCTCATCCCTATTGGCTGTCAATTTCTTAACGTTCCCAAATGGTTTGTCAGGTGTCTAGGTATTGACTTTAAATAACAAAAGATCTAATTTATAAATATCCATACCATACTATTTAAATATTCTCCAGTTTCCCTCTTCTTTCCTAGTGAGATTTCATACTGTTTCTAACCACACAAGGAAGATTAATGAAAGTGCATTGGTCCTCCGCATTTGAAGGTTTATATACATTTAGGACTTTTATATGCAGAGGACAGTCAATGCTCAGGATTTTTTATATATTTATTTGCTTTTTTGTTTGTGTGTTCCATACATTAATTATGAATTTGAGGAATGGACTCGATATGATCCAAATATGCTTCTTTATCTTGTTTGCTGCACTGATTCCTTCTAAAAAAAACATTAGTTCATGCTAGCAGGATTCAGTTAAATGTGTTACCCCCTTCAGCTAATATTAAGAAAGGATCTGAGCTTCTCAGTCACAATGGTATAAGCCAATATTCTAGCCTTCCGACTGCCCGTGGCAGACAGCAAAATGCCCTCCATGTGCATGTCCAAATCCCCAGAATCTGAGTGAATATGCTATGTTGAAGGGCAGAAAGGACTTTGCAGATGTGATTATGTTGAGGATCCTGAGATGGGAAGGTTCTCCTGGATTACCAAGGTTGGCCCCGTGGAATCATAGGGTCTCTGTAAGAGGAGGCAGGAGGGTCAGAGTCAGAGAAGGACACGTGATGGGAGAAGCAGAGGTCAAAGAGAGAGAGAAAGAGTTGAAGGTGCCCTGTGCTGCTGGCTTTGAGAATTGGGGGGGGGGGGGGCACACAACATGGAAAGCAGGCATCCCCTGGTAGCCGGGAAAGGCAAGGAAGTAGATTCTACTCTAGAACCTTCAGAAGGAACTTAGCTTTGCAAGCACCTGGATTTTAGCCCCATGCAACTCTTGTTGGACTTCTGACCTCTAGAACTGTAATAAACTTACATTATTTTAAGTCACTGAGTCTGTGGTAATTTGTTACAGCAGCAATAAGAAACCAATACACCACCTCAAAAAAAAATATGATCTGTCCTCTTTTTTTTTTGCCAGTAACGTAGAAGTGATATAAAATGTGAAAGATAAATTAAGTGATGTGTTTTAGAAATAACTTGCATTTTTAAAATCTGTGCCATCCATGGCATTTGGAGAGATGATACGTCTTTATTAATTTTAGAAAATTGAATAATTATATATGAGTAAATCACATGTCAAAAGTATGTATTTACTCACAACAAATTCCCAGACTCCACCACTTACATATAATTTTTAAATGTGTAGTAATGCAGTTTGACAAATTCTGGGTTTGTGTAATTAAACCTGAAGTAAATAAATGGGGCATTCATGTCCGTATTTCTGGTATCAGACGATAAATAAGTCGTAATGTTGTTGGCATGTAAACCAATAATGCCTGAGACATTCCATTCAGATTGGGATAATTTCTGAAAGCAACTACTCATGAATTTATTTTTTTTAAAATAGCGAAAAGAGCATATGGGGAATTAAAAGGATCTCTGCTTCCTTTTTTATTCTGATATGTCCCAGGAATTTTATATTAATAATTGGAAGAAATGTTTCCAGAATAAATCATTTGAACAC
Source organism: Cryptoprocta ferox (assembly GCA_028646485.1). Classification (NCBI taxonomy): domain Eukaryota; kingdom Metazoa; phylum Chordata; class Mammalia; order Carnivora; family Eupleridae; genus Cryptoprocta; species Cryptoprocta ferox. The sequence goes on along the minus strand of CM053574.1, from coordinate 121,190,167 downwards.
TTTCTGAAGTAGTGACATTCCAGATAATGACAAGCTTCGAGCACCTACAGCTGGGCACATGGAATGCTTTAGTTCCCTTCTAAGTGCCTAAGGAAGATAAAATTTATTTGAGAACAACAAATATGTTATTTAATTATGTCATTTGGTCTCATAACATATGGAGGTGAAGAATCATTTGATGGCCTTTATTCCCTCCCCCCAAAAAAGTGATATGTTTCTTTCTGAATTTGAAGGAAGACAGTTGTGTGCCCCTTGGGTCATGACAGAGCTAAGACTGTTCAGCACCCTAGGGAAGGCCCCCCATGTCCTCTCTTTGCTGGGCGACCTGAGAGTTCCAGTTCTGGGTTATACATCCCTATCTTCCCAGGCGTTGTCCGTGATCCGATTTCCTATAACTTTCCAGTCAGCGTCTAGTAAACCAGGCTGTGTAGTAAGGATGAAAGAGGAAGCCAAGGAGAAACCAGGACTCAGACCACACCTTGGCCACTCCACCCAGTGTCGTGGGACAAGCCAGTCTTGCAGACAGGAGGTGGCTCACACGGTCGAATCGCCTACGTGCTGGGAAGGAACTCTTGCTTCTAAAAGCTTCTTCCCTTCTCTCAGTTTCACAACTAGAGTTTCCTTTGTTTTGTTTAAATAAGTGGCTTCCCCCCCCCCACATACTCTGTTAAAATGCAGATATTCCAAGGAAAAGTAATACTTCAAGCTTATCGGGCATTTATTTCATCATGTGAGTAAGTTACCGTGTTCCTTTCTGGGAGTAGATTTTGCTGGAGAGAGAGAATACGAAGACCTCAACAGGTAAGGAACAGGCGGCACTTGTGGGAGGAAAATTTTAACAGCAGGCTGTTCCTAGAGAATCAACATTTCATAGATTATCCTAAAATAAACCTTTTGTTCAAAGTATAACGATCTGTTCATTCTTTATCCCTCCTCATGTGTAAATCTGGATGCTGCTTTCTCTACCCCCATGACCACCTTCTCCCCATCATCTTCACAGTCCCTAGCCACCCTGCCCCAGGTAAGGATGTAGCCCAGTAACTGCCAGGTCAGATGTCCACACTCGCAATACAGTTTGGGGAAATAGAGATACCCACCTTCCTCTAAAGAAAACAGGTTGAAGAAACCTTTCAAATGCTTTCATTAACACTGAAGTATATTGAATATGTTTAAAATTTTATGTAAATACATGAAGGCATATGTAAAGATGCTTAAAAATACTAAAAATAAATAATATCACTTCACACCCACTAGGATGGCTATAATCAAAAAGATAATAACAAGGGTTGATGAGGGCGTGGGGAAATTTGAACCCTAATCCACTGGTAGTGGGGTTATGAAAGCGTGCATCTGTTTTGGAAAACAGTCTGGCTATTCCTTAAATGACTGAATACAGAATTGCCATATGATCAACAATTCCATTCTGAGGTGTGAGCAAAGAAATAAATGAGAATATACATCCACACAAAAGCTCGTACACTTAATTTTCATCACGGCAAAAAATTCATAATTGCAAAAATGTGGAAAGAACCCCAATGTCCACCAAGTGATGAGCGGATACACAGGATGTGGTGGACCCACACCATGGAACACCTTCAGCACGTGCTACAACATGGATAAATCTTGAGGACATTATGTCTCGTGACAGAAGCCAGGCACAGAGGACCACAGGTAGTATGATTCCACTTCTATATGAACTGTCCAAGGTAGGCAAGTCCATAGAAACAGAGAGCAGAGTAGTGGTGGCCTAGGACTGGGGTCAGAGGGGGACTGTGAATGGGGTATAGGGTTTCTTTCCAGAGGCGATGAAAATGTTCTAAAATTTATCCTGGTGATGGCTGCCCAACTTTGTGGATATACTAGAAACTACTGAACTACACCTTTTAAATATGGGACTTGCATGGTATGTGAACTCTATCTCAATAAAACTGTTACAAGGAAAAAAAAAAAAAGAGTAACATGACCACAGAGGCTAGAATCTCTCTATGCATCCCGTTGAGGAATTCACAAACTATGTTAATTCCCTCTAGAACTCAGCCCGGAGATGCTGGGTCCTCACTCCTGCCTTCTGCTCTCCCAGGACCCCAAGATCCTAGAGAATCCCACCAATCCAGGTGGCATCTAACCCAGGGGCCTGGGACCACCTGCCCCCTTACCTGCAAATACCACGGACCTGCTCGTGTTATAGCCGCTGCTGAAGATCATCTTGCAAGGTTTTTATTAAAATGAAAACTTCTTATTTAGAGAATACATCTTCTTTTAAGTTTATTTATTTATTTTGAGAAAGAGAGAGAGCACGAGCAGGGGAGGGGAAGAGAGAGAGAGGGAGAGAGAGAATCCCAAGCAGGCTCCACACTGTCAGTGCAGACCCCAATGTGGGGCTTGAACTCTCAAACTGTGAGATCATGACCTGAGCTGAAATCAAGAGTCAGATGCTTAACCGACTGAGCCACCCAGGTGCCCCTAGAGAATATGTCTTATAATCTTATAATATATATATACACACACACACACATATACACATACATATACGTATCCAGCACCCCAGAGAATACATCTTTATAATCTTATTATATATATATACATATACACACATATACATAGATTCACACACATTTTAAAAATATAAACATATATAGTTTTTAACGTGGTAAGAGATCGATCTGCATCATTGTAAGAATGAGTCTGTCAGTCACACAGCAACTATCTGTTGAGCAGTTACTAAGTGCCAGACACTGTGCTTATAGTGGGGGACACGGACGAGAAGAAGTCAGCATTTGTGATAATGATTTAGATCATAAATAATTACCTTCCAACAGTGATAATAGTCTCTCTTCCCCACAATAAACCTAACTAATACCGCATCAGCCTCTACTGTGGAAGAACTTTTGTGAAGAAAATAAACCCAGTTTTAGAGGTAAAATCTCTTTCTGATGAGAGGAAAATAAAACCCAGCAAGGGAAGGTCACTTGCGCAAGGTCACACAGGTGATGCCATTGAACCAGCAAATCTTTTGAATCAGCTGTGAGGCTCTTGAAATGAGGGGAGTGTGCCACTCCCTGACCCACGCTCAGGGAACATTCTATGTTGTTGTCTAGGCCTTTCTTTCTAATTAGTGTAATGAACCACACGAGTCCACCTCCTGACCTCGCACGGGGATGCTGGCGAACGCTTGTGTTCACCATCTGTGCTCCGCCCACTCTCCAGGCTATGCCCTCCCAGCCCAAGCACCCACACCCTGAATGGTGGGTCCGTCATTCCCTTGCTTTTAGAAAGAATTTGACCAGATATAAATACGAACAGCTAAAGCTGTTTGGGAATGTTCTAAAGAGAGGCATTTTAAAGAAGAGGAAATCATCTTTTTTTTTTTTTAATTTTGTTTAATGTTTATTTTTTTGAGAAAGAGACAGAGCGTGAGCAGGGGAGGGGCAGAGAGAGAGGGAGACACAAAATGCGAAGCAGGCTCCAGGCTCTGAGCTAGCTGTCAGCGCAGAGCCCGATGCGGGGATCAAACCCATGAACCGTGAGTTCATGACCTGAGCCGAAGCCGACTGAGCCACCCAGGCGCCCTGAGGAAATCATCTTCTTATATTTGTACGTATTCCCTGCATTGCCCAACAGGCGTATCACAGCACAATAGTGCTCAGAGCCAGGCATAGGGCACTCCCGTCCAGCAGAACTGGCGGGGACTGGGACTCCAGACAAACACCTCTGAAAGCATTTGAGCCAGTTGCTGGTTCTGTTTTCCAGGCCCCTGTCATACAAATGGCCTTTTGTGTATCTTTATATTGCAAATTCCTCCTTCCCCCGCCCCTTGCCATTTCTCGGAATCTCTCTTCTCAGGTAGATGGCCATGGGACCCACTTTGGTTGTGTATTCCTAAAGTCTTTCCCTTAACCATTAGCATCTCCACCTTGGTTCTAGGTGCTTTATAGGAAAACTTCTACTCAATCTTCCTCTGAGATGAAATTTAAAAGTCTTTATGGCCAAGCAATCTGAGGGACGGAGCTGGAGAAAATGACACTATTCCTCCATAAAGTTCCCAAGCTGCCTTTTCAAGGCAGTGTTCTTACTAGAATAGAGTACTACAAACCTTTGTGCCGGTTAAGTGCTTTGGCAAGTAGAAAATAAGGAAGAATCTAAGTCTGGATGACTCTCCCTGCCGCCATTTTGTGCTGATCTCATGATCTCATCGTTACCACTAATATCCACTTCTCCCCAGAAGTTTTCATAAAGCCAGTTTTCCGAGGCCAAGCCATGGTTGTTTCTCAAGGACCAGTTTGCCAATTCTACACATTCAGAGTCTAGACTTGGTGCCCTTTCGGGGGGGGTATCGTGGGTTCAATGGTGCCTCCTTCCTTCCCCAAAAAATATACCCCCTTGGAACCCATGAATGTGGCCCTGTTTGGAAAAAAAAAAGATCTTTGAAGATGGAATAAAGAATCTGGAGCTGAGATCATCGTGCTTTAGGGGGGCCCTGAATCCACTGACAAGTGTCCTGATAAGAAAAGAGAAGGAGAGAAGACACGGAGGAGCAGGGCCATGTAAACACAGTGGCAGAGACTGGAGTGAAGCCTCCATTAGCCAAGGAACACCTGGAGCCACCGGAAGCTGGGAGAGGCAAGGAAGGACCCTCCCCGAGAGCCTTCCCAGGGAGCGCACTGTCAGCACCTTGATTTCGGACTCCCCGCCTCCAGAGCTGGGAGAGAACACATCTGTTATTTATCAACTGTGTGCTAATGTGTTATGGCAGCCGCGGAAAACCAACACATGGAGGGCTGAGAGGAAGGAAGACGTACAGTCGGACTGGTGCGGCGTCACTGTCTCCTGACACAGAGCGCAAGTCAGGGAAGCCCCCAGGGCTGCTATTCCCTTAAGTACACAAATGCCACGGAGGGTCAGGTGAGAAACGCCTGGCCTCCGAGTCCAGTCCCTTCCAGAAATTCTAGTGGATTCTAGGGATTTGCTGATCTATCTCAGGATCAGCAGAACTTACCTCTTGTACCCCCTTAGTTTCTTGTCCCTCATTCATGCTTCCCCATCTCACGTACCTTGCCCCTTCGTGCCATGTTGAGAAGAGAAAGAACTCACACTCTGTGAGCACAGGGCTGTGCCAACAGTGCCTGTGGTTACCACAGTAGTTTGTACTTAGAGGTGATAAATAAACAAGGGCGGCATGAAGGCTTCAGTAGACATGGGGGAGAAACAGCATTTGCTTCACAACTCCTGAAAAGCCAGCTGCACCCCACCCACAGAGCTCCTGACTCAGTAGATCTGGGACTGGGCCGGGGAATTCGCCTCTGTCACAGGTTTCCAGGCGCTGCTGACGCTGCTGGTCTGGGGACCCCACTTTGAGAACCACCAGCCTACAGCCAGAGTGGCTTCCCCGTGGCTCAGGATTCCAAGCTTCAGGAGCTCAACGGAAATACCACCCCACCGAGAACACTCTGGTCCAAATACAGGATCACAAGCTTCAGCTTTCCAGCTGGGGCTTATCCTGAGGGCAGGACCAGCGCTGGGAACGTGCCTCCAGCCCCTGCAGAGCGCGAGGCCTGTCCTTCTGTCCCCGCTGCAGTTTTGCACCCGGTGCAGTCCCCTCTAACCTGCAGCCCCCAGGCTTCCAGTTAACATCAGCTGCTGCCTTGTGGGTATCAATTAAGCCACCACCTGAAGAGGTTTCTCCTCCTGGAGCCCTGGGGAAGAAAGCCCGAGAAGCTCGGGTCCAGCCTCCTCTGGGGAAGAGCCGCCCCAGGGTGGGGGTGTCTCCCCACACCACCGTCTTCCAGCGGGAGGGGCGGGGGAGGGCAGGGAGGCGTTGCTAAGACTCCAAAGACTATAGAGACCGACGAATAGATGCACTGAATGTGGTGCGAACGCACAACAGAGCATCATTCAGCTTTGAAAGGGAAGGCAATTCTGACACCCGCACCAACCTGGCGGGTATGATGCCACCTACATGTGGTACTGGGAGCCCTAAAATTCCAGAAGACAGAAAGGAGAATGGTGGCCACCAGGGGATGGAGAACAGAGAGGAAGTGATCAGTGGGCACAGGGTTTCAGCCTGGCACCGCGACAGAGTCCCGGAAATGGGTGGTGGTGACGGCCGCGCTAAGGTGTGAGCGTGCCATTCGGGGCACACTTCCCGGGTAACGTGTACGTTTTATGTAACGTGAATGTTACCATGCCATGATTTTAAAAAAGTAGAAACTCCTTTCGTTTGCCACCTTCCTGTTCTCAGCATCGGCAAAGCACAACCCCGCTCCCCCTCAAGCCGGACAGGGAGACCGAAAAAGGACCTGGACATAACGGCTGTATTACTTGCGTTCTTGTGATTGTTCAAGAAGGGTAACGTGGAGCCTTCCAGAACTGCTTTGGCCGGTTCACCTTGCAGGTAAAGCCCCGCTTACACGCACGTGCACACGTACACCTGACCAGTGTTGCACCCGGCTTTGCTTCCCTGCGCAGAAGTGGGGTTCTCCCAGCTCAGTGGTCTCCAAAGAGGGGTGCCCCGAGTGTCACCCCAGAAGTTGCTGGAAATGCACATTCTCGAGCCCCACCCAGACCTACTGAGCCCGGCGTGAGGCCAGGCAGCCTGCATTGTAACAAGGCCTTCCAGGGGCCCAAGTGGGCGCTGACTTTGGGGCCCAGGTGTGCCGCCGCGCCTGTCGCCCGCCCCCTAGGGCCCGGGGCTGCACAGCGGAGCCTGGGACGCGGGCCCGGACAGGTAGCCTGCCGCTGGGGCTCAAGGGGCGCTAACCTCCGCTCCCTGCGGTTCCACCGCCTCGGAGGGTGGAGCCCGGCCGCCCCGCCCGCACACCTCCGGCGGCACAGGTGGCTGGGCAGGGCCTGGACACAAAGTCATAAGAGCAGCACCTAAAAAAAAAGTCCTCTCGCCTGGACTCCCCGCTCTCAAGTCGCAGGGAGCCCTCGGAACCGCCACCATGGGTAGGTCCCGGGGCCCGGTAGGGCCGGGGTCGTCGGGGCGCAGAGCGGAGCCCGGGGCGCCGGGCGGGGCCGCTGCAGAGGGGGCGCCGCGGGGGCGGTCCCCGCTGTCGCCGGCGGCCCTGCGCGCGGGGCCGGGAAGGCTGGCACCGCGGACGGACGGGCGGCAGGAGCGCGGCGCCGGGGCGGGAAGCGACGGCGGGGTCAGTGGAAGCGGATCCCCGCGGGCTCCGGGGGAGTGGCCGGCGCCAGACCTCGGTCCCCGCGCGGGGCCTCAGAGGCTGCGAGAACGAACGCCGGGAGCTCCCCCGGCCCCGCCGGCTCGCTGGTTCGTGTCCAGCGTCCGGGCTGGAAACTGGACTGGGGCGTGCAGGTGTCCGCGGGGCCCCAGAAGCTCCGTCTCTCCGGTGGCCGCTTGGTGGCCGCCTTCGCGTGTCCCTTGCCGCTGGCCGGCCAGGTGACCCCGGAGCTCCGGGGGGGGGGGGCGCTGGAGACGGCCCTCGGTGGCCCTTATCGTCCACCGCTTACTGACTCGATGATTTTGCATCAGTAAATTAAACTCCTTGGGCTTCGACGTCCTCCGCCCTCAGGAGTGTCCGCCGCGCTCGGCGGGGGCGTCGGGGTGTGTTAGAGCACAGCCCCCGGCCCTACCGGGGCGCGGCCGTCCTGAAGCAGCCGCGAGCGGTTCACTCGCGGGACTTGGAGCTGTGAGCACCTGTGCCTTTTCCAGAACGGTGCCACAGCCCCTGCGAGGTGGAGGCGTCCGCCCTGCGTGCCTCACAGGCAGACAGACTCCTGGGCTGCGGCTCCGACCCCTCCTCACGCACCATTCGCTTATGATACGCTGCCTGGCTTCTCTGGGAGCCGCTCCGAGGATGCTTTCAGATACCAAACACCTTGGTTGCATCTGTGTCGTTAGAACTTTCCTGAAACAGTTCCAATCCCCGCTAGCTGTCCGCAGCCGAACAACGGTTGGTGAGCAAAACTACACTGAAGTGTAGTCCCGGATGAACCGATACCTTCCAGTTTGCAAACTGGTCCTTCAGTGGTGGCTTTGGTTTTCTGTTTTGTTTTTTGGGTTTGTTTTTGTTTTTCGTTTTTTGTGGGTTTTTTTTTTTTTTTTGATTTGTTGTTTGGGGTTTTTTTGTTTTGTTTTGTTTTCATTTTTGTTTTTTGTTTTTTTTTTTTTTTTTGCGGCTGAGGTTGGCATAGCATGCGAGTAGCATTACATCCAGACACCAGTTTTGTGTTTATTCAAATCCTAAAGTTGCAATATCTAAGTTTAGTTAGTAAGTAGAACAAATGATTTTTCAAGTTTTTTTTAAATGTTTAGTTATTTATTTTTGAGAGAGAGAGAGAGAAACACAAGCAGGGGAGGAGCAGAGAGAGAGGGAGACAGAGAATCCCAAGCAGGCTCAGCACTGTTAGCGCAGAACTGGACAGGGGTTCTCACAAACCTCATGACCTGAGCTTAAATGGGAGAGTCAGACACTTAACTGACTGAGTCACCCAGGCGCCCGGAAAGGGTTTTTTAAATCAAAGGTAGCAGTAACTTCTCTTGAGAACTAATCTCTAGCACTCAGATGGTGCTTTCGAGCCCCTCATGACTGAGTGGGCAATACCTGGGATGCTTGGTGAATGCAGCAGTGGGGTAAGGAAGGAAGACAATGAGTCCCAGAGACACATTTGCTTCAGGCTGATTCTGTCCCACGTGTGACTGGAACTAATTTTCATTCCAGCTTCTTCTACCGGGCGTGGGAATGGGGAGCAAAAGTTGGGGTGGAACAGGAAAGTGAGGGATGAGATCGGAGTCAGATGTCCCATGTATTAGACTCAGTAACACAGCAAGGAGAATCCACAAGAATAAACCGGGTAAAGAGTTGCTTAGGGCGTGACGGCGCGTAGCTAAACCTGGCTGCGGTATCCAGTTAGAATCATGAGCTGCAAGCCCTTTGCTCTAAAGAGGAGTTTTCCTGTAAAGGGCCAGATAATAAATACTTTTGGCTTTGGGAAGTAGCACCGTCTCTGGCAACACTCAACTCTGCCCCTGTAGCACACAATATGTAAACAAATGCACAGAGCTGGGTTCCAATAAAACTTTATTGATGGGCACAGAAATTTGAATTTTATGTAATTCTCATGTGTCACAAAATAGTTTTGTTTTTGTTTGTTTCTTTTGAGAGTGTGAGCAGGGGAGAGGAGCAGAGAGAGAGAGAGAGAGAGAATCCCAAGCAGACTTAGCAGAAGACTGACACAGGGCTCGATCCCATGACCCTGAGCAGAAATCAAGAGTCAGATGCTCAACTGACTGAGCCACCCAGGCATCCCACAAAATAGTTTTTAAAAATTGTTTTCCCGTCATTTAAAAACATAGAAGGCATTCTTAGCTTGCAGGCTATAGAAGAGCAGGTGGTGGGACCAGATTTGGCCCATGAGCAGTTGTTCTCCTACCCTTGCCTTTTTTAAAAAAATTTTTAATTAAATTGTTTAATGTTTGTTTATCTTAGAGAGAGAGAGAGAGAGAGAGAGAGAGAGAGAGCATGAGCAGGGGTGGGGCAGAAAGAGAGGGAGACACAGAATCTGAAGCAGGCTCCAGGCTCTGAGCTGTTAGCACACAGCCCGACATGAGGCTTGAACCCACGAACCGTGGGATCGTGACCTGAGCTGATGTCAGACACTTAACTGCCTGAGCCACCCAGGTACCCCTTGCCTACCCTTGCTCTAAAGTCTGGGTGTGCTTGTGAGAGTCAGGGGTGGAGAGGAGGCCACTTTCTCAAGAGCTATCATGTGGAGTTAGGTTTCCGGATGGCAAAGAGCCTCTCAGGTAAGGCCTTTGTGGGGCTAGGGATGCTTTTGCTGAAGATTTCGAATATTCCCTCCTTCCCCCTCACCCCATTCCCTCTCTTACCCAGAGTTGAGCAAGAGTCTGCACTAAAGTTGCTGCTCTTACAGATTGCTTCCCGTACTTTGGTCCTGGATCCTGCTGTCATTTGCCACATATCTGACTTTGAAAGCGAAGCATGGAGAGGCTCCAGGTTCTATGAAGCAAGCTCCCGCCTCCCTCCGCCAGGGCCTCCAGACTGTTTTGAGGAATTCACTCACTTAATGAAGGAGAGTTAGTTATATTCCTGTCCCCCCACCTCAGCCTCCCGCTGGCTTTGTGGGATTCTGATGAGTTTTTCCAGTCAGCTTCCAGCCTCAGCATAAAATAATGGACTGGTTTTGAAGGTGCCACAAACCTGGCCACTTAAAAGTTCTTACATGCTCTTGTTTCTTTCTAGAAGTTCTTGGGTAAACCAAAGAACAGTGCCAAAGTCCCAGGGAGGCTGGAAACCCTGCTCTAGGCTGTAAGTGTCCTGCTGGAGTTGCTACCAAAGGGCCTTGGGCATCTGACCCTTGGGAGAATTGTCTTCCCCTCAGACAGCAACAAGAGAGAACTTTTTTTTTAATGTTTATTTATTTTTGAGAGAGAGAGAGAGCATGAATGGGGAAGGGGCAGAGAGAGACAGGGACAGCAGGCTCTGCACTGACAGCAGCGAGCCCGATGCAGGGCTCGAACTCATGAACTGCGAACTCATTAACAGTGAGATCATGAGCTGAGCCGAAGTTGGACACTCAACCAACTGAGCCACGCAGGTGCCCCAGAACTTTTGATACTGAATTCTTTCAGGCTGACGTTACTGTAGGTCAGTGGCATCTGTCTGTCATGTACATCAGGATCGTCCAAGTGAGGGCTTATCCGAGCAGGCTGCTGGGCCCCACCCCTCGAGTCTCTGCTTTAGTGGGTCTGGGGCAGCGCTCAAGGACTAGCATGTACCAGATTCCCAGGTACTGCTGCTGCTGGTCCCAAGACCCCGCTTGGAGAATCACTGCTCTAAATGACAGGCTTTTTTTCATGACCCTCATCCATGGCCAAATATTGCTACTGTGGCCCCCAGCCGAGGGGATCAGGATCTAGTGCAATATGGCCCCGTCATGCTTGCTCATGATGACCAACTTTGCAGTAAATCAGTAGCTAGAATTTGAAAATTCGCTAGCACAGGCTGAGAAGACAGGGTAGAAATGAGCGGGAGTGAAGAATCCATATGGTCCAGCTACGGCTCATGGAGGGTGGGCCTAAATCACTTATTTATCCGGGTGTTTATTTACCAGCCATCATGAAGAAACTCATATCCTCAGAACCAGGAACATAGGCTTATAAATGATACTTTTCCAAACTGAGGGGTAACTGAGGAAAATAAAGTATCAAGAGACAAAGCCATAGCTAATGGTGTCTTGTCAAAGTTGGAGGATTCGCCCTCTTAATGCTAAATTTTTGCCTTATCCTTCCCACCTCTACAAAATGCCCTGAATGGAATTATTCCAGGTTTTATTTATTTGGATTTTTTGATTAATAATTTTCCTGGTGCCCTTTGAATTACTGAAGAACAGGGAGCACATTGAGGACTCACTAGTTGGCTAGTGAGAGGGACAGCCATCCATTCTCCAAGGTCAAGCTGCTCACAACAGGAGCCATGATGGGACCATGGGGATGGACCTCCCTGGGCGCAGCTGCCCTTGGACACAATGGCATCTTGACCTTGGCAGGAGAGAAAGTGGGCAGGTGTCTCAGGTGAGCTATGATAGGGAAATAAAAACAAGGGTGGACTCTGAGGAACATTCCACATTCTTCCATGATGATAGTGAAAGAATAGGAGCAGTATTATCAGGAGATGAATGAGAACCACTGACTCATAATCCTAGGGTTGCGACATAGAGAACCCAGGAACCTCTGTTTTGTAACCTTGTCTCTCGGTTTCAGAGGCCGGGAATGCATCACTGAGGAAACAGGATGGTAGGGTCATCTCAGGGGGGTGATGGGAACAGGGCTACATCAACTGGCCAGGCTGTGCCTCTGCTCGCCGCTGGGCATCGGTGCAGGTGCAGCTAGCATCTGCTGGTGGTGCAGTTAAGGTGCAGTCTCAGCAGCCGGAAAGTGGTAGCACCAAAGGGAGGGGATAGCATGTTCCAGAGACTTTCTGCAGAAGGAGGAAGGCCTGGTTCCTCTGAGACTGGACACCAGCCAGGGCCCCCCCACTGGGGAAGCCCTGAAAGGAGCCTGTGCTTGGAGAGAGGGTTGAGAGCCCTGCTGTTGTACGAGGATATGTGAAACTGAGCACACACCCAAAGGAAAATTTGGTTCAAGAATCAAACCCAAGGCTGGAAAATTCACAGGCTGTACTCACAGAAGAAGACCCATTGAAAGCTCACAGACTAAGCATTTGCAACTTGTACAATCTGCCTCAAGAGGCAAGCTTTTCTGGTAAGCTCTATCGGGACATATCAGAAGGTACATTTGAGGTGTTCTTGGAGAAACAGACCTTTTTCCCAGTGAATCAAAACCTATCCCCTCACAGGGTGTATTAGTTTCTTGTGGCTGCTGTAACAAAAGTATCACAAACGGGGTCGCTTAAAAGAGCAGAAATGTGTTCTCTCACAGTTCTGGAGGCTGCAAGTCCAAAATCAGGTGTCTGCAGGGCTGTGCTCTCTCTGAAGTTTCTAGAAGAGAATCTGTCCCATGCTGTTCTCTTAGCTCTTGCTGCTGCTGATGATCCTTAGCATTCCTTGGCTTTATAGAAGCATCACTCCGATCTGTTTCCAACATCACATGGTCATTTCCTCCCTCTGTGCCCTCACATCACCTCCCGTCTACGCATATCTGTCTTCACATAGCTGTCTTCTTAGATGAACGCCGGTCCTGTGGCATTAGGAACCCACCCTTCTCCAACATGACCTCATCCTAACTCACTGTCTCTGCAAAGATCCCATTTTCTTTTTTTTTAAGTTTATGTATTTATGTTGAGAGAGAGAGTGTGTTATGTGTGTAAGCAGGGAAGGGACAGAGAGAGAGGGACACATAGAATCCCAAGCAGGGTCCCCACTCAGCACAGAGCCTGACACAGGGCTTGAACCCACGAACCATAAGCCAAAATCAAGAGTTAGAGGCTTAACCAACTGAGCCACCCAGGTGTCCCAAGACCCCATTTGCAGATAAGGTCACATTCTGCGATTCTAAGAAGGACATGGGTTTTGGGGGTCACTATTCCAACCCAGTATACATGGTAATAGAAAATGTTCTGTCTGAAAGATGTGCATCACTTATACATGAGGTAGGAAATATTCTTGATGTGTAAAGATGACTCTGCCGTGGCCACCATCCTCAGGTTAGGTATTACACGTAATGACTAGTATCTTTCCCCAGCAAGACGGACGCCTTTTGTGGGTATACCTCTAGTCGGTTCCAAACAGCAATCTATTTAATAACAGAATCGGTGTGTAGAAAACACCCCGCATGTTGACTGTTAGGTGAATTAGAAATGCTCACAGTGATGTCACAGACATTAATCCTAAATTAATTCTAAAATTTTGTAGGCTGCTGATACTGTACTAGGTACTGTACTGTACTACAGATCTGTGGGTAAAGGTTCCAGGCACTGTCCTTCAACTATGAACGTGATTCCCTTTCGTTTTGTTTTTTTTTTACAGCTGTTCCTATGTGTGATCATCCTAAAATTATAAAACTGAAAAAAAATAAGTCACCTAACACTTTTTTTTTTTTTTAATTTTGAGAGAGACAGAAACGTTGCAAGTTGGGGAGGGGCAGAGAGAGTGGAGGAGAGAGAGAATCCCAAGCAGGCTCTGTACTGCCTGTGTAGAACCCGACACGGGGCTCAGTCCCATGAACCGTGAGATCATGACCTGAGCCAAAATCAAGAGCCAGATGCTCAACCGACTGAGCCACCCATGCTCCCTTGTCACCTAACACTCCTTTGGAGATGTGTTAGGTGATCTCTTACAAAGTTTAAAATACACATATTTTACCAGAATTCTGCTTCCAAAAATCTCGCAGAAATATTCTCATGATAGGAAGGAAGCACGTGCAGACTAAATATCCATGGGGGTGAGGGGGGCTGTACTTTCTGCAGATTGTTTGTGAACTTCACATTCACCGTGATCATAAGCATTGTTTCTAGTCACGATTTCACATCTAAGAGCAAAAGATCTTTGTGTTTAAAATTTAGGATTTCAAAAAAAAATTAATTAAAAGTAAATAAAATTTAGGATCTCTAACTCAATCTCCTCTAAAAGAAACCCCCCAAAGGCCAGGGGATTCGTTCCTTTTGATTTGGTGACACTCGTGTGCCTTTGGCGTTTTCGCCTATGACGTTATGCAGTATTTCGGAGCTGACGCTATGGACCCGTTTCTGTCACCTGTTTGGCGTGTGCAGTTTGCTCTTGGCCCCCATGCTCTCTCCCCTCTTGTCTCCTCATAGTCCCACTCCAGGGGTAGGTCTGTCTCATCGCTAGCCTGTGAATAGATCCATTTACTGACTCTCAGCAGGAGAGCATTTAATTTTTTTTTTTAGTGTTTATTTTTGAGAGAGAGAGAGAGAGAATCCCACATAGGCTCCGCACTGTCAGCATGGAGCCCAACATGGGACTCGAACCCATGAACTGTGAGATCATGACCTGACCTAAGCACAAGTCATATGTTCAACTGACGGAGCCACCAAGGCACCCCAGCCAGAGAGCATTTAAAGCAAACCTCACTCTAAGTTCAGAATGAAGGCTGTTCTTCCAGAATAAAAGAATGTCCAGGTGTAAATGAAGGAAGTATCCAGGAGAGCAAGGGCCGCCTTCCTGACACCCAGGAAATTCCCTCACCTGAGTGGACTGATGCTGCCCACGCCTGAGCAGAGCGTAGGCCTGGCCCTTTCTGTTTTGCATCACAGCTTACTACATATTTACTCTGTGGCACCCTCTGGCCTGGCCGCACTTCCCCTGCAATTGAGAAGTGAACAGTCTCCTAGCACGTCCAAAGGCAGGTGGATCCTGGACCTGTAGAGATCACTTCTCTCTGAAGGAAAAAGGGAATGGCAGTCAGGGATTCACGTCTATGGTTACAGAAATGAGATGCCAAAAGTCTCAGGTGATTTATAAAACCATCAGTGGTGGCCAGTGTGGGCCTCTTAACGCCCATGATTTTATTTTATTTTTTTAATGTTTATTTACTTGAGAGAATGCAAATGAGGGAGGGGCAGAGAGAGAGGGAGACAGAGGATCCGAAGCAGGCTCTGTGCTGACAGTGGAGAGCCTGACATGGGGCTCGACCTCGCAAACCATGAGATCATGACCTGAGCCGGAGTCAAGAGCCAGACGCTTAACGAACTGAGCTACCCAGGCGCCCCTTAATGCCCATTGATTTTAGAGAGTCATGTGTAGAAATCTTCATAAAAGGTAGGATATCTGTAGCCTACAACAATAGGTTGTACACCAAAAATGCTGTTATGGGTTTAATTGTGTCCCACTCCCCTCCCCCCAACCCAAATTCACATGCTGACCCCTGGTACCTCAGAATGTGACCTTATTTGGAGATAGACCCTTTGCAGATGTAATTAGTTCAGATGAGGTTATACTGGAGTAAGGCAGCCCCCAATCCAGTACGACCGGTGTCCTTATATGAACGGGATGTTTGGATGCAGGCACCACAGGGAAAAGACTGTGTGAAAAATGGCAGCAGGGATCTGGGAAATGCCATCATGAGCCAAAGACGTCTAAGCTGCCCAGTAACCCCCAGAAGTTGGGGAAAGGCTGGAACAGATTCCCCCCACCGTAGCCTCAAAAGGAGCCAACCAGGGGGCGCCTGGGTGACTCAGTCAGTTAAGCGTCCAACTTCGGCTTAGGTCGTGATCTCCCGATTCTTGAGTTTGAGCCCTGCATCAGGTTCTGTGCTGACAGCTCAGACCCTGGAGCCTGCTTCGAATTCTGTGTCTCCCTCTCTCTCTGCCCCTTCCCTGCTCATGCTCTGATCTCAAAAATAAATAAACAGTAAAAATTTTTTTAAAAAGAAGGAGCCACCCAGGTCAACACCTTGATCTCAGCCTCCCAGGCCCCAACTGAGAGATGATAAATTTCCCTCGCTTTAAACTTCTCGGTTTGTAGGACGTTGCTATGGCAGCCGCCCCAAACTAATGCACAGACCAACAGCTGCCCTCCCTCCTTCCCGACCAGGGGATCCCCAGGCTGGGGGCGGAGGTGGCGAAGGCCCGTGTCAGACACACACACAGGACAAGGCGAGGGCAAGGCCTGGCTGCTGGACAGTTAAAGATACGCGGCTGTGTGTTACTCAGCAAAGACAGACCAGTCAGCCCACGGTCCCTGCTCCACACAAAGGGGTGACTCTTTGGGCTGTGAGGTACCCCGATGCTGAGACGCTGCACTGCAGCTAAGAGATTTTACGCTCTGTGTCTGTTTTCTCACCAGCTGGCCGCATGCCTTTGGCCCATGTCGTCTGTGTGGAGACAAGGTCGCCAGCGCTCCCAGACTGAGCCGCTGCCTTGTACCATGCCAGAGTCACTTAGTAAAACCTATACTGTCCCATCAGCCTTGGTTTCCCTCTATTCCTAAAGTAGCTTCATGTGATCCGGCTTTCATCGACGTTTCTGGATCTCAGAGGACTGATAACACATTTCCTTTGAGCAGCAGTAACTTGGTTAAACTGGCATTTTGAAAGCCATCACCACTGTGTTCCGTTTAGGTAGCTATTTGCTGATGTGTCCGGGGCAAAATAGATTCGCTCCCAGTGGGGAAGAAGGTATTTGTGGAAAGGGGCTATTTCTATAAAATAAGAACAGTAGAAGGATGGGCAGGGCACCGGCCGGAGATGTGCAGGCTGTACACTGCGTGAAGGCCTCAGCAAGGGAGCCCCCGGGGGCTGGAATGCTGCCCGGGCTCCATCGCCACGTGGTGCATCTGCCCAGGGACACCTCCTCTTGTTGGAACCGCTGTCCACTCGTCAAGCCATATCTCCCGGGGCCTGAATGATCATAATTCTCTGATGTGCACAGACGTGCCATAGGCACCAGCAGGGGCCCCGAGGGGGGAAAGGTGGCCAAACATGCAAGTAAGGAAAATAGCAAGTCGGGAAGGAGCCAGCCTCAGAAGGACCCCTCCAGAAACTAGGGACTGGATTACAGGTGCAAAACTTGTTCTGCAGCTCACCTGATGGCCCCGGAATAGCCCATTTAGGAAAACTAGGTGCAAGGCGCCCCGGTGCCTCAGTTGATTAAGCATCCGACTCTTGATTTTGGCTCAGGTCATGATCCTACAGTTCATGAGTTCTGGCCCCGCATCAGGCTCTGTGCTGGCCATATAGAGCCTGCTTGGGATTCTCTCTCTCAAAATAAGAAAAGAAAACAAGAGGTCCTTCTCACTTCTTAATCAACGTTGATCAGTTTTTGAAAAAAAAAAAAAAAAGTGGTGTCCCACAAGGTGCTCAGGCCCCTTCCCCTCCCCCCATGTCCCCTGCCCCCACGCCTCAGACCAACCTCTGTTGTGCTGGGTGCATATCCTGTGAGGCTCTTTTTGAAGTGGCATACTTTATTTCCTCACCAAAAAAGGGGGAGGGGGGTCATATGATATGTGAGGCTCTGTAACGTATTTTCAGACGTCAAAACAACTCGCTCTGTCGGGGCAGTTATAAAAACACTAAAGAAATGTAAAAGGGGGAGAGACTATCTTGGAGTCCAAGGGGAGAGGTGAGGCGCTAAGTGCCCTACTGGTTGGGGGAGCTCTGAAGGAGCCTGGTGTGGAGAATGAGAAGTCCTGCGGCTTGACTGTGGGGCAGGGGGTGGTGGAAGTCAGATCCCGGGGGGACTGGAATGCTGTGCTGAGCAGTGGGGCTGACCTTGCAGGTTTGGGAGCCGTTCCGATTTGCTCCGTGTGGGGAAGCTCAGGTCTGGTTGGGTGGATGGGAGACTGGGAAGGTGAGATGAGGCGTCCGCTTGTCACAGTCATCCCAGTGAACGATGCACGGAGCCAGAGGCGCATCAGAGGAGCCGATCGCCTGGCCCGGAGCCGCCACGTAGGATGCACCCCTTCACACCATACCCCTCCCTTGCTGCTCCCCACCATCACTCTGCAGTGGCGAGGGGCTCCCAAACTAGCGTCTCAGCAGCAGGAGGGCTTGAGAGCCTGCAGACAGCCGGGCCTTACCCTGGGAGCTTCGGTAGGTCTGGGATGGACCCGAGAGTGTGCCGCTTTTTTTTTTTAATTTTTTTTAACATTTATTCATTTTTGGGAGACTGAGAATGTGTGGGGGAGGGGCAGTGAGAGGGAGACACAGAATCCGAAACAGGCCTCAGGCTCTGAGCTGTCAGTACAGAGCCCGACGCCGGGCTCCAACCCACGAACCGTGAGATCATGACCTGAGCTGAAGTCGGACGCTTGACTGACTGAGCCACCCAGGCGCCCCTTTGATGAGTTCCCAGGTGCCGCTGCTACCGGGCCAGAGACCACACTTTGAGAACCACTGCAATGGAGACTTAAACACGATCCTTAAACCCCTGCCGCTACATGCTGGTGCTGCCCATTTGAAAAGCAGCTTAACCGAAAATCAGTATTGCCGCTGCGCCTGTGTCTAAGAAGGTTGACTTTCCTCTGTCCATAACTTGTGAATTCCTGTGGCCTCATTTCCCAGGACGATGTCAGAGGGACCTTCTTCTTTCGGTCAGCATGAGCCACCCTGGACGGAACTGCCTCTTCCTTTGAGGGCCCCTGTCGGCCCTGCCACGGTTGCCCATTGCAAATTCGTGCCCATATTTCAATCTTAAGTCAGTTCGATCCGAACATCCATCTGCACTTCCCGGCTGTCTTCATGGGCTGCAGCGAGTGGCAAAGTCCGTTTCATTCCCGTACGTCTGATCTTATCAACCAACTTGCGAAGATGGCGTTAGCGTGTCTAGGTGAAGGAATGGCGGTCCAGAGGTTAAGTGCTTTGAATCTTTAAAGCCACATGATTAGGAAGGATGTCCCCATGCAGAGGCTTAATCTCCTGCCCCCCAAGGCTTCACCTTTCCACCTAAAAGAACCCAGCGTTGATCAACTTAACTTGTCTTCCTCCTGGTTTATGAAACCATTGGCAGACCACCTGATTCCTTGTAGCAGCTCTGGAAGGCGGCCTCCTCACTCTTCAGACGGCTAACGGACGGTAGCCCACAGAAGGCACCAGAGCCGGGGCAGATGCTGCCAGATCCCATTGAAAAGGCAGGTAGAAAATGTAGCTTAGGGGAAAACATTATTTAAAAAAGAACACTTTGGGGTGGCTCAGTTGCTTAAGCGTCCAACTCTTGATCTCTGCTCAGGCCATGATCTCACGATTTGTGAGTTTGAGCCCTGTATTGGGCTCTGTGCTGACTGCTCAGAGCCTGGAGCCTGCTTCTGATTCTGAGTCTCCCTCTCTCTCTGCCCCTCCCCTGTTTGCTCTCTCTCTCTCAAAAATGAATACTTTTTTTTTTAAGTTAAAAACAAAGAAATGGTAACTGCAATATACTTCCAGCAAATAGCTCTGAATTCAGTAACAGGAGGTTAGCAACCTCTGCCCTGCAATAATAAAAGTCGCTCTTTGGAATGCACACCTTTCAGAAAATAACAAGCTTCCTGGGTGATGACTGGATACTAAATCTCAGGTTTTTACCTGCGTGAGCTTAGGAATTTCATTTTCCATAATGTAGTTCGGAGTGTGATGGTTGTTAGAACAAGATCTACTCTTTCTGTTCTGGAACCCTGTTTATGTTCGAAGTAAGCAAAATCCTTACCATTATTAGCTGGGAAACCATAGGCGCTAAACAGTATTTTGCAGCAGAAAATTATAGGTGCTACTCCGGCCAGATTAAATCTTTCCTTACAAACTCAAATCCTGGGAAACCAGGGGCAGGACCAGCCCGAGCCCTGTGCAGACGGTGCTCAGCTCGCTTTGTCGGGTCTTGGGAGACCGTGGTAAGAGCACGTTATCTGAAGGGTAAATGGGCAGAGCATTGTTTGGTCCTGCCGTTTCCTCTGGAAGACAGGGCACCACCGTGGTGAAACAGGGCTTCGAATACTGTGTGTTCCCCCAAAGCCTGTGTTCCTGAGTGGGGTTTGTATTTCACTGGAGAGGGGCTGTCCCCAGTCTGGTGATGAAAGCTGGCATGTGGGCTACCTCAGTCAGGGTCCCATCTGGACACAGACGACATACTCAGAATAGGAGTGATTGTTCACACGCACACACACACACACACACACACACACACTGTTTAGAAAAGGGTGGGACCAGGGGCACCTGGGTGGGTCAGTCGGTTAAGCGCCCGACTTTGGCTCAGGTCATGCTCTCACGGTTCATGGGTTCTAGCCCCCTGTTGGGCTCTGTGCTGATAGCTCGGAGCCAGGAGCCTGCTTCGGATTCTGTGTCTCCCTCTCTCTCTCTCTCTGCCCCTCCCCTACCTGTGCTCTGTCTCTCCTTCAAAAATAAACATTAAAAAAAAAAAAAAAAGAAAGAAAAGGTTGGGGCAAGGCGCCTGGGTGACTCAGTTGGTTGAGCCTTGGACTCTTGATTTCACCTCAGGTCATGATCTCCTGGTTCATGAGTTTGAGCCCTGCATCGGGCTCTGCACTGACAGTGTGGAGTCTGCTTGGGATTCTCTTTCTCCCTCTGCCCCTCCCCCACTCTCTCCCCTCTCTCATTCAAAATAAATTAAAAACTTATTTAAAAATTTTTTAAGGTTTGTTCATTTTTCAGAGACAGAGAGAGACAGAGTGTGAGTAGGAGAGGGTCAGAGAGAGAGGGAGAGACAGAATCCGAAGCAGCCTCCAGGCTCTGAGCTGTCAGCACAGAGCCCGATATGGGGCTCGAACTCACAGACTGTGAGATCATGACCTGAGCCGAAGTCAGATGCTTAACCGACTGAGCCACCCAGGTGCCCCTAAATAAACTTATTTTAAAAAGAGAAAAGAAAAGAAGAGGGGAGAGGCAGGGAGCCATAAATGACGGTGCAGGTACCCGGAGTAACGACTTGAGTTACCCCCCCCCCCCATAAGAAGTGGTACAAAACTATGCCCAGAACCTGGGGGGAGAGTTGTGTGGGGCGGGCTTCCTTCAGAGGGGCCTCAACTGTCACAGGAGGATGGAGCAGTCTGAGGTGACGTTTGGGGAAGGAGGCAGGGAAAGGAATAGCTGACCCTCCGGTGTCCCTCCCAGGCTCCCCATTGGCCAAACCACGGCGGGGAATCGGGAACCAGGAGGGACACCGAGGAAGCAAGCGCAGGGCAGCGTCTCCGGCAGGAGGAGGTTAGAGCCTGGATGGGCAGATGGCACTAATGAGGGGCAGAGCCGGGACCTGAACACTGGACTTGACGGATACGACCGCTGCTTGGGAATGCCTGTTTGTTCAACAAACATTTGATGTCCACCCGTGGGAGGCACCATGCAGGTGCGGAGGGTTCTGAGGTGACAGCATCCTCCCTGAATGATACGTCAGACCTGGGCAGGGGCTCAGGGCGGGGGCTCTTCCATAGGCAGCCCCGTGAGGTGTGTGACGGGCCTGTCCTCTGACAAGTGGGCTGTCCTGGGGGGAGGCTGGGCTCGCCCACGGTCACAGCAGGAAAGCAGCAGGAGCGAGATTCAGGCACACATCTGCCCCTCAAAGCAGCCCCTTCCCACCAGCAAGTCTAACTGGGGAGAAAACCAGGCTATCTGTGTTGAAGAATCTCCTTCCGGAATTTTATAGAAGGCAGGAGTTGGGACCGGCGCCCTGTGAGGCCAGGACAGGTCGTTTCCTGCCTTAGGACAAGGATTGAAATAGCACCCCTGATCTTAAGTGGGCGACAGTGAGACCGGCCGGTGGGCGGCTGGGGACGTGCCAAGGCCCACGGCACAGCGTGACCAGAATCAGGAAGCGAGGCCCCGGCCGTGGGGCCAGGAGGGGGGTGCCTCGACCACTACATGGATCTGGGCCAAGAGTGGAGTTCCTCAGGCGGGGTGGCGGTCGTGTTTATTGTGGGCTGGGGCTTGGGGCTCGCACAGAATGAAAATCCGAGGCGGCAGGGCCAGCGTCTGTGATGGGACCGCAGGCACCAAGTGACTCCGTGGTGCTCGGGGCCGGCGAGGCGGTCAGACCTACTCATGCAGACCAGTCAGGCCACTGGGCGTCACAGCCTGCAGTGCTTCTTGCAAGGTGGTCCCTGAGCCGGCGGGGACGTCAGCTCGGGATTTGTGTGAAATGCAGGCTTGGGAGACCTCCCCAGAGTCAGCAGCTGTGGGCATGGGGTTCGGTGACCTGCTCTCCCAAGCTGCTTGATTCCGAGGCACCCTGGAGTTCGAGGACCGTTCCGTGGGGTCACCGAGTCGTAACAGAGGTGGGGGGTGCTCACAGGCCCCTGAAAACCAAGGACTCTGAGATGCGGTCCGTGGAAGCCAGGGAGGAGGAGGGATGATTCCATGGAGAGGGGCCCCGCGTGTGACAGACACAGATAACCCCGGGGCCGCACGTTAGTGCAGGGAGCGGTGGCAACACGGTGTTAAGACTCGAAACAGGGTATGGGTCAGCTCTCCTCAAAATTCAGGGGCATGAAGGCTTCGCCTAAGATCTAGAAGGTCAAGTCAACGGCCCTTGGTTTGCACTGACTTCCTTGGATTCTCACCTTTTTTTCTTCTTGCTCTTCTAATTCCTTCTTCTGACAATAAGCCCCTGCTACGTGGTAGGTATGGGGAACGATGTTGGGGAGGGGGAGATGGGTACCCCTAGAGGGGAGGCAAAAATATAAAGAGCACAGGGAGGCGGAGGGCGTGTTGTGAGGGTCATACACCATGGCAAGAGTTACAACAGGTATAGGAAGGGGCAGAGTCTGTTACTGGAGTCACTGTCTTGCGTGTTACGGTCTTCGAGTGGGCGCCCAACGTGCTCAGCAAACTGATAGCTGGGTAGCGTGGGACCCTCGTGCGTGGGGACGGGGCTGGAAAGAAGGCTGTGACAGGTAATGGGAGAGGTGGCTGAATCCTCACTGTGTTGGGCACCCGGACGCATTTCATATTCCCATTATTAACCCTCACCCAGCCCCACGGACCTCATGAGACAGCAAAGGATATGCGGAAATGTTTGGCTTTCACCCTGTGGGTGATGGGCAGCCTTTGAAGTGTTTTAGGGAGGAAATGGTTTTGGCACTATTCTGGAAGCTTCTGACTCTCAATTCTGACCTCAATGAGAACTTCCTGAGGAGCTAATTAGAAGAAAATCTGATGCCAGTTCCCGCTCCCAGAGGAGGCTGGAGCTGTCTGGATGGCACATCTGACCTCCCCGAAAAGTCAGAGGGTCTGAGTTTAGACGCTGCAGAAAGTGTTTTCATGTTTTGATTACTTGACTTTAATAGTGGCATTTTGTTTTTCTTTCAGGAATGTCCAAATCAAAGGTGAGTGTCTTTTCTTTTTCTCTACAGAGTTTTGTTTGGTCTGTTATGTTCCTAAATGTTCACAGCTGTGCTTCCTTCACTTAAAAATGCCTGTCACCAGGGCGCCTGGGTGGCTCAGTTGGTTGAGGGTCTGACTTTGGCTCAAGTCATGATCTCACGGTTCGGGGGTTTGAGCCCTACATCGGGCTCTGTGCTGACAGCTCAGAACCTGGAGCCTGTCTTCGGATTCTGTGTCTCCCTCTCTCTGTGACCCTCCCCTGCTCGTGCTCTGTCTCTCTGTCTCTCTCTATCAAAAATAAATAAACATTAAAAACATTTTTAGAAATTCTATCATATACTTGTGTCATCGGTGTGGGATCAATCCTGAGTTTTTTCTTCTCGTTAGGACATGGTGTGGCTCGTTTTTCTCAAAGTAACAACAAAACCAGTTGCTTTATTTCACTGTTGTCTCTGTGTGGAGTGTAAGGGGTGAAAAAAGTTTTTTAAATTCTTGATTCCACCTCTGGACAGTCACTGACAAGTTACTAAATGTGCATCAGCCACTTTTCATGTCGTTAGCGCTCACTCGTGAACACGGGCCAGTGAGGGGCATGTTTCGATCCTACCCTGTTTGTTTCCATCAGGGCTGCTTTGGTTACCCCTTGAGCATCTTCTTCATCGTGGTCAATGAGTTCTGTGAAAGATTTTCCTACTATGGAATGAGAGGTAACAATCCTCGCCCTCCCTCCCCTGAGTGAAGAGCCCGACTTACCACAGTTCCTGACTTTGTCTCCCTCTCGCTCCCCCTGCCCTCTGCACAAAGCACTCCTGATTCTGTACTTCAGACGGTTCATCGGATGGGACGACAATCTGTCCACGGCCATCTACCACACGTTCGTGGCTCTGTGCTACCTGACGCCCATTCTCGGCGCACTGATCGCGGACTCCTGGCTGGGAAAGTTCAAGTGCGTATTTGCAGCTTCCTTGTTAAAAAGCCAACAAGTAATCACAGCTTTGCGGTTTGGGATGATGGATGGTGGGAACAGGGAATCAAGGCACATCAAACCCTTAGTAAAGCATGTTAGGCACTGTTTCTGCTCAGATCGTATCCCAAGTCTAGCACAGTGCCTGGCGTTTGGCAGTGTGAATGCAGGTAGCACTGGTAGGTTCTTTCCTTCCTCCAAACAGTGGTAACATCTTTGTCTCCTCTTGAAATAGTAGCAAGGATACTGTCTATTATTAATCATGTGTGAGGCGCAGAGTTAAGGTCTAGAGAACAAAGAAGTTCCCTAATGTATGTGCCGGCTGCCGCAAGGCTCACGCTACTCTCTGGGCAGGGAGGATGTGGGGCACTCATCCCATTCTACAGAATCAGCTCCACCAGAGCCCCAATAGGGGGTTACTGAGAAGTCCCCAGGACTTAATGAGCAAGGAAGTAGAGGCTCTTCTGGGCCAAA
The DNA here is from genome assembly GCA_028646485.1 of Cryptoprocta ferox. NCBI lineage: Eukaryota > Metazoa > Chordata > Mammalia > Carnivora > Eupleridae > Cryptoprocta > Cryptoprocta ferox. Next base: position 121,165,529 of record CM053574.1, on the reverse strand, counting down.
TTCACTGATTCTCTCTCTCTCTCTGCCCCTCCCCAGCTCATGCACATGCTTTTACCCTCTTTTGAATTTTTTAATGTTTTATTTATTTTTGAGAGAGAGAGAGAGAGAGAGAGAGTGAGCAGGGGAGGGGCAGATGGAGAGGGAGAGACAGAATCTGAAGCAGGCTCCAGGCTCTGAGCTGTTAGCACAGAGCCCAATACGGGGCTCGAATTCATGAACTGCAAGATCATGACCTGAGCTGAAGCTGGGCACTTAACCGACTGCGCCACCCAGGTGCCCCTCTGCAAAAAATATTTTTAACTTGAACTTTGTAGTACCTACTATAAATCTAACAAAACCACAAAATGAGATTTGGTAAATCCCATGAGTGATTTTTTTTTCAGTTCAGGAGGTAAAATACAGATAACTTGGAAAATACAAATTAAAAATTCACTCTATATTCAATACAATACAGAAATAACCAGGGCGGTTGGATGGCTCAATCAGTTAAGTATCCAACTTCAGCTCAGGTAGTCATCTCACAGTTCGTGAGTTCGAGCCCCGTGTCGGGCTCTGTGCTGACAACTCAGAGCCTGGAGCCTACTTCAGATTCTGTGTCTCCCTCTCTCCCTGCCCCTCCCCCACTTGCACTCTATCTCTGTCTCCCTCAAAAATAAATAAACATTAAAAAAAATTTTTTAAAGAACTAATGGCCCACTCCTGGCCAAATATTGTTACCAGGCACAAAATAAGTATCTCTTACTTTTGAAGATAGGCGGACTCATTTCAGTAGTTAGATACACTGAGTTTTTCAAACAGTTCAAAGATGAAACTGCTCTTGCCCCCTCTTCCCCTGGCTCCAGCCAATGTGACTGCACCCCTGTGTGCTGGGCAGCAAATTCTTCAGCAGGCTGCCTTTCTAAGAGTTCACAGCTTTTGTTTTTGTTTTGTTGTTGTTTTAAGAGTTCCCAGTTTTACTCAAGTTTGAGAGACAAGCATACGCACGGCTGGCGTCTTGCATTTTGAAGGAGGAGGTCTCTCCGTAGACTCCTATCACGCAGTTAACTTAGATTCTCTTAACCCCTTTCAACACAGGACGATCGTGTCACTGTCCATCGTGTACACAATCGGACAGGCGGTGATTGCAATAAGTTCCATCAATGACCTCACAGACTTCAACCACGACGGAAGCCCTGACAGTCTCCCTGCACACGTGTGAGTTGGCACTGCTGCTCTTCCCCCTCACCCTGCCACCGGTTCCTTACTCGGTTCTCGAATTTTTCATCTTGTTTCCTTGAACTTTACCGTAAGTGTAAGGAGGTCCTTCCTCCCTCATCAGGATAGAGAAAGCTCTTTAATTGACTAAGAGTTGGGTCCTTTGTATGTCACCATCCCAGAAGCTGTCCGGAGCCACCGCTCACTCGATGCCTTGCTGTCTCAGGTATGTGTCCCGTGACACACGGTCAGCGCACGGAATACTTGTGTTAATCTTGATCTTTCCTACAGAGACAGAACTCCCGCAGACCTTGATCCCTAATTGTTTCCTCCCGACTGTATACCTCTGGGCATTTCCTTATACCCATACTTCCGCTTATTTTTCAGCAATTCAGTTTCATAAATCCTATTCCAGCCCTATGTTCTGAGTTCTTGATGGAAAGTGCTGTTGACGAATGCTCCTCTGTGAGACTAATTTCCCATCACTACAGTCTGGCCTCGTACACAACTTATAAAAATGTATTTTGTTTCTGGTTCTTGTGCTTCAGGTCCTTGATCTAGGAGTAAAGGATATCATGGGTTGGGGAAATATCACAGAAATTTACATTGGTATCTGCAATTCCTGCGTGTCTGGTTTGTTAGTCAATCAGATCGCTGTTTAGACCAGGTCCCTTGCTGCAATACCCTCGGTGCCCACAGAGAACTGGGCTGGTGGAAGGGAGTGGTTGAATGACCAGGTCCGCAGCTCAGACTTCCAATGGCGGAGTCCCAGCTACTCACAAAGGAGCTCTAAGACCCGGGGCAGCTCACCTTCCCCAGGCCTCAGTTTTCTCTTCTAGGGTATCAGTTAAGAACATCGACTTTGGAGTCAGGCTAAGTGGTTCAAATACCGGCTGTGCCCTTTACTAGTTGTGGGATCTTGAGCACATTTCTTAACCTACGTGCCTAGGTGTCCTCACTCTTAGTAGTGTCTCCCTCGTGTGGACTGTTGTGCCCTAATCTGGGTAGAGCACCCACAGCATGGCCTGGCAAGTGATAAGTACTCAAGAAAGCTTAGTGTCTTAGTGTACTTCATGGAGTTGGTATTCGGGCATACCTACAGCTCTCACAAAAGCACCCGGTACATCATATCTAACCGGCCATGTTTTGTGGTCATTTAAAATGTTTGGCAGCGCCTGGGTAGCTCAGTTGGTTAAGCTTCCGACTTCAGCTCAGGTGATGATCTCACTGCTTGTGAGTTCGAGCCCCACATCAGGCTCTGTGCTGACAGCTCAGAGCCTGGAGCCTTCTTTGAATTCTGTGTCTCCCACTCTCTCTGCCCCTCCCCTGCTCATGCTCTGTCTGTCTCTCTCTCAAAAATAGTAAACATAAAAAAATAAAAAAATTTTTTTTGAACATTTGTTTATTTTCAAAAATAGTTTCCCAAAATATGTTTTAGCATAGCATTTTAAAGGAATATTTGCAAACAAGAAGATTTGGAGTAAACACTTACAAAACTTGAAATTTGGGGGTGCCTGTGTAGCTCAGTTAAGTGTCCGACTCTTGATTTTGGCTCAGGTTATATCTCATGGTTTGTGAGTTTGAACACCCCATTGGGGTCTGTGCTGACAGCATGGAGCCTGCTTGGGATTCTCTCTCTCTTTCTCTGCCCCTCCCCAGCTCGTGCATGTGCTCACGCTCTCTCTCTCAAAATAAATAAAATTTAAAAATTTTTTTAACTTGAAATTTGTAGTACCTACTATAAATCTAATAAAACTACAAAATGAGAATTGGTAAATTCTATGAGTGATTTTTTTTTCCACTTCAGGAGGTAAAATTCTTACAGATAACTTAGAAAATACAAATGAAATAAAAATAACTAACCCTTAATTACCTCCATTATTCTAATAATCTCTTGTATCATTGTAAAAGATTGTAGTAGTAAATCTTTTGTTCTGCTTCTTTCCAGTCTTCTATACTTTGTAAACAAGATCATACTATATAACCCGATACTCTGCTTTGCATTTAAATTGTGTTTTTAAATGTATTTTAATGACTACAATGATTCTATTATGATTGTACCAGGCACAGTGCTTACATATTTTACCTACCCATTCTTTTACTGAAAACGATAAGGCTACAAAAGAATTCCATACATAAATCCTTGTTCAGTATTCAAGCTATTGCTTTAATTTTTTTAAATTCACATAAAAGTTAGTTAACATATAGTATAGTAATGATTTCAGGAATAGCATTCATCATTTACATATAGCACCCAGTGCTCATCCCAACAAGTGCCCTCCTTAATGCCCCTCGCCTGTTTAGCCCATCCCCCCCCCAATCCCTCCAGCAGGCCTCAGTTTGTTCTCTGTATTTAAGAGTCTTTTACGGTTTGTCTCCCCTCTGTCTTCATATTATTTTTTACTTCCCTTCCCTTATGTTCATCTGTTTTGTATCTTAAATTCCACATGTGAGTGAAGTCATATGATATTTGTCTTTCTCTGATGGACTAACTTCACTTAGCATAATACCCTCTAGTTCCATCACATTGCTGCAAATGGCAAGATTTCATTCTTTTGGACAGCCGAGTAATATTCCATTATACACACACACACACACACACACCACATCTTCTTTATCCATTCATCCATCAGTGTACATTTGGGCTCTTTCCATACTTTGCCTATTGCTGATAGTGCTGCTATAAACACTGGGGTGCATGTGCCCCTTCAAAACAGCACACCTGTATCCTTTGGATAAACACCTAGTAGTATAATTGCTGGGTCGTAGGGTAGTTCTATTTTTAATTTTTTGAGGAACCTCCATACTGTTTTCTAGAGTGGCTGCACCAGTTTGCATTCCCACCAGCAGTGCAAAAGTGTTCCCCTTTCTCTGCATCCTCACCAACATCTGTCATTTCCGGAGTTGTTAATTTTAGCCATTCTGACAGGTATGAGGTGGTATCCCATTGTGGTTTTGATTTGTATCTCCCTGATGATGAACATGTTGAGCATTTTTTCATGTATCTGTTAGCCATCTAGATGTCTTCTTTAGAAAAGTGTCTATTCATGTCTTTTGCCCATTTCTTCACTGGATTATTTGGTTTTTGGATGTTGAGTTTAATAAGTTCTTTATAGATTTTGGATACTAATCCTTTATCTGATTTAATATTTGTAAATATCTTCTCCCATTCCATCAGTTGCTTTTTAGTTTTGCTGATTGTTTTCTTCACTGTGAAGAAGCTTTTTATTTTGATGAGGTCCCAATAGTTCATTTTTGCTTTTGTTTCCCTTGCCTCTAGAGACATTTCAAGTAATAAGTTATTGCAGCCAAAGTCAAAGAGGTTGTTGCCTGTTTTCTCCTTTAGGATTTTGATGGCTTCAAGTCTTATGTTTAGGTCTTCCATCCATTTTGAGTTTATTTTTGTGTATGGTGTAAGAAAGTGGTCCAGGTTCATTCTTCTGCATGTTGCTGTCCAGTTTTCCCAGTACCATTTGCTGAAGAGACCATCTTTTTTCCATTGGATATTCTTTCCTGCTTTGTCAGAGATTAGTTGGCCATATGTTTGTGGATCCATTTCTGGGTTTTCTATTCTGTTACATTGATGTATGTGTCTTTTTTTTTGTGCCAGTTCCCATACTGTCTTGATGATTATAGCTTTGTAATATAGCTTGAGGTTTGGGATTATGATGTCTCCTGCTTTGGTTTTCTTTTTCAGGCTTGCTTTGGCTATTCGGGGTCTTTCCTCATTCCATACAAATTTAGGATTGTTTGTTCTAGATCTGTGAAGAATGCTGGTGTTCTCTTGATACAGATTGCATTGAATATGTAGATTGCTTTGGGCAGTAACAACATTTTAACAATATTTATTCTTCCATTCCCATGAGCATGGAATGTTTTTCCATTTTTTTGTGTCTTCTTCAATTTCTTTCACAAGCTTTCTATAGTATTCAGTGTATAGATTTTTCACCTCTGTGCTTAAGTTTATTCCTAGGTACTTTATGGCTTTTGGTGCAGTTGTAAATGGAATTGATTCCTTGATTTTTCTTTCTGCTGCTTCATTATTGGTGTATAGAAATGCAGCCAATTCCTGTGCATTGATTTTATATCCTGTGACTTTGCCAAATTCATGGACCAGTTCTAGCAGTTTGTGGAGTCCTTTGGGTTTTCCACATAGAATATCATGTTATCTGCAAAGAGTGAGAGTCTGACTTCCTCCTTGCTGATTTGGATGCTTTTTATTTCTTTGTGTTGTCTAATCACTGAGGCTAGGACTTCCAACACTATGTTAAATAACAGTGGTGAGAGTGGACATCCCTGCCATGTTCCTGACCTTAGGGGGAAAGCTCTGTTTTTCCCCATTGAGGATGATATTAGCAGTGGCTGTTTTGTAAATGGCTTTTATGATCTTTCTTTTATCAAGAAAGGATGCTGTATTTTTGTCAAATAATTTCTCTGCATCAAAAAAATCGTAGATTGTGGTATTAACGTGAAGGCCCATGAATTCAAATTTCATTCTGTTATCAAGACTGTATTCCTGTGAATTATCTTCTCAAACAGGTTGAGATTCTTCTCTGTGTTTAACTACTGTGAGATTGTGATTTGTAATAAGAAATATGTATTCAGTCTTCTCCAAAAACCCTTGGCATTCCCTAAGTGATGAGAGGGTTGAACTTGTCTCTTGTATGTTGATGAGACGACTTTGGAACCCTGCCTAAGGATGGGGACTGGTTGCCAAAAGAACCAATCATGTGACTAGAGAGTTGGAACTTTCGTTCCCACCCCCTGACCTCCAGGGAGGGGGAAGAGGGACATTGAATTAATATCCAGCAGCCAATGATTTAATCAACCAGGCCTATGTAGGGAAGCCTCCATAAAAACCTGAAAGGACAGGCTTGGAAGACACACGGAGGTACAGGGACAGTGTCACCCTGGAGAGGGTGTGGGAACTCTGCTCCCCTTCCCACCTATTTTTTTCTGTGCATCTCTTTCACCTGGGTGCTCCCGAGTTATATCCTCTTATAATAAATTGGTGATCTAGTAAGTAAAGTGTTTCCTGAGTTCTGTGAGCAGCTCCAGCAAGTTAACCGAACCCTAGGAGGAGGTCGTGTGAAGCACTGGTTTATAGCCAGTAGGTCAGAAGTACAGGCAACAAACAACCTGGGCTTGTGACTGGTATCTGAAGTTCAAGGAGAGGGTCTTTGGAACTTCCAATCTGTAGCTGGTCAGTCGGAAGCCCAGGTGACAACCAAGGCTTGCATGTGATGCCTGAAGTTGGGGGGTGAGACAGTCTGAGGACTATAGGACTGAGCCCTCAACCTATGGAATTTATTTATTTATTTATTTTTTTAGTATAATCTATTGTCAAGTTAGCTAACATACAGTGTATACAGTGTGCTCTTGGCTTCGGAAGTAGATTCCCATGATTCATCGGTTACATAAAACACCCAGTGCTCATCCCAACAAGTGCCACCCGTAATGCCCATCACCCATTTTACTCTCTTCCACTCTCAGTTTGTTCTCTGTATTTAAAAGTCTCTTATGGTTTGCCTCACTCTCTGTAACTGTATGGGTTTTTTTCTTTCCCTTCCCCCCTGGTCTTCTGTGAAGTTTCTCAACTTCCATATATGAGTGAAAACATGGTATCTGTCTTTCTCTGACTGACTTATTTCACTTAGCATGATACCCTCCAGTTTCATCCACGTTGTTGCTAATGGCAAGATTTCATTCTTTTTCATTGCCGAGTAGTATTCCATTGTATATATACACCACGTGTTCTTTATCCATTCATCAGTTGATGGACATTTGGGCTCTTCCCATAATTTGGCTATTGTCGATAGCACTGCTGTAAACATGGGGGTACATGTGTTCCTATGAATCAGCACTCCTATAGTCTTTGGATAAATTCCCAGCAGTGCTATTGCTGGGTCATATAACCTGTGGAATCTAATGCTATTTCTGGGTAGAGTGTCAGAATTGAGTTGAATTGTAGAACACCCAGCCGGTGTCCGAGAATTGTTTGTTGTTAGTATGGGGAACTCCCTCCCTACATTGGAAATTGGGTCCAGGAACCCAAAAAGAACCACTGTGCCTGGTCCTCTGAGGGAAATTAGAGGAGAGTGAGTCTCCTGCTGCTTTTAAGAATCTCACATTTCCGCAATATCCACTCTCCTTTCCTAGGGCACTGTCCATGATCGGCCTGGCCCTAATAGCCCTGGGAACTGGAGGAATAAAGCCCTGTGTGTCTGCATTTGGTGGAGATCAGTTCGAAGAGGGCCAGGTAAGATCATGCGCCTTCCCAGAAACTACATAAAATGAATGATAAACATCCAGGAATCAAATTCCACTGACACCAATCTGTTCTCCATTTGATTCTTTTCAAAGACAGATCATCAGCCACATTTGATCCCTTGATATATAACCAAAGTCATATTGTAAACTTATCCTTTTAATTACAGGAAAATCAAAGAAACAGATTCTTTTCCATCTTTTATTTGGCCATTAATGCTGGAAGCTTGCTTTCTACCATTATCACTCCCATGCTCCGAGGTAAAACATACCTGGTTTTCCTTTTTGAATTATGGGGAGAAAGTCAGATGGAAAGTTTAAGTCCTTATTTTGTTTGTTTGTTCTGTCCCTCCTTTCTCCCATATACTTCTGCTGTCGGATACATGCTGTACACTTCGAAATCCAGAAGATGAGCATCTTGTCTTTACTAATCTTAGTTGATTCCCTTATCCCAAAGACCACTGAAGAATCTGAAACACCCCTAGCATAGTAATAAATTTTTCTGAGTTATTATCAATACAAAATCTTTATTAAGACATAAGACAAGAGGTCCTGTTTGGCAACCATACCTGAACGGGTCACACTTGGCATTTTTACCTTCAGGCTCTGCTCCCCAGTGATATTCAGGGACCTTGGAAGAATTTAGTGGGCAAAGTTTTATTCTTTATTCCTCTCATCTCAGCTATTTCTTTTTTTTTAATTTTTTAATGTTTATTGATTTTTGAGAGAGACAGAGACAGAGCGCAAGCAGGGGAGGGGCAGAAAGAGAGAGAGGGAGACACAAAATTCGAAGTAGGCTCCAGGCTCTGAGTTGTCAGCACAGAACCCAACATGGGGCTTGAACCCACAAACTGTGAGATCATGACCTGAGCTGAAGTTTGATGCTTAACCGACTGAGCTACCCAGGTGCCCCTTAGCTATTTCTGAAAGAATTATCTGGGAAAGAGAAGGAGACAGCAGCTATCAAGAATGCTCAGATACTTGTGCTGACACTCCACTGAGAGTCTGTGAATTTCCCACATGGAAGGGAATATCCGGGGACAGATTAGACCAAAACAACCCCATGGTGTCCACGTTGCAAATACGATTAAATGATGAAAGAAAATATTTTGTGAAGATTTATGTATTTCTGCATGGAGCAGTAGCTTGAAGATGACCCTTTAACCCCCTTCCAACTTGTTTTGTATAAACATTTAATAGCTTTGGGGCACCTGGCTGGCTCAGTCCATAGAACATCCAACTTTTGATTTCAGGGTTGTGAGTTCAAGCCCCACAGTGGTCATGGAGCCTACTTAAAGAAAAAAAAAAAACATAACCATCTAATAGTTTTTACCCTTTCATTATGTTCCCTCACCTCCCCTCACCTTCCTCACCTCCCCCCACTTCCGGGTTCTAGTAGAATATGTACTATGCATGTTTGAATTGCAGAATGTGTTAAAGAATAATTTTAATGGTAAAATCCTGACTCTCACACAAATATAAAATGAGCATGTGCTGAGATTTTATATGACTTCTTAATGAAGAAACTGGAACACTGCTACAATGAGCTCAAAAAGGGATTTGAACAACATAGATGTACGCTTTTCATGGAGAGAAGGGTGAGTTTGCATTGCCATGAACAGGAATCATTTGGACAGCTATGAACGGGAAACATTTGCGTGGCTACCAGTTTTCTACAAGTTAACTTCTTTCTCTACCGAATTGTGAAACAGCTAGTCAGTCAAAGACAAAGTCAAACTCCTTTCAGATTAGATTACTCCTGGAAGTTCCATTCCATTGAAAGAATATCTAGGGGTGCCTGGGTGGCTCAGTAATGTTAGCTCAGGTCGTGATCTCATGGTCATGAGATTGAGCCCTATGTCAGGCTGGGTATGGAGGCTGCTTGGGATTCTCTCTCTCTCTCTCTCTGCCTCTCTGCCCCTCCCCCACTCATGCTAGTGCTCTCTCTCAAAATAAATAAACATTTTTTAAAAAAGAGAAAAGGAATGTCCAATAATCTCTATTTCTCCTTCCAGAGTCTTAATTTTTTTTCCTTACCAATCCTAGGATTTCAGAGCTAGAATGGATCTGCAGTCAAGGGTTAGAAAACTATGGCCGATGGCCAAATCCAGAAATGGTGGACAAGACCATTGATTTATCTGTTATCTATGACTGCTTTCCCCTTAAAAAGTCAAGGTTGAGTAGCTGGGACAGAGACTGAATGGTCCACAAAGCCCAAAATATTTACTTGTAGCTCTAGGGGTGAAAAGTTTACTCACCCCTGCCATGGGCCATCTAATTGCTTTTTAATTAGCATGAATTCAGGAACACACAATCTTGATTTTCTAGGGTAGTTTTGATTTTATTTACTGGGTTCCCTGTCTTCAAGTTATTGTATCCAGGTCACTTTTATCTCCGCCACCAAGAAAATCCATGGAAGGATTCCCACTGATTTCGGTTGGCCAGTATCAGACATCTATTAAGGGGCTAAGATTAGAACCTGTGTTCGTCTCTTGCTCTTTCTACTACAAAGCTGCTGGGCTCATCTGGCAATGAAATCAATGAAGCAAATGGATAAGTCTAGAACATTAAGTAAAAGCAGTACGTAGTAACCAGTTAGGGATTTTTAAAAATGGTAACCATATATGAGCATTAAAAAATGCCATAATGAGGGGCACCTGGGTGGCTCATTCGGTTAAGGTCAACTTCGGCTCAGGTCATGATCTCACAGTTTGAGTTCAAGCCCCGCATCAGGTTCTTTACTAACCATTCGAAGCCTGGAGCCTGCTTCGTATTCTGTATCTCCCTCTCTGCCCCTCCCCTGCTCGTGCTCTGTCTTTCTCTCTCTCTCAAAAATAAACATTAAAAAAAAGATTATTAAAAAATGTCACAATTAATTTTAATCTTATAATTTCTCCCCAGTTCAACAATGTGGAATTCACAGTAAACAAGCTTGTTACCCACTGGCATTTGGGGTCCCTGCTGCTCTCATGGCTGTAGCTCTGAGTAAGTAGAAACCAGTTGAATTAGTATAATCCTATGATCAGGTCATACCCTCACATTAATTATTGTGACCAATTTTTAAAAGTTCATGGAACAAATTGTAATAATAATTCTCATGCTCTGAGAATTCAAAGTAGAGTTGGCATATTACTTCAGAGGAAATAAGATCAAAAAAGAGTTTACAGGAAATGGGATCAATTGAGTTGGACTCTGAAAAGTTTGATACTCTTTAGGCAGATTTAGATGAAAAATGACAGACTCTAGTAGACTAGACAACCCCATGACCGAAAGCTTTTGCTCTTATCAACATGTGCTCATCTCTAGATTGTCTGAAGACATGGCAACCTGGTCTAGTTAGTGTTTAAATACTTCCCATGAACATCTAGATTTCCATAATACATCGTCTCGAAATGTTTCTACCAGAGTATCTTCCCATTGGGAGGAATATATGTGTCTGTTAGATACATTCATTCACACCTTAGTTCTTGGCACTGGCTTTTTAGGAAGTATGGACAGTGTTTTCCCTAGGATAGTGTATACTGAAAGATGGCAGCTGTCTTCATTTCCTGGGTCTTCATGACAAAACACCACACACTAGGTGGGTTCGTTGGAAATTTATTTATCGTCTCACAGCTCTGGAGGTGGGGAGTCCAAAATCAACATGGCAGGAGGGCCCTCCTCCCTCTGAATCTCTTCTAGGTCTCTCTTCTACCTCTGGTAGTTCCCTGGCCTGATGCAGCATTACGCCAATCTGGCGGTGGCCTTCCTCTGTGTGCACATCGGTGTCCAAATTTGCCCTTTTTTTTTTTATAAGGACAGCAGTCATATTGGAGTAGCAGCCACCCTAATGACCTCATTTTAACTCGATCTTCCGCAAAGACTGTATTTCTAAATAAGGTCACATTCTGAGGTTCTGGGGGTAAGGACTTCAGCATATTCAGGGGGCGGGGCACATGATTCAACCTGGAACAGTAGTACAAGCACGAAACGGGGCCCAATAAGCCTCTCAAGACTTACAGCCTCCCACTCAAATGAGAAAGTGCCGGCACTAGCACTTTCTCTGATTTTTTTTCAGTTCTTAATAGCATCAAGTATGCCTCCTTTTATCCCTATTTGCTCAGCTGGTAGCAAATGAGCTCTACCCTCACACCCAAGCCAGAACTCAGTATTTTCCCTTTTTTCTGTGTCCATTTCCTTCCGTAATTGTTTAAATACTGCCACACTCCCCTAAAAAGCTCATATATACCTCCTCTCTGATTCTGCGTAAGGAGATAGAAAGGATCTCAAAAACTGTTGTTTGAGGCCAAATACTGTAATCAGTTGGCATTCGGTAAATTTTCATTAAGCTTCTGTGAGTCATTCTTACATCAAAGGTTATGTTTCTCGGGTGGAAGAATTGAGAATAGGCCAAATCCTGTGCATCAACATTGTCTCTAGAAGTTTCTTTCGGCAATAATCTTGTGCTTGAATGAAGCTTAAGTTAATCAGAAGCTTAAAGATTAAAATATTCCGTTGGCAAAAAAAAGGAGTGGACTCCATCTATGGGCATCTCTGCCATCCATGTCTGGATTGAGGAAGATGGGCATTGGGTGCAGGTACAAGCATACTTCTCTTTCTTCAACTATGAAGAACACCTATAACCCAGACACATACTTGGACATATGCTTTGAGAGGTAGGACCTCTCAAAATCTCAGGTCCTCTTAAATTGACGAAATTAAGTGGCGTTCCTTCAACCCCATCGGTGCTTTTAAATGATTAAACTGTGGTATTGGATAATCAGAAATCCTCATAAGGTATTGTGTTCCCAGAGTCTCCTGCGGGAATGCTTTTTTCTAAGTTATTTTTACCATATGCCTTTTCTAGGAAGATCCATGGAAGAATTGCCTTATTGTAAAAAGTGCTTTTACTTTTGTAAATCTGTAGCTGCAGATGCAAAAACATCGCCACTGTTTTTCTATACTGTGACCACAGAATGAATTCTGCCACATATGATTAAGTAAAAATTTTAACAAATTAGTTTTTTTCCTAAAGAGTTTTTTTCTGAAGAAGAAACTCTTTTGCCATGGCAACCACAAAATTAAAGCTGTGTTTTTGTCTTCATAGAATTACACACTGATCTGTTACCCAAAAGCCCTTAGTCCTTTGTCTCACTTTACTTAAAGATAAAACTTACGCTTAAATAGCCGAACAGAGTGTCTGTGAGCTGCCCCACAATGTGGGAAGTGGAGAGTAATAGGCTTCATTGTTTGGATATGAGAGCACAGATACACCACCGCTCAAAGCTTCTGTGGTTGTTAGGATCAGAAGCACTCACCAAACTGGGACATAGGTAGGCAAGCCCATTCTGTGAGTAATCCCAGTGTTTCCAAAACAAGGTTGTAACTCAAATAAAAGCACGTCTTGTAGGTCACAGGTATTTCTGTCAAACGCCTTATTAACACGTCTTTTTTTGCCTTCCCAGTTGTGTTCGTCTTTGGCAGTGGAATGTACAAGAAGTTTCAGCCCCAGGGTAATGTCATGGGTAAAGTTGTCAAGTGCATTGGTGTAAGTATTTGAGTAGCTCTCTCTGTCAATGATACTTAGGCACCCCAGAACCTTCTACCTCCTTGAAATTCAAATGCAATGAAGCATTGACTTTTTTTTTTTTGAAGTTTTTTATTTATTTTGAGAGAGAGCAAGCGAGCAAGCATGAACGGGCAGAGGCAGAGAGAGGGAGAGAGAGGTTCCCAAGCAGACTCCTCACTATCAGCACAGAGCCCAATGCAGGACTCGAATCCACGAACTGTGAGATCATAACCTGAGCCAATACCAAGAGTCAGACATTTAACCAACGGAGCCACCCAGGTGCCCCAAGCATTGACTTCTCTTTAAACATTTTCTTGATGTTCTGAACTATTTCGGTAATTGAAGTTTCTTATAAAACTCACCAGATGGAAAAGGACACAAACTGAACTCAAAAAGGGAGGGATAGAAGTCGCTCTTGAACTTTAAAATTAATTAGACCAGTAGTCAAAGAAAGGCAAAGCAGAGTGACTCTCCAGCTATCACATGGGCAAACCAACCCTGCTGCCAGTCAGGAAGCTGTGAAACAGACGTGGGGAGGCGTGGTCTGGGATTGCATCTCAAGGGCCTGCACTGTGGAAAGTCAGTAATGCTACTTTCAGAATTAAGACTAAGAAAATCACTTTTTTAAATGAACGCACAAAGTGGACCAGATTCATGTAGAAGATTATCAATGTCATATTTATCACAGCAAAAATGTATAACACAAAATTGCAGGAGAATAGTGCTTAACTCGTAGTATATCTAGCCGTGTTATGCAGCCATCGGAAGTCTTGTTTGCAAAGACAGTTTGGTGACAGGAACATGCAGAATATTGCTTCTTCCATATGCATCAACGTGATGTACATGCATACAGGCACATTTAAAGGTAGGAAACAGGGGCGCCTGGGGAACTCAGTAGGTTAAGCATCTGAATTTGGGTCAGTTCATAATCCTAAGGCTCGTGAGTTCGAGCCCCCCGTCAGGCTGTGTGCTGACAGCTCAGAGCCTGGAGTCTGCTTCAGATTCTGTGTCTCCCTCTCTCGCTGCCCCTCCCCCACTTGCATTCTGTCTCTCAAAAATAAACATTAAAAAATTTTAATAATAAATTAATTTTTAAAAAAACAAAGGCAGGAAATAAATGTTATTGTGGACCTGTGCTGTCCAGCACGGTAGCCACTAGCCACATGTGGCTATCAAACATTTGAAATGTGTCCAGTGCAACTGGGAACAGAATTTTAAATTGGATTTCATTCAAATTAATATAAATTAATTTCTTATACATTTCTATATTATATGGTGAGTTCTCACTTTTTTTTAATATTTATTAAAAAATATTAAAGTGGGGAAGAGGCAGAGAGAGAAGACACAGAATCTGAAGCAGGCCCCAGGCTCTGAGCTGTCAGCACAGAGCCCGACGCAGGGCTCGAACCCATGAACCATGAGATCATGACTTGAGCCACAGTCTGACGCTTAACCAACTGAGCCACCCAGGTGCCCCTTCACTTCTAAATATTATTTGGGACACCTGGCTGGCTCAGTCTGTGCAGCATGTGACTCTTGGACTCAGGGTTGTAGGTTCAAGCCCCACATGGGGTGTATTACTTAAAAATAAAAACCTTTAAAAGAATGTATTTTATTATTATTATTTTCACTCTTACTTTTTAAAACTGATAGTTCAGCGAGTGGAAAACTTTTAAGTATATTTGGAACACCTTAGGTATACAAATTTAGTTTTTCAAACATACATTTATGAGAAGTAAATACAAATCAAATAGTTCTGATAAAAATTGATCATGTTCTGTACGTGTAAAATATGCCCTGGGTTTTGAAGACTTGGTAAGAGAAAATAAATATGGAAATTGCCATCAATTGTAATATTTAATATTATTTATTAATAATTGTTTGAATAATTATTTACATAATTATTTAATTATTGATTTAATATTAAAGTTATTCCTTTTACATATTAAGATCATATATCAGATCATTTGGGTTTATTGGAATAAATATGACATATTTAAAATGAATTTTACCTGTTTCCCTGTTACTTTTTTTTTTGACACTTCTATATATATTTTTTTTATTTTAATTCTAGTATAGTTAACAGTGTTATATTAGTTTCAGGTGTATCCCTGTTACTTTTTTTTTCAAATTTTTATTTAAATTCTAGTGAGTTAACATACAGTGCAATTTGAGTTTCCAGAATAGGATTTAGTGATTCGTTACGTACATACAACACCCGGTGCTCATCACAGTCCCTCCTAATCCCCATGACCAGTTAGCCCATCCCCCGCCCACCTCCCCTCCAGTAACCCTCAGTTTGTTCTCTACCTTTAAGAGTCTCTCCTGGTTTGTTTCCCTCTCTCTTTTTCTTCCCTCCCATATGTTCATCTGTTTTGTTCTTAAATTCCACATATAAGTGAACATATGGACCTAGATCCCTGTTACTTTTTACTATGGCTACCAGAAAGCCAAAATCACAAATGGCACACATTATATTTCTCTTGAATGCTCCTCTTTAGAGGGCCTGGAGGGTAAAGTAGTAAGAGTATGACTTTGTTTACCCCACTCAAAGGGCTCATAGTTAGAAAGAGATTAGGAAGAAATGCAGGTTCTGTCTTTTAGCATCATCGTTACACTAGTTTATACGATTATGTATGTTGCTTCTCTCACAAACACAGCTTTCCATTAAAGGCACTTTTATTGAAATGTGTTTCCCTCAGAAAGTAATTGGTTCTGTTTTGAAATGTGGTTTTTCTTCCTTCCTTCAGTTTGCCCTCAAAAATAGGTTTAGGCATCGGAGTAAGGAGTTTCCTAAGAGGGAGCACTGGCTGGACTGGGCTAAAGAGAAATATGATGTAAGTGACCATATCGCTGCAGTTTTCTCGGGGACTTCCTTCAGCAGGGGACAGCCACGGTGGCAATTCATATGATTAAGGCCACATGGACAAAGTTATCAGTTGTAACCTTGTAAACCTGACTAGTGTTTTGAATAAGACGATGCAGGAGTGTGTGTCAATATTGAGAAGAACTTGATAAACAGTGGATATATTTATCTGGAAACAACATTATCTTTTCATAGTTTTTTGGTAGAATCTGTCATTAATTATGTGTGATTGTGGTCACATAACTTGTGAAAACAGAAGAATCAGTGAGCAGTGGGAGGTTTACGTTTATTGGAATTACATTTAAATTCTAGTAATATGTCTTTTATTTATTTTGTAGTTTATTTATTTTGAGAGAGAGAGAGAGAGAGTGCGCACGTGCAAGTGGGGGAGGAGCACAGAGAGGGAGACAGAATCCCAAGCAGGCTCCATGCTGTCAGCACAGAGCCCGAAGCAGGGCTGTGAGATCATGACCTGAGCCGAAGTCTAGTCAGACGCTTAACCGACTGAGCCACCCAGGCACCCCTAGCAAGATGCCTTTTAAACTGATGTTTGCACTTATTTTAAAAGGTTGAGGAGGGGCGCCTGGGTGGCTCAGTCGGTTGAGCGTCCGACTTCGCTCAAGTCATGATCTCTCGGTTCGTGGGTTCGAGCCCCGCATCGGGCTCTATGATGGCAGCTCAGAGCCTGGAGCCTGCTTCCGATTCTGTGTGTCCCTCTCTCTCTGCCCCTCCCTTGCTCATGATCTGTCTCTCTCTGTCTCTCAAAAATAAATAAATGTTAAAAAAAATTTTTTTTAAAGGCTGAGGAATTTTGGGTTTTCTTAAAAAAAATTGGTGGTAGGGTTCTTTGGAACAATTAGTCACCTCCCAGCTTGTCTCTGGATGCATGTATGTCTACACTGAAGTAACATGGCTGACAGCTGTAAATGACACGGCTTGTGGCTGATTTGTCCTTCCCTACTTCATCCACAGGAGCGGCTCATCTCTCAAATTAAGATGGTTACGAAGGTGATGTTCCTATATATCCCACTCCCAATGTTCTGGGCCTTGTTTGATCAGCAGGTAATGTAAAGCTATGTTTCTTTACATCTTTATTTAGCAAAATTCTTTGGGCACTACCCAGACAGTGCAGTACTGAGTATTTAGCTCCTAAAAATGTTCTCTTCCAGTTTCTTTTTTATACTTCATTTTATACTTCATTAAATTTTTTTAATGTTTATTTTTTGAGAGAGAGAGAAAGAGAGAGACAGAGCATGAGTGGGGGAGGGACAGAGAGAGAGGGAGACACAGAATCTGAAGCAGGCTCCAGGCTCTGAGCTGTCAGCACAGAACCCAATGTGGGGCTCGAACCCACAAGCCATGAGATCATGGCCTAAGCCAAAGTCGGAGACTTAACTGACTGAGCCACCCAGGCGCCCCTATTTACTAAGTGTTAGATCACACTAAGTTTCTTAAAAAAAAAAAAAAAAAAAAAAAAAAAAAAAAAAAAAAGGCTCTAGATGGTTCTATCCACATTTCTGTTGCAAAACAATGAAGAAAACCAGGTGTGGCCAAGTAATGGCGCCTTGGGAAAGACTTGATCAAAGTATCTAAGACTCTTACCAGCCAAACAGAATAAAGAGTTTCTTTATTCTAGAGTTTATTCGGTTTCTTCTAGAAACTGGAACTTAAAAAAAATTACAAACTCAGGTGCTTTTATTGGGCAGGAAGGATTATTATGAGGACAAAACATCTCTTGGAAAGAATTCGAGGAAACACATTTATCTCCTTATATGTAAGTGTGGGATTTAGACCAGCATCTGAAGCACAGGGAGGCACTTAAGTTGAATAGGAACCAGCTCTTGGAATCAGACTTGCACTAGGAATACACTCACTACCGTCTAGCTGTGTGACTGGGGGGGATTCCGTAACCCTCCTGGAAGAGTGATCGCCCATGACAAGCCTGTGTGGATCAAATTAGAGACGGTGCATAAAGTGATCCGTGCCTGGCATCTCTTAAGAGCTCAAGTAGTGGTGTGCGCCTGACTTTCTGCGATGCCTTCTAAACGGAGTTAACAGATTGAAACATTTATGTGTTCAGTCCTCTGTGGAAATAATCACACGTACTTGTACACAGTCCTGAGTCCTCTTTATATAAAATAAGTTGAATATAACTAGGCTGCCCAGGTTTAAATCCATCACTTTTTTTCATGTTTATTTAGGTTTAAATCTATCACTTTTTTTTAAATGTTTATTTATTAGAGAGAGAAAAAACAGGGAAGGGGCAGAGAGAGTGAGGAAGAGGGAGAATCCCAAGCAAGCTCTGTGCCATCAGTGCAGAGCCCAACGTGGGGCTCAATCACACAAACCATGAGATCATGACCTGAGCCAAAATCAAGAGTCAGATGCTTAACCAACTGAGCCACCAGGTACCCCCAATCCATCACTCTCTTGATGAAATTCCACTTCAGGACAGCCTAGACTGTCAAACATGGCTCTTAACAATAATGATGTCCTTGGGGCACCTGGGTGGCTCAGTGGGTTAAGTGTCCCACTCTTGGTTTTGGCTCAGGTCATGATCTTTCAGTTCATGGGATCAAGCCCCACATAGAGCTCTGCACTGACAATCCAGAGCCTGCTTGGGATTCTCTCTCTCTCTCTCTCTCTCTCTCTCTCTCCCCCCCCCTCACCCACTCATGTTCGCTTTCCCTCTCTTTCTCTCTCTCAAATTAAATAAATAGACTTAAAAAAAAACAAGATGTTCTTGAAACTGGGATGCTAGTGAATAGAATATCTTCCTTGTACATGGCTGCCTCCACCTCACAGGTGATGCCATGCTTTCCTTTTTTTAAAAATTTTTTAATGTTTATTTATTTTTGAGAGAGAGAGGGTCAGAGTGCGCGTAGGGGAGGGGCAGAGAGAGAAGGAGACCCAGAATCCAAAGCAGGCTCCAGGCTCTGAGCTGTCAGCACAGTGACCAATATGGGGCTCGAACCCACAAACTATGAGATCACAACCTGAGCCGAAGTCAGATGCTCAACCAACTGAACCAACGCAGGCTCCCCATTGCCATGCTTTCCAACAGGCCTCAGACATGTGTCTTTGTATTTCCTAAGGATGGCTGTCTCTCAGAAGAGTGCTTTCGAGATTCTCCATGGGGGTTGAGAATTTTATGTTGTGTTAACCTTTGCAGCAGAAATGCAAGTTGTTTGGTTTTACCCAGTGTGACAGTAGAGCTGGGAGATAAACTTGAGGTTGAGAAAAGCATTTAAATCCCATAACATTTCAGACCTCCTTCCTGCTCTGGAAGAGATGCCACATTGACTTGTAAAATGTTTAAAATTCACATTCCCAAATGATGCAGTGAACGTATTCATTTTTAGGGCTCCAGATGGACGCTGCAAGCAACAGCCATGAGCGGGAAAATCGTAAGTTCAGGACATCCAGCTATTCTCCCTCCCCTGGTCACTGCTCCTTTGTTTTAGTCCCTTCGCCCCCTTTCCCTTCCCTGTCACGACATTTT
Organism: Cryptoprocta ferox; assembly: GCA_028646485.1. NCBI lineage: Eukaryota > Metazoa > Chordata > Mammalia > Carnivora > Eupleridae > Cryptoprocta > Cryptoprocta ferox. The sequence continues at coordinate 121,146,152 of CM053574.1, read as the reverse complement.
TCATCCTCCCCAACTGATCATCTCTGGGAACCGATCAGTGAGACGTTTCCCCCCTCTTTTCAGGGACTTCTTGAAGTTCAGCCGGACCAGATGCAGGTAGGAAACAGTGTTTCAGTTGCTTTCTGAGATCAAGGTCACCTGTGAGACAGTGACTAACAGTTCCTCTCCACTCCACCCACAGACCGTGAACGCCATCTTGATCGTCATCATGGTCCCCATTGTGGATGCCGTGATATATCCTCTGATTGCAAAATGTGGCTTCAATTTCACGTAGGTGCCCAGCATGTTGGGGTTGGGGTGAGGCCCTGTTGGTCCCAGGGCTTTGCAAATAGGCTGCCCTCCATCCAACTGAGCTGGAAAGAATGTCTCTCCTCCCACCTCACTGCCTATATAATGGGGTTTTTTAAGAATTATATTTGAATGAGAGATCTGTGTGCTGATGTTTCTGGAAATTTGCCCTTAAATAAGAGTGCTGTAAAAGGCAGCCTGAAAGCTTCTAACTAAAGCTTTCATATATGTAGATGATAGAAATGTTAACTGTCATCCAAAGTATCGCCTGAGCCCTAGTTTCTAGAAATTAAATGTAAAAATGCAAATAAGAAGCTGCATTCTTCATCTTAATCAGAAATAAAAAAGGGGGCACCTGGGTGGCTCAGTTGGTTAAGCATCCGACTTCGGCTCAGGTCATGATCTCGCGGTCCATGGGTTTGAGCCCCACATCAGGCTCTATGCTGACAGCTCAGAACCTGGAGCCTGCTTCCGATTCTGTGTCTCCCTCCTCTGCCCCTCTGCCGCTCATGCTCTGTCTCTCTCTCTCTCTCTCTCTCAAAAATAAATAAACATTAAAAAATTTTTAATAAAAATAAAAAAGAAATGATAGAGGAAGAGACACTTTCGATCAGTATTTCATAGGGACGTTAGTTTCGTTTGGGTGGATGGTGGGAAAGGAATGATATCATTAGCTCGCCTGTATGAGGCTGGTTGCGAGTCACTCTCACTTGTGTCTCAGCTCTTTGAAGAAGATGACAGTTGGAATGTTCCTGGCTTCCATGGCCTTCGTGGTGGCGGCGATTGTGCAAGTGGAAATTGATGTGAGTTGGCCTCTGGTCCCCCAGGGGCTTTTCCTGCGGGTCAGGTGGAGCGTTCAGAAGGCTTCTCCGGGGCTGTGTGGATTAGGGGAGGCCACGGTCTCTGCTGACAGATTGTCCTGGAGCCAGAGACAATGTGGGTGCAAAATGGTCCTTTCTGGACAGCGCGCACTACAGGTTCTCATCACTGCGAAGGGGGCAGCCGGGAATAGGGTCAGATGGGTGTCCTTCATTAGAGAAATGTGGATGGCAGTGACATGGGGAGTCTCCATTGACACGGTTTATGTAAGGGGAACGGGAGTTTATGGAACAAGTTCTTTCGCAATCTGAAATCCTAGGAAATCTGGTTAGAAGGTCATCACTCAACAAACAAGAAGTACTTCTAAAATGTATCAGTTGTCTTTGGGAAGACACCTTTGTAATCTCAAGTTTCTAGTGATGTTAGTCCCCACGCTAGTCCACACTCAGTCTGTTGGACCCACAGTGGCACTAAACCAGGTTCCTAAGTCTGAGACCAGGCCCCGCAAACAGGTGTGCGTAGCATGTAAGACATGAGGCAAGCACTCCCCTCCCTCCTTTGTCCCCTCCTTCTTTCTCTGGGTCTGTCTGTCTCCTTCTCTGTGTGTGTGCGTGTGTGTGTGTGTGTGTGTGTCTCTATTTCTGTCCTTATCTCTCCCTCCCTTCCTCCTTCTCTCTCTCTTTTCTAATTTTTCTTTTTAAATTTGGAATTGTGATAAAACATACGTTAAAAAATTTACCATCTTAACCATTACTAAGCATATAGTTCAGTTGTGTTAAATACAGTCACCGTGTTGTACAATCAATCTCTAGAACCCTTTTCATCTTGTGACACTAAAGCTCTGTGCCCATTAAAAAACAGCCCCCATTTCCCCTCCCACTTACTGTCCACATGAGGTCATGCGCTCTTGGTACCTCATGTAGGTGGATTCATACAGTCTTGGTCCTTGCTGAGTGGCTTGTTTCACGGAGCATAATGTCCCCAGGGTTCTTCCATGCTGTAGTAGGTGTCAGAATCTCCTTCTTTTGTAGAGTGGAATCACGGATGGACCATGTCTTGCTCATCCGTTCGTCTGTCAGTGGGCATTTGCATTGCCTCCATGATTTGGCTACTGTGCGTCCTGTGAATATGCACGTACTCACTTGCTCTGGAACATCGCTAGCTTTGTGCAAAATGAATTGTGGGACTGGCATAGACTTCTAGATGAGAATAGAATGGATTGCTCCAGGGACACCGGGATTTGAGAGAGAGAGAGAGAGAGAACGAACTACAGGGAAAAGGCAGAAGCCCTGAGGTTCTGCCTCTGTGTGGAGGCAGGAGGGCATAGAGCAGCTGCAGAAGGATGTCAAGAGCATTGTCAGGGCTGTGCTCCAGGCTCCCAGAGTTACAGGGAACAACAGTGGCCTCCAGGAGAGTAGATCTCATGTGTCACAACAAGATAAACATCCACTTAGGCTGTGGTTACTCTGACCTCCTCAGATAAAAGGCTTCATCACCTGTCATCCCCATTTCCACCCCCCCCCCAACCCCTGGCAACCACCATGAACTCTATGAGTTCATGCCCTCTTGGTACCTCATGGAGGTGGCTAGGTAAGACCAAGAGCAGCCTCTTTGTGATTTCTTCCATGTTCTGTACAAACATCATTTTCTGTGGGTGCCATGAGGCACGCGATTGGAGGCGTTACGGGGGTGCTTGGTATCTCAGCCGGTGCGGTGTTGGAGCGGAGTGGGGGGAGGGTGTGCCAGGGCCAAGCTTATCTTCAATATGCATGGAAGGCACACTGCTAATCTTCTTTTATTTTGCTCAGAAAACTCTTCCAGTCTTCCCCCAACAAAACGAAGTCCAGATTAAAGTACTGAATATAGGAAATAATAACATGACAGTATATTTTCCTGGAAGGACGGTGACACTTGGCCAAATGTCCCAAGTAAGTAGAAGGGAATGCAGCTTTCTTTTTTATCTTCTGACCCGAATTATAACAGGATTTGGAGAAACTGATCTTCTTGATCCTTATGTAATTCCTACAACAAGCCCAGAAGTGAAATGTCTTAGTTTCTTGGTCTCATTTTGGTGTCACTCTAGACCAGTGGGCCTCAGACTTTAATGTGCATGTGAATCACCTGGGAGCTTTGTCAAATGCAGATTTTTAGTCAGTAGGTCTGAAATGCTCCCTCTTGTGCAGGGAACCACATTTTACATAACAAGGATCTGGCAGTGATTCTCTACCAGGGGCTATTTCGCCCCCTCAGGGGACATTTGGAAATTTCTGGAAACATTTTGCATTGTCACAACTGAGAGTGTGCTATTGGCATTTCATATGTAAGAAGCCAGGGATGCTGACACACAGTCCCACAACAAAGAATTATCTGGCCCCAGAGGTCAATAGTGCCAAGGTTGGAAAACCCTAATCTGGATGGTCACTGGTCTCAATTAGAGGTTCTCATCCTTGGGTTCATATTGGAATCACTTAGAGAGCTTTGAAAATTCTGATACCTCATAGATTTTGATTTAACTGGTCTCTTTCCTGTTCAGCCACGGTTGAGAACCACTGCCTTATAGCTTATGAAACTGACAATCTCGAAGAAAAAAGAAAATTTGACTTCTGGTGCTCAGAGCAGCCCAGTACTGTCACCAGGTTTTGGCTTTCCTCTAAACCTACTCTTCCCCCAATGGTAGAAATGATTTCCAGAACATTTATTTTCACTAAATGAATTAACAGTAAAACGCTGTACAAGAAAGTATGATTCTTGTATAACACTAAAGAAGTTCATGATAGAGTTCAAAAGAGTGGGTGGGGAGCTGAGCAAACCAACGCCAGCTTCTGCAAGACCTTCTTTTTTTTTTTTTTTAGTAGGTTCTATGTCCAATGTGGAGCTTGAACTCATGACCCCAAGATTAATCGTCACATGCTTTATTGACAGAGCCAGCTAGGCACCCCCTGCCCCGCAAAGCTTTTTTTTTTTTTTTTTTGATGTGTATGAACGTCAACTGGGGATGTCAAATAATATGCCGTGACAGTATTCAGTTACACAGTGCAGAATAAGACTCTATGGTATTAACTATGACTCCTTTTCTCCCACTACAGACAGACGAATTTATGACGTTTGATGTAGACAAGCTGACAAGTATAAACATTTCTTCTACCGGATTACCAATCATTACAGTAACTCATAAGTTTGAGCAGGGCCATCGGCATACCCTGCTAGTGTGGGCCCCCAGTAGCTACCGTGTGGTAAGTAGTTAGACACCTACAGCTGATTCTTTATTATTTGTGACGTTGGAAACACAGGCTGTGAGTGGTGTGACTTTACCCCATGTAGTATTATATAAGATAATCCTCAAGTCTTCCTTCTTCAAGGATACAGGCCATTTGATTTCCAATAAAAGTTTGAGTAATGGATGGGAAGGGTTAATATTAATTAAAATTAAAATGTTTAAAAAGAACTTTTGGGCATGATATGGTGGGGGGGTGCATACAAGTCGCACAGAATACATATGTGCATTCTCAGCAACTTTTTGAGATAAAAGTTTAAATATATCTTTAATTGTATTGGTTATAAAATTCGCACTAATTGGAAAATTAAAGCAATCCCTGAAAAATATAGTAAATATATCAGGTAAAAGCAACAAAAATACATACAAAATATTTCATGACAAAATACAAGTATCTAGAAGCCCATCCACATATAAAGAAACTATGAAGATATAGTAGAACCAAGTGAAGCAATTGTGGGTATTCTGTAAAGTGATTTTAGGTGACCTTCTAGAAAACTGCAATATGGAATTAAGACTTCTTGGTCATGTGTTTTATTAGGGAGCTCTTGAGTGATTCGTTCCAAATTCATGGACAGTAGGGTTCCTTGGAACCTCTAGAAAGCAAGCATTAAAAATGGTGGAGGCTCCTGTTAACCTCAAAGAAAACCAAGGCTGAAGGGTGGAGCCCTGCACATGCAATCATTATGCCCTTGGCTCCTAGGACAGATGTCAACATCATTCTCCTGGTCAAAGGCTGAAATGGTAATCTAAGCTTATTCGAGTGGATAAGATTTGAAAATGCTTTCTTTCTCAGATCAAGGATGGCCTTAACCAGAAGCCAGAAAAAGGAGAAAACGGCATCAGGTATATATATTTCTTTAAAACTTAAGTTTTATCAGCTTCTTAAGGAAGTAATGGAAGTCCAGCTGTAACAAGGCTATAAAATGAGAGTATGGGAATTTATCCAGAGAATGTAAGGCTGGTTCAATATTCAAAAACATCAATTAAGATAATCTGTCATCTGAATAAACTAAAGAGGAAAATCCATATCATCATATCAATGGATGCAGAAAAAGCATTTAATAAAGTTCAGTGTCCATTCATGATTTAAAAAAAAGAAAAAAAAACCTCAGCAAACTAGTAGTTGAAGGGAACTTCCTTACTCTGAAAAACATCTAAAAAACCCAAGCTACCGTTACACTTAATGATGAAAGTCTAAATACTCTTCCAGTGAGATCATCCGTGCTCTCCACTCCTATTCAGCATCCTTCTAGACACCAGTGCAGTGAGACTCGAAAAAGAAGTAAAAGCATCTCGATTGGAAAGGAAGAAATAAAACTATCCCTACTCATGGATGACATAAGTGTCTGCACAGAATGTCCCAAAGACTGCCACAAAAGCTCATAGAATCAATAAGTGAGTTTAGGAGTGAGTGTAGAAATGTCACAAAATACAAGGGTAACAACAAAACATCGCATTTCTATTGACTAGTAATGAATGAGTGGAAACTGAAATTTTAAAACTATGCAATAGCTCCAAAAAAAGATAAAATACTAGTTACAAATTAATAAAACATATACAGGATTCGAGAACTAAAACGACAAAAGGCTTATGAAAGAAATTAAGGGCAAGTGAAATAAGTGGAGAGATACGCTGGGTTCATGGATTAGAAGACTTAATATAGGGGCACCAGGGTGGCTCTGTTCGTTGAGTGACCAATTCTTGATTTCAGCTCAGGTCACGATCTTAGGGTTGTAGGATCGAGCCCCACATTGGGCTCTGCGCTGAGCATGGACCTGCTTGAGATTCTCTGCCCCTCTCCCTCTGCCCCTCCCCTGCTGTCCACACATGCACACAAGCCCTCTCTCTAAAATATAAATAAATAGATAAGTAAATAATAAATAAATTTTAAGTTAAAAAAGGGGGGACTTGGGGGGCTCAGTTGCTTGAGTGTCCAGCCCTTGATTTTGGTTCATGATCTCAGGGTCATGGAATCAAGCCCTGCATCAGGCTCTGAGCCAAGCATGGTGCCTGCTTAAGATTCTCTCTCTCCCTCTCTCTCTCTCTTCCTCCCTCTGCCCCTCCTCTGCTTGTGCTCTTGTGCTCTTTCTCTCTCTCTCTCAAAATAAAAAAAATTTAATTAAAAAAGTTTTTTTAATTAAAAAATGCAAACTTATGTTCACGTAGAAACCTATACACAAATGTTCATAGAACCTCTAATCATAATCACCAAAGACTGGAAGTCACCCAAGTGACCTTCAGTGGGTAATGGATAAATAGACAATAGACTATAGTACCTCCATATAACAGAATATTACTCAAAAAAAAAAAGGAACAAACGATTGATATATACAATAATATAAATGAAGGTCAAATGCAGTATGCCATAAAAGAAGCCAATCTCAAAAAAAGTTACATGCATACTGTGTAATTCCATTTACATGACATTCTGGAAATGGTCAAAAAAATGATAAGGATATGGGAACAGATTAGTGGTTGCCTTGGGTTAGGAGTGGAGCAGAGGTTTGGCTATGGGCAGTGCAAGGGAGATTTGGGGAACTGGTCTGTATACTGGCTGTAATGGTGTCTATATGGGCATGTGTTAAAATTCATAGAACTGTACACCCAAAAGCCAATTGTCTGTAAATACACCTTTAAAGTAAGATTGAAGAATAAGAATAAATTGCGGGGGAATGAGAGTAGGTCTCCGATTTGCCTCAATACCTGTCACCGATCCCTGTTTCCCTGTGGTTGCACATTAACAATTTCAGACTTTTGCTATTACCTCTAAAACATGAACTAATGGAGGCAAAGATAATATTCAGATGATGACTATTAAATTACTAATGGAAATGGTAAAGAAATGGAATTAACTTTTCATGTCTCTTTACCTCTGGTTTGTTTCACATTGTTAATACTTGTAATATTTATCATTGCGTGTATTCCACATGCTAGATCAATTCTAAAAATAGATTAATAAACAGGATTTCCAGGTTGACTATATAAATATTAGTCACAATGTAATAGAAGTCTTAAAGAGAAGGAAATCTAACTTTATATCCTTGAAAATATATCCTCAAATGGAAATGTTCTGAATGTCAAGATTAATTGGAATATCCTGTTATATATCCTGAATTGTTCAGAGTTACTACATCTTGATTGTTTTAGTTTTAATTCTTTTTTTAATGTTTATTTTTGAGAGAGAGAGAGAGAGAGAGAGAGAGTGCGCGTGCACCAGCAGGGAAGGAGCAGAGAGGGAGGGAGACAGATGATCCAAAGCAGGCTCTGCACTGACAGCAGTGAGCCTGATGTGGGGCTCGAACTCACAAACTGTGAGATCATGACCTGAGCTGAAGTCAGACACTCAACTGACTGGGACCCCCAGGTCCCCCCGATTGCTTTAATTTTAAACCCAGGTTTTCTTGCACAGCCTTTGTTTTGGCCTCTTGTTGACAAAAGAATAAGCCTTTATCTCCAGGGTGATCCAGAGACTGGATCCAGGGACTTCACTTTCCTCTTTGAGAACCAACTCTTGAGCATGCTCTTTGATCTAACTAGGGCATTCACTCTGTAGTCCCGTGATGCCACTGTCCTCCTAGAATTGTCTCTGTTCGCCCAGGTTAGCACCTGTCTTTCTTGAACTCCATGTCATCTTTCTCAGACACCTTCCTTGTTTTACTACAGAGCGTGCTCAAATATCTGATCAAGAAAAGCTGTGAGGTAAATTGCAAGTCCCTACTTGCCTCAAAATGCTTTTCTATTCTCACACTTGGTCACAGGTTAGCCGCCATTTTCTTCCCAGAACTCTAGAATCTTATCTCTAAGATAAGCATCTAGCACCTAGTTGTGCTCATGATAGATAGATAGACAGACAGACAGACAGACAAATAGATAGCGTCTGCCACTCTCTGTAGTTGATTTCATTTTCTTTTCCCCAAGGCTTTGGTATCTTCTTTCTCCTTGGTGTGTTCACATTTCTATGCAGTATAACTACAGGTGGGTAGTAGCCAGCCCTAGGCCCTTTCATGTTTTGGCTCCTCCTCTCTTTCTTTGTTCTCTCCCGTTGAGTTTGCTAGGGCCGCCATAATAGTACCACAGCTGGAAGGCTTAAATTTCCTCATAGTTCTGGAGGCTGAAAGTCCAACATCAAATATTGGCTGGGCTGGTTTTCTCTGAGGCCTCTCCACTTGGCTTAGAGATGGCCATCTCCTCTCTCTGTCTTCACATGGTCTTTCTTATGTGGGTCTGTATCCTAATTTCCTCTTCTTACAAGGACACCAGTGATCTTGGATTAAGGCTCACCCTAATGACCTCATTTTACCTCTTTAAAGACCCGACCTCCAAGTACAGTCACATTCTGAGGTACTGAGGGTTAGGACCTCAACATGTTGGGGGGGGGGTGGCACGGGGAGACATAATTAAGTCCATGACATCTTCTTGTGTGTCTTCTGGATTGTTCCTCCATTCCTCTCACATGCACATACACACAACTGCCTGGCAGATCTGGAAGGAAATGCCCTGATGATAGTCACCCGGCCCTTTCCTGATCTTTGTATTTGCGCCTGAGCTGGAAGTGTGTCTGGGATTTCCTTTGTGCCTCAGAATCATCATTTTCATTTCTTCAAAAATGTCTTCTAACTTTGGAAACTGAACAGTTTAAATCGTGGTGTCCTTTCTCATTCTGGCTCTATGCTAAAGTTTCATTCTTCTTCTCTTTCTTTAAATTGTCTTTATTAAGACACATAAAATCAGCAACATTTTATCTCACCAACCCACCCAATGCGGTAAAGGATAAGTCAGGAACTTGTTTTCTTCTCATTGGCAACTTGAAATCCTTAGTGGATCGAAGGATTTGCTATTCCAGCATTGTCCGGGTGATGACCCATAAAAAAGCAAAGTTCTGAAAAACTAATGTCAGAAGCTAATTGGTAAATAGGACAACTTCAAATATTTCAGGAGGTCAGATTTCTGAGTCATATATGAATTAAAGAAAGAGTACACAGAATGTTAAGCAAAACGGATTCCTTTTAATTATGCGGTATCAGTAAGTTGCAAGACATACACGGGCTACCTTCAGCAGAGTCCTTTAAATGAAATGACAATACTTTGGTCAAAAGTTGGTTGAGAATTTGATATTGATCTTTCTCATGAAATTTTTAGCATTACATATTGTTATATATGTATATATTTATAAATAATGTTTTTGAGCATGTTTTCAAACTTAATATGTTATTTTCCTGTTCATGTGCTGCAATATTATATAATATAAAATATATTATAAAATATTATTTTAATATTTAACCATCTTACTATATGTATCCCTTATCTCCACTCACTTAAACCACTATAAAATATTTCATTGCAGTCATAGACCATAATTTATTTACCCATTCTTTTCTTCAAGGAAATGACAAGGTTATTGCCATTTTTCCAAACATGCCATAATTCACATTCATATATATATATATACTTTTGTCCACATGTGCAAAGTTTCTCTAGAGAGGTAGCCTTTAAAACTTTTATCACATCCGATGAAAATATTTTGAACATAAACCCAAAATGTACAAACATGATATGTTATAAATTTTATATTTAACTATTATGCTAAATTAATATGTGCATTATAAATAATTTAAAAATATATTAAAAGAATAAGAAAAGTAAAAAACCCAATATTCTACAAGTATTTTTTATTTACTGATGTTACAAAAATTATGAATGTAGATGACATGATTATATATGCCTCATTAGTTTCTAAAAATGTCAATTTAAGATTTACAAAAAAATCTATGCATAGGCTTGCTTGTATCAGTTCAGTTTCTTTCAATCTTTAGTTTTCATGACTGTCACACTGACAGGTATACCAAGGAGGGAGTATGGCCAGGACATAACTGACCATAAGTAGGTGAAAAAGAAATCTTCATTTAAAAAGATAGTTGTGGGCTTATTGAAATCATTAAGGTACTGGGATCACTGGATACCTGCATGCAAAAGACTGAAGTCAGACCCTACCTGATACCACACACAAATATTTCCTCAGTGGATCATAAACCTAAATATAACAATAACACTTATAAAAGAAAAATAGCAGTAAATCTTTGTGACCTTGGGTTAGACAGTGGTTTCTTGAATATGAAGCCAGAAGGACCAGCAACAAAAGAAAAAAATAGTAACTTGGGCTTCACCATATGGAAAGCTTTTTCACTACTAATGAAATCATCAAGAAAGTAAAAAGCCCATAGAATGAGAGAAAATATTTGCAAATCATATATTTGATAAGAGATTCTGAATGTATAAAGAACTCTTACAGGTCAAGAGTAAAAAGACAACCCAATTTGTTAAATGGGATGTTTTTTAAATATATAATTTATTGTCAAGTTAGCTAACATACAGTGTACACAGTGTGCTCTTAGTTTTAGGGGTAGATTCCCACGATTCATCGCCTATATACAACACCCAGTGCTCATCCCAACAAGTGCCCTCCTCAAGGCTCATCACCCATTTCTCCCCTCCCCTGCCCTAAATGGGACATTTTTAAAGAGACATTTCTCCAAAGAAAATATACAAACAGCCTAAAAGCATAGGAGGAGGTGCTCGGCGTCATTAATTATTAGGGAAATGCAAATCAAAACCACAAACAGATACCATTTCACACTCACTAGGCTCTAACCAAAACAAAAACAAAAGCAACAAAAAAGGCAATAACAAGTGTTGGTGAGGATGTAGACAAATTGGAATCCTTTAGCACTGCTGGTGGAATCGTAAAATGACAGAATGATGCAGACACTTTGAAAAACTATTCCTCAAAATGTTAAACATGGGGTGACCATATAACCCAGCCATTTCACTTCTAGGTGTCTACCTAGGACCTAGGGTCCTGTTGACCCTTGTCAGGTTCTGTTTTCTATATTAAGCACCTGTCAAACTACACCAAACCAAATGCCCAGGGACTTAAGGACTTGAGCTTAATTCAGAGAAGTGTTCTCCCAGTACCTAGAATTTGACCGACGTTACTTGTTGCCACAAAGCCGATGAAATTTGGCTGTATGTTGTAGGAGTGTACAGGTTACATTGTTCTCTTCAGTACTTAGGCATACAATCTTATTACTTCCCATTCTTTAAATTGGATAATCTGCTGAAAGGTTTCACTCACCTATCTGGTAGGAAAAATCAACTGGTCTTATTTGGAGCAGCACCCTCCTGTCTTATGTAGGACAAGAGCATCAGGTCTTCTGTAGCCCGGAACATTTAAGGAAGGGATCTAATCATGTCTACACTGTCACCATCTATATGGCCTTGGAAGGCAAACAACTATCTCCATGTGAAGCTTAGGCACAGGGGACTTTGCAGAGACTGGGAGCCTTGGAACTAGCAGCAAGTCCTGGGGGTGCTACACTCCTATCTGTTTTCTAGTGGGGTGCGAGGCACCAGCACTCCAGGACCTGCAGACCTGAGGGGAGCTCCCCCACACTGTCTCTGATTGCCCGACTGGCCCACTTCTCCCTCTCCACTCCTTGCCCCTCTCTGCTCCTAGAGGTAAAGGACAGAAAATGGCCTTCCATCCCCACCCCCCAAAAAGAAGCCCCAGATTGAGACTGTTAGGGTACCAGGCAACTTCTGCTTTTCACATTGCCCAGTATTTGATGCTTCTTCATGGACTATTCACATGGACGTCACTGCTTTAGCTCTAAAGCTTCTGAGCAAGGAACACAAAGACACGCTTCTCGAAGGGAGTGCTCAGCACCAATTTCAATCCATCCCAACATCCTAACATACCATTAAAATAGTTGCTAGTGGGCGCCCAGGTGGCTCAGTTGGTTAAGTGTCCAACTCTTGATTTCAGCTCAGGTCATGATCTCACAGTTGTAACATCAAGCTCCAAGTTGGGGCTGCCTGGGATTCTCTCTCTCTCCCTCTCCTTCTGCCCCTCTCCTGCTCATGTCTCTGCCCCCTCCCGCAAATATAAGAAATAGTGCCAAGTTACAAAGTACTTAGAACAGCTCTGGGCAGAGAACTGTGGCAAATTCTTTGGGGTGTGTTCTCATGAGCAGTTGAACAAGGACCAACCTAGGGTTGCTTCTTTCTGCCTTTATAGTCTAGAAATCTTCTGTAAATATCTTAAACTCCTTCCAAAAGAGAACATAGCCCAAGTTCAGGTGCACAAACTATGACTAAACAAAGTATCCCTTAGTCCAGTCACAAGACAGTGGTTTTCTGTTTCAGATTTATAAATACTTTTGATGAGAGCTTCAACATCACAATGGATGGGAAAGATTATGTGAATGTCACCAATAACAATGCCAGCGAATATCAGTTTTTTCCTTTGGGCACGTAAGTACTTACACTGGACACTGTGCTATAAAATTCAAAGGTTTCAAGTCTTCTTTAAACCATATACCGAAGCTGTTAATACCAGGAATGTTTACCTATATTATTCTTTCTCTTCATAGAAAAAGCTTTACAATAAGCTCAACACAACAGATTCCACAACAGTGTAAGAAAAATTTCCAATCATCCAACCTCGAATTCGGTAGTGCCTATACCTACGTAATCAGAAGGAAGGTCAGTGACGCATTCTGCTGTATCAGAACTTCTACTCAAACACTTAGGTCCTGGTAATGATTTAACTGGACTTACATTAGTGTCTGTATTTTAAATGGGCTTAGAATTCATTCAGTTTGCCACTAATCCTTTAACTTATCATTGACTTAAGTTCACTGTTATTTTTAGGATAAAAATAAACAGACTAATGGACTCGAAAAGTTCATGTTAACTAGTATTCGTTTCTTCTTCATAGTCTATTTACATGGACTTAGGAACTTCTAGTCCAAAGAGATGGCAACATTTTAAACAACCTGACTTCCAATCTGCTCTCTGATGTAAGAGGAAAACACCGGTGAACAGACTTTCAAATCCCACCAAGGCCATTTCATCGCGAGCATAAAATGCACTGTAGCATATTTGCATTTAAAATGTGTACTTACTTGACAAATCATATGACATAATCCTAGAAGTCCAAACTCCACTTGCCTGTTTGAGCAATTTTTATTCTAGAAGCAATCTCCATTTTAATTTCCTCTCACTTTTGCCTTATTGGTTTAGAGTGACGGCTGCCCTGAACTGCACATGTTTGAAGATATTGCACCCAACACAGTTAACATGGCTCTGCAGATCCCACAGTATTTCCTGATCACCTGCGGCGAAGTGGTTTTCTCTGTCACGGGATTGGAATTCTCATATTCTCAGGTTTCTTGTTCAGTTTCTACCACCCCTCCTCCCACACTCCTGCCTTTGAAAAATGCTGCTGGGACTTAATTTAAATAAGCTCGACATTTATAGTTCAGAAAACTCTAGAAAGCATTATGGCATATTCCACCAAACAAGGTTTTTGAGATCACCAAGGCGTTGAATAATAATATGACTCTGTTTAGCTTCTTGGGTGCATATATCATATGATATTTGAATTCCCACATCATATACTAGAGATTTAGAGTCCTAAGTGGGAAGAAGTGTATTCATGACTGTGACCAGGGTCTTGATAGGCAGCGAATTCTCTACTCTGAAACAACTAAGTGATGTCAGCTATTCATACTGGTGCTCACTTCCATGTCTGTGTCTTTGTGATCATTAAGGCTCAGTTGAGATCTCTTCATAGCCAGCAGTAAACACACTGATTCAGGCCTAGCTTTTATTTATTTCTATTTTTTTAAATGTTTATTTATTTATGAGAGAGAGACAGTGTAAGCAGGAAAGGGGCAGAGAGAGAGGGAGACACAGAATCCGAAGCAGGCTCCAGGCTCTGAGCTGTCAGCACAGAGCCCGACGCGGGGCCCGAATTCACAGGACCTCGAGATCATGACCTGAGCCAAAGTTGGACACCTGACCAACCTAGCCACCCAGGCTCCCCAAGGCCTAGCTTTTAAAAGTTAAACAATGTTATTACTTTCAACTGTTAAAGATGAGATTAATGAGACAAATTTTGCTGATACCAAATTAGAGCTTAGTTTCTGAACTATTTCATCAAAGTACAGGTAAGGCCGTTGTGGTCCTATAATGCCTCCTACCTTCAAGTCTTGCAGTAAAGATTGTAAATGTAAACTGAACAATCCCTTTCTGCAATGACCTCACATTCTAATTAAAGATGACCATACCATAGGTGACAAGAGAGCTTTTGGTGACATGGCAGAGAAGCCCGCAGAAGAGCAAGCTTCTAGCCCAGAGAGCAGCCGCCGTGTAGGGGAAGAGATGGTGGGATGGATGGCTTTGCTTGGAAACTCCTCTGTAGAAATAGAATTGATTCGTCTGTAGTTTTGTCCATTTAACTCAGGACGACAACTTTGCAAGTATGTGGAAAGTGGAAAATGAGGGATTCTTGTATGTTTATACATGAGTGTTCAGGGTGTTATCCAGTTGATAATCCTTATATTCCAACCAACCTGACTTTCAATGTGCATTTTTTTAAGTTCGTTTGTTTGTGTTGAGGAAGAGAGTGAGAGTGAGTGGGGGAGGCGCACAGAGAAAGGGGCAGAGAGAGAATCCCAAGCAGGCTCCCCAATGTCAGTGGGCTTGAACTCACCAACCATGTGATCATGACCTGAACCAAAGTTGGCTATGTAATTGACTGAGCCACCCAGGCTCCCCAATGTGCATTTTTAATGTTGTTTTTACTTTTGGGAGGGGGAAGGGACAAAGGGAGAGGGAGACAGAATCCCAAGTAGCCTCCATGCTGTCTGCACAGAACCCCACGTGGGGCTTGATCCCATGAACTATGGGATCATCACCTGAGCTGAAACCAAGAGTCAGACACTTAATCGACTAAGCCACCCAGGCGCCCCCTCAATGTGCATTTTTAGGGTGGACTGCCCAATTAAAGAATCAGTAAGTTGTGGGGCACCTCGATGGCTCAGTTGGTTAAGTGTCCAACTTCAGCCCAGGTCATGATCTCACGGTCCATGGGTTCGAGCCCCACATCAGTCTCTGTGCTGACAGTCCTGAGCCTAGAGCCTGCTTCGGATTCTGTGTCTCCCTCTCTCTCTGTCCCTCCCCCTCTTGCGCTCTGTCTCTATCTCTCAAAAATAAATAAATGTTAAAAAAAAAAAAAAAAGAATCAGTAAGTTGTGTTCTCCAGCTCTGTGGTTGCAGTCTGGATCGGGATTCACTTCGTTTGTTTCCTCAGGCCCCCTCCAACATGAAGTCGGTGCTTCAGGCAGGGTGGCTGTTGACAGTGGCTGTTGGCAACATCATTGTGCTTATTGTAGCAGGAGCCGGCCAGTTCAGCGAGCAGGTACGGGGTGGAGAAAGAGATTGTGCGAGCCACTGTCCTATGTGTCAGTGGTCATCCTGTGACTCTCCCTAGCACCTTTATATACACATGGTCATGTCGGCTAATGATTGGATAAAACCAGCCGGAGAGGGTGATGACCAAACAGTCTTCTGGCCAAGTGTGTGCTGATTCTTCATATTTGCCCTTGGTGTCACCCATGTTGGACAACCAACACAACTAGGTTGGGTTAACATACCTACATCCTAGTGTGGTTGCTATCAAAGGAAAGATCTTTCCTAGCTTCTGTGAATGCAGCTTAATGGCCCCAAGCCAGACATGTTTTCCAGAAAGCTTCATAATATCTAAAGTTCGAGCCATTCTAAAGGTGGTTGCAATTTTTCCAGCTAACATAAAATGAGGGCTTTTCTGATACCGAAACCCTTTCCTTCAACACTTTAGTGTATATACCTCCTAAGGGGGTCATCCCTTACCCTATCTGCTTCTTCACTTCTCTCTCTGGTCCCATCAGAGCACATTCTAATTCTGTGTGCTCATAACCTCAAGATACTGCCAAAAGATAATGTGGGGGTCCTAACTTAGAACAGTCCAGCACATTATTTTTCCCTCAAGGGTACTGTGTTCTCTGGGCCCCCATCCTTCTAGGGGCCAGCAATGCCCCTTCACGTGGATTTTTCAGAAATTTTCTCTCATCTTCCCAAACTCTTAGTTTCTGCACTCCAGTGCTGTTAGAACAATATTATCTTTCTAGTTGGGCATTCAAGAAAAGCAGGCCATTTTGTGTCTATGGTAGAAGCCTCCCAATTTTCCAAAACTATTTAATTGCAAAACGCCTCCTACCTAGACATAGCAAGAAAATATGCTCCCAATGCGTACATGACCATAACCTGTATCGTTTTTGTTGTTTTTTTCTTGCTCCAACTCCAATTCCTTCAAAGTGGGCTGAGTACATCCTGTTTGCGGCATTGCTTCTGGTGGTCTGCGTGATATTTGCCATCATGGCCCGGTTCTATACTTACATCAATCCGGCAGAGATCGAGGCTAAGTTTGATAATGATGACAAAAAGAACCTGGAAAATATATATTCCACGATGCCTCCCGTCTCACAGACACAGATGTAAACATCAGGAAGCAAGTGGAGGATGGACTGGGTCCAGAACATGCCCTGACTTCTGTCCCCTGGTGGAGGACACTGATAGGGAAGACTTCAGAATTCTGAACCAAAGAAAGCTCTTTTCTAAGCAGCCAGCAGTGAACCTAAAAGTCTGGAAGAAGTCTTTTTTTTTTTTTAAAGAAAAGTCATATTTAAAGCATGCACACACATACACACACATACACACACACACATACACACACACACACACACACACACACACACACTTCTACAGCCATGAATCTGTACCCTGCCTTTAACTCATTTACTGCCACATCAATGAAGTTATTTTGGACTAAATTTTTTGGAAGCGTGGCAAAGATCCATATTGTTTGCATTCTAACACTCTTTGAAAACACCGTTCAATATGGCAGGAGCCGATGTGAAAAGTGAATTTATGGGCTTTAGAATGGTATATAATAAGCACCAGCTAGTATTAACTGATAACTTTACCTTTCGTTTTTTGTTTTGTTTTTTTCCATTCCCTACCTCTTTAAATTTTGCGTGACTCAAAAGACCACTCCGGTAAAGGCCAGTAATGACTTTTGGAGTTTCAGTGGTATGAAATACATTCCTGTTCTTAAGAGTAAGTGTCTGTGTGTTTTGGGGGGGTCGGATAAGAAATCCTTAACATGGGTCCTGATTCTAAAAGTTGTGTACAGTCAGTCAATAAAGGTTGTTAAAAGTATGAACAAAAGCAATGCCCACATACAATAAATTCCAGGAACATGAAATATCAAGGTTTGTTTCTTCCCAGTCCTATTTTTCCCAGGGATATAGAGCTTTCTATGTGCATATTTATGTACCACCTTGAAGTGTTTTTCTCGATACTCAAGCATTTTTCTGTTGGAACAAAAACTCTCGCAAAGTGTTATAAAGACTTCAGACTTGATTCATTCTATAGGTATTTATCTCAGGTTATCAGACCCAGAAAATTCTGCTTTGTCACTCCTACAAAAACAAACTTATGTACAGCTCTAAATGTCAGAACTTGCCCCTGTAATCGATTCAGAGGAAGGGCCTGGGCCAGACGTCCAGGATGCTTTGTGCGCAAGCTCATCATTGTACGGCAAGAACTGAAGGAAAGGGAGGCTCAAAACCCAGAGTGAGCAACCCAATGTGAGTCTCAAGCCTTGCTGAAGTCCTCCCCCTTAGGATCAAGTCCTCACTCTTTAATTGAGGCCCACGAGGCTTTTTCTTCCCACGACACATCTCCTTTCTCTCTGCTCACGCCAATCCAACCAACATTGACCCTTCTCTGGGAAGCATCAAGTTCTCATTTCTAGGTCCAAAGAGAAATCAAGTCCTGAGACACACTCTCAACCTATCTTTTGCCCACCACCCCTCCCACCTGGCTGAATCCTCTTCATTTTCAGGATCGGGCCACTTCCCCCAGGAGTTTTTCCATCCCCCCCGCCTGGCTGTCCACCTGATGCACTTACACAGTTCTCCCTGTCCAACTCTGCCTAGGCTGAAATCTCTGTGTGTATCTTGTTCTCCATTCATTTTCCACAACATAGTGGTCCTCAATGTGTTCCCCTCGGGCTGGGAGGGGTATGCTGGTAGAGGCGTTAGAGAACGCCTAACTAGAGAACATTCCCCTCATGTTCAACAATGAGAGGAAATAGCCTAATGAATGAAGTTTGGCATGAAAGAGTAGCTATGAGGAACTGCTGATTTTGCCTCCCTGATCATTCTGCCCTCTGACTCACATATGGTGCCTTTGATGGGGCAGACCAGGAGCTACAGTGATGAGGGCTCAGTTGGCATTACCTGCTCTGGCCAATAATTGAAAGAGAACGAATTCTAAATCCTCCAAAGATATTCTAGTCCTAAGTATCCTTATAGCCACTGGGTAACACTGGGCAAGTCTGGACCTTTTAGATTTCATTTCTCCTACAAGGCAAAGAATACCATACAATCTGAAGCCTTTAAAAATCCTTCATTTCAAGGTATCTGGCTCACAATAGCCTCCCCAATATTTGAATGAGCCCCCCCCTTTGACTCTGATATTAACACTGTATGTAGTATGCTTTGCATATGAATGGAAATTATTGCCTACATGGTCTTCATTGGCCTTTAAATGATATGAGGAGAGAACAAAGGGAAGTAGGCACACTGTGCTGCTCAGGACTGAGTTTCCAGAGTCATCCTCTCTCTGGCTCTTATTTGACCACTTCTCCAAACATCATCAAGACTGACAGGTGCCAGCATGGGTATTGGACAGTAGCAAATGTCATGATGCGGGAACACAGGCAGAGGAGACCTATCTGGCTACATCAGTAACAGGGGGTCTTTTGGCCCTCATGTTTTTATGCTTTCTTTATGCCTTTCTCTAAGTTCTGGGCTGATCAATGTAAAACCAAAATGGTACACTGACTTGGTTGCTGGCCAACTGTTAAATGCACTTCAGCATGAGCATGGATTGGGGAGAGCACCAGGACTGGAAATGCTCTCATTGGAAATAGTAGGACTTCACCACTTATACAGGTTTTCCCTGCTCTCTGAAAGCAGGTGTTCCTATGAAGCCTTCTGTCAGCCCAAATGGCGGAAAACAAAGAAGCTATTACCATTAATTTACATGGAAAATTTTTTAGCACTCAAAAACTTACCTCTCTTAGGCTTTTCTGATACCTTAGGGTTCATCTTGCTAACAGATGCACAAAGTAAGTGAAATAAAGCCTAGATACTCACACAGCTCAAAGCTCTGGTGGCTTTATGCTGAGATGCCGAGTGTGGGTCTCAGGAAAGGAGCTTGGCTGCTTGGCTCTTGCTGCTCGGGGTGTGTGTGGCCTCTATGATGCTCTCAGAACCAAAGCTGCATGCTATTTTTGTCCCCTACCCTTCTTTTTTTTTGTAAAAGCAAAAATGCTCGTTGAATTTCTTTCTGCTAGCCAAAACAGGTACTAACATAGGTTTCCGTAAAAGTCAAGTAGCATAGTGCGAACTTTCAGGAAGTGGGAAACACCTGTACCTAAAAGCCAAACTATTTTGAGATGTTTTTATAATGTACATGTGAATCTTTCTCATATGAGCCTTATCTTGTTTCCATATTTCTCTTGCTTTTGTTTTTAATTTTGTGGATGTTCTTTTTCTTGGGGTACTAAAATATTTGTCTTATGGTCTATTTTAGACTTTATAAAATTATTTTCCTTTTTATTTATTTTGAGAGAGAGAGAGAGAGGAGCATGCGCTGGGGAGAGGCAGAGAGAGAGGGGAGAGAGACAATCCCAAGCAGGCTCCACGCTGTCAGCACAGAGGCCAAGTCAGGGCTCGAACTCACAAACCATGAGACCATGAGCTGAAACTAAGAAAAGGACACTTAACTGACCGAATTACCCAGGTGCCCCTATAAAATTAGTTTATTAAATGTATGTTCAAGTTTGATTTTTGTTGACCACTCTGCATACATTTTGTCATGCATTATGGCATTTTTTTTTGCAGCGTCATTGTTTTCAATGACAAACAATGGTCAACATTTATTGGACACTGTAGGCACGCTATTGCATGAGGCTTACAAGCATCAATCCTTACAACTGCCCTATAATGTAGATTACTATTATTATTTCCATTCCACAGAGGGGAAAACAGCCACAGAGAAACCAAGTAATCTGCCCAAGGTCACCTGCACAGTCTGGCGCCAAGGCCCACGCTGCCAGCCACTGCACAGATGTGCCTCTCACAGCCAATGTTTAATGGACGGTGTGGATTAACTCAATTTAATCCTTATTAACAATAGTAAAGAAAGTCTTCTTGTTTCCATTTCAGAGATAAGAAAACTAAGGAATAATTGGCTTAAGTTACTTGCTCTGGGCCTTAGACCTAGCAGAGGGCTGAGCCAGGATTTGAACCCAAGCAAGTCTGAGCAGAGAGAAAGTCCTGCCTCTTGACCCCCTGTCTATTTTGTCTCCTTTAAACATGTGCTGGTGACGGCATTGTAAAGGGGGTACCAGAGAGCTTCAGAGAGGCACCAGTTCCCTTGAAACCCAGGACAGACAACACAGGGGTGGGCTAGATGGACAGGAGGGAGGTATGTTGGGAGGAGAGACTGGTGAACCCTGTTCTCAAAGCATTAGGCAGAAAAGATTAAACACATTTACCGTCTCAGAGGAAACCAGGACCTCCTCTAAGGACCTTGTGATGCTCTGAAAACACCGGAAGCCCCTCCCATGGATCTGAGTGTCCCAAATCCCATTGCCAGTGGGGGTCCCGGCAGTGGCTCCCGCAGTCAGTGTGCTTAGCTCTGAGGATCGCTGGCAGGGGCCAGCGTCTCACCCTGAGGGGCAGTGGCTTGGCGCGAAGGGAGAGGCCAGAGCCACAGAAGGAGTGGTAGCCAGCGACTGTGCTAGAGAGGGAAGGAGACCTGAAGTGACATCAGGCAGAGGACAGCAGAGAATGTGCAAGCTGTTTTGGTTGGTTGGTTGTTTTTTAATATTTATTTATTTTTGAGAGAGAGAGAGAGAGAGAGAGACAGAGACACAGAACACAAGCAGAGGAGGGGCAGAGAGAGAGGGGGACACAGAATCTGAAGCAGGCTCCAAGCTCTGAGCTGTCAGCTCAGAGCCCCATGTGGGGCTCAAACCCACAAACTGTGAGATCATGACCTGAGCCGAAGTCAGACACTTAACCGACTGAGCCACCCAGGCATCCGGTTTTTTTTTTTAACTGTCGAAAAATATACACGACAAAACTTGCCACTTAGCCATCTTGAAGTGGCATGAGGGCCATCACTACCAACCATCTCCAGGACTTTTTTCATCTTGCAAAACTCGATCTTCATACTCCCTAAGCAGTAACTCCCCATTCTCCAAACCACTCAGAGGCCTCCAGAAAAAAAAGAAAAGTCCTTCCACTTGTCTCGTGCTGTGATGTCACAGGGACTGCAGGCTTCCTAGAGAGAGCCCCATGTGTCTGGGACCTCTGACTCCAACCTGATCAAAGGCAGTAAACAGTGGAGACAGAGCCTGGGCCTCCGGGCTCTGAGGTGTCTCAGCAAGGACGCAGCCCCTCCCCCCCATCACTGCAGTGTGACCCCAGTGGCTTTCCATCTTGGGAAAGGCTTGCTCTCTCTCATCCTGCTTCCCTCTGGCAGTTCTGAGCCACTGGAGTTTTCATTTGATGTAACATCCAGCTTGTTCTAATGAGACTTGGAGTGTCGCTGGATGTGTTGAAAAGACTCCAAAGGACCAGGGCTGGATCTGTTGGGCTGCTTTCTGGAGCCCCAGGAACAAAGATCCACGCACTTCTTAGAGCTGACGGTTCTGGAGGCCAGCGCGGAGCCCTAAGAGCTCTCCGTGAGTGGAGGAGTCAGGGGATTGGGCCCAGGCAGCAAGCCTGTGTGCCTGGGGACCGTCCTGTCCTCAGTGCTGAGCCAAGAAAGTGTTTCCCTTAACAGTTTCCATTTCAAAGGTGGCTCTTAAACCATTCTCTGCGCCCCCTCCCCTACAGGAAAGAGAGAGAAGGGAGGTTCAGGCCCCCTGTCACAGGACTCATCTTGACAGGTTTTCCCAGCCTTGCAGTCACGAGCAAGAGATGCCAGGAGCCCTTCCCTAAACTGTACGGTTGGGCGGAGACGGCCTTCACAGCTGCCGCCTGCCATTTGGCCAGGATCTCAGTCATGGGCAAGACTGAACGTCAATAGCTTTGACTATTGGTGAGTCATTAGATTTACTTGGTGAGTCATTAGATTTACTTGGGTCCTTGGTTTGGTTTACAAACCTGGAAGGAATTCTTATTATGTCCCACTCAACCACCGAACGTCACACCCATGTGTATCCAATAAGTATTAAGGACCTAGAGCGGGCGTCCCAGGAGCAAGTGAGGGAGGCCTCATGGAACTCGTGCCCTCCTCAGGGGAGGAAGCGAGAGACTTCTCTCCCACTCAGCGCACACACAGCAAGAAGGTGACCGTCTGCAAGCCCGGAAGCGTGGCCTTGCCAGAAGCCAGCCCCAATAGTGTCTTGATCTTGGACTTCCAACCTCCAGAACTGTGAGAAAATTAATTTCTGTCATCTAAACCCCTGGGTCTGTGGCATTTGCTCCAGCTGCCTGCGCCGACGAATTTGGGGACTGACTGTGTCTGTCAGGGCCTAAGCGAGTTTCAGGGCCAGTCCTGGGAATATCGACCCGTGACTTATGAGACTGTGCATGGAAAGTGCACGGGCTTCATATAGTTCATGGCATGCAGTAAGTGCTCTATAAATGCCAGCAAGTTTTATTTTATCCCTGCGACAACTGTTTAGTGAGCACCTGTTCTGTGTTAAATGTTGTTTAATATACCAGGGGTACAAAATAGATAAATCGATAAACTTGTCAAGTTTACAAGCCTTTACTGAGTAGCCAGACCAAATCTTGGGGGTCTGGGTGTGACCGGGGTCATGATGGAGGCTGAGTCAGAATAGAAGGATGAAGGTCAGGCAAGGTTCGGCTCTAGGGAGGTAGCCCTTAAGCATTCCTCTCAGCTGTCCCCCAACAAAAGCCACCCAACCAGGCAGTCACGTCCATTGCTTTCTGTTTCTAAAAATTGGGAGCCTAAGAAGATTGGTAGCACTGGGGCCTGAGTAAATGTCCACAGGTGTTTTGCCAAATGGCTCAAGCCAAGCCCAGCTGCAGGAACTTTCCTTTGACAAAATGAGGTCATGCACAGTTTGTCTGGAAGTTCCCCAGACTGGCCACAAGATGGCGGACGAGAACATGCTTGTGAATATGTGGTGCCAACAAAAGGCTTTTTTTGTAAATGTCAGAAATACTTATTATGAATCTTTCATGCATACACATCAGAAGCCTTCATCAGATAATAAATATCTATTTCTCTTTTCTAATTTTTTAAGGTTTATTTATTTTTGAGAGAGAGAAAGAGAGAGTGTGAGCGGGGCAGGGGCAGAGAGAGAGGGAGACAGAATCCCATGCAAGCTCCAGGCTCTGAGCTGTCAGCACAGAGCCCAACACAGGGCTCGAACTCATAAACCGTGAGATCGTGACCTGAGCCAAAGTCGGACACTTTAACTGGCTGAGCCACCCAGGTGCCCAATGAATATCTATTTCTAGAAGCTTCTTTCTTGGAACTGGCATTAGCAGACTTCCATTCTGTCTGGAACTCAGGTACAAATTCCAGCAGGGGGCGCTGTTTCTCAGGATGACACCAGGCAGTGTGAGGATGCAGCTGGCTCGTCATGAGTTGGCAAAGAAACCCAGTCATCAAGCACTTCCTACCTGCCAGAGTTTGCATTATTTTATATCTTTCCTCATCCATTCATTGATTCATTCAACAAATATTTATTAAGCTTCTGCTGTTTTCCAGGCACTGATGTAAGCCAGATTAATATACAACATAATGGCAGATGTCGATAAGTGCTATGAAGCAAAAAAAAAGCAGAGTAAGGAGACAGAGACTGGTGAAGTCTGATATTTTAAATGAAGTGGTCAAGGAGGGTGTCTCTGAGGAGGTGACATTTGAGCAGAGATGTGAACAGAGTAAGGAAGCAAGATAGTCAAATGTCTAGGGGAAGAACATTCCAGAAGGGGCCCTGACAAGGGCATATGTCCTGAGATGGGAACACACGGTGAGTGTGTTTGAGAACAGAGTGTGGTAAGCAAGGAATGAGGGAGGGGTGACCCAGATTGATCACGTAGGGCCTTGTGGGACACCATGGGGACCTCTGCGTGTTAGGAAGCTATCGGAACAGTGATGTCTCAACACGGGCTGCTTTTCAGAATCACCGGAGGATTAAACCATTCTTTAATACCATGCCTGGGCCTCACTCTAGACCACTAAAATCAGAACTCTGGAGTTGTAGGGGCACCCGAGTGGCTCAGTCGGTTGAGCGTCTGACCTCAGCTCAGCTCATCATCTCACCGTTTGTGGGTTCGAGCCCTACATCGGGCTTGCTGCTGTCAGCATGGAGCCTGCTTCGGATCCTCTATCCACCCCTCTGTGCTCTTCCTCCGCTTGTGCTCTTTCAAAAATAAATAAACATTTAAAAAATAATAACTCTGGGGTTGTAGCCTGGGCATCTGGTTTTTTCTGAAGGCTCCCAGGGATTCTAATAAACAACCAAGGTTGAAAAACCACAGCAATCGGTATCATGTGAAAACATAAGAGAAACTGTAAAAACATGCAAACGCTATGATTAATGATAACATGTGCCTTTCTGGAACAACAACTTTAGATCTAGTGCACGGAAATGTACTGCGGGTCATTAAAGACAACTATTTAAAACTATGAACTTTCCGTTGGAACTCCCACCTCCCAGCAGCCGGAATGAATCTTTCCTGGGGAAAATGCAATTTCGAAAGCCTCATGAGTCACTCAAAGCTGTGATGACTGGCATAATAATATTGGCACAGTGACAGAGCTAACGCATGGGCGTGTTTCTCTTCCTGTACACTTTTCAGGTCTGTGTAGATAGAAACGTCTGCAAGCCAAGGTTTGGAGTTCCTCCATGCTATTGCTGTAACTGAGATTTTGGTGGTCACACGTCTGCGAACCACAAAACACCGCTCACATCCTTTGCCCTTCCTCTTGGCCCTTGGCTCTCCGATTCTGTTCACGTTAGCATGTTTCCTGCCGAAGGAATCCCGGAAAAGAGAAGACTAATTTATTTGAGCAAACACGCTTTGACTCTGCTCTGGGCGGTGGAAAATGCATTACGGGGGTCTCCTAAGGAACATTCTCCGTGACGCTTAGAACCTCTGGCACAGACATGTGTAATCTTTAGATAATATTCTCCAGCAAGGGATGCCAGCCGAGGTCACGATGCATCTTCTTCGATGTATCACCACATGTGCCCAGAGCAGCTATGAATGTTCTATACAAATGCCCTGCTTGGACCTTATTTTGTTACAGAATAAAGTGTGATGTGATTCCCTCATGGGCTGAGTTGGGCTCCCCATCTTTGCCCTGGGAAGACTACCCACCGGTTAGAACATCTCCCCATCCCCCCCGTTTGCTGGAACTCTCTCTTCTTGGCCATCCTCCTTCCCGACCGTCTCCTGTCACAGTGCCGGCAACGACAGCCCGGGCCCACGAAGCCTGAGGTGTGGATGGCGTTGACGTGTCCCACGCGCAGGCTGAAGGTTGAAATCCATGTGGATAACAAGCAAGTATCCATTGGGTGTGGCATTCAGTAGAGACTGAAGTACAGCCTTCTGACTGGTCTCTGAAGTCTCTATCTCCTCGCAATGACAAAAACTCACAAAAACAAGCCACAAAGAATGGTGGACCCTAAAGCCGGGGGGTTTGGGCAGCAGGAAGTGAAAACAGCACCGAGGGAGGCGTGAGAAGCAGAGTCAGGCTCCCACATCGCTGTTCCCTTGCTCAATAGTCCGGCCGGACTGGATGCGGAGGGCACCTCCTGCCCCAGCTGTACTTTTGTAAGACGGAGGACAAGGCCCCCAGTCCCCGACTCGAGGACTGTGTGCACGAAATCACCTACACCCACCTCGATGAAACTGTTTGTCCAAACCCAAGCCGCCCTCCTGAATATTCTGTACGAATCCAGTGTAATTTCACAAACACGTTTTTATCTTTTATCAAGTCAGTACTTGTGAAGTCTAAAAAGGCACAGATTCGCTTGGAAAAGTCGCAGTCCTCTGGTTTTCCTGCCCTGCCCAGCTCCCCAGGGCCAAGGGCCTCCGTTTCACTGCTTGCCTCCAAACGGCAGGGGTGCCCAGCTCCGGGGGGGGGGGGGGGGGGTCTCTGGGTTTGAAGCTATGTTAACTTCCTGCTGCAGAGAACTCGAATTTAGCTCTTCCTTGCAAACACCCTGCCCTTCGTGCCAGCTACAAACTGGCACAAGCCGAGCGGTGGTTTCCGTTGGATTAATAGACGCTGTGATATTACTGTGCTCGTGTCAGTGTGATGTCACAGAGGCCACGCCGTGCGCCGCGATTCGTTGTGCCTTCCATGCATGATACCGTAGTTTGCGCGGGCGTTAATCATTCCTTTTCAAATGCGTTTAGTTTTCTACATATTTTTTACAAATTAAACCTCCAGGGGCCCCTGGGTGGCTCCGTCCGTTCAGCGACTGACTCTTGATTTTGGCTCAGGTCATGACCTTGAGCTCGTGGGTTCAAGCCCCATGTGGGGCTCTGCACGGGCAGTGCAGATCTTCTCTCTTCCTCTCTCTCAGCCCCCCTCCCCACTCGCGCACATGTGCGCATGCATGCGCACGCATGTACTCTCTCAAAAATAAAAACTTAGAAAAAAATACAAATTCGACCTCCAAATCTCCCTCAGTTTAGTAAATCTCCTCTCCGTATGACCAAAGACACTAAATGTTCTATCAATTTCATCATCTTAAAGAGGTTTCTTCTAGGGACACCTGGGTGGCTCAGTTGGTTGAGCATCTGACTTGATTTCAGCTCAGGTCGTGATCTCATGGTCCGAGGGATCGAGCCCTGTTGGGTTGCTCTCTCTCCCACTCTCTCTGCCTCTCCCCTGTTTGCTCTTGAGCACCTGCGTGCCCTCTCGTTTCCACTCTCTCTCAAAAATAAATAAATATTCAAAAAAATTTTTTCTGGAATCTCCTAAAGGATTTGTTAACTGGAAAAACACAGGCCCAAGATGGGGCCACTTGCCCTCAGGAAGGCAAACCAAGACTTAATTGCAGTTTCAACCTCTGCCGTGGAATTTTAAGCCAATTAATCTGGAATTTTCTGGTCAGCACCTATGAGGTAATCTGCACGACAAGACCCCCCTGAAGGAAGTTGACCTTGCCAGAAACAATTCTTTCATTTCTTGAGCTAATAACTTCTTGCCTGCCTTGGCTTCCATTTTGTACACCCCCTTGGGGAGCCCCTCCCCTCCTTGCCAGATGGATGCTGCCTGATTCTGAATCTCTTAATAAACCCAGTTAGATCTTCAAATTTATGCAGTTGAATTTTGTTTTTTTAACAGATGCCAATCTGTAGGCCAAAGGGGTCCTTATTGGAGGGTCTGAAAATTGTCATCACCTCTTTACTCTGTTACCTCCCGTGTTGTGTATTTCATATCCTCTTCTCTCTTATTCCTTTTTTTGGTTGGGCCCTTTTCTATGGTTGATTCCTGAGAAGTCGACATGTAAGGTAAATTTTTGGGGCAATTTTGCGTATCTGAAAGCCTTTTTTTAAGTTATTTATTTTGAGAGAGAGTGAGAGTGTGTGTATGTGTGTGTCTATATGTGTGTGTGCATGTGTGTGTGTCCATGTGTGTGCATCAGGGAGGGGCAGAGAGAGAGAGGGAGAGAAGCCCAAGCAGGCTCCCCACTGTCAGCACAGAGCCTGATGTGGGGCTCGAACTCACGAACTGTGAGATCATGACCTGAGCTGAAACCAAGAGCCGCCTCGCATGTCTGAAAGCTTTATATTCTACTTTGCTGTTTGCTTCACATTTGGCCGCGTGTGGAGTTCCAGCTGGGAGCCATTTTCCCTGGGAATGGGAATTCTGAGGCCATCTCCATGTCTCTGAGCTTTTCAGCATCACTGTTGAAAAGCCCAAGCTATTGTGATTATTGATCTTTCTTATGAAAACTGTTTTCTCTAGAAGCTTGTAAGTTTGTCTTTTGGCTTCTAGGAATTTGAAATTTCATGGTGATGTAGGAGTCTATCTATTATTTACATCCAAGTTAGTTAGCATATGGTACAACAATAATTTCAAGAGTAGATTCCTTACTGCCACTTACCCATTTAGCCCTCCAGTAACCCTCTGTTTGTTCTCTGTATTTAAGACTCTCTTATGTTTTGTCCCTCTGCCTGTTTTTATATTATTTTTGCTTCCCTTCTCTTACGTTCATGTTTTGTATCTTAAAGTCCTCATATGAGTGAGGTCATATGATATTTATCTTTCTCTGACTGACTGACTTCGTTTAGCATGATACCTTCTAGTTTCATCCACGTAGTTGCAAATGGCAAGATTTCATTCTTTTTGATTGCCGAGCAATACTCCATTGTGTGTGTGTGTGTGTGTGTGTGTGTGTGTGTGTGTGTGTGTATACCACATCTTCTTTATCCATTCATCCGTCGATAGACATTTGGGCTCTTTCCATACTTTGGTTACTGTCGATAGGGCTGCTATAAACATTGAGGTGCATGCCCCCCTTCGAAACAGCACACCTGTATCCCTTGGGTAAATACCTAGCAGTGCAATTGCTGGGTCGTAGGGTAGTTCTATTTTTAATTTTTTGAGGAACCTCCATACTGTTTTCCAGAGTGGCTGCACCAGTTTGCATTCCCACCAGCAGTGCAAAAGAGATCCTCCTCCTCCACATCCTCACCAACATCTGTTGTTGACTGAGTTGTTAATGTTAGCCATTCTGACAGGTGTGAGGTGGTATCTCACTGTGGTTTTGATTTGTATCTTCCTGATGATGAGTGATGCTGAGCATCGTTTCATGTGTCTGTTGGCCATCTGGATGTCTTCTTTGGAGAAGTGTCTATTCATGTCTTTAGCCCATTTCTTCACTGGATTATTTGTTTTGTGGGTGTTGAGTTTGATAAGTTCTTTATAGATTTTGGATACTAACCCTTTCTTTGATACATCATTTGCAAATATCTTCTCCCATTCCGTTGGTTGCCTTTTAGTTTTGCTGACTGTTTCCTTCACTGTGCAGAAGCTTTTTATTTTGATGAGGTCCCAATAGTTCATTTTTGCTTTTGTTTCTCTTGCCTCTGGAGATGTGTTGAGTAGGAAGTTGCTGCGGCCGAGGTCAGTGAGGTTTTTGCCTGCTTTCTCCTCTAGGATTTTGAGGGCTTCCTGTCATACATTTAGGTCTTCCATCCATTTTGAGTTCAGTTTTGTGTAGGGTGTAAGAAAGTGGTCCAGGTTCATTCTTCTGCATGTTGCTGTCCAGTTTTCCCAAAACCACTTGCTGAAGAGACCATCTTTTTTCCATTGGATATTCTTTCCTCCTCTGTCAAAGATTAGTTGGCCACACACTTGTGGGTCCATTTCTGGGTTCTCTATTCTGAGAATAGAGTGTCTGTTTTTGTGCCAGTACCATACTGTCTTGATGATTACAGCTTTGTAATACAGCTTGAAGTCTGGGATTGTGATGCTTCCTGCTTCGGTTTTCTTTTTCATGGTTGCTTTGGGTATTCAGGGTCTTTTCTGGTTCCATACACATTTTAGGATTGTTTGTTCCAGCTCTGTGAAGAATGCTGGTGTTATTTTGATAGGGATTGCAAATCCATTTATTTTTTAATTTTAACTCCAGTTAATGCAGTGTGTTATGTCACTTTAAGGTGTACAATATAGTGATTCAGCATGACAAGTGCACCCCTTAATCCCCATCACCTATTTAACCCATCCCTCTGAGGTGTGGGTCTATTTTTATCTGTTGTGCTGGATGCTCTGTGGTCCCTTTTGATCTGGAAAAACTCCTGTCCTTTGGTTCTGGGACATTTTCATGAATTTTAAAAAATCCTCCCTTCCACTTCCTCTGCTCTCTCTAGAACTCCTGTTATTTAGATGTTCCTCCTCTTTGACCAGACTCTAGTTTTTTTTATCCTTTCTCTCCTACTTTTCTGTTTTGTTTTACTTTTGAGAAATCCTCAGTTTATTTTCCAAACTCTCTAATGTGTTATTTCCTAAATTTCTGCCATCATGTCTTTAACCCAGCTTCTAATTACTGGACTTGACATTTATGATTGTATCCAGCTTGTATTTCACAACGGCCACTCTTCTCCCAACTTCTAGACTACCATTGTGGGTACCTTGAGGTCTTCTTCCCCTGTATTGTCTCTCTTCCAAGTTGTTTTTTTCTAAGTTGCTTGTTTCTTAGCCTGTTTTTCAAATGGCACATTTCCTCAAATACCTTCTGATTCTTGGCTGTCTGCTCAGATTTAAGAGAAGAGCTTAAAGAGCTGATTAGAAGCTCCATGCACATGACTGTGGTCTACACATAGGGAAGTCTAAAGGAGACATTTTATTGCAGAAACCCAGAAGGTGGCATTTTTAGATTTTCTTTTCCCTTCAGCTGATCCAAACCAGAAGGCGGAAGCATAACAGGGAGGAGGAGGAAGGCTCCTATATTCAGTGTGGAAACCTTCATTTATGCCACCCCGTTGTTTGTTATCCAGTACCCTGCCCAAGGGTCCATGTGTCCCCTGAGCCTCTGACCCTTGGTCAGAGACTAAGCCACCACACAGAAGCACCCAGCTGTCTGTGTAGGGGGAGGAGGACTTAAGGATCAAATTCCTACCTGTTGCCCTGTCTTCATTCCTACTTTCCAAGGTACTAGTGCTGCTGACTCCTCAGATGTGTGTGAGTGTGTGTGCATGTGTAAACATGTGTGTGTGTGTGTGTACACGTACAGTTTGAGTTGTGCTATAACTTCCCTACTACTGGCTTTGGATCCAGCTTTCTGAAGTCGGCTAAGTTACCATTCATCTATCTGCTGTTCAGCTTCCAAAATTGTCAATATTGTCTTCTCTCCAATTCTTGTGAGTTTATACATTTAAAAATATATATTTCACCATCTTTACTGTCATTTAGTGAGTTTAAGGAGAGAGTAGATATAAATATTTGTATTCAGTCCCCGTCTCTATCCAGAAGTCCTAATTGCAGGCTTCTTTTTTATCGAATATGCTTTCCGTCTCTACTCTTTCCAACAGCCTGTTCACAATGCTTGGAAAAGCTGCCTTCTCCCCCAGCTGTGGTTCCCTGACCTGTTTTCCCCAAAGCCATTTGCCAGACCCTCACAGGTTAGCTTGCCACACGCTCTCCTTCCGTGGGACTTCAAGGCACAGGCCAGCTTGCAGCATCCGCTCAGGACAGACCTGATGGGACTGAAAACCCAGGGATCTAGGAAGAGTGGGAGTATTCCCCATCAACATCCTGACACTGAGAACCAGACAGCCTCAAATTCTCATCTGGCCATCTTGCATCCAAGAAAACTGCTTTCTGATTTTTTTGTTGTTGTTGTTCTGTTCTATCTTTTTAGTCATTTAGAAACAAGAAACACACACACACACACACACACCCGCTGCAAGTAACAGAAACCTCAACCTGAACCAACTTAGGTAACATGGACATGGTTAGGCTTCATGATTGAAAGTCTGAGAAGGGCCAGCCTTCAGGGTTCATTGGCCCAACTGTTCTATGATGTCACCAGTGACCAAGTCCTTTCATTTTATTTCAGTTTCCCACCCACATTATTCTCTCTCTCCCTCTCTCTCTCTCTCTTGCTCTCTGGCTCTCTCTTTCCCTCCCTCCCTCTCTCTCTTTCTCTCTCTTTTTTTTTAATTTGAGAGGGAGAGAGACAGAGAATCTTAAGCAGGCTCCATGCTCAGCACAGAGCCCAACATGGGGCTCGATCCCACGACCCAGGGATCACGACATGAGCAGAAATCAAGAGTCAGACACTCAACCTACTGAGCCACCCAGGTGCCCCAATCCACATTATACTTGTCTCATATGGAAACCAGCTCCTCTCATGGTTATAAGAAGGCTATGCCAGTAGTAGACCTTCCTTTGTCATGGTCAGTGCGAGTGTGTATGCATGGGGGTAGGGGATGGGAGAAGGAAAGGGGGAGAGGGAGAGGTAGAGGGGGACAAAGGAGGAGACTTTCCCCCAATTCCTTCCCTTCATGGTTGGGTGAACATCTGTCACATGCCACCCATGTTAACAGGGAATGCCATGCACAGTTGGCTCTGGTCTGGGAGGTGAAGAAAGTCCACCAGGAGACCAGACCAGAACAGGGCAAAGGAAATGAACACCTTAAAACTGGAGTGGTGGCTGGGGCACCTGGCTGGCTCAGTTAGTAGACTGATCTCAGGATTGTGAGTTTGAGTCCCACATTGGGTGTTGAGATTACTTAAATATATATATAAAATCTTAAAAAAGAAAACAACAACACAGAAGTGTAGTGGTGGCAATGGGACCAGGACAGAAAGAAGAGTTTCTGGGGGATAGTGGTTGACGCATTGGGAAATCAAGTAGGAGGACAGGAAGAAAGTGAAGTCAGCAGGAGGACTAATGGAGGAGACTGGGGAGCCTGAGAACCTGGAGTGTGAGAAGAGCCCACTTGGGACACCAACTCCAGTGGGCCCTGTTGTGGGTTGAGCTGTACCCTCCAAAAAGATATATTGAAATCCTAACCCCTCGTGCCTATGGACATGACCTTATTTGGAAATAGGGTCTTTGCAGGTGTCCTCAAATTAAAATGAAGTCACACTGGGCAAACCTGGGTGGCTCAGTTGGTGAAGCATACGACTCTTGATTATGGCTCAGGTCGTGATCTCACAGTTCATGAATTCAAGCCTCAAGTTGGGCTCCATGCTGACAGCGTGGAGCCTGCTTGGGATTCTCTCTCCCTCTCTCTCTGCTCCTCTACCATTCATGCATGTGCTCTCCTTCTCTCTCAAAAATGAATAAGTAAACTTAAAAAAAAAAAGATGAAATCACACTAGAGTAGGGTGGGCCCTTAATCCAATATGACTAGCGTCCATCCATATAAGAAGAGACGGAGACACAGAGGAGCTGGCCCTGTGAAGAGGGAGCAGAGACTGGAGTCCTGCAGCTGCAAGCCAAGGACTTCTGGCCGCACTGGAAGCTGACAGAAGTGCCCTGGAGGAGTCTCCCCTAGAGCCTCTTGAGAGAGCACAGCCCTGTCGGCAGCCGACACCTGGATTAGAGTCTTAGACTCCAGGCCAGTTTGTAAGGGAACCAATTTCTGCTGTGCGAAGCCACTGGGTGGTGGATATTTGTCACGGCAGTCTTAGGAAATTAGCACGGGCCCCCAGTGGAAAACAGATGGCACACTCAAATGGGAAATGAGAAGCAACTCTAGGAACCAGAAGCAAGAGTGTGGATAAAGCTGGTGGAACCAACATGGCACCATTAAGCACCTGCATCTAGGAAAGACCTCACCAGTGCCAAACTTCAGGAGCAAGAGGTGGGAGATGTTACGGAAAGCCAGAGGGAGCGCTCAGCTGTAGGAGATGCAGCCAACCAAGGCAATCTGGAAAGGGGAATTCTGGACTTCCTTCTCCTCCTCTCTGTCCTTGGCTGAGTCCAACCAGAAGCCAGAGCAAGGAAGACACTGATCCTGTTCTGTAGACCAGCTTCCTGCGTCAGAGAACAGAATGGAGCTGGGTGGAGACTGGACCTGGAAGGGCCTATGGAAAATATCCCTGGGAAAATAACAAAACAAAACAAAACAGGAAATGTGGTTTCAGCTAGAATGTTCTTAGAGAACCCATCCATACATTTGAAGCTTTTCTCAAAAGTAAGGTATCTAAGAAAGAGAGCCAATGAATATGACAATAAGGGATGTTAGCCACATTTCCATGTGTCTCTATATGCAGACTTTAGATTACAACAGTTTCTGGTTCTCTAAACTATCCAAAGGCTGGGGGGAGGGGTATTGAGGGGATAGAGAGGATTATAACCAGAGCTTTCATCAGGGCTGACTTGGATGTTAGTGCCTTTCTCCTGTTTGTCTCTGTAACTCCCCATAAGCCATATGTCTTCCGGAGAAATGTGTTCATCAGGTTTTCTCATCCCTGCTAACCAGCTGATGGTAACTGGCTTCTTGGTTTCCCCAGTTGGAATGGGCCTTAAGGAGCTATTAGAATGGGGTGGGGGTGGTTTGGGGGCTGAGAGACTGTGGTTCCTTCAGACCCCAGCTGGCTCCTCCAAGCGACCCACCTGGCCTTGCCTGGGTTTTGCTCCTGCCCCTGGAAATGGTTACTATGCCGCCCGTAGCTTGTTCTTAACAACTCGAGACTCATTTACATTTCAGATTTAGGCTAGCGTGTTATCGTGGAAATCATTCAGGTACTTTATTATAGCATAAAAGGCAGGACTTTTAATATCTAAATGAAATAATGAGAAATGAAAAATATACACTAGAATAAAGCAAATAACGAAATTCCAGTTAAAAACTGGATTGTTGTGCCTTCTATCAGTTTAAATTATGAACCCAACATTTCCAAGGACAGAGGACTCAGAATTATCATAATGGTTCTGATACAGAACAAAACCATCCATTACTATCTCTTCCTGCGTAAGCTAGGCTTTCATCCTCATTAAATTGTAAAAATGATGAAGTAGTGGCCTCCATGAGAAATGTAAAATGTTTTCAATTAAAAGGTACATTTGAGGGAGAGGATTTTATTTATAGATGATCATTACCATATTAGTCAAATTAATGTATCCATGTCAGATAGGTACCCAATAAATCATATTTCTATATTATAAGAATTCTTTCAGTGAGCCTGGGTGGCTCTGTCGGTTGAGTGTCTGACTCTTGATTTTGGCTCAAGTCATGATCCCAGAGTCATGGAATCAAGCCCCAAGTTAGGATCCACTCTGAACGTGGAGCCTGCTTAAGGTTCTCGCTCTCTCCCTCTGTCCCTCTTCCCTGCTTGTGCTCTCTCTCAATAAATAAATAAATAAGTAAATAATCTTAAAAAAATATTATCTTGAGCTTCCTCACCACACAGATTTGCACATCTGATAATGGTCAGAACTGGGATTTTTCTGGCCATGTGAGATGAAAGATTGCTGCTACCAAAAGAAATAATTATAATAACAATCACTACCATTGAATGAGTTCCTATCGTGCTTGATCCACATGCATGACTTCATTTAATCTTCATTTAATGACTTCAGGGGTGTGTTCTATTTTAATGACAGGCCATGTTTTGGCCACTATGCTTTTCATCCCAAGGCTTAATAGGGTTTTCTTTTTATTTATTTAAACAAAATCCAAGATTTGATTTTTAAGAAGACCTGTAGTTCAAGTGTAAATTAATAAAGACCTGGATTACATGTTTGACTATGAGAACATAGAAAAGGGGAACACTCACCAATGAAGCTATAGATTCTCTTGAAATCTTGAAATTGACTTGTGAAATTAACAGGTTCCATAAAAAATACCAGTTTTTGTTTGATTGACTTTGAGAACTAGATTCATTCTAGAGGTTACATGGACAAATGAACATGCAAGAATACCAGGAAAATGCTAAGCAAGAGGGGCATTGAGGAAAGACTCCCTTACAAAGTGATGTCAACAACCAGGAGGGGTCAGAGATTTTACTCTTCCTGCCAACTAACAAGTTAGCCTCCTACAGTTTCATGATATGATAGAAGATACACGAGACTCCTGGCTAAAGCAAAGTGTCAGTATCATCAACATTTTCCTGGGCGTGTTCCCTAAGCCCTGGTTCCCAAAGGTGACATGAAGAGGGCCACGTAGGTTGCGTGACACGGGAGAAACTCTGAACTTAGGGGGCCCAAATCTTTTATAACAGATAGGAGTATGCCTGCCCTTTGCTTCTAGTGATCTCTGTCTTCCAAAACTATTTGCTATACACATATCCTTGAAAGAAAGCCCAGAACAAAGGCATCTTTCAGCTCAAAGGATGTGTAAATGTGTTTTAAGTTTATTTATATTTGAGGGAGAGAGCATGAGCTGGGAAGGGGTGGGGGGTGGGGGGGGAGATACAGAATCCAAAACAGGCTCCAGGCTCCAAGCTATCAGCACAGAGCCTGACACAGGACTCGACCCCACAGACGGCAAGATCATGACCTGAGCCAAAGTTGGATGCTCAACCAACTGAGCCTCCCAGGCACCCCTCAAAAAATGTGCAAAAATGCAAGAAACACACAGACAATTGTCTCCAGCAGATAGCACAACATATTACAGAAGCTCTATGATTAAACAGAGACTATGGGCCATGAAAAGACAAATACACAAATGGAATAGAATACAAAAATCAACATGGAGTCAGATTATACGGGAATTTAGGATTTGATGAAGGGTCATATCAAATCATTGGTAGAAACCATGGACTTCTAACAAATGGTGATAAGAAAATAAAGTCATTATCTGGGAAAAAATTAGGTTGGCTCCATACGTCACAATGTACTTGGAATAAGTTACAAATGAAGCAGAGACTTAAATACTTAAAAAATGAAACTATGTGGAATTGATGGGATATTACGCCAAAATAATAATTACATACCATACTTCTGGGAAATAGTGGAAGAATTAAGCTTTATCTGCATTTTCCTGGGGTTTTTTTTTTTTAAGGGCTAACAATGGAGGAGGAATGACAGAGTTAGAACACTGCCATTTTGAATCCTCATAGTCATGAGCATTTAAAGCTAAAACTATCATTGGATAGTCAAATCACTGGATAAAAGTTTGAGGAGCGTGATAGTTAATGGTATGCCAACCTGGCTAGGCCAACCTAAATGTCACTGTGAAAGTATTTTTTTAGATGAGATTGACATTCAAATCACTAGACTGAGTAAAAGCAGATTGTCCTCCATAATGTGGGTGAGCCTCATCCAACCCATTGAAGGCCATAAGACAAAAAGACCGAAGTCCCTAGGAAGGGGGAATTCTGTCTCCAGCCTGCTTGGCCTATCCTGCAGATTTTGGACTTAACAACTACCATGATTGTGTAAGCCAACCTCTTAAAATTAATCTCTCCTCCCTCTTTCTCCTTCCATACATATACATGCACATCCTATTGGTTTTATTTCTCCAGAGAACCCTGAAAAATACAATGGATTACAGGCTATTTCCATATCTCAATGTATACCCCACAGTTAGCTTATTAATTGCAAAAGGAAAAAAGGGAACTTTGCAGTGGAGAGAAGATTAACTGAGCGATCCCAGTAATGGGATGAACCAACATCACGTGCCCCTTGATGTGCTACACTGAGAAAGATCCAATATCACTGATGTAGGAGCCTTGCCAAAAATGAACCAACTGCTTTTAATCAAGAGGAAAGCTTGATTTGATTGTTCCCTTGAACATTGTACAAAGCAAGCGGCCTGTACGCTTTAAAATAAAATGTCAATGTTATTGAAGAGGAAAAAAAAAAAAGAGGAAAAAGAAGAAGCCTGAAGAACTGGTCTTGATAAAGGAAAGTAAAGAAGGACAAGACAACTAAAAACAAAGTATGATCCTGGAGTAGATGCTCAGCCACAAAAAATCGCTTATAAAATACATTATTGGACAAGTGGTTAGCTAATAGAATAGCATTATTATGATATCCCCTGACTTGGACTAATTGTACTATAGTTAGGTAAGAAAACATCTTTGCGCTTATGAGATACTGTGAGTGAGAGAGAAGGAGGGACTGGGGAGAGCAGAGAATGAGAGCAAGAAAGCAATGTGTAAAAATGGCTAAGCTCTGTAAACTCAGGTGAAGGCTGTATGGGGTTTATTGTATTCTCTTGTAATCTTATAACTTTTCTGACATCCGAGGGTTTTTTTTTTTTTCACAGTAAAAAGTTTAAATTTAAAAAAGAAAACATAAGCATTAGAAATGTTTAAATCAGGGGCATCTGGGTGGCACAATCAGTTAAGTGACCAACTCTTGATTTCGGCTCAGGTGATGATCTCACGGTTTGTGAGTTTGAGCCCCGTGTCGGGCTCTGTGCTGAGAGCCTGCTTGGGATTCTCTGTCTCCCTCTCGCTGCCCCTCCCCTGCTCATGCTCTCTCTCTCAAAATAAATAAATGAAACTTAAAAAAAAATGTTTAAATCAGATATTAATAAGCATGCTTTGGAAAGACAGACATGGAAGAGTTTCCAATTCATTTAATTATATGGTACATTTTTTTTTTACCTCTACTTCCCACACATATAATCTTGATGGAGTAAGACACTGCAGCAGTAAGCAGTCCATTTGCCCTCCCCCATTACCTGGATGAGTCCTCCTGCGGTCTTCACTCCCTATTAACTTGTATAATCAGTATCCTTTCAAGGCCAACTATTATGTGACTTGGTACAGGACCTATTTTTTAGAATGCTGGTGCCTATGGTATGTTTTTCTTCCTTTACCTGTTTATTCCAAAGGTTTCTTAAATTCTGGTTTATTTTGTCTTAAAGCTCTGATCAAGCACATTTCTATACTTACTAATATGGCAGCTGTGCCACTATTATGGGGCTCCAGCCCATGCCAGGTCAGGAGCAGAAGCAGCCCGTGCTGGACAGTTAACACTCAGCACAGGAGGGGACAGGCAGTGGGGTCACAGGTTAGGCTCTGGGAGGTGGAACCAGGCGATGGTCAGTAGGGGCGCAGCTCCAAGCTCTGGGTATCAAGAGCGGGCTTTGGAGAAATCAAAGTCCTCGGGACAAAGGGTGGGGACAAGATGGGTGTCTAGGTGCTAAAATGCTTGTACCAAACTGGGTATTGGTCTCAAAAAAAATGCAGATGTCCCTTCCTTAAGAAGGAATTGGGGGCTCAATGACCCCCGCCTGCAAGACTCCTCACACACAAGCTCTTGAGCTCACAACTCCTTCAGCTTTTTGGTTACCTTTGATCTTTGCCTTCATTGTCCTTCATTCACCATCCACCCCCACTCTGACTTCCCCATAGACCAGTCATTTAGAACTGTATAAACTCAGCTTAAGAGTGTCCCCTGTGACTTACAGATGCACTGAATGTTTGCTTTGAGTGAATGGAAATGAATGACTGTTGAAATCAGTATCCAGAGGCACCTGGGTGGCTGAGTGGGTTAAGTGTCTGACTTTGGCTCAGGTCACGAGTTGACAGTTCGTGAATTCGGGCTCCACATCAGGCTGTCTGCTGTCAGCACAGAGCCTGCTCTCTGTCTGTCTGTCTGTCTCTCTCTCTCTCTCTCTCTCTGTCTCAAAATAAATAAACTTACAAATAAATAAATAAAATCAATATCCAGTTGATGTTGAAGCTAAATATCAAAGACTAAACTCACCAAAGCCTGAACTCATGGGCCACAAAAATAAATCTGAAGTATCAACAAAAATTATTTAATTATTACTGCAGTGTTACCATGAAAAAATTTAGAAGTCAATTTTTAAATGTAATGTTTCAATGTAGATATAATTTCTCTTGTGATCACTAAACCACTTTACAATAGTAGTCACTCGCTCTCAACCGAGTTCAGTAGGGGAGTGAGATTTTTTTGGCTTAGCTTTGCCAGCACAATGACTGATGATGCTAATGTTGTCACTGTAGGGTCTCCCAATCGGATGGGGGGAAGCACCAATATGGAGTGACACCATCAGGTGGAGGCTGGTACAGCCGATGAAAGAATTCACCCCAGGCAGAGCAAAGGAGATAGAAGTTTATTGAATACACCACAAGGGAGCCATGGGCACGGTAGCAAGGGAGAGACTGTGCCAAGAGGCAGTGATAGGGGGCTACAGTTAAGGGGGAAGGTGAGCAGGTATGGGAATGTATAGAATTTTCCTTTTTTGGTACCTGTGTCTAGGCGTAAGTAGCACATTGTTCAGCTAGGGCAAATGGATATTGTGAGGTGAGTTGCCTAATGGACCTGTCTGTATTCAGCCACGGGGTAGAAAGTCACTGTGAACCCTTCCACCATACTCAGTTTCGATTGTTCAAGTTGGTTGCCTAAAACTGTCCTCTACAGTCACCAGGTTATGAAGCTTCCCTTCCCCTCCAGTGGCAAGTGACAAAGGTCAAGCTTTATCTATTCTTTAACTCCTCAACTTAATAAAGATTGATCAGTGGTAGCAATGCATGTTCACTGAAGTAATCCTGCAAACTAAGACTTCAGCCATGCTTTAAAACACACTTTCTGAGAGATTTTATCACACATCGATGTTTACTCATATTGAGAGTAAGTATTCAGGTATAACAATAAACATGAATGACATGGTTTATATTACTGGCATCACTATGCTGGTCACAGTTAATGGTAACCTAGGTGCTCGAGTGGGGGGGGGGGTTCCCGAAAACAAAGAAGTTGGCTTCTTGACTTTCCACGGGCACACCTAACTGCACAGCTGGATCACAGATTTTGGCCAAAAGCTGAGACCACAGTTAAGCATCTTTGCAGCCTTATCTGCTACCAGGTATTTTTCAAGAAAGGCTTCCTGGTCTTTCTGCCTAATGTTTTTCCGGAAGGTTGAAGCCACCGCCTCGGCCCCTCTGCCAACTCAGTAGTCTAAGTTTTAGCAAGCACCTGTCACCCATGTGACTGCTTAACTAAGCCTTTCTTTGTATCGATCATGCATTGTTTCCTAGAAAGACTCAGAACCCAGCCCTCCTACCCAACTCCCCTCGCCCCCAGGGCACCAATACACAGCCCCAAAGTACCACGGTAATGTCTTTAGGTGGCACCATTGAGTCTGCAGGCAATCAAGTGTTACCACTGTGCTCCCCTTTTACTGATTAACTGCCCTAAAATTCCTTTACAAATCATTGGGCCAGACAGAAACCTAGGAGTTGGTTTTTGGACAAGTCTGCCTTCCCCCCCAGGTGGTTGGGCTACTGAATAAAGCTCCTATTCCTCTCCAATCAAACTCATCTCTTGAGTATTGGCTTTTCTCCTTTTCTTTCTTTCTTTCTTTCTTTCTTTCTTTCTTTCTTTCTTTCTTTCTTTCTTTCAAGAGAGAGAGTACGGTAGCAAGCAGGAAAGGGGCAGAGAGAGAGAATCTTAAGCAGGCTCCACGCCCAGCATGGAGCCCAATGCAGGGCTTTATCTCAGGAACCTTGAGATTATGATCTGAGCTGAAATCAAGAGTCGATGCTTAACTGACTGAGTCACCCAGGTGCCTTTTGAGTACTGGCCTTTTGAGGGACGGGCAGCCGAACTTGGGTTTTTGGTGGCAAGGTGAGGTACAATAGGATTCAGACCACATGCCAGGTGACACTGCCAGGGGTCACTTTCCTGAGGGGGATGGATGGCTCAGACCCCACATTTTGATGCATTTGTCCTCTCTGTAGGGACGTGCAGGGGCAGAATCTGTCCTGTGTCCACACACCATCGGAGCAATGCCCAACACAAAGCTGGCCATCGATCCATTTTTGTTGAAGTGGTGAATGAGGTAAACCAGCACATGAGCAGCAGACCTATAGCAATGTCAGCATTTAAGTCAAGATAAGCCCAGCAGTTATCTGCCCTGAGGACATCAGGCCATGAGCCATCTGGAGGCAGAGGATTTGACCTTATGATTTAATTGAGATTTTTTTTTTTTTTTGAGAGAAAGAGTGTGCGCACCAGCTGGGG
This sequence comes from Cryptoprocta ferox, assembly GCA_028646485.1. Taxonomy (NCBI): domain Eukaryota; kingdom Metazoa; phylum Chordata; class Mammalia; order Carnivora; family Eupleridae; genus Cryptoprocta; species Cryptoprocta ferox. The sequence goes on along the minus strand of CM053574.1, from coordinate 121,104,396 downwards.
AGGGGCAGAGAGGGAGAATCTTTTTTTTTACTACTAGGTTTTACTTTTCTTTTTTTAAGTTTATTTTGAGAGAGGTAGGGGGAGGGACAGAGAGAAAGGGAGAGAATCCCAAGCACAGCGCAGGGCCCAACATGGGGGGTTGAACCCACGGAACAGTGAGATCATGACCTCAGCTGAAATCCAGTCAGATGCTTAGTCAACTGAGCCACCCCGGTGCCCTGGGGAGAGAGAATCTTAAGCAGACTCCACGCTCATCACGGATCTCATCTCACGACCTTGAGATCATGACCTGAGCCAATATGGAATCGGATGCTTAACCCACGGAGCCACCCAGCTGCCCCTTGAGATCTTTTTCCACCGTTGATGGCTTTGCTAGAGACCCACCATAGGTGCTTGGGCCTCGGAGGGAGTGTTTCAGACACCGCAGGACGTCCACTCCACCAGAGCCCTGGAAGCAAATAGCAGGACAGGGGCAGCATTTCCAGAGAGGGCCAGGTTCAAGGACGACTCCCTGGAGGGCGGGGGGAAGGAATGTGTGCAAGGATGGTGGTGTCCTGGCAGGTCCCTGTGCTCTGCTTCACAAGCTGCAGCCCCTGCGTCAGCCTGTAGAGCAGCTTCTTAAATTGCTGGCTGAATGGCTCTGACTCACCACCTGACTCGATCTTGCTCGTATTTTCCATTATAGAAACCTTATCTTGTGTGTCAAGATCAGAGATAAAGACGTGAGAATCTAACAGGGTGGGGGCGGGGAGGGAGTTAGGCTATATCGGGAGAAGGAAAGGGGGACAGAAGCCCTTACCAATGTCCCCTTAGCCCCAGAGGGGGTCTCCAGCCAGGAATGCAGAGCCCGGTTCCCTCACTGTGGCTGCAGACAGCACAGGGAAGATAGAAACTCCCCTGAGATGGAGGCTGCTCCCCAAACCCTGTGCCATCCCACAGGCTTGCTGCCTGCAGGGGCTCTGGCCCAGTCCCTCTAAACCCCTCCCGAGTCCCCGACTCCTGACTCAGGGGCAACTTTTGTAAGGGCAAATGTAAATTAAAAATAAGAGGCTTAATTTTCCCAGTCGAAAGGAAGGGGGGAAAAAAAGACTCCCCCACCTCTATTTTCTTTCCGAATTCCTTTCTCCATCCTTTTCAAATGCACAGAAATCTTTTTAATGGCCACAGAAGCCACTTGCCAATCTTACAACTCAGGGATTGTTTCCTCAAAGACCTGGGGGCCATCACTGTGTGTGTGACCATCAAGGAAGGTGACCTGCCCCTGCTCCCCATCTCCCTCGGGGGGAAATGCGCCTAATTTCACCTGACTCCACATTGTGTCCACCTAATGTAAATGATTTATCCACTTAGGTCCCCAAGAGAGATGCTTTCTGTCTTTGCGGAGCCTCCAGCTGGTGGCCTGTGGTGCTCACACAGTCTGGCTTAATGTTGTCCAGTAATAAACCTGTTTTCTTTCTCTTCTACCTTTGTGGAGAGCTTTTGGGCTGTTAGGAGTGGATTTCATTTCTAATTATATTCCCCGCACTTTGTCCAGCACCAGGGACATGATTTTTACATCAAGGACTAGTGGGGAGACACGGAATCCTGTCTATTGACCCAACCAAGGTGGCCCAGCACCAGCCCGCTGAAGCTTCTCTGCCGGACTCCTAGCCACTGGGTTTTCCCCTTGTTGGCTTTGAACTGGGGGTGGAACACACTCCATGAGCATCAGAATATTGAGCCCAAAGCTATGGGGACAGAATTTCATAAGTGACCTGAGAGGGCCGGTGATGGTCCACATGCATCCATTCTGCCTCCAACCTGAGAGGCCAGAGAACATTCTAGCGTGGTGATAGTCCTCTGAATTGCATCATTCCAGGGTGGCATCACATCCCTTGTTCATTCCTTGTTTTGCGGCCTGCCCGGGGGTGTGGCCGTTCTCTGCTCGCTCAGCAATTAAAGAGGCCCTCCCGCTGCACAGGACATAATTACCTGCTTCGGGACACTCCCCTCCCTTACAGCCAGGGATCCTTTCCCTGAGTCACACCCCAGAACTTGCTCAAATTGGAACTGCATTGGCTTTAACCAGCATCTTCATTAGAGACACAGAGTCATCGGGGGAAGCGCTGCCGGCACACTCACACCTTAATCAGTTCCCTTTTTGCAAATGTCCACCAAGACCTCACACTTTGAGATGGAGTTTTACTTATTTTTTATAATATGAACCATTTATTTTATTATTTTTTTTTGAGAGAGAGAGAGAGAAAGGGGTCACAAGTGAATGAGGGGCAGAGAGAGAGAGAAGCAGATCTCGAGCTCACACAATGTGGGACTCGAACTAATGAACCGTGAGATTATGACCTGAGCAGAAGTCAGATGGTTAATGACTGAGCCACCCAGGCCCAGAGATGGAGTTTTAGAAGGAGAAGATGAGTCCTGAAGAAAGACTGATTAAGGAAGAAGCTATTTTAGAACGGGGCTTTGAAGCAGAGCGTGTCAGCAGGGAGAAGCATCTCAGGAGATTTACCAACAGCCCGGAAGCCAGCTGGCAGTACGAGTTAGTCCTGTAGGCGGTCAGACCACTATCTGTTGCAATCAGTCCCGCGACCTACATAACCACTCCAGCAGTGGGGCAGACATGACCAGGACTTGATAAATAACTGCCAGCTTCCCCTAATTGTTTTTTGAAGTTTGTTTATTTTTGAGAGAGCATGAGCAGGGGAGGGGCAGAGAGAGGGAGAAAGCAAGAATCCCAAGCAGACTCCACACCGTTAGTGCAGAGCATGATCCAGGGCTTGAACTCATGAACCGTGAGATCATAACCTGAGCTGAAGTCGGACGCTCAACTGACTGAGCCACCCAGGCGCCCCACCCCCTCTCATTTTTGACCCACTTTCAACTTAGCACCAATCAAAGAAAACCAAATGTGCACCTCATTCCGTCACATAGGACACCCCGGTTCTAATTAGCCCACCTCTGGCTTCCCAAGGCCAGCAGCCTCCAATCAGGGCACCCTGGGAGACTTCCCTTTGAACTCTGTGAAGCTCTTCCAGTGTCTGCCAAACCCAAGTGGCGGTGTCCAACCCTGTTGCTCCAGCTGAACAAGCAGCCTCTGCCTTTCACATGTGGTTGGTCTTCATTTATTTTCACAGAAGACCAACTTCTTTTGTCTTGGAAGAGAGAAGGTGCAGTCCAGGCTGGGGGATGGGTGGGAGAGGGACAGCACAATGTCCTCCCCTCTTGCCAAGGTGAGTCTGTATGACCTGCGCAGGAGGCTAGAGATGCTTTTTGGGATCGGCAGAGGCTTATGAAAGATGTCATGTCTTGTGCCAGCACGAAGCATGAAAGCCCTTGTCCTTCTAGAATCCTTACATTGCCTTACCTGACAGGCCAGCCTGTCCTCCTCAAGGGGAAGAGGATCAGACAGGAGCCTCAGGTGGTTTCCACATGTTCTAGAAGCACCTCCCACACACAGACAGTCCAAGTCACTCACGCATCAGACCTGGGGGTATCATGGAGCTTCATGGGAAGGGACCCTCTGGCCTGTCTCCTTTGGGAAGCAAACAAAAGGTCATACGGGCAGAGCCATGGGCAGTGTGGAAAGAGGCAACAAGGACCAGAAACAGAAGGAAACCACTCTGGAAGACACTGACGGAATCAGTACGACTCTGCTTGGCAGTCCCTTGGGGTGATGTGATGACAGGTAATAGGGATGATCAGATACAAAACTCAGGCAGCCTCTTCTGTCCCACCCCCGACCTCCACCTTCAGACAAAGACTGAGTCAGCTTCCCAACACAAACAGTGACTCAGACCCCACGGGATAGAATTTCATGCACTTTCTCCGGCTCTTCCTTCATGAAATGGAATAACTTTCCATGAAAATATCCAGAGGAGATGTCCCTTGCCTTCATCCTTTATGCTAAATCCTTCAGGGAAAGACTCCTATTTCACTAAAAGTGATTCCCCCACATTCTGAGAGAGTGTTAACTCAGCCGTGTGGGATACTCCGGGGATTATAAAGAAACATACAAGACCAGGCCCTCAAATGTCTGAACCTATCAGAGATTAGATTGGACCAGACATCCTTGCAAACTCCAGTATTGTTCGTCCTTTATGTGGTTTTGTTACTGTCCACAAAAATCCCGTCAGCCTTCCAGAATGGAGGCACTGGATGAAAAAGACGAGGACAAAGCAAACGCCAGCAGGCATCTATGTGGCTAAAACCACTGCGTAAAATGGGCATGTGTAGATTTCATCTTGTCATCAAAACATTGCCAAAAATGGATTGAGGGCTGTCCCAGTTGGCCAGTGACAGCAGTAATGTCTGCTTGGTCTGAGAACATTCTCAAAACGATACCTGTGTGAATCCTCAGCCCGGCAAATGTACTGAAATCCACTTTGCAGACCTTTTTTGACTCAGGAGAGAAATGCTTTCAAAAATCCCTCCTACGAGACATACTGAGCGTTATTATCAAACTCCCCGTCTCTCTCATTCTGTACCAAGCCCCCTTTAGTACAAGCACAATGTTGGAGCTATTATCGGCCCTGGGAGAGTTTCTCAGTCTTGCTCATTTGTAACTGTCAGTCTCCACACTGGGATTCTTTCACTTCCTGTTCCATCCTTGCACTTACGCATCCAAATGCTTCCTACCTGTCACCAAACCTTATTTTCGCCAATACGGTTTGCGGTGAAATTGAAACTCCATCAGGAAGAAAACATGGGGGAGAGACCAAAGGAACGCGTTCTGACCCCTGGAGAATGCTGAGCAGGCAGATCTTGGGGTTCTCTTTCTCCAAGGAAGGAGCCTCCTCTGACCTGGACACCAGCACCCTTGGAGCACCCGCCGGTCTAATAATACAAAGATGCTCCGATAGAAACGAGTTACCAACTGAAGGGCAGTTAGTCAGAAATGGCTTTTTTATTGTCATCAGGCAGTGTACAGCTTTTTCTTAAAAAAAAAAAAAAAGATAACTCCTAGGCTAGGTCATATTCGTTCCTCATTTAAGGCAGGGTGTCCTCATTTGGTCTGGAAATGTCAAAGGGACCCTGAATGATTAATGGAAGAGGCTCGGGGCCCTGCAGGCGCCTCACCGTGTACTACAGGGAAACAGTTAACCGTTCCTGACCTCAGCTTTACCATCTCGCTTGCCCTTAATCATTCTGTGAAAGAACACAGTGCAATTTCCAAGTGAATGAAGGTGATGCCTCCAGGGTTGGGACAGGACCCGCAGAAGCCCGTTCTAGATCGACCCCAAAGAGACCTGAGTGTTAACTGTCTACGGTGTGCAAAAGCCATCCACATCAGACTTTGCTACCAAAATGGTTTCTCAAGATCAATGTCTTGCAACCTCCAAGGAATTCTTTTCAGGGTTCCTGTGGCAACAGGCATGTGTCCATCACATGGGGATTTTCACATGGCTCTGCCAGAGTTACTTCCTGGGACTCAGAGCCCCTCCACCTCAGCCCCAGTCAGGAGCAGAGCACAGCCATGATCGCCTGAGTCTCCCTTCAGTGTGACCTGTTCCCCAGCAAGCACAGGACAATGCCTGCCTTTCTGCTGCCTTTGCGCCCAGAGTGTAAAGCATGTAGAATATCGAGTCCTTCTGCTCAAGGATCAGTTTTGGGGGTGGTCTCTCCATTCATCAGTGTCACAATCCCAAACTATATAGTCCCTGGACTTCATCTGCTGTTATTTGTAAGACGTTCTCGATGTTTGAGCCCCACACGGCTCCCTGGACCTTGATATCACTATCACCACTAGCATGTAAGACTTCCTTAGCTGCAGACCGTCCCTGTCCAGCCTTGAGTTATCACCTGACGCAGTACACTTGAGTTCCTAGCCTCCTGGTCCTGGTCTGCGCGACATCACTGCCTCCTGTGCCTCTCTAGTGGCTTCTGGCCTCAGTATGACCAGGGGGAGGAGGAGCCCCTGGGCCGGGCCAGGCCAGCCACGAGGTTGCCTCAGAGCCATTGTTGGCATCTCCAAGAGGCAGCCTCGCAAAGCCAGGCAATCATGACGGCTGTCCCTCTAGTTTAGTGGGTCTCAGAGTGTGGTCCTTGGGTCAGCAGCATCTGAGAATGAGTTCAAAATACACAGCTGTACTCAATCAGAAACTCGGGGGCTGCATGGGTGTCTCCGACAGTGGAGTGTCCGGCTCTTGATTTCTGCTCAGGTCCTGATCTCATGGTTCGTGGGATCAAGCCCCATGTAGGGCTCTGCACTGACAGTGCAGAACCTGCTTGGGATTCTTTCTCTCCCTCTCTCTCTCTGCTCCTCTCTTTCTCTCTTTCTCACTCAAAATAAATAAATAAACATTAAAAAAAAAAAAAAAGAAGAAACTCTGGGCTTGGGGCCAGAAATGGGTGCTTTAACAAGCCCTGCAGGTGATGCTGAGGCACACAGGTGAAGTGCGTTGGGGGGAAGGGGGTGGGGTTGCAAGGAAGGTTTTACGGACATATTGTGCCCTTTACATGCCTCCTTGTGATCCAGGCAGTCACTGGGAAGATTCACAGACCTCAGCTGGCCCGACCGGATAACCAAAGACAACAGGCCAACATTTCCGGAAACAAGAGCCACATGGAGACAAAGGGGATCCGGCACAGGCTGCATGGGGTCTCCACCACCTCCAAGCACCCCCATGCTGCTGCAAGGCCCATGTGTTGTTCTGCTCCAGGAAACAGACCGTGCTGTAGCGGCCCCAAAGGACCACCCAAGTCAGACTGTGGCTGAGCAAAGTTGGCTCGGGAAATCCAGGACTGGGGGTAAGTTCCCTGATTTTGAATTTTATGCAGCTAGTGATCACTGAAGAGGAATACATTGCCTTGCCTTAAAAAAAAAAAAATAGAGCCCTCCAAGAGATCTGGAAAGATGTAGGTTAAGATAAATTCCAGTCTCAAGCTACTAGTTAAGTACTTTACATTGGTTGGCTTATGTGTCATGCATTGTGCTGGGAGTTTCTTGGCTGATCCTCAGAACAACTGTGTGTGAAATATATATGTCGATAGATGCCAGGTGTGGAAAGAATTGTGTGGGTGTCTCACAGTTGGGTTTGGGGCTTGGTTCTGCCACTAAGCAGAGAGCGTGAAAAAGGGGATACGTGGTGCTGGATTCCTGGGCTTTTCCTGTGAGATACATGAGAAAATGCTTAACAGGTACTCGAGAAATAAGTTTGGATTATAAATGGCTCCTCCCATTTTACACGTAAGGAATGAAAAGCTGGGAGTGAGCTCCAGTGCTGGCTGGGCATTAGAACCCCCTGCAGGGCTTTTCTCAACCCCAGGCACTTTTCTCAACAAGTGCAGCGAGCATGGCAGGCAGATGAGTTGAACGAGTGGGTTCAACTCGTGTGTTGAACAAGGTGCCCCATGGCTGGCAGGTGGCAGGGCTGGGACTAGGGCCCACGGGTGTGGATACCCTGAGCTCCAGCTAAAGAGCAGGTAACATCTCAGAGTCATAGGCAGATGTGGCGTGAGGATGCTGGCTTCTGCTGGGCTTCCTTGTGACCATACTCTCTCGTCACCAGAGGGATGGCCTTTTCCCAGCAGAGCCAGTTTGGAGTCTGTCTCAGGCGGTGTCGCTCTCAGAGAAAGCAGCCCTTTGGGAAGAGAGCGGACAACAGTGCAGAGAAGGGGCTATACAGGGATAAAGGGAATTACTCCGCCACTAGGAAAAAACCCAGCAGCCTCCTGACATGCAGCCCTGTCAGCTTCACGAAGCACATTCCTACTTATTTCCTGGCTCGGTCACTTTCTGGCTGAGTGTCTTTGGGCAAGTTACTCTCTGTCTCTCATCTTCCTTATCTGGAAAACGGGAATGATAATGACATCGATCCCAACATGTTTCTTGGATGAGAGGATGTGGGTAAAGCCCCGAGGACAGGGGCTGGTGTGATGCCAGCAGGTGTTAAATAGAAACACTTAAAAAAAATAAAGACCTAGGGAAAGGGGCATAGGTAGGCAGCCCTGATAAAGACAGGACCTGCTCAGGGAAGCTATAGAAGGGGAGGAACTTCAGACCCAGACTTACAACACTTGGGTTGGATGCCAGCTCTGTGGTACCAGCCGTTAACTTGAGGTAGGACGCTGAGCCTCAGGGTTCTTCGAAATTCAAATTTATTTTTGAGAGAGTGTGTGTATGTGAGTAGAGAAGGTGCAGAGAGTTGGGGGACAGAGGATCCAAAGCGGGCTCTGCTCTGACAGCAGTGAGCCTGATGCGGGGCTTCAACTCAGGAACCATGAGATCACGACCTGAGCCAAAGTCCAACTGCAGGTGGTCGCCTGACTGAGCCACCCAGTCTTCTAGGTCCTTCTCCATCCAATTCCTCATTCTTCCTTTTTATTTGCATATTTTAACTCTTTACTTATTTTATTTGTTTTTGTTTTCATTTATTTTATTTTTCATTGTAAAAGTAAAATACTTTCATTTCCAATGGAGAAAATAGCAGTAGCAGAAAAGTGTGGAGTAAGAACAATCCATCAATCATCCCGCAAACCTGATACAACTCCTTGCTGCAGGGTTATGTCCCAAGCGTACTGTGCTTTCCACTGTGGCTCTCATTCTTTAGGGTCATTGACAGCCGTTAGGAAACCTTGATTCAAGTTCAGGTTGCTGGGCTCTTGTCTCCAGTGTCTGCAGAAATAAGCCTGGAGACCCCGGTACTTCTGACAGCGCGGGCTCTGAGACATGTGTCTGTGGCGTCGGGCTCATTCCTGTACTATTTCACGGAGACACGTCGCTCCACGTGCCCCTTCCTGGCTGCGTGCAGCCTTCGCAGCTACCGTGTGTGTCCTTCGCAGGGCTCCCAGGGGTCTTAAGATTCGCCTGTCCCAGTACGGGTGGTATTTTCCTACCGACCCAGCTCCGACTCCTTCTCTCTGTTGCACTGACCTCAGATTAAGCATGTGGGATCTAGTGGAAGGAACGTAGCCTTCAGCCAGTTACCTCCGGTGGGACCCGTGCCTTGAATCCATCTGCGCTGCCCAGGTAGGTCCGTGTGGGATTAGGCCAAGTGGGAGATCCAGCCTGGAGAAGCAGCCGCGGAATCTGAGCAGGCTCAGTCCACTGGGCAAAGTCAAAGTCTGGAGCAGAAGCTTTGAACATGCAGAAATCCCAGGGGCCAGTGTTCGGAGCAGCTAGAAGAAGGCCTAACCTAATAAGGGGAGGCACATGCATGGGGCCCCGAATGTCAGGGGGCCTCTCCCTGCACAAGCCTGAGAAAGGACGCCTCATCTGGTCCCTGCTCGGGTAACCACTTTGGTCTTGCCAAGTGCCCACAAGAGTCTGCCAAGTTCTGACACTAGAAAACCCTTCCGTGCCTACCCACCTGCTCAGGCTCATCCATATGTTTCCTCTGGATTTCACAGCCTCCCTTTCCCTTACCCCTTAAGGTCTTGGTGAATGAATTAGATTCAGCTGGACTCATGGGAATGTGAAGTCTCTTCCACGGCAGAGGAAGAGCCACATGACCTGGTGGTACAGAGACCTTATTCTCCATCTTCCCTCCACGATGTTGTCAACCATGAGGGACTGACAAGGGCCTATGTGTGCCCAGAGAGCCACTCGTGCTGAAAACCATTTTCAATGCCTTGAGAATGTAGGACTCCCCTGCCCCCTCAACCAGAAGCAAGATGGCGCCTCATGTTGTTACCATGGGGGTTGCCAAAGTCCTCTGGCTCCATTTCCAGCAGGCTTAGCCACACAGGTCCTGTGATTCAAAAAAAAATTTTTTTTAATGTTTATTTATTTTTGAGACAGAGACAGAGTGCGAACAAGGGAGGGGCAGAGAGAGAGGGAGACACAGAATCCGAAACAGGCTCCAGGCTCTGAGCTGTCAGCACAGAGCCGATGTGGGGCTCAAACCCACGAACTGTGAGATCATGACCTGAGCCGAAGTCGGACGCTTAACCAGCTGAGCCACCAGGTCCTGCAATTCAGACTCCCCTGAAGTCTGAAGGGTAAATGGGTGGGACTCAACAAAACCAAAGCACTCACTTATTAATTGGCAACAAAAGCAGCCAAGTCTTCATTTTATCTGGTCTAACAGAGAAGCATGACCTCAAACAGATACACACACACTGAGGTCAGAGTCATACTGTAAATACAGAATTAAAGTCAAAGGAGCCAGATAGTGAGGTGCCCGGCTGGCTCAGTCAGAAGGGCATGTGACTCTTGATCTCGGGCCATGAGTTTGAGCCCCACATTGGGTATAGAGTTTACATAAAAAATAAAATAAAAGGAGCCAGGAGGTGTAAGAAATATTTTCACCAAGCTCTGGTCAGCTAATCTGTTCCCTTCTCGGCTCTCGGGACAGGACCATTATTTTATCCTGTTGGTGAAGCTTTTCTTCTTTGATCCCATAGGTCTCTGCTTCCTGTTCATCTTTCTCTTCTCAGTGCGACAAGCCAACCCTCAATCCTCAGAGCTGTGATGTCATTCCCATCCTTTGAGGGGAGTTTGTGCTGGGTTTAGCTGCCCTTCCTCATTATGGCTTGATTGTTTTATGAGCTTTTCTGATAGCTTCTCCTCTTAGCCAGTTTCCCCTCGCCTGATACTGGGCTTGCCCACACTCCCTCTTTCACCACATAGTCAAGGAAGAGAGATTTGGAAGTGGTGGGGCTCTGGCACCCAGCTTGAGAAACTGGTTTTGCAGGAAGCTTGTTGTGGTGAGAAACAGGTGTCACAGAAAGGGCGAGTGCCATAAAGAAGCAGGAATGTATGTCACAGGCACTTTTTCAGGGCAATGTCCAACTCTGTGTGTCCACAATTGGGCAGATATCAGCGAGATCAGTCTTCATCAGGACAAAGCCTCGGGCACTAGATTTCTAGAAGCTGATGTCACTGGGGTGGAACTAGAAGACTAGCCCATGACCTTTTGCTTACTTCCTGTGCCCTTGGCAAATGACACTCAGCCACAGGGGACAAGGTCAGAAGCCCACACCCTATCTCCACTTCTCTTAGCCCTAAATCACTGTTTCTCAACCTTAGCACTGACATTTTGGGCTGGATCATTATCTGCTATGGGGGCTGTCCCATGCATTGTTTGCGACAACCCAAAACGTCTTCAGACGTTGGCAAATACCCTTTGGGGTGGGGGTGGGGGGTGGAGGGACCAACCACCCTGGATGTTTTCAGAATCACAGCGCAGAGATGAGGCAGGGAGAGCAGCTGACAAGTGGGTGCAGGGAGAGAATGGGATCGGAGTGAGGGCAGTGTTGGAAGAAGTGGGTGTCTCCTCAGACAGAGGGCGCAGGCACTCCCCTGCTGCTCCATCTCAAAAACTTGTTGATGCAGCAAATCGTTTAAATAGTCTATGTGAGAAATCTTCCCATTTTAGATGCTGGCCAATTTCAGAGACCCACCATGAAGGCTACCCACATCTATTATATTTAGCCACTCAGACTCAAACTAATCAGTATTTCAAAAATATTTAAAAAAAAATAAGACTTGACTTTTTAAAGTTCTCAAAGCCAGAATTTGCCATCAGCATCTTAGGAAGTATTATTATAGTTGTTGTTGGCATCGCATAAACAACACTGAGGGGTAATTCAAAGAAAAGAGGGCGCCTGGGTGGCTCAGTTGGTTAAGTGTCCAACCCTTGGTTTCAGCTCAGCTCATGCTCTCACAGTCGTGAGAACGAGCCCTGTGTCCGGCTCTGCGCTGACAGCACAGAGCTTGCTTAGGATTCTCTCCCCTCTCTCTGCCCCTCCCCTGCTCAGGAGTGTGCATGCACACGTGCTCTCCCTCTCTGAAAATAAAAAAAAAAAAAACTTTAAAAAAAAGAAAAAAGAAAAAATTCTACTCTTACGCCATCCCCCAAATTCCATGGCTTTCTTATTTTCATTTTTTTCTAATCGTTAACTACACAAATATGTTTTTCTTAAATGGAGTGGAAAGTTGAGTAGACCCAACTTCAAATTCTCAATACATTGATGGGATGTGCATACGTGAGTTCTTCTCTTGGACTCTGAAGATATTTTGAAAGAAAATGTGAACAAATGTATATACATTTGCAACTGTTAATTCAGCTGTGGCATAATATTTAGTAAAAGGTATTTTACTAAAAACCAGGGAAAGGTAGGAAGACTGTTTCAGTCTTGATTACTCAGATCTGTCCACATCACTCTGCTTTACGATAGGACTTTAAACAAGAAGTGACCTTCTGGAATTACCCAGAGTCCTTTGCATTTTCACAGATAAGTTAACTGTCACCCAGATATATTGACTGTTCTGCCAAGATAATATGAGGAGTAGATGACGAGGCTGAGAAAAGTCCCCAATTCCCCAAACAATGCTTATGACTTTTTACCACGTTCCCCTCCCTCGCTGCAATGCCCATAAAAGTTTGCTGGGGGAAGGACAGGTCAGAATGAACAACGATATTATAATGTTTGATGATATTATACAGCTGATTTTCACAAAGAGTTTTAATTCAGTTTCTCACAGTGCAAAGATTAGGGTTCTGGGTCTATGACATTTGGTAGAAATTTCCCAAGACCGAAAGTTAGAAGATAGGGGTTTAATATGGTCTCTACCATTTATGAGCACACTAAAACCCTAGCCGAACTGCTTTACTTCTCTGAGCCTTGGTTTCTTTTTCTTTTTTTTTAAGTCTTTTATTTATTTTGAGAGAGAGAGAGACAGCACGCGAGCAGGGAAGGTGGAGCGAGAGAGAGAGAGAGAGAGAGAGAGAGAGAGAAAATTCCAAGCAGGCTCCATGCTGTCAGCACAGAGCCCAGTTCAGAGCTGGATCCCACGAACCTAGGATAATGACTTGAGCCTAAATCAAGAGTCAGATGCTCAACTGACTAAGCCACCCAGGTGCCCCAAGCCTTGGTTTCTTACTTTGAAAAATATCAGTAATTAGCCCCATCAAGTATGAATTAAGAATCTAAAAAACATTCTATTCTTTGAACGACTAACCCCCCGCTTCAGGATTCTTACCATTTAAGAAAATTTCTGGTGTGCAGAAATAGCATTATGTACAGTAATATTGCACCACCACCCCTTTGTTGAACCTAACTATTTGTGAACCTGTTATGCGGGAGTGCTATCATGCCAGCTGATTTTTGTAATTATCTCTAATCTTCTTGACAAATCAGAGAGATGGATATTGTAGTGTTTATTAAACAAATAAGAAAATGGAAGGCCAGAGAGGCGAAATGCCTTGCCCAAAATCACATAGGCGGTGAGTGGTTAGGAGTGGAAGTCAGTTGGTGCCTGGGTGGCTCAGTCAGTTAACTGTCAACTTTAGCTCAGGTCATGATCTCGTGGCTCGTGGGTTCGAGCCCTGCATCGGGCTCTGTGCTGACAGCTCAGAGCCTGGAGCCTGCTTCGGATTCTGTGTCTCCCTCTCTCTCTGCCCCTGCCCCGCTCCTGCTCTGTCTCTCTCAAAAATAAATAAACAGTAAAAATTTTAAAAAAAGATTGGAAGTCAAAGTGACACCTGCCCCTCTTGCTGCCCATTTTCTTTCTTCCATGGCTTGTTGTTCTCTATAATGGTAAACAATATCCAATGATAGCGGTTGATTTAAACATTATAGAGTGGGGGGTGCCTGGGTGGCTCCATTGTTCAAGCGTCCGACTTCAGCTCACGTCATGATCTCACACTTCATGGGTTTGAGCACTGCATTGGGCTCTGTGCTGAGCACAGATCCTGTTTGGGCTTCTCTCTGTCCCTCTCTCTCTGCCCCTCCCCAACTCATGCTTTCTCTCTGTTTCTCAAAGTAAATAAATAAACTTTAAAAAAATACTTTTAGGGGCCCCTGAGTGGCTCAGTCTGTTAAGCATCTGACTTTGGCTCAGGTCATGATCTCATAGCCGTCCTGACAGCTCAGAGCCTGGAGCCTGCTTCAGATTCTATGTCTCCCTTTTTCTCTGCCCCTTCCCTGCTTACTCTCTGTCTCTCTCTCTCTCAGAAATAAACAGTTAAAAATACTTTTTAAAAAGTTTAGAATGGAGTCTTTTCAGTCATTGAAATATTGGTTTTTGGGGGGCACCTGGGTGGCTCAGTCAGTTGACCATCAAACTCTTGATTTTGGCTCAGGTCATGATCCCAGGGTCATGGGATCAAGCCCTGTGTCAGGCTCTGTGCTGAGCAGGAACCTGCTTGAGATTCTCTCTCTCTCTCTCTCTCTCTCTCTGCCTTTCTCCCTTGCTTGTGTTCTTTCTCTCAAATAAAAAAAAGGTTTTTTTTAAGGTTTTTAATCATTTTAAATTAAATGCTTAGTAGACTCTTCTGCCTGATAGAGTTAGGGAGACACTAGGGTAGAAGGAGAGGACCTCTATGCCCAGCACCTGGGTGGGGATGGGAGCTTACGGGCTTCGGTCGATGACGTGGCAGCAGGGATGGGTGTCAGCCTCCTTTGTATGATAAGGCATTCACAAAGATGCCGGGACAGCAGATCAAAGAACAGAGTGAGCATAAAGCCAATGAGGACCGAGTATAAACTTGTGAGAAGATGTGTTGTTAGGATTTGGATTTGGCTGCGCTAACAGAGAAACTTTTATTTAACTAGACAGAAGTATCATTTTCCTGCAGAGAAACCTAGGCAGGTTGTCTGGAACTGGAGTCCCAGAACCAGAGACCCAGTTTTCTTTTAGTCTGGGCCTCTGCCATCATGGTCCAAGAGGACTCCTCTAGTTCCCATATTCTAGTTAAGATGGATGGGGAAAGAAAAGGAAACCCTCTCTTTAAGGCCACACTCCAGAAGTTACTTGCATCAGTTTAACACATGCTCCATTGGCTAGAATGTGGTCACAATGCTACACTGAATGCAAGGGAGTCTGGGAAGTGTAATGCAAGGGAATCTGGGAAATGTAGTCTTTAGAAGAACTGTCATAGCCAAACTGGTAATCCCATTGATATCAAACTAGGGGAGAATGGATGTTGAGAGACAGTTAACACAGAAGCCTAACAGAGGGCAAACAAGAAGCTTTGTTATCCTGTTACCATTTGCAGAGACTGTAAAAGAAACATTAATCATGAAAACACAACAAAACATCCAAAATCATTTTATGTTGCTTGAACTTTCCTTGGAGTTCTCATTGTACTTGCTTCAATTTTCCCCCATCACAATATCCTTCAGAGACGTTGAGTAAAGTCTTATCTCTCTGGGATATTTAGAGTCACATATGTGTCGAATGGACCCCATTCCAAGACTGATCTGAACAGGATAAGTCATTTTTATTATATTCAGTTTAAGAACCAGGACACATGTTTGCATACAAAGTCAAACTACAACTTTGATTCTTAACTGCATAGGGGAAAAATTTGGAGGGAGGGGGAAATACCACTACATGAGTGCTTTTTGTGGTGTTATTTGGATTATAAGGTTTTTCACTTAAAAATTTTGCTAATGTCTAAAGTTTCTTCAAAGAGCATCTGTGAGTTTTATATTGAGAAAAAAATTTAAATGCTTCTTTATACACTACTGCCTTCTGGTCAATTCTTACATAAAACCAATGAATATGGTATATGTGAAGTTGCTTTAAAAACCGTAAGGTAAGGGGTGCCCTGGTGTCTCAGTCAGTTGGGCATCTGACTTCGGCTCAGGTCATGATCTCGCAGCTTATGAGTTTGAGCCCCATGTCGGACCCTGTGCTGACAGCTCAGAGCCTGGAACCTGCTTTGGGTTCTGTGTCTCCCTCTCTCTCTCTGTTCTTCTGCCGTTCATGCTCTGTTCTCTCTCTCTCTCTCTCTCTCTCTCTCTCTCTCTCTCTCTCTTTCTCTCTCTCTCTCTCTTTCTCTCAGAAATAAATAAACATTTAAAAAATTTTAACTATAAGGAAAATTAGAAAAGCAAAGCTTTTGAGTATGAGTCATGACTGGCTATTTTCCAAGGAAAAGACATTACCAGCAAGGCAGTAGATTTGGGTGTTACTAGTTCTTCTAATACCAAGGCAGATCAATTGTGCTTTGAAAGATACTTTTTCTGTATTAAAGTTTGTTAGTATCCTGGCTCATATTTACTAAGCACTTACTATTTACCAGTCAGAAATTTTTCACATATGAAGGAGGTTCTATCATTATTTCCTTTTTTTAAGACCAAGAAACTGAGGCTTCTGGTGATAAGGTAACTAGCCTGAAATAACACAGTTAGTGATCTAATGTATAATTTTTAAAAAATTGTTTTAATGTTTGAGAGAGAGAGAGACAGGATACAAGCAGGCGACAGGCAGAGAGAAAGGGAGACATAGAATCTGAAGCAGGCTCCAGGCTCTGAATTGTCAGCACAGAGCCCAGTGCGGGGCTTGGACCCACAAACCGTGAGACCATGACCTGAGCTGCAGTCTGACTGAGTCACCCAGGTGCCCCTCTCATGTATAATTTTTAAGAAGACTTCTACTTATCAAAATTAACCTGTCTAAACAGACTACCAGTGAAGAAATAGAGGAAGTCACCCCAGGTGCAGATTAGAAAGGGGAATTCTGACTTCTGTCTACCTTTAAAGATCAGTTAGTCCCAATGCTATTTTAACATAATCCAGACCATAGAAAAAGAAGGAAAACTTCCAAGATGATTATATGAAACAAGTGTTCTATTGGTCCCAGTCCTTGATAAAGATGGCACTGAGAAAGAAAACTATAGACCAATTTCACTTATGAATAACAATGTAAAATTTTTAAGTAAAACAGTAGCCAACAGAATCCAACAGCACATTAATGATAATGGACCATATGGTTGGATTTTGATGCCAGTTGTGTCTTATGCCACCTGTTAGCTACCATGCCCGCTAAATAAAAACACACTGAATTTTTTCTAAAGTAGGCTCCATGTCCAACATGGAGCTTGAACTCATGACCCTGAGATCAAGGGTCACATGCTCTACTGACTGAGCCAGCCAGGTGCTCCAAAACACACACTATTTTTAAAACTGTGTTAAATACATATGGGAATGTGTACAATTGGTAAATTTTCACAGACTGAACATACTCATGTAGTAGCATTCGTGTCAAGAAACAAAACATTATTGAGGTGCTGGGGTGGCTCAGTTGCTTAAGCGTCTGACTTCGGCTCAGGTCACGATCTCTCGGTTCAGGAGTTTGAGCCCTGCATTGGCTGAGCTCTCTGCTGCAGAGCCTGCTTTGAGTCCTCTGTCTCCCTTTCTCTCTCTGCCCCTCCCCCATCTTGCACATGCATGCTTGCTCGCTCACTCTCTCTCTCAAAAATAAACAAACATTTAAAAAATTTTAAGAAAAAACCTAATTCTAAAGCGACAGTAATTGAGACAGTGTGGGATGGCAGGGGACAATATATTGATCAACGGAACAGAATAGAGAGGCCAGAAATAAACCCAAACGAATATGGCCAGTTGAGTTTGGAGAAACATACAAGAAACAAGTCAATGGAGAAAGGACAGTTTTTTCAGTAAGTAGTGTTGAAACAACTGAATCAACACACACACACACAAAATGAGCCTTGTCCTAATCTCACATCTTAAAGAAAAAGGAACTCAAAATGGTTCATAGATCTAAATGTAAAATAACATATCCTAGGAGAAAATCTTCATGGACTTGGGTGGAAACTGTTCTTAGGCAGGATGCCCAAAGCATGATCAATAAAAGAAAAAAAATGATAGGGGACCCTGGGTGGTTTAGTAGGTTAAGCGTCTGACTTCAGCTCAGGTCATGATCTCATAGTTTGTGGGTTTGAGCCCCATATTGGGCTCTGTGCTGACAGCTCAGAGCCTGGAGCCTACTTCCGATTCTGTGTCTTCCGGTCTCTCTGACTCTCCCCCACTCATGTGCTTGCTCTCTCTCTCTCTCTCTCTCAAAAACATTAAAAATGTTAAAAATAAATAATAAAAGAAAAAATGATTAATTTGACTTCACCAAAATGATGCAATTTTGTATAGCACACACAAAGTTTTGATCTGCAGAGATGGCTAAGAAAACAAAAAGACAAATGACACAGTGGGACAAAACAGTTCCAGATCACGTATCAGACGGAGGACTTACATGTACAGTGTATGAGGAGTTCTCTGAACAGTAAGAAAACAGTGTAATTTTAAAATGGGCTAAAGGCTTGAACCGATATTCTGCCAAAAAGACAGCATCATCAAATAAGCCCGCAAAAATATAGTTGGTATCATAACCATTAGGGAAATGCAAATTAAACCCACAATGAGACATTGTTACATACCTATTAAAATGCTTGAAATAGGGGCGTCTGAGTGACTCAGTCAGTTGAGCATCTGACTCTTGATTTTGGCTCAGGTCATGATCCCGGGGTTGTGCGATAGAGCCCCATGTCTGGCTCCGTGCTGAGCATGGAGCCTGCTTAAGATTCTCTCTCTCCCTCTGCCTCTTTCCCCAGCTCACATGCGTGCTCTCTAAAATAAATTAACATTTAAAAACATTTTTAAAAATACATAGAATGGCTGAAATGAAAATGATATTGTTAGCACCAATTGTTGGGGAGATAGAAAGCAATTTTGCTGGTGGGAATGCAAAATAATACAGCCACTCTAGAAAATAATTTGCAGCTTCCCATAAATTCAAACAAAGGGGCGCCTGGGTGGCTGTGAGTTAAGCATTGACTATTGATTTCGGCTCAGGTTACCATCCCAGGGTAGTGAGATTGAGCCCCGCCATGTGCTTTTCCCTGGACGTGGAGTCTGCTTAAGATTCTCTTTCTTCCTCTCCCTGTGCCCCTCCCCTGCTTGCCTACACACACATGGGTGCTTTCACCCTCTCTTAAATAATTAATTCATTAATTAAAAAATAAAGTCAAACATACAGCCAAGAAACCCCACTCCTCTGTATCTACTATATATTCACACACACAAAAAAACCCTATACTTAAGTCTTTATACCACTCTTCATAACTGTCCCAAACTGGAAATTATTCAGATGTCCATCCAAGGCTGAACAGATAAACCAACGGTGACGTATCCTGCACACTGGACTGCTACTCAGCAATTGAAAGGAACACGCTGATGCTACGGCCACACTTTGGATGAGTCTCAAAGGCATTATGCTGAGATAAGGCAGTCTCAAAAGGTTACATACTATATGATTCCATTTATAAAATGTCCTTAAAAAGAAAAAACCCTTAGAACATATCAGTGGTTTCTAGAGGTGGGGAGAGCATGACTACATGCAGGGAGCACCATGGAATTTTGGGGGTGATGGCACTGTTGTGTATCCTGATTGTGACAGTGATGCATGGATCTTTACGTGCGTAGACTGGTATACCCCCACCCAAGTGAATCTCCAATCTTTAAAAAGAAAATCACTTTTTGCTTTTTGCACGGCAAAAAAGCATCATAAGCAACTTCAAAAGATCAACATCAAATGGGGCGCCTGGGTGGCTCAGTCGGTTAAGTGTCCGACTTTGGCTCAAGTCATGATCTCACAGCGTGTGAGTTCGAGCCCTGCGTCAGACTCTGTGTTGACAGCTCGGAGCCTGGAGCCTGCTTTGGATTCTGTGTCTCCGTCTCTCTGCCCCTCCCCTGCTCACACTCTGTCTCTCTCTCTCAAAAATAAATAAATATTAAAGAAAATTTCTTAGACGATAAGCATCAAAGATGGAAAGAATATTCCTGTGACTCATATCACAAAGCACTACTCTCCTTAATGTATAAACAGCTCTTAAATGTCAATAGCAAGCCCAAAACACCTACTCTCTGAAAGATCAAATAATATGAGCAGATAATTCACATCAAAGGAAATACAAATGACTTTTAAAATATGAATAGACAGTACCCCTTACACGTAAGCAAAATGCATATTGAAGCTACAGGAATTTATTATTTATCTATAAGATTGGAAAAATCTCAAAGTTTTATGCTACATGTGCAAAATGAGGTATGTCCAAGGTTATTCCTTGCAGCACAGTTTTGTAATAGTCAAAGAATGGAAACTAGCCAAATTCTATCACTAGGGAACAATCTAAATCCATCATAGAATAGCTCCATTCATTGAACTACCCTGAAGCTTTCAAAAAGAATGAGGGAAATTTCCATGCCCTGATAATGGACGATTTCCAGTATATATGTGCAGAATATAGGTGCAGAATGGTACATGCGATGCACAGCGCTCTGTGCAAAAAACAAAGAATATGCGCCCTGACGTCGGTACTTGTTATCACGCAAAGAAACTCTGGGAAAACTAAGGAAATAACGGAAGTGGTCATTGGTGGGGAAGAGACGAGGGGAAACAGAAAGACGGAGAGTCACAGCAGAAACGCAATGATCATGATCTGTCTCACCATAGGCTTAATTTTTGAGCCATTTATATAAATTACTTGGCAAAAATAATTAGATTTTCAAGTAAGAAGATGCATCTTTGGTGGTAGATCATCCGTCAGCCCCGTGGAACACAGAAGGGGCAGAGGAGCACGGAAAAGCTGAGACAGGAAACCAGAAGAAACACTTCCCTTGCACACAGAATTTAAAATGCAGAAGGAAATAGGGCTGCTGAAACAATGAGTGTGTCATAGAAGTAGGAGCCAAGGAGCATGGGGGGGGGGCGGGGGGGTGAGAAAAAAACATTGTTTTGGATGCGGAAGACTTGAATGTAGGTCCTCTTTATGCTGACTGGGGGCCCCGGGGGCAAGGCTTTTAAGTTCTCCAAGCTCCTCTGTAAAATAGAAATCACAACCCAACCCATCTCACAGGGTTAAATAAAGTAAAGGTTAAACGAAAGGGAAATGTTAAAGCACTTTGCAACAGGGAGCGGGGCTGTTTGTAAACGACAATGTGTTAAGAAATAAAGGGGAACGGGCGCCTGAGTGGCTGAGTCAGTTAAGCGTCTGACTTCGGCTCAGGTCACATTCTCACAGTCCGTGAGTTCGAGCCCCGCGTCGGGCTCTGTGCTGAGACCTCGGAGTCTGGAGCCTGCTTCAGATTCTGTGTCTCCCTCTCTCTCTGCCCCTCCCCGGCTCGCTCTCTGTCTCTGTCTCTCAAAATAAAATAAGGACATAAAAATTTTAAAAAAGCAATAAAAGGAAACAGAAAAACTGGTCCCTACACCTTCCTGATGCCTCTTTCCTCCAGAGACCTGGAGCCTTAGCAGCAAGGAAGTCAGGGAGGAGTGGACCTAGGAGGACCCTGGAGATAGGGAGGGATGGAGGGTCACAGTCACAATCCCCCTGGAGGCAGGGAGGAAAAGGAGAGGTCAGCCAGTCCCAAAGGATTCTGCTTCCCAGCCAGCTAGTCCTGAGTTTGCTAATTTGGTCATCAACAGGCTGCCTTACCACAGATCATTCTGGAAAGCTTCTGGCACCCTGAGCTCAAGGGCAAGCCACTCAAAGGGCTTTGAGTAGGGTGTGGAGGGCGCACCGCCCAGATTGGTTCTGTGCAGAAGAGTGGGAAGGTGAGCTGCAGGAAGGCAAGTGTGGGGGCCAGGAACCCTTCGGGAGGCAGCAATCCAGGGAAGACATGATGGTGGCCAGAACTGAAGGAGCAGAGAGACAAGGACGGAACCGAGAGGAGGTCAACGATACACATGGCTGGACCTCACTCAGTCACCGCTGACAACTGAGGCAACCCCTGAGCTTCTTTCCCATCTGAGCAGAGGTGACTGGGCCTTTTAAAGGGAGAAGGGGGTAGGGGCACTGGGATTTGAGAAGGGTCAGGGAAGTGAAAAAGTACAAAAATCAGGAAGAGCAGGAAGCCAGGGCTGGTCCCTGTGAAACCGCCTGGGTTTGCTAACTGGCCTTTGTGGAAGTTAGGCTCCCGGCCTCCCACAGAGGCCCGGAGTCGGAGTTGGTGGCCCCACCAGCAGGTGTCGCTGGGACAGTCAGTTCTCTGCACAGCCTAGAGTTTTCTTAGGGAGGCGCTTCCAAAGGGGCGGAGGGTGGGGCGGGGCGGGGGGGGGGGGGGAGCCCTCAGGTCATCTAAAGGATGTGGCATCAAGCTGTTAACAACTGTGTTAGTGTTTGTTCAAGTTTTCATAGGCCAAGGTTGAGGCCTAGTCAAGGAAGGGCTCAGAGGAGCCTGGTGAGGGTTTGGTCAAGGGGAGAATCTTCATCAAGGCTTTGGGGAGTGTCTGATTATATATTGTGGGCAAGGGAGGAGAAGCAGCCAGGGTGACCCCCAGCTTTGCCCGCAGAGCGGCTGGTGGGGTGGGATGTGGCTGCTGTTCAGAGACAGAGAAACTGGAAAGAAGCCAAGATTCATAAGGAAAGATGGTCGTCAACCCTGACCACGGTGAGTCTGAGTGCCTAAGTTTGGGTGCCCGGTGACAGTGATTAGGGGGCAGCCGATGGTAGGGTCCAGTCTCAGCAAAGGTGCCTGGGCTAGAGACCTCCATCTTCAAGTACCAATGGAGGGTACGTTAGCTGGGGTTGGGCAGTGGATGCAGAATGAAAGAGAAGGCCCTAAGATGTGACCCTCGAGAATATTACTTAATCCCCTTGGGGCACCTGGGTGGCTCAGTCTGACTCTTGATTTCTGCTCAGGTCATGATCTCACGGTTCATGAGGCTGAGCCCCGAGTCAGGCTCTGTGCTGACAGCATGGATCCTGCTTGGGATTCTCTCTCCCTCACCCTCTGTCCCCCACCCCCACCCTCTCTCTTTCTCAAAATAAATAAACATTAAAAATATATATATCACTTAATCCCCCAAATGCCATGTGGGGTTAGGAAAGTAGGCATGATATCCCCATTTGTCAAAGAATGACACTGGATTAGGGACTGAGGTTGTGACAGAAGTCATCCAGGTACTCTAGAATCACAGCTCTTAATTATTGATTCAATAATTAATTAATAATCCCATCAGAATACATTTCTCCTCTCATATTTCAGTATGAGGCATCTGACTCTTGATTTCTGCTCAGGTCATGATCTCATGGTTCGTGAGATTGAGCCCCGAGTTGGGCTCTGCACTGACAGAACACAGCTGGCTTTACTGAGATCTAGTATTTCAGTAAATACTAGACATTGCATATTTTCTTTTTATGGATTTTGATTATTTTAATATTAAAAAAATTTACCCACAAGGAGGGGCGCCTGGCTGACTCAGTCAAGTAGAGCATGAAACTCTTGATCTCAGGGTTATGGCCTCAAGCCCCACGTTAGTCATAAAGCTTATTTTAAAAAACATTTTTACCAGGGAGCCTGGGTGGCTCAGTCAGTTAAGCGTCCATCTTGGGCTCAGGTCATGATCTCACAGTTCATGGGTTTGAGCCCCATGTCAGGCTCTGCGCTGACAGCTCAGAGCTTGGAGCCTGCTTCAAAGTCTGTGTCTCCCTCTCTCTCTGTTCCTCCCCTGCTCATGCTTTGTCTCTCTTTCTCTCAAAAATAAACGTTAAAAATTTTTTTATATAAATTTACCCACAAGGAGTTAAAGACAACCACAAAATAGGAAGAGAGGTAGGAGTAGCCATGTGCTCAGTCACAACTAATAAATACATCCCCTTGTTATGTGCCACATGTCAAATACACACTCTTTTTCTTTCAGAGACATTGACCCAATCAAGGCCATCTGCAACCTCTGCAGGGCGAGCTCTCAGAGCACACACCAAAGGGAGGAAAGATCTGGAACTTCTCAATGTCCACCAAAGCCAGCCCCCCTAGCTCCATACACCCCTCAAAGTGTACCCCAAGGCTCAGCTGGGATAATTAGCATTTTCTTACCACACCTTCACTGGTACCTCCCATGTCTGGAAAAACACTGTGTATCAAGAGAGATAATTAGCCCACTGTTGCCTTTCTCTTGGCTTTCACTTGCTAAATTACTTTTTCAGAACATTTTTGCCATTTACTGTTTTATTTATTTTATTTTTTAATGTTTATTTATTTTGAGAGAGAAAGAAAGAAAGAGCGCACAGGCATGCATGAGCATGAGCGGAGGAGAGAGGGAATCCCAAGCCAGCTGTGTGCTGTCAGCGCAGAGCCCATCTCGGGGCTCAATCTCACGAACCATGATATCATGACCTAAGCAGAAATCAAGAGTCAGATGCCTAACTGACTGAGCTACCCAGGCACCCTGCAATTTATTATTTTTTTATTTTCTTTTTATTGTTTTATTAAATGTTTGTTCTTGAGAGAGAAGGAGAGAGCATGAGTTGGGGAGGGGCAGAGGGAGAGAGAGACAGGGGTTCCAAAGCAGGCTCTGCACTGACAGCAGAGAGCCTGATGTGGGGCTTGAACTCCTGAACCATGAGATCAGGACACTTAACTGACTGAGCCACACAGCCTCCCCTTATTTTTTTATTTTTTAAATGTTTATTTATTTTTGAGAAGAGAGAGCATGTGAACAGGGGAGGAGCAAAGAGAGAGGGGGACACAGGATCCTAAGTGGGCTCAGAACCAACAGCAGTGAGCCTGATGTGGGACTTAAACTCACGAACCATGAGATGGTGACCTGAGCCAAAGTCCAATACTTAACTTACTGAGCCACCCAGGCACCCTGCCATTTACTATTTTAAACCCATGATAAGTAGATGCCCATTTTTCAGTCAGTTCATTTAGTTCAACACGGTCTTCTTCCGTAACAGACAATAATTCAGCCATGAACATGAGGAAAACTTTAGTGAAAACATTTCCGTCCTTTAACCTCCATCATTACTCACTCAAATTCAAAGTTATACAGAAGAGCCTATCACTGGTAAATTTTATTTCTGGGAACTGTGCTCTTTAATGCCACTCTGCCTATGGGAAAGCCTCTTTACCGCAGTACAGGGCTGCATAGATTCCCTCCAACCTTCACATTCTTGTCCTTCCTGGAACCTCAGAACGTGATCTTATTTGCAAATAGGGTCTTCGCAAATGTCGTTAAGATGAGGTCATGCTCGTACCCATTAGGATGGCTATTATGAAGAAAATAGAAAACAGCAAGTTGGTGAGGATGTGGCACAATTGGAACCCTTGTGCATTGCCGATGGGAACGTAAGATGGTGCGACCACTGTGGCCAACAGTTTGGCAGTTCCTCAAAAATCAAACATAGAATTACCACGTGATTCAGCAATTCCAATTCTAGCCATATATTAAGCAGAATTGAAAGCAGGCATTCAGACAAATACGTATGCACCGCTGTGTAGAGCAGCATCACTCACAATCGCCAAAGGATACAAATAGCCCAAATGTCCATCATCAGATGAATGGATAGACAAAACGCACTATATACATAGAGTGGAATATTACTCAGCCTTTAAAAAGATTGAAAGGGTGTCCCATGCTACCACATGGGTGAACCTGTTTTTTAAAAATATTTTTAATGTTTATTTATTTTTGAGAGAAGAGAGAGAGAAAGAATGCAAGTAGGGGAGGAATAGAGACAGAGGGAGGCACGGAACCTGAAGCAGCCTCCAGGCTCTGAGCTGTCAGCACAGAGCCCAACATGAGGCTTGAACTCATGAACTGTGAGATCATGACCTGAGCTGAAGTTGGGCGCTTAACTGACTGAGCCACCCAGGCACCCCCCGACATGAGTGAACCTTAAAAACATGCTATGGTGAAATAAGCCAGACCCAAAAGGATAAATATTGTAAGACTCCATTTGTAAGAAGTACCTAGGAACAGACAACTTCATAGAAACAGAAAATAGAACTGAGGTCACGAGATGAGGGGACGTGGGAGTTATTATTTAATGGGGGTACACAGATTCAGTTTGGGATATTAAAAATGTTCTGGAAATGGATAGTGGAGATGATTGTATGACAATGTGAATGTACTTACTGCTACAGAATTGTATACTAGAAACTGGTTAAAATGGTAAGTTTTATGTTATGTATATTTTAAGCACGATAAGAAAATAATAATAATAACAGAAAAAAGATGGAGTCATCCTGAAGGAGAGGGCGCCCTTAATCCGTGTGACTGGGGTCCTAAAGAAGAGAAGAGACTAGAGGGGAGAAGGCTGTGTGATGAGATGAGATACGCTGGGAAGACGTCGTGAAAGTGGAGGCAGGCATTGCAGTGATGTCTCTAGGAGCTGAAGGGTGCCAAGGCTCTGTCAGCACAGAGCCTGACGCAGGGCTCGAACCCACAGACTGTGAAATCATGACCCAAGCCAAAGTCGGACACTTAACCGACCGAGCCACCCAGGCGCCCCTCTTCAGGAATTTTTCAAAATGTTTTCGAATGAGTTACTTCGTAATCAGAAAAATAAATTAATGTTATTACAAACTTTGAAGACTCAGAGTCAAATAGTTGAGTTGATGGGTTGAGGTTAGCCTTTTGGGGGGTAGCTCTTACAAACTCCAAGCCAGGGGTTCAAGAGCATGCTGTTGTCATGGACCCAAGCCCTTTACATCCGGCTCACACCCCCGGTACTCCTCACTCAGTGATCGGAGATACGTGGAGATCTGAGGTTTTATGGGGAGAATGCAGTCCTTCGAGGTTCCCCAGTTACCCTTGAGCTCAGAGCTTTGGAAGAAACCAGGCTCTGAATTTTTCTCCCACAAGAATGATGGTGTTTCCGTGTTTAGAGACATTCTCTACATATTTGATTATTTTCTCACTGAGAATAACAGTTTCGTTATTTAAACAGTTTAGTTTATATTGACAAATATTTATTTTACCAGGCACTGTGCTAAACATTGCGGGGTGCGTGGGGCGGGGGGTAGTTTGGTGATCAGAGCCATGAGATCTAGAATCCAACTGGCTGGAATTTGAATCCTGGCTAATTTCCTCGCACGGTGAAATGGGCAAATTATTTAATTTCTTCTTCAATCTGCAAAATGGAGATAATATACTTAATCAAACCTAAGATGCTTTTGATTAGAAGCATACATTATTTACTTCTAAGAAAGACAAATATTACCAATTAAGCTTTTGACATGTTGCTTTGAACAATAGCCCTGTACAGTGCATGGATTGGTTATGCCAGCCTCTCACGGCTCTGAAATTTCTTTCATGTAGGCCAGAAATCTGGCAATTTCTCCTGCCTCCTGTTGCGTTGTTTGTTAGGCGATGGGCAGTCCCTTTGTGCGCATCTTGGTAACTGAAGATGACACAGCTTCACCTACCTGGAGGGCAGCCTTCTTTCCTTGGGTCCATGAAGCCCTTGGTTGTTGCTTTGCAAGAAGTGCGATCATTTCTCTAGGAGCAACTTTCCAGCTCTATTTCCACGATTTTCTGGGCTCACACATAATCCCAACAATGCACATAACTTGGTTGAAATGTGAATCGAACAACAATGACCAAGGCTGGGTACGCAGAGGCAAAGACAACTGCTTGCTGGCTGCTGCTGGCCCACACTAATTGCAGAATGCCGTCAATTGTAAGGTGCATCAGGATTCTGAGATGTTAGCAAAAGAAAACAAATTTTCTTTTAAGTATGTATTAGACTTAATTAAATCAGTGATAGCTCCCTCTTGGAGTTTTGTGATGGTCACATACGTGGTTATATCACAATCCCAGCCATCCTGAAGGGCATGGGTCCTGAGGTTTAGATCTAAACTGGGCTCGAAAAGAATTAATGCTGTGTGATTGTTAAGTGAGTAGAACCGTGGGGCCTCCCTTTCTTTCCCAGGATTTCTACATCCTCTCTCTGCTTCTTGGATCCAGCCGCGTAGGCAACATGACCGACATTGCACATCAGTGCTGTGTAAAGGGCTCTTTTAAGATTTGTGGTCAGCCTTCAACAAAAGCAAGTCCAGGGACCTGTGGGATGAAAATATTTGGAGCGCCTAAGCATTGCTCATGGGTTTAAAGTTGGAAGGTGATCAGGGCGTCCAAAGAGCAACTGAAAATGAAGCAGTTTGGGGAGAAAGTGGAAAAAGCTAATGGAAAAAAGAAAATTAGGGGCGCCTGGCCAGCTCAGTCATTGGAACACGCAGCTCTTGACCTCAGGGTTGTGGGTTCAAGCCCCACGTTGGGTGCAGAGATCACTTAAAAATAAAACCTTTTTTTTTTTTTAAAAAAGGGCACCTGGGTGACTCAGTCCACCAAACGTCCAACTCTTGATTTTGGCTCAAGTCATGATCTCATTGCTCGTGAGTTCGAGTCCAGCGTGTCAGTGTGGAGCCTGCTTGGGATTCTCTCTCTCTCTCCCTCTCTCTCTGCCCCTCCCCAACTCTTGCATGTTCCCTCTCTCTCTCTCTCTCTCTCTCAAAATAAATAAATAAACTGTTTTTAAAAAATCTTTAAAAAAAGAAAGAGAGAGAGAAAGAAAGAAAGAGAGAAAGAAAGAAAAAGAAAGAAAGAAAGAAAGAAAGAAAGAAAGAAAGAAAGAAAGAAAGATGATGAATGAGGAATTGGAACTAATTTCTGGTCCTTGCTTCTCCAAGTCATCAGTGGCTGACATATCTTCCCCTGTTTCCCTTTTGAGCGTTATGAGAGTCATCAAGATCCTTCACATCCACCTCACAATTTCATTAAGGAGCAAATGGCAGCCTGGGAGGGAGGTGGCCTGAGGGACTTGGGTTCTAGTAGGTCCACAGTGACTTCCTTCCCTTCCTCCTTTATTCATTTCCTGTACTTTTCAATTGTTGTAAAACGTGTTCTCAGTACAATGGAAAAACCTAATTCATTGACAGAGACGTCTGTTAAACAGTATTGCTTCCATCACAGCCAGGGAGGAACTTGATAACTAATAATCAAAGAAGTCCCTGGCATTTAGGAAAGAAACTTAAAAAAAAGAAAGACATTCCTTATCAGCAACAAAAATATCTTTGTTAGTCAGGCTATAGTAAAAGGAACACTAAAACACCAAATAAGGGACACGAGCTTGTGGGTTTTTCCCTATAAATAGACTTTTGGATAAAAGGGCAAAAGACATAAACTTTCCATTAAAATAATACTTTAAAAGCCATAATTACAGTAAAAATTTTGTTCTCAGACCAGAGTGACACACATATAATTATACACATATGTCTGTATATATGTATATATATTTACATATGTTAAATATATATTTTGTAATAAATACGTTTTTATTTAGTATTTAAAGGTCTAGAAATAAATATAAAAGCACCAGCATGGCCAAACATGGCAGTGATCAGTGGCTTAAAGGTCTAGAAATTCTGCCAGATGCGCCAGTAAAAGCAGAGCCTCTGATAAATTCCAAACTTGTCTTGCTGATAAATTCATCTCCCAGATGCTGACCGAATGGAAAAAAAAAATTGATCACAGTGAAAGTCTGAGAAATTTGGAGGACAGTAGCTCTGTCAGTAGACAAGATGCCCAAGTAAGGTGTTTTGGGTAATACATCAGAGAGACTGGCTGGTTTAAGCTTAACCCCAAGGGAGAAGTGAGTCAAAGATTCGGGAACAGGCCACAGCACCCACAGAGGAGAAAGCCTGGGGCCTCACAAGGGACCCGGGCCAGGACCTGCTCTCTCAGGCTCAAGGCTTTTCTGATTTGTTTCCCTGGGCTGCATGGCTTCCCATGTGTTCTGTCAGGTTCCTCCGAACACCAAGGACGGGGTGTGAGTGAGGGGCTCCGAGGGAGGTTCCGAAGGGCTGGGGAATAGGGAGTTCAAGAGTATAAATTAGACCTCAGACCGTGTTCTGCCTCAAGCAAAGGTACTGAACTGTTGTGCTAGTGCCACTCAGTTGATGATTATAGTCTGTGGGGCGGGGGCAGGAGCGTGGGGGGAAGAAGAGAAAGTCCCGGGCGCTTCAGGCTCTCTGAACGGTCGGGGGGCTCCCGCGCCCAAGGGTGCTCCTCGGAGAGTTGCTTACAGAGGCTGAGAATGGGCCCACTCAGAACTGGGCAAAGGAATCCACAGGGGTCTGGGCAGGGCCACAGCTGTGTCTGCTGTAGTCTTTCTGCTTCCTTTCCTGTGCCTGCTTCTTTCTCTCTCTCTCTCCCTCTCTCTCTCACTCACTCACTCACTGCCCAGCTTTCTCTGCCATCTTCCCCTTGCGTTTGGGCCAGGTACGTCTGCTCCAGGCTGTTTCTATCACTTCCCATGAGAGTGCCTGGAAAAGACTGATAGTCTCTGCATCTTGGTTCCATCTTCCCAGGAGAGAGAATCTCTTGGCTTAACTTGAACCAGGTGTCTCCACCTTAGTCCAACTGACTGTGGTCATGGAGCCAAGGATGAGTCACAGGTCAACCACTGAGTGCAGGACCTTAACGCGCGCGCGCGCGCGCGTGTGTGTGTGTGTGTGTG
The DNA here is from genome assembly GCA_028646485.1 of Cryptoprocta ferox. NCBI lineage: Eukaryota > Metazoa > Chordata > Mammalia > Carnivora > Eupleridae > Cryptoprocta > Cryptoprocta ferox. Next base: position 121,074,406 of record CM053574.1, on the reverse strand, counting down.
TGTGTGTGTGTGTAATACTGGGGCGGACACACCAACAGGTTCTCAGGAAAGCTCAGGATGGGCCTGGCCAACTTCACCTTGGATCTCCTGGTCTGGGCTCATTCAACTACATACCGTGGATTTTAGGAAAGTGGTGTCACAAACTTCCAGAGAGAAAACATATATACCTGACTTCAAGGCCAGAGGCTCTAAAAGCTGAGTTGGCTCAAGAGGGATGGGGACTTAACAAGAGCAAAATTCTGAACAAGCAAGGGGCGCCTGGGTGGCTCAGTCGGTTAGGCAGCCGACTTCGGCTCAGGTCATGATCTCACAGTCCGTGGGTTCGGGCCCCGCGTCGGGCTCTGTGCTGACAGCTCAGAGCCTGGAGCCTGTCTTTGGATTCTGTGTCTCCCTCTCTCTCTGCCCCTCCCCTGCTCGTGCTCTGTCTGTCTCTCAAAAATAAATAAAGGT
>CM053574.1:120939933-121073456 GCA_028646485.1 Cryptoprocta ferox | reverse complement strand
TCCCCTAATTTCCCAGATCACAGTCACTCACTCAGGCATCTTTGAGGTTGTCTTCTTTCTGGCGTCTGTTTCTTCTTTCCCCCACCTGCAAATCCGAGTTTTATCCCTTCAGTCCTTCTCAGTTCAATCCATGCGGGCGGGCGCGGATTACAGAGCTCCCTGCTTCTCCGCCATCTTGCCCGCGTCCGCAATAAGAAAATTTTCTAATGGACCTGGGGAAGCACACATCCTTAAGAGGGTACAAACGCCTGGATGCAAGAGGAGTTAAGGGACGATCTAGATGCTTCGAATGAGTTGAGAGCCCAGGTTCAGGCGGTTTATTCCCCAGAGTCCTGAAAACATTACAATGATGTCCCCGGAGCCATTGCTAGCAAACCAGACAAATTCAAGGCAGCTTCAAAATGTGAAAGCGGCGTCATCAAAAAGGTGAAGAAGCAGAGGTTGCCTTAAATGACAGCTGTTCAGGGAAGGCATCATTTGACCTTGGGAGGCAGCCGTTTCCTGTGCCCACCATCTTTGGGCAGCTGTGGGGTGATGCCCCGTGACGATGGTGTCACCGTGTCCTCCATGGACAGAAGGCTGGGCCAACTCACAGTTCCTGAGGAAAGGTGGGTGGCCCATCATCGGACCACAAAACTCCCCTCTGGAGCCTAAAACTGATCTAAAGAGGCAAGTCCTCTCTTGGCTCTTATGAATAAGTGTCGCTCAGGTCATAGGTTCTCATTTTACAAACAACCCAGGGTCACTTACACACAGTCTATGTGTCAGGATAATTTATTGGGGTGTTTCTTCTGACAGTCTCCCCCCTCACCTCCCATTGCACCAAAGGGAGCAGGATCTTTGTGCGTCGTCCCCCACCTCCCCAGTAACCTTGCACTCAGGGGAAGTTGAGCTCAGAGGACTCTGTGTCAAAAATGAAACTACACGAAAGATGCTTTTCTTCCTGGCTTTATTTTCCTAAAACCAGAGCTCATTGGAGAAGTAATGTTCTCATTCTTTGAGGACACCAATGGGGAGAGGAGCACCTTGGAGTCAAATGAAGGCAGATGGAGGGATTTCTTGCTAGCAGCTGCCCGCCGCTCTCACAGCAGGTGTGATGAGATGTAGGCAGGCCCAGGGCTCCAGGGCCCCAAGGAAGGCAGGGGCTACCAGATTTCAGAGGCCCGGGGTGGGGGGGCTTAGACAATGAAGACCACCAAGAGGACACAAAACCCAGGAGAGTGGGCTTGCCTGTTCCTGGCACCACATAGAGCTTCTGACATCTGTTGAAAGCCTGGAAAGGGAGGAGAGAGACCTCTTTAACAATGGAAATGCAATTGTCCTCCAGCCTGCTAGGTTGGGAGATTCAGTTTGATATAAAGCAAACAAAGAAATGGGCATTTATCTTGCACATCTTGAGTTTGTGAACTAAGCTTTATATGTGCTCCGCTTACTAAGTGCGCTGTAGTGACAGTTGCCAGGGTCAGAAGTGACTAGAATTGACACAGGGGTTTGAGGCGGGGCTCTGTGTGCAAGTCTGGGTAGCTGCCTTGAAGCCCTTGGCAACATGGTGGTGCTGGTGTGTCCGTGCATTGTTGGGATGGCTAATGTTTGGGAAGGAGGCTATTTATCAGAGCGTTAATAGTACAGTCCTGAGTAGGACATGGTCTTCCGCTGCTGTCGGTCCTGCTTCATTTTATAAACTACTGTTAGTTCAACATTGTCATTTTCAATTTAGTTTGTCGTGGGTTCCATGATGACTAACTTCCATTACAATCGTCGTTTCTCTTGATGCTCACATGGCCCCAGATTTGACCACTGGGGACTCCGTCAAGGTGGTCCTTCCATTCTTTTGATATCTCACTTTCTTACTTAGTCGTACAAAATGTTTAGGGGTCATTTGGTACTTTTCCTACCCCGGCCCTGGAGTCAGCCATTTCTCCAAAGAGTCCTGGTTCCTTTTAGGAGAGAATGGTGCTTAGAAACCAAGATCCGGGCTCTCCAAATGCTTGTTTTCCTGGTGGGTCAGTGCTTCTAGGTTCTCTCTAGGTCAGTAGAGGCTAAGGGAGGGAGTTAAGAAATGTGTGTTCTGGGGGCACCTGGGTGGCTTAGTTGGTTAAGCTTCTGAGTCTTGATTTGGGCTCAGGTCAGGATCTCAGTCTGTGAGTTCGAGCCCTGAATTGGGCTCTATGCTGACAGTGCAGAGACTGCTTGGAATTCTCTCCCCTTCTCTCTCTGCCCCTCTCCCACTCATGCTCACATACTCTTTCTCTCCCAAAATAAATAAATAAACTAAAAAAAAGGTTTTAAAAAACGTGTGTTTCTGTGTGTGTGTGTGCTTATGTATGTGTACATGTGTACGCCTAAACATATGTGTATACAGGTAGGTCTGTCTCTATCCATATAAAATCCTAAGTTCATATTGATACCTCCAGCTCCCAAGTCAATACCATGACGCACATCTAGTCTTCCCTCTGTCCATATTTATAATTCCTTTTGTCAACAGTAAGAAGCCCAGCTCTCATCATCCTAAATATGTCCTGTTCGTTTGCTCAAGACTTGGATACCCAGAAAGTAATTTCAGTCACAATGCTACCGTGAGTAGTAAATCTGCTAGCTAGAGGTAAATATTTCTTTATAGTTTTTTTTAGGTAAAATTTACAAACAGTACAATGTACACATCTTAAGTGCACAGTTCATTGTGGGGCACCTGGGCAGCTCTTGTGGTTCATGAGTTTGAACCCCTGCATCAGGCTCTGTGCTAACAGCTCAGAGCCTGGATCCTGCTTCGAATTCTGTGTCTCCCTCTCTCTCTGCCCCTCCCCTACTCGAACTCTGTGTGTGTGAGTGTGTGTGTCTACTCTTAAAAATAAATTTAAAATATTAAAAAAAAATAAATGTAGGAGCACCTGGGTGGCTCAGTAGGTTAAGCATCTGACTTCAGCTCGGGTCATGATCTCAGGTCATGACGGGGGTTCGAGCCCTGCATCGGGTTCTGTGCTGACAGCTCAGAGCCTGGAGCCTGCTTCAGATTCTGTGTCTCCCTCTCTCTCTGCCCCTCCCCTGCTCACATTCTATCTCTTTTTCAAAAATAAATAAACATTAAAAAAAAATAAAAAAATAAATGTACAATTCATTGAGTTTTGATGAATGCATAATACCAATGCAATCTATACCTCTAACAGGATAAGGACTATTTCTATCATTCTGGAAAGTTCTCTCATGCTCTCTTGTACTTCATCTCCATACCCCTCCAGAGACAGCCACTGCTCTGATCCCCCACCCATAGATTAATTTTGCCTGTTCTCTATATAAGTCAAAACTTACAATGTGTACCATTTGGTTCCTACCTTCTCTTGCTTAGCTTCCTGCCTGTAGGAGTGGCCCATGTTGTTCTACGTATCTGTGCCCCAGGCTCTTGTCGCTGAGTAGGATTTCATTGGATAAATATGCCAGATTTTGTTTATGCATTCTCCTATTCATGGGCCAACTTTTGGATTATTTCCAGTTTGTGAATAAAGCTGCTATGAGCATTCTTACTAAAAAAGAGAAAAAGGGGAGCCTGCCTGGCTCAGTTGGAGGAACACACAACTCTTGGTCTTGGGATTGTGAATCCGAGCTCCATGTTGGGTGGGGAGATTACTTAAAAATAAAATCTAAAAAGAAAAGAAAATAGAAGTATAGGTTCACCTGTATGAGGTACAGGGTGGCTCAGTCAAGAGTCTGACTCTTGACTTCGGATCGGGTGATGATCTATGCTGACAGTGTGGAGCCTGCTTGGGATTCTATCTCCCTTTCTCTATGCCCCTCACCCACTTGCGCTCTCTCTCTCTCTCTCTCTCTCTCTCTCTCTCTCAAAATAAATAAAACTAAAAACTTAAAAAAAATTAGAAGTAGACAAGCCAAGCACAGAGGTAAAAACTGAAAATCTTCAAGGATAACTACATTGCAGTGCTCTCTAACTCAGGCCCTGGGAAGTTTCTTCTCTCTCTCTCTCTCTCTCTCTCTCTCTCTCTCTCTGTCTATCTCTCTCATTGCCTATAAGATGAGAGAGATGCATTTCAATTTCAGAAACGTCGAGATGTAAGACATACACATCTTCTGGGCAAGTGTATCCGGTTGTCAGGTCATTTACTATCTGCCTCACTCATGCTTGCAACCCTCCAGGGCAGAGATGAAGTCTTACGTGAACACAGAAAAACACAGCAGGTGTTCCTCAAATATTTGTGATTCAGAGAATGATGGACAGCAAGGAAAAAGGAAACTGAGGAAATTGAAGTCAGTTTTGGAAATAGAACTCTAGGAAGCAGATACTTAGTAAAAGACTGGAAGAGGAAAGGCAATCAGCTTGAACCCCCAGGAGACTGGATGAATAAAGGAAGAAGACACGTGAGCAGCAGGGGCAGAACCAAGAAATAGCTTCACCAATGAGAGACCTAGGGCTGAGGGCTTCTCCTGGAGTTGCTCCTTCATTGGAAGGTGACAGTCAAGAGTCTAATAGAAACAGCAGAAATGAATGCTGTTGCCACTATCCCCTTCTCAGTATTTCAGAGAAAAACAGGCTCAAAAGATTATTTGAATAAGCATGCTTCCTAAATTAGCTTATAGCAACTTTTCTAGAATTCCTTCCAGTGCCGCTTCTATAATCCATGAAGCAAATTCTGTATTTCAATTCCTGGTGACACTACTTCCTAGATAACATACTTGGATTTTATAGATTAAGATGATTACCGTGGATTAAGAGAATAATAGCCAGATCAAGAATGTCATGCTAATTAGGGATAGAGCCATTTGCAAACACGAAGAAACAGATATTAAGGCATCAAAAGGGTGGTCCCAGTACATGTGCCTCAGTGTCTCTTTGGAGAATTGTTTGTTCCCCAAGTTAGGCCCCCAAGAAGGCTGCAAATGCTTGGGTAAGAAACCAGAGAAGGGTTGTAGCTATAGGGACTAGTTTAGGAAAAAGGGCAGGTATTTCCCTTCTCTCCTCATTAAGGAAATTAGAGCTGGATTTGCTTTCGGCGAGTTTAGACGGGGTAGAAAATTATTCTAGAGTCCTCATCCCATGTGGAGGGTAGCGGTGGGGACTTCTATTTTTCAGGGTGAAGGAAATCTTCATTGGAGAGCATTATCCATTTGGCAGGTAAAGGCTGAGTTGTTTCCATGGTTGGTGTTTTAAGTATAGGTTTAATCTTCCTACCTGTTTCAGAAAACTACAGATAATAGGCATTAGGCTTGTGTGCTTAGGCAACAGACTAGTCGGGGACAAACTGGATTTACTGGTTCAGGAATCTCACCAGGACTGATGTCTCTGCAGTGCAATGGGGAGCCACTGGAGGCTTTGAAGCACAAAGGTGGAGTGATCCAACCTTTATTTTAACTGGATCATTCTGTTGAAAATCGATCAAGGGACGAAGGGTGGAAGTGAGAAAACCAACAGAGAGGCCATTGCAATCATTCAAGAGAGAAGTGATGATGTCTCAGACCAGGATGGGTTATCATGGAGGTGTGAGGAGGTGTTGGGTTCTGGATCTATTCCGACAGGACAGCAGAGCCAGATGGATTTGCTGATAGTCAGATACAGGACAGGAGAGTAAAAGTGAAGTCAAAGATGCCTCTGGGGTTTTTGACTTGAATGACTGGACAAGTGTCACTGCCATTTGCTGAGAGGAGAAAGGCAGAGAGAAGCAGGTTTTGGAGGCGGAGCAAGAGCTGTTTTAGACAAATTAAGGTTGAGAGGCTTATTAGATGTTATAGATGTTTAGTAAGCATTTGGATGTGGTTCAGACTCCAGAAAGAACTCTGTTGGAGAGTCATCAATGCTGAATATTGATCTTACCCCAAATTACAATACAGCTATAATGGGAGGAAGGTGGGAGGAAAAAGTTTACGTGTGCATGGGAGAGGGGTAGATGAGAAGCAGAGTATTCATCTTGTGTAGCAGGAAATCAGTGGTAGGTAGCTAATGGGGGAAAATCAAGAAATAGCTGTATAAGCATCATAAGAAGCTATTATCACGTCTGTTCAATATCTTTAAAATTTCCTTCCTCATCTTTTTTAGGATGGGTATTTTTAAAAGCTTATTTTTCCCTATTTTTTTAAATTATTGTTTTTCTACCACATGGAGGCATTCAACAGCCATGTGATTTTTTAAAAGTAATCTCTGCACCCAAAGTGGGGCTCCAATTCATGACCCCAAGATCAGTTGGATACCCTACTGACTGAGCTAGCCAGGCACCCCTATTTTTATCTCCTTGTTAATAGCTTTATCAAGACATGGTTCACAAACTATACAATTCATCCATTTAAAGTGTACAATGCAGTATATTTTAGTATGTTCATAGAATTGTGCAATCATCGCTACAATTAATTTTAGAATTTTTTATTATGCCAAAAAGAAACCCTGTACCCCTTAGCCGTCAACCCTCAATCCCCCCTCCTGCTCCCCCAGCCTAGGCAACCAATACTCTACTTTATGTTTTTATGGACTGGCCTATTCGGAATGTTCCATATAAATGGAGTCATGCAATGTGTGGTTCACTTTGCTGGTTTGGGTTTTTCGCCTCTCCTCTTCCTCTCTTCTAAGTTCCATCTTTTTAAGCCACCCGTACCCCCACAACCAAGCTTCGGGTTCTTTGACCCCTACTTTGCAGAAGCCCCTGTCATCACTCCTGAATTCAGTTGTTCTTAGAAAATCCTGCCTTTGCCGTGGCCCTCCGTGACAAGAACATACATACCTCCCTACAGCCCTACCAATGACTGTCATTCGTGCTGTAGGTGGATCAGAAACACCCAGAGTATCTTGGACTGTGTTGTCTGAGAGCAGAGCTGCCTGATGATTTCAGGCAACATTCTAGGCAGCCTAATGAGTTGATCAGCAGCGCCCCTTACCCCACTGCAAATTATAAGGTCTAGAAAGTTTTCGAGGGGAAACTACATTGCAGTTCATATTTTGGATTGGATTCCACAGCCTTATGAAACAGTTCTATCCCAAACTCTTCTTGTATACTTAAACAAGTGAAAGAAGTATTTTTTTTTAAATTGAATTTTACAGACTCAACAATAGTGCTTTTGCCTTTAAAGCTCCATGGGTTACCGGTGACAAAATCTTTTTCCACACTGGCGTTTGACTGGGGACTTGAAGCAGAGCGCTGAGCCTGTTTTCAACACACGTAGGTGTATCAGAGGATGTTCTCTGGACTAGTTCAGGAAGCGGCCATCGTGTCCCAAATACTGTCTTCCTCATAAAAAAAATTAGAAAGAGTTCTGTTTTCCATGTTTACAACATTCAGAGTTTAATCCTTTTCCTCCAAAGGGGTTTCTCTCAAGCTTTCAGAGCATAATTTATGGCATTTTGCAAAGAAAAACACTTCTTCAATACTTGAGGGCTTTTTCTATGCATCTATTATGTGAATTAGCCAACTACAAGAACTGAGAAATAGTCCCATTTACAATGCAAATGTAACATTCAACCCCCCCCATAAAAGGGCAAAATTAAATAAAACATTTTTTAATTTAAGGTACTTTAAAAAAATAAAGCTGTCAAATACTTCTTATGTTAAAAGAGCTACAATAAAGATGTAAATTAGACAAAGGACCACAGTATCTTGAGTCACAGCAAATAAAAGGAAAACTACACAGACTACACTTTATTCTAAGGAAAATTGGAGGCTATAGAAACGCTTTTAGTACATGAGTGACATGATTTGGTTTGCTGTGTGGAGACTGCAGTGGAAGGGGCCAAAGTAGAAGCAGGGAGCCCAGGTGAAAAATTACTTTGGTTGGAGGGATACTTCTCAAGTTTCCACACACATGCAGATCACAGGGAGAGGGGTGGTCTTAGCAAACCCCAAGGGGAATATGATACTCCTGGTCATGGGCTGCACCTTGAGGTTCAGAGCAGGGCAGTAACAGCACTGATGGAGGAAACGGATGGACACCCAAGGAATTTAGACAACAGGTTTATAAGACTAGCTGATTAATCAGGAGAAGGAGACACAAGGACCAAGGATGGATGGGTCCCATGTCTTTGAGCACACAGGTTTGTGTGGTCCGAGTAGGTGGTGTTAAGAACACAAGAAGAGGGCCAAGTGTGTGGGAGCCGGTCTTGACCTTGGAAAACATACAAATGGAGATGGCAGGACTTATAAGTTTTGAGCTCGAGAGGTCCAGATATAAATTTGGGAGTCATCAGGATAACTAAATGGGTGTGAGCAAAAGAGCAAAGAGGAGTAAGGATGAGGGGCCTGGAGCTTCCAGTATTTAAAGATGGAGTGAAATAGATGGAGCTTGCTGGGAAGACCAAGAAGGAGAAAGCTAAAGAAGGAACCCAGGAATGTGAGATGCAGAAGCCAACACAAGAAAACACTGCAAGAAGGCAGTATCGTCAACCAGTCAGATACTAGATGAAAAAAATAAAAGAGTGCAAATCACCCATGAGCTATAAGGGCCTACCTAAGTCACTGGTGAATTTAGCAGTTTCTGCAGAGTGGTGGGGGTCCCCCAGATAGAGGGATCTGAGAGGGGAGAATGAGGCAAGGAAATAGAACACACCCTGAAGAAGTGGAAGTGAGGAGATAGTTGGGACGTCAGCTGGAGAGTCTGTGCTATAGAGGGAAGGTTGTCTTTTATCTTTCAAAATAGAAAACATAAGCGTGTTTAAGTGCTGATGGGAAAGACTGAGTAAAAAAGATACCAGAGATCCAGCAATGATAGAAACTGAAAGGTAGTATTAGGTCCCTGAAAACAGAGGAGGGTTGCGAGAAATGGACTTAGATGCAAGGATAGGACACGTGCCATCTTCTTGTACCAAGAAGAAAGGGTCAAGACCAATGTCCATAGGTTTGTAGACATGGAGGTGAGAGATGAGACATCTGGCATCTGATGCCTTCTATTCTTGGTGAAGAAGGAGAGAAAGTCGCCTACGATGAGGCAGAAGTAGGGTGCTGGGCTATGAGAGGAGCAGGAAGGATGAGCATCCAGAGTAGCACAGGTGGTCTCCAGGGAGGGCTGGGGTCCTGTATGAGACAGGTGATCTTACATCTACACCAGGCCTGCAATTTGCTGCGGGTGCTCAGCCTCCAAGGTACAAGAGAGTGGAGGTGAGCATTTGGTCCATCTAGGGTTGGCCATTGGCTGAATGAATGTGTCAGAAAGAGCCTAAGTGTCCATCAACTGATGAATGGATCAAGAAGATGTGGTTTATCTATACAATGGAATACTACATGGCAATGAGAAAGAATGAAATCTGGCCATTTGTGGCAACATGGATGGACCTCGAGGGTGTCATGCTAAGTGAAATAAGTCAGGCAGAGAAGGACAGATACCATATGTTTTCACTCATAAGTCTAACAGGAGAAACTTAACAGAGGACCATGGGGAGGGGAAGGGAGAAAAAGAGTTAGGGAGAGGGAGGGAGGCAAATCATGAGAGTCTCTTGAATACTGAGAACAAACTGAGGGCTGATGGGGGAGTGGGAGAGGGGAAAGGGGGTAATGGGCATGGAGGAGGGCACTTGTGGGGAAGAGCACTGGGTGTTATATGGAAACCAACTTGACAGTAAACTATATATTAAAAAAAAAGAAAAGTCCAAAGAGAAACAGAGTTTGGTTTAAGCTAGTGAAAAGAATGTTCTACAGGCTATAGGGCCTGGCATCCAGTAGGTTTACATGAGTTGTATTCATTATTACAGAAGAGAGACAATTCCCAGCCTTCCTTCACCTCTCCTCAGCCTTCCACCCCTCCTACAAGACCACCCTCACCTACATTCCCCACCCCCCAAGATATCTGTACTGAATATGGAGGTACTTTTGGAAGTAGCTGTGATACTTATTTTATATAGTCATTTATTTTTCAGTCATTTTATGTGTCCCCACTTCATTATTATCTAGGTGAGAATACAGTCTCAGAAACTAGTTCTCTGTCCAGTTGTTCAATTTACCACTGGAATAATGTTCTGCGTAGCTAATTCTGAGTTTCAACAAATGATACCACTCAAGGAAAGTAATCATCAGATGAACCACAGTATGTAATTTATTATAATCACAATAATTTTTTAAGATTCCTTATTGAGAAAATCACATTTTTCTAAATATAGTGGTATTTAAGGTCTTCCCCCCACCTTTAGAGCAGTTTATCACTGTTACTAGTCTGTAAGGATTGCCTTTGGTCTGCGATCTGAAAATTAAAAGTTTCTACAGAAGAAGTAGATTTCAGCATAAAGGTCACATTAAGAATGAGTAGTGACAAAATCAGAAACATGTTTCAGTACAAGGAATTAGGAAGTTGGGCAAACAATGTTGCTTCTTTTAAGACTGAGTTTCTTCATCTGTAAAGCAAGAAAATTAGAAAATCTGACTCCCAGTAGACTCTGTGACTGTACTAGCCAAATAGTAGCCACTCCCCACATGTGGTTACTTAAATTTAAGTTTAAGGGCACCTGGGTGGCTCAGTCAGTTAAGCATCTGACTCTTGACTTTGGCTCAGGTCATGATCTCATGGTTCATGAGCTCGAGTCCCACATGGGGCTCTGTGCTGACAGCACAGAGCCTCCTTAGGATTCTGTCTCCCTCTCTCTCTGCCCCTCTTCCTCTTGCTCTCTATCTCTAAAGATAAAAATAAAAATAAACTTTAAATTTAAATTTAAATTCATTAAATTAAACATTCAGCTCCTCAGTCACACTTACCACATTTCAAGTATTCAATGGCCATATGCAGCTAGTGGCTACTCTACTGGACAGCATGGATATAGAACATTTCTGTCACTGCAGAAAGTTCTATTGAACCATTCTGGTCCATAATTTCAGTGTCAGCATAATTGAGACAGAGGGAAGATGTTAAGATGCTTCCATAAGTCATCATGTTGTAATTTTCCACTTAATCATACTAGACAACACTGCTAGAATATACCTACATCTCACTTGGCCCAATGAATTGGGGGGGAACTAAGACAAAGTGAACCTAGTGCAAGGAAATAATCTCTAGGTAACGGAGAGAAAATACATTCTAAACCACTCTTGCCTTCCTTCCCTCCCTGCCCTTCTTCCTTCCTTTCCCACATTTCTTATTCAGTGCCAAGACTTGAGTCAGTTATTGAGTATTCAGAGATAATTGAATCTTTCCACTTGATCAGGGAGAGAAATAGATGATGACAATACAAGGTATTTGGTAAGAAATATGATAAAATGATCATTCTTTGGAAATCCATGGGAAGAGTATCTAACCCTAACTAAAGAGGCAAGGGAAAGCTTTTCAGAAAGGGTGATACTTAAGGTTGGTGGTAAAAGATGTATATGAGTTAAAATGGTTTCCAGGTGTGGATAGTATGTTTTACCATTAATTATGACCCTGTTAAAATGCAACATTTGAAAGAAAGAGCAATTTGAGCAAAATAAATAGCAAATAGTTTGTGAAAGTTATTAGCATCACGAGCTCTGTGGTATGTATAATTTGCAAAATCATGATCAAAACGTGAGAATAGTTCTTTTCATCCATTCTGAAGGAGTACCTGCCTAACTCAGTCTTTTTAGCTACTTCCTCCTTTGTATGAAAAGAACAGTGAGTTGATTCTGTTAATATGGTCCTATTTCCCCTCCCAAGTGTACTTCTCAAGACTTCCAACATTTCAATAAATGTTGCCTCTCATATCTCTTAGTTTTTCAGACCAAAATCTTTGGAGTTCTTCTTCTTTTTTTTTTTTTGGTTCATTTATTTATTGAAAGAGAGAGAGAACAAGCAAGAGAGGGGCAGAGAGAGGGAGAGAGAGAATACCAAACAGGCTCGGCGCTGTCAATGCAGACCCTGACTCGGGGCTCAAACCCACAACCCATGAGATCATGACCTGAGCCGAAATCAAGAGTCAGATGCTTAGCTGACTGAGCCACCCAGGAGCACCAGTTGGAGTTATTCTTGATTTCTCTATTTTTCTTACACTCTACATCTATTCCTTCAACAGATCCTATTGTCTTTGCTTCAAAATATATTCAGAATTACCTCCCCTTTCCCTAGGTCCTGTAACACCTTTGTGGTCCAAACCACCATCACATCTTGCCCAGAGAAGAGAAAGGGACTTCTCACGGGCTCTTTCTACTGCTGCCTTTTCACTCCCAATTCTCCATTCAGCAGAATTTAAAATTTGTCAGATCACATCGTGCCTCTGTTGAAACTCTTCAGACTCCCATTTCAGAAAGATCAAGTCAAAAGTCCTCAACATGGACCGTCAGTCCCTACATGATCTGCTCCAAGCCACTTCATCCCTTACAATCCTCTCCTGTCCATTCAGACTGCTCTAGCCACACTGGCGCCTGGCTGGCTTAGTCAGTAGAATGTGTGACTCTTGATCTCGGGATTGTAAGTTCAAGCCCCACGTTGGGTGTGGAGACTAGTTTTAAAAAAATCTTTCAAATTGCTCACTTGGTACAACCAACTCCATGATCATTCTTTATCCTTATTCTGTTTTTCTTCAGTGCACTTATCACTACTTGATATGTTATATATTTGTTTGTTCACTGGAATATAAATGCCACAAGAGCATAGATTCTGTTTACTGCAATATCTCAGTCCCTTGATCAGAATCTGACTCAGACATATGCAGTTCATAACTGTTAATGAATGAGTGAATGGGATTCACATTTTGTCTATAATTATATGACCTCCGTAGACTGTGATTATATGTTATTTCCAGCCACCGGCTCATTACCTGGAAGGTAAACTCACTATAAATGAAGTTCCTTAAATGTACCTCCCTCATATTGAAAACCATAGGATCATAGGCTCCAAATGAATTTTTAAAAGTGTTTATTTATTTATTTTGAGAGAGAAGAAGAGAGCATAAACCCACACAAGTGAGAGGAGGAGGGGCAGAGAGAGGGAGAGAGAGAAAACCTCTGTGTGATAGCACAGAACTTGACATGGGGCTCGATCTCATGCAATGTGAGATCATGACCTGAACCAAAATCAAGAGCTGGACACTTAATTGACTGAACCACTCAGATGCCCCCAAAATGAATCTTAAACAGTAGATCACCTATAGTGATGCCGTCAGGGAAAACCTCATGTAACACACTCTTGGAAGGCCACCAGGGAAGAAGAATCCATTGTTTTCTCTATTTAACAACTTTTAGTTCCAGGAGTTTCTTAAGCCAAATCTAAATCTCACTTACTTTTTTTCTTGGATTAGAAGAATTTTAATAAATAAAACTGGTCAGTTAGAGCTTAATTATACCTCAGTTTTTAAACAGAAACAACTGGGGGCGCCCGAAATTCTCTCTCTCTAGCTCTCTCTCTAGCTCTGCTTGAAATTCTCTCTCTCTCCCTCTGCCCCTCTCCCCTGCTTGCGTTTGCTCTCTCTTTCTCTAAAAAAAAAAAAAGTAATTAAACAAAAACAATTGGTCAGTATATCTTTTTTCTCTTATTTCCTTAAAAAAATTTTTTTAATGTGTATTTATTTTTGAGAGAGAGACAGAGTGAGAGCAGGGGAGGGATAGAGAGAGAGGAAGACACAGAATCTGAAGCAGGCTCTAGACTCTGAGGTGTCAGCAGAGCCCAATGTGGGATTTGAACCCACAAGCTGTGAGACATGACCTGAGGTCAGATGCTTAACCGACTGAGCCACCCAGGCACCCCTTATTTCCTTCTTCATAAGGAATCCATAATCATTGTAGAAAACACAAAGAATAAAATTATCCATAATGGTCAAAGATAACCTCCATAAATAGCCTTTTATATTTACATGTGTGTATACACATATATTAATAAACATTTTATTGACATATAACATATACAGAAAGAAGTACACGAATCAAAAATAACTTGATGAATAATTCAAAGTGTAATCACCAATATAACAACTCAGGTCAAGAAATAGCCCCCTCGTTCCCACAACGAATCATTATTCCCTTCATCTTCTCAAATTTGACTACTCTGGATGTCTAACACTGTAGATTAGTTTCATTTGTTTTTAAACTTCATGTAAGTGGAACCAGATAGTACTCCATATGTGCAGTGTTCTATTTGCCTTCTTTTATTCAACTTTAGGTTTTGAGCTTCAGTGTGTACACACACATCTCTACACACATTACTTCCCTTTATTAAATCTATCTTCAGGGGACCTGGGGGGCTCGGTCAGTTAAGTGTCTGACTTCAGCTCAGGTCATGATCTTACAGTTCGTGGGTTTGAGCCCCATGTCGGGTTCTGTGCTGACAGCTCAGAGCCTGGAGCCTGCTTTAGATTCTGTGTGTGTGTGTCTCTCCCTGTGTCCCTCCACCCACTTGTGCTCTCTCTCTCTCTCTCTCTCTCTCTCTCTCCCTCTCTCTCAAAAATAAATAAACATTTATAAATAAATAAATAAACAAATAAATAAATCTATGCTCAGTTGTATTTGATCGGCTCTTAATCTCATCAAATTTTTACAGTTTTCAATTATATTTTTTATTTCTAGGATGTTCACTTGATTATTTTTCATAGTTTCCATTTTTTTCTGGAAAATTCTCCATCTTGTCATTTCATTTCTTCAATATATTAGTCATATTAATTTTACTGTTCCTTCTGATCACCTATGAATATGTTTCCATTATATATTTTTCTCTTGGTCTTCTATCCTGTCTTACCTTCTTGTGTGCCTGGTTATTTTTTATAGAGGGTCACACATTGTTTATGAAAAAAATGTAGAGATGGATTGAGACTCTAAATGATGGTATCTTCTTCCAGAAAGGAGTAAGGTTTTCTTCTGGCATAGCCCAAGGCTAGGACAGACAGATCATCTTAGTTTAATTTATTGGGCTGATTTGAAGGTAGACTTATTCCTTGTGAGATTCACCTTCAGTTTTAGGATGTAGTGCTTTGTGGTCCCAACCAAAAGTCTGGGTTGTTGGCCAGAACTTCTCTTGCTTAGAAAGCACTGAAATCACAATTTTGCCTGTTTAGCCCTGTGAAAGTGCAAAACCTCTCTTTTACTCTTTTGCCACTTGATTGTCTCTCTCTTTTTTTTTAATGTTTTATTTATTTTTGAGAGAGAGAGAGAGAAACAGCGTGAGCAGGGGAGGGTCAAAGAGAGAGGAGGACACAGAATCCAAAGACAGGCTCCAGGCTCTGAGCTAGCTGTCAGCACAGAGCCTGACACGGGGCTCAAACCCACGAACCGTGAGATTGTGACGTGAGCCGAAGTTGGACGCTCAACGGACTGAGCCACAGGCGCCCCTCGATTGTCCCTTTCAAATTAGCAGTTGACTCAAGGAGGAAAGCAGCCTCACATGCCAGGCCCTCCTCTTTCCTCTATTCTAGATCTTAGCTCCGCAAATTGCCATGCTAACTCTCTGATAACTTCAAACACATGGGTTTTTAAAAATTTTATTGATTTGTCTGTTAATTAATTTGTCTAGTTTTTCTCATCATACTTAATGGCATTGTTCTGGAATACCCTTGGCCAGAATCAGCCACTACCAGAAGAAGAATTTTACATATACGGTAGTGAAAAATATTATTATAATATACATAACACACATAACATACATTCCTATAACTTGCTTTTCTCACTTATCCTTATATGAGCCATGAGTATCTTCAATATGTAGGTCAGTATTAATTTACACAATAATTTTAAGTTGCTACTTAGAATTTATGCTATTCTATGAGTGAATCATAACCTTTTAGCCAAACCTTTATAATTGGACATTTCAACTGTTTTTATTTTGTCTTTGTAATAAATAGCAATATGATGCTCTTTATACTACCTTTCAAAGTAGTTGTACTCATTTCTTAAGCATACTATCTTGAAATAAAAATATAACAGAAAAAAGTGTGAGTATTTTAAAGTTTTTGTTACATGACGAAATGTCCCTCTGGGAAATGTATATCAACTTACGTTTCCACCAGCAGTGTGTAGGCCCCAGTTTTCTCATGTTTTTAAGCTCTTTCTAAATAATAGAGTTTTAATTTTTAAACTTACCTGTTTCTGACGTGTATAAACAAATATTTATTATATTCTTCTCTATCCCCACACCAGAAACACTCTTAGGATCACAGGGTAAAAAACTAAGCATGGATCCTCACCTTAAGGAGTTCATGATTCTTCATAGGTATTCTTTTTTTAAAGATTTTATTTATTTATTTTGAGAGAGATAGACAATGCAAGAGTGGGGGACAGAGAGAGAGAGAGAGAGAGAGAGAGAGAGAGAATCCCAAGCAGGCTCCATGCTGCCAGTTGCCAGTACAGGGCCTGATGTGGAGCTCGAACCCAAGAAGCCATGAATGAGATCATCACCTGAGCAGAAACCAAGTCGGACGCCTAATTAAGCCACGCAGTCGCCCCCATAGGTATTCTTGGCATGACTCATTTTCACCATGAAGGTCACCTGGTAATATTCCCAGACGGCCTGAATCCTGTGTGCAGAAACTCGCTTCCTTGTTTTCTCTCCAGTTATACGTGTATTTTGGACCCTGCCTTTATCTTTTTTTTTTTTTATTTTTTTAACATCTATTTATTTTTGAGAGACAGAGAGAGACAGATCATGAGCAGGGGAGGGGCAGAGAGAGAGAGAGGGACACACAGAATCGGAAACAGGCTCCAGGCTCTGAGCTGTCAGCACAGAGCCCAACGTGGGGCTCGACCCACAAACTGTGAGATCATGACCTGAGCCAAAGTCGGACGCTCAACCGACTGAGCCACCCAGGCGCTCCCCTGCCTTTATCTTTAATTGCAATTGTGTATTAAGGACTTACTTCCAATATAGGGTCCAGGATAGCTCCTTGGTCTCTTTCTGTTAACTCTACATATCCGTGTAGCGTGACTGTATTTTCTTTTTCCTCCTTTGTGTACTCCCCTAAACGTGTCCTGTTTGAACTCTCTGCAATGATCTGACCACACACCCAACTTACCAAGGTCACTCATCTAGATCAGGGGTCAGCAAACGACCGTCCAGGGAGCAAATCTAACTTACCAGCTGTGTTTGGAAACAGAATTTCCGCTATACTCACTTGAATGCATATTGTGTGTGGCTACTTTGTTGATACAACAGTGGACTTGAGCAACTGTGACAGAGATCACATGTTCCACAAACCTAAAGTATTGACTGTCCCGCCCTCACAGGAAAAGTTTGCCCGCCCCTGATCCTTACAACTCTCTAAGAAGATCCTGAACTTAATAAGAAAGATTTCCCCACTACCAGATTAAGCAGCTGCTGAGAACATACCTCCAGCTCCCTCCAACCTCCAGGGGTATAGGGTTCTATCTGTTCAGTGTCACTTTATTTAGAGTATTGCCACCCACAAAAAAACTGTCCTCTGTCCCTGGATTCTGATGTGATGATTCTGTCCCTCCCACTGCTCCAGCCAATCAGAATCCTCCCTATGAATTCTGGCAGAGGTCTCATGAAGGATGCTCCCTTTAATCAGGGCTCTTAAGCTGTGAGGATGATGAAGGTCTAAGGCTGACATAATCATCCTACTCTCCTATGGAAGGAGCCTGTCTGGCAGGTAATGCAAGCAGGAGCCAATGAGCCAAAATATCAAGACACACAGAGTCCTGGGGTGCCTGGGTTGCTCAGTCAGTGAAGTGTCAGGTCATGATCTCATGGTTCGTGAGTTTGAGCCCTGCACTGGGCTCTGCGCTGACAGTGCAGAGCCTGCTTGGGATTCTCTTGTCTCCCTCTCTCTCTGCTCCTCCGCTGCTCATGCTCTCCCTCTCCCTCTCCCTCTCCCTCTCTCTCAAAATAAATAAATATATTTTTTAAAAGGCACACAGAGTTCTGATTACTTTCTTTAAATCCCCAAACTGACTTGTCAGAAGCTACCTTGACCTTTTACAATTTTACTCTTTAAACTTGACTGCGACTGGCTTATAAACACTGGATTTCCCAGTTAAATGAGACAAATTGTTTTTGGTTTAAGCTAATTTTAATTGGGTTTCTGCTGTGTGAAACCACCAGAGACAAGTAAAAAACTGGAACCAGGAATGGAAGGTGTGAGAGAAAAATTGGCATGGGTGAGACAGAATGGGAGGCTGTCGCAGGTCCTGGACTCGGGAAGCTGGTGCCCCCTGACCTTTTGGATGCTTGATTTGAAGCTCGCTGAACTGTTACTTCTTTGTGCTTAAGACCTGGATCATTTGCAGACTTTGGACAAAATAGGTATTGAGGGTGAATATTTATAACATCCATATCTACATAAAGAAGATAGTATTTGTAAGGCAAACTGGTCTGAACAGAAGAGGGTGCTCCCCACCAGAGGCCACTGGCCTGGGGCTCTGGATGCCTTGGGACCGCCCAGTTGCCAGGGACCATGGGCATGAACTTTCACCATACTGGTGTGCCACAACCCAACCCTCAGGAGGCTCTTGGTCTAAAAAGGCCAGAAAATGCAATGAAAAGGTTCAGATTCCAAGACCCTGACTCAACAGGTTTGTGGCTTTGGTCTCCTACTGAGTGTTCAAGGGACTTCTATCAGGAGGGCAAACACAAACCTGTTATTGCTATATTATAAAAACCATGGTTCCTAAACTCTGCCCCAAGGTGCCCTGAGTACGTAGCAGAGAATTCACAGAGGCACCGCCGGGTATTCAAAAATTTCAAGAAATACAGGAGGATTAAGCATCTGTTGGACATCACACTGGCAGATGGGCCACAGTTTTCAACATGAGATCATGCTACATTCTCTTCCATGATATCATATATCATCAAAGCAACTGCCTATATTTTGGCAGCTGCTATGATAAAAAATCAGCTTGTAACAAGAATTGAAGAATTGGAGAAATATGTCCAATCTCATTCTAAGGTCTGGGAAGTTGTACAGTGTCCAACAGGAATGTATGTCCCCTTAGCAAGTAACGGCGGTAGCTTAAGAATGAAATTAACAGATTATTTTCTAATTTACAGTGTTATTTTTTTCAAAGGGCTGCTAAGTTTCTAGGACAGAAATATTTATTAAGTTGCTTGTACGTAGCTTCTTAGTTAATTGGACTGTTGGGTGTTTCGTTTGGCTCAGCGTTCCTATGAAAAATTACTGAGATACTAACGGTGTTGAGAAGGAGAAAGTCTGCACTTAAGACCATCCCCAGGACCCCAAACCCTCACCAGTAAGAGGGGGACAGCTGAAGCCGTACATCCTTCAGAAGGCCAGCCTACAGATGCTCCTCTCCAGGGTGGCCATGGAAGGCCACAGAATATGGAGAACCTTCCAAAGAACAGAAACAAGTTCAGTCCCCAGTGGCTGACCTGGCCCTTCCCTGACTGCCTCATTTTCCAAGAAGGTATCACGTATTTTACGGATGGATGATGACACCCGTTTATTTTTTCCCCTTCTTTTCAGATAAGATTTTTAAGGTGGTTATCAAAAATTTTTTCTCATGTTAAACACATTAAGGGTGCTAACATTTACCATGTAGATATACAGTAGATTGCCGACCTGTGAAAAGCGACATCCAGACTTGACAAAGAGGAATACATCTTATCCAGAGCCCCCGGAGTACGAATGGATGACCTAATTAGAAGGCGCTTGACTTGCTTTGGAGAAGAGATAAGCACATGGATGGTTATGCATGGGTTGGTTGGCTGTATTATGTTGGGGAGAGGCAGGCATAAAAGAAATCATAAATGGAAAAAGAGAACATCTGTGTACATAGAAGTGTGTGTGTGTGTGTGTGTGTGTGTGCGCGCGCGCGCGCGCGTACGCGCACGTATATGTGCTGGGCAGCCAAAGGGTAGAATGTATCAGGCCAGGAGTCTTCTTTCTTTTCTTTCATTTTTTTCTTAAGTTTATTTATTTATTTTGAGAAAGACAGAGACAGTGCAAGTGGAAAGAGGGGGATGGGCAGAGAGAGAGGGAGAGAAAGAATCCCAAGTAGGCTCCATGCTGCCAGCTGTGGGGCTCAAACTCACAAACCGTGAGATCATGACCTGAGTTGAAAGGAAGAATCAGGTCGCTTACCTGACTGAGCCATCCAGGCACCCCGGGAATCTTCTTTCTACCCAGGAGCTGCCTCCACATGGCATAGTATCTGGACTAGACTGTTCCATCCCTGTGTCTACTGTGTAGGGATGGGACTTATCTTCTATACAGGGATATGGACATATCTGTGTACGTCCATTCCATACTATCTGGACTAGACTGTTCCAGCCCTGTGTCTTCTTGCCCTCTGGTCACAAGAATGTACCCAATTGAGTCCCTTTACTAGCTTTGGTACGTGACATTGGATAAAAGAAAATTACTCTTTTCTCTCTGGGATTACAGAGACCATGTAGAGAGATTCTTGACACCTGGTCAAGAAACCCCACATGAGGATGAAGGTAAGCAGAGGCCATCGAGGAAGAGAGTCAGGGAAAGGCAGAGTTCCAATCTTATCATTGACCACACCCCCCTGGATGTATAAAATGACGCTTGGATTTCCATCCCTGAGCTAAAATTTCCCGTTTGTGGTTACGAAGGTCTGAGCTAGGTTTCTGTCACTTGTTGTTCAAAGAGCTCTAATAGTCTCACTAACATAGCTGCTTAGGAAACCAAATAAAACCGGGCTGGAAAACCAAGGTGTGAAGCTACATGTTTATCTTTTTTTTCAGGTGGATCCTTGATGACAGGGTCGTGCTAGGTCAGTATTTTCAGGCGGATGCCAAGCACAGTTGTTGGTGTGCATTGGGGAACCGATGCCTACTGCTCACAGGCACATTTTACCTTTGCGTGGTTACATAATGTTCCTTAAGCACATAATTCCCTAGATCTCCTTGAAGTGAAAATTAAAACCGCTTTCCACAATTTGTCTTCCTTGTCAGAAAACAGGGCCAAGGGCTTTTAAGAACTGGCAACTGCAGTTCTGAGACTGTGGGATGGATGACATCACCCTTCTGAGGATGATTTCATTTATGCCCTTTCTGGATACATCTGAACGCAAACCCAACCTCGGGAGGGAGGGAAATCCACACAGGGCACTTGATGAGTCTTTGTGTACTGAAGCCTTTCGGAGCTGATTGGCGGGGTCAAGTGGCCACTGTTCAGAGGGTGACAAGCTCTGTTAATTGGCTTTTCGCCAGGCAAAACTGCACATGAGAAGTTTCCTAGCGAGCCTGTTCTAATGCCCCCTTCTAAACAGCCTAAACCTCCCTGGTGTGAGGCCCCAGAATTGCCACGCAGGGAGTGTATAACAAAAAGTCCCTGCCTGGGGTGGGGGTGGGGGGACTCAGTCCCCAAACATCCTGGACCTTCAGGTGCAGCGATTCTCAGGGGCAGAGGAGGCACTAGAGAGAGAAAAAAGAGACTTTATTAAAGTATAACCTTTGGGCTGAAATGAGTATTTATTACTTTTGAACTCTTTTCTGGCAGATTCTGCCATGCATTCCGGATCACTTCTTCTAATAATTAGAAATGTTTCACCGAGTAAATATGTGCTTCTGATCCCTGCTGCCCTCGGTTGTTCAGCGGCTGGGGATTAACGTGCTAGTTTCTGCAGGAGAAAAAGTTCAGGGACTCCGCCCATGGAAATATGAAGCAATTTCTATTAGCATAAATGTGACATGGGAACTGTGTCGAATGGTCCCCAGGCCTTGGGAGAGGAGAAAGGAAGCTCTCACTCACGGAGCTGAGCCTGAAGGAACCAGATAAAGTGAGTGGCCAGAAGTGCACGTGCGGTGAAAGGGAGGTGTTGTCGCTGAGTGGTGCCTCCCCCCCTTCCTATGTTGGGGTCTTAACCCTCAGTGCCTCTGCATGGGACTGTAGTTGCAGAAGGAGTCGTTATTTATTTATTAAAAATATTTTTTTTAATGTTTATTCATTTTTGAGAGACAGAGCACGAGAGGGGGAGGGGCAGAGAGACAGAGGGAGACACAGAATCCGAAGCAGGCTCCAGGCTCTGAGCTGTCCCCAGAGAGCCCACCCCAGCAGATGAAGTCTTTCAAGAGGTAATTAAGTTGGGGGCACCTGGCTGGCTTGGTTGGAAGGGCATGCCACTCTTGATGTCGGGGTCGTGAGTGTGAGCACCACCTTGGGTGCAGAGATGACTTAAAAAATAAAATCTTAGAGGCCTCTGGGTGGCTCAGTCGGTTAAGCTTCTGACTTCCATTCAGGTCGTGACCTCAAGGTTTGTGAGTTCAAGCCCACCATCAGGCTCTGCAACCAGTGGTGTGGAGTCTGCGTGGGATTCTCTCTCTCTCTCCTCTGCCCCTTCCCCACATGCGCGTGCTCTCTCTCTCTCTCTTTCAAAAATAAATAAACTTAAAAAAAAATGAAATCTAAAAAGAAAGGGGGGAATGAAGTTAAAATGAAGTCATTGGGGTGAGCCCTAATCAAATATGGCAGGCGTCCTCCTAAAAAGAAATCAGGACGCACACATATGTACAAGCAGGGAAGACGATGCGCAGACAGAGGGAGACAATGGCCACCTCCAAGCCAAGGAGAGACGCCTCGGAAGAATCAACCTCGCTGACACCCCTCACTTCCAGCCTTCGCATTCATTGTGAGGAGATAAATTTCTGTCAAGCCACCCAGCCCAGGGTGCTTTTTCATGGCGGCCCTGGCAGAAAAATCCAGGGCCTCAAACTGACTTCCAGTCATGCGTTGCGGTGAGAGCTCGCTGTCCTATCTCCACACCCACAGAGTGACACTTCCTTTGCGCCAGTGTGGCTGGATCTTTCCCTGGGGCTCTAGCATATATTTTCTTGCTGTCATGTCATCCAACTACGGCTAACCATGCTTCTTTATACCAATCTTAATAATCTGTCTTCCTTCTTTGTGCCTTCACCTGCTGAACATGTGTAGAAATTTGTCAAGCCTCCTGTTAGTTACTTATCCAAGCTACTCATATTTCTCTCTTTAAAGTTCACCGTGTAAGTCCCTTTCTTTAATCTGTACATTTAAATTGCTAATGTGCTACTTGCCTAGCTGCTCTTTATAAAGTGGCATTTGGGGGTGTTTATCTTTTCAACTCAGAAGGAGAATTGAAGGGACTGATTGTTGAATTCTTGTTTTCGGCTGTGCTCTTTGAGCTTGGCTGAGAATACTTACTGGCTTAGGGGGAATCAATAACCGAGGGCTCTGTATTCGCAGGGGCTCTATATGGGGGTATGGAAATGTCCTTTGTGGTCTTGAATACGTGTCAGAGCACAATTCATTGCCCTATTCTTATCCTTAAGTCAACACAAAAGACAAAGAGGGCCAGGGGATGAAAATAATTCCATGGGTTAGTAAGGATCTCCATGGAGACCAGAAAATGCATAATCTCTATGGAGACCCTCAAAATCTCTCCTTCTGAAATTACAGTAGTAGATGATCTGTTGTAATTATATGTTGAGAGTGGAGAGACAAAGTGACAACAGGCAGAGGATGACAGGATAATCTTCTTTCCTTGGTGGAAATTAGAGCTATTTCGACTCTAAATTTAATCAATTGTGTTACCGTAGTAAAATTCTGAAGTTTGGGCTCTCGGAGATTATTCCCCTAGGATGGGACGAGAGGCACCTGAGGAACCAGGGTTTATGGACCCAACGCCGAACCAGACGTCTGACTTGTACTTGGCCTTCAAAAAATGTGTAAATGGATGAATGGATGCGCTAAGCAACTGGGCAGGATCTCATCCTGGGAGATGTGGATCATCTGCTCTGTTAAAAGAAAGCGACAGGACCAGAGCCCTGGGAATACTGGGTAGTGTCTGTATTAGGACTGAGAGGAACCAGGAACTTTAGATTTGTTTCTTTCTTCTCTTTCAAGGAGAACTGTGCTCAGTGGTATAAATGTGGTCCAAGGAGGAAATGAAGTTCAATCAGGGTGAGGAGATAAACAGGTAAAATAACAGGGAAAAGTAAATAGGGAAATAGACCAGCTAATGAATGCAAACTACTGTTTGCAGAGAAGTCGTGTCCCATTATAACCTACGCGTTCTTGACCTCTCTAGCCTCTGGATATGAAATGGGATTGTGATTATTTTTTATACCAGATTATTGTGGGTCAATGTTCCCCTCCCCCACCATGGCTTATTTGTCCGAAAACGTTATTTGTCATGCAATTTGGGCTCCGTAGCTTGGGAGTTTTCTGATGGTAATGCCTCAGTTCAGTGCCCAAACAGTTCTGGCCACTGTCTTGTTTCTTCCTCCTTATCTTGCTCTCATGTTATTGTTGCCCTGACTGCTAACCAGAAAGAGTTTTAGCAAGATGGTCTTTATTGGTTGATTACAGACGGAAAACAAATCAGACTTTAATTCCAAGGATAGCCGCTGCTAAATCTTGGTGTATATATTTCCAGGTTTTTCTCTGTTACACATAACGTTATATAAATATGTAAATTATATACTTAAATATAACTACATATATATGAAGTAGCTTGAGGTCAGGGCATACATTTGTTTTGTGCCCTGTGTTTTTCTTTCTTAACAATGTATAAGGAAAATACTTTTCCATGCTACTAAATATTGTAACACATCATTTTTAATGACTATGTAGTACTCACTGTATAAAAATACTACCATTTACTTAAAAATCTGTTAAAATTTTAATCTGTTCCTAGTTTTTCCACAACTATAGCTATCACTACATGCGTCTTTTTGTATCCATTAAGTGTGATTTCAAGTAGCTTTTCTGGGTTGGGGAATACGAACACTTTAATATTTATTTATTTTCGGGCGCACAAGCAGGGGAGGAGCAGCGAGAGGGGGACAGAGGATCCGAAGCAGGCTCTGGGCTGACAGGCTGACAGCCAGCCCCCGTGTGGGGCTTGAACTCATGAATCGTGAGATGACCCAAGCTGAAGTTGGTCTCGCAACTGATTGAGCCACCCAGGTGCCCCAGGAGTATGAACATTTTTTTTTTTTTACATTTATTTACTTTTGAGAGACAGAGAGAGACAGAGCGTGAACAGGAGAGGGACAGAGAGAGAGGGAGACACAGAATGCGAAGCAGGCTCCAGCCTCCGAGCTGTCAGCACAGAGCCGGAGGTGGGGCTCAAACCCACAAACCTTGAGATCATGACCTGAGCCGAAGACCGACGCTTAAGCGACTGAGCCACCCAGATGCCCCAGTATGAACATTTTAAAGATGTTGGCCCTTGCTTGTATTGCTGTTCATCTCTTTACCTATTTATTAGGCACACGAAATTTACACAAGATGGTAAGCTCTTAGGTTACCAGGGCTCCCGCTTCTCGCTTTTCTAAACTTTGTATTTGCCACATTCTCTTAGCAGTGCTTGTGGGAGGCAGGATTCCCAGCTGAAGATGATGTACCAGTGACAACCTGAGCAGAAAGATGCACATTTCCAAAGGGAAAGTGGGGATTAAGTTTCAGCACCCCACCCTTTGCCTGATCCGGAGCACCAGAGGGAACAGACGTTCTCAGGATACTGAGACACAACAGAGGATAAACACCCCTTACCTCGGTGGAGGGCTTTAGAGTTTCCTCCAATCGTTCGTGATCTCCGGGGGACTCACTCTTTGGACGTCCAACCTCGTACAGCGATATGGGCACTCGCGCATGAATGAACGCCTGGTCCCAATAACCTGAGGGGCAGCGATCCCATCAGTGGCTCCCACTGTTAAGTCACCGTAAAGTGAAAGACTTTCTGGAGCTTCTTGCCTCAGCAGTCACTAAAAAGTGAAGGCGGTACTGGCCGAGAGAGAGAGAGAGAGAGAGAGAGAGAGCGCGAGCGAGCCCGGGACAAGTCTAGACACGGGTTTCCTTTGATTGTCTTCCCTTCCTCCTTGCCCCCTCCCTCCCCTATTTTTCCCTTTCTCCTGGGTCGAAGCTCCCGCCTGGGACTGGAGCCCGGAGATGGTGGGGTTCAGCCCCCCAATGCTTAGCTAAGTTTCAGCACCTAGCATTCCAAGTGGGGCCGTTTTCAAGCAGCAAAAGCACTGGGAGTTAACAGCTCTCGACCTCTCCCCTCTCGGTTTCCTCCTAGGGTTGGTCGAAAACTTCACCCAGACACGGAAGAAGCTCCGCCCTGGTACTTTTGAACTGGCCCCGCCGGACACTCTTCCTCCCGAGGTCTCCCTGCCCCAGACTCTGCCCTCGGGGAGGTCGCCTGAAGCCCATTTCCACGGGGGCAGATGGAGCGGGGAGGGCTCGTCTGCAGCAGGAGGAAGATGGCAGAGTTCAGAGTTGGCGCTCACCGCTCCCTCGCCGCCCGGGCCCCCTGCCCGCGGGACCGGGCCGGGGGAGGGGGTCGGGGGGGGCGAGACTGGGGGAGGGGTCGTGTACGCGGCCAAGCCCCAGCTCCGACTCGGTCCCCCCCTCCCCACGCCGGGCGCCGGGGCTGAGGCCCCTTCCCCGCACCCGCCCGCCGGCCTCCTCCCCCGCGCCGCTCGGCCGGCTGGGAGCCTCGCACGGCCCGCTGGAGGCGCTCGGACCCCCGCCAGGACCCCCGCCCGCCCGGCAGGCGGCGGCGCAGGCGGCTGCGGCCTAGGGCGCCGGGCGGCCGCGAGCCTCCTCCCCCTCCCGGAAGCGCGGGGCGGGGTCCCCGGCCGGGCCGCGGGGGCGGGCGCGGGGGCCGGGCCGGGGCGGGGCGCGCTGGGCTCGGCGCTCGCGGGCTCGGCGGGCGGTGCGCGCCCACTCCGGCTCCAGGCGGCCAGCGCGCGCGGGCCCAGGCCGCCCGGCTCCAGGCGAGCAGCTGCGGCGGCGGCGGAACGGCAGCTCGGCGGCGAGCCCCCCGCGCCCCTCGCAGCCCCTCCCCGGCGCGGTGCATGGAGACGCGGCCCGCCGCTCGCCGCTGAGCCCGCCGCCCGGCCCGGGACCCGCCGGGGCTGGGGTGGCCTCGGACTCAGGCCGCCCCCCGCGCCGAAGCCGGACTCGGGCTCGGCCGGCCGCCCCCGCCGCCCGAGGGCTGCGCGCGGCCCGCGGGCCTCGTCGCCCGCGCGGATCGCCGCGGCCCGGCCGTCCCGTCCCAGGAAGTGGCCGTCCTGACCGCCATGGCTCACTCCCCGGTGCAGTCGGGCCTGCCCGGCATGCAGGTAGGCAGGAGCCGGGCCGCGAGGGGGAGGGAGGGATGCGCGGGCCGGGGCGGAAGCGGGGAACTTGGCGGTGTAAACACGGCCCCCCCCCCCCCCGCCTCCCGCTGCCCCTTCCGGGGTCGCGCCGGCCTCCCGCGCGGTGTTCCAGCCCCCCCGGGGCTCCCCTGCCCGGCGCCGCGGCTCGGGGGCTCGGCGGCTGGGGAGGGCGGGGGGCGCAGGGACGTAGGGGCCGCGGCCTGGAGGCGCCCTCGCCGGCCGGGGGCCGGGGCCGGCCGGGCCGGGATGTGGGGGAGCCGGCCGCCTCGCCCTCCCCGCCGCCCTCTCCGCACGCCGCCTCCCGAGCTGCAGGCCCGGCGCCGGCCCGGTCCCCGGAGAAGTGATGGGGAGGAAATGCCCTTGGAGGCCCCGGCCGGGTCTGCGGGCCCTGCGCGCGGGCGGGGGGCGGTGGAGGCCCGGTTCCCCCGCGAGCAGGCGATGAAGTTGAGAGACGGGAGGGGAGCCCCGGGCGCGCCCCGACTCGTCCTGGGCCCGGCCCGGAAGAGGAGGCAGGGCGGGGTGCGGGAAGGTGTGACCGCCAGCCCCGCGTCCCAGCGCGTGTGCTCCGCGCCTTTCCTTCTGGTGCCAAGTGAGGGGAAAGTGCGAGCCTGCAAACCTTCTGGAAGGAGGAATCAGTCGGACAGCGTGTACTCCGGTCGTCCCGAGCCGAGGCTGACCCGCCCGATCTCGGGACACTGGGCTTTCACTTGGAGACTTGATTGGATCCAGACGCGTTCCTTCCCAGTAAACCTCTCCGTTCGGACTCCTGTGGCATCTTGCCTCACCAGTGACTTTTTTTGGACCCGGGGAGAAGTTGAATTTCAAAAGCACATGAACGCATTCAAGTTTTTTCGCCTTTGGGGACTGTTTTGAGCCTTTTGAAAAACAAAACCACTTGGCCCTGGTTAATTTATCTTATTTGTAGGCGCATATACGTGGTGGCAAAATAATTAGGATTAAAATCTCATGATACAGTGAGAGTAGGTCTTTAAAGTATTGCTGTCCCAGTTTTAGTTCCGCGAGTGAGCCTAAAGAACTTTGAAAAAACAACACGGTATCCAAGTGGATTATTTGTTATTTTACAGACATCCGCGGGCTCATTTTTTTCTTCTTCCCTTGCTCGTTAGGGCTGAGAAGTGCAGTGTTTGGACCTGGCATGTTAGGGGCTGAGAATTGAATCTGCCCCTTCTTCTGATACCACCCCCTTCTGTAACCATAAAGAGAAAGCTGGATTTCATTGTTCTGGTTTGAAATCTAGAAAAATAAGAAACAAAGCTACCAGAATTTTAGCCTGAAGGTTTTTTTTTTCTTTTTTAAAAGGAGTGACAAAGTTAATATTTTAAAAGTGTACTTGAAGAAAACTGTCCTTGAAGCTCATTTAAAGAGCTTTTAAACTCAGCAGGCATTTAAAATCTAAGCTGCTGCTGACTGCTAGGTAAAACTCAGATGTGGTTTTTTGGTATTTCCTAAAGTTCCTGCTTCACTTTGGTTGGAATTGAGAGGCAGGAAGGCCGGGTGAACTGGGTGAAAAATTATTCCTGACCAGTAGAGCAAGAAGGGCCTCTTGAGTTAAAAACATTTTTTTTCCCCCTCAGTACTTCCTTTAGATGGCCTTTCCGCTGGGTTAATCGGGTTGTAATCTAGTGCCGATGCCTCACTTAGAGTTTACCGTGGAGGTTTGGGGCCTTTGTGGAAAGCGCATCAGTTTGAAGAGGTACTTGTATCAGATGGTCACCTGATGGTGGCTGTTCTCAACACTTTTTTTTGTCCTCACTTTTTTCGTTTTTTTGTCTTTAAGAGTGTGGGCCAAAATCTTGGAAAGAGAAGGTAAATTTCTGTTACAAGGGAACTTTTTGTTTGGTGGAGACCACCAAATTTTCAGCCATTCCAGTTTTGGGGGGTAGGGGGTGTTCGCAGGTGGCCTCTGACCATTCAGGTACTTAAGTACATTTGCAAACTGTGTAATTGTTTTTAGGGTGCCTTTTGGGGAAGAACATTCCTCTCCTCTCCCTTCTCCCCCAAAGAAAAACAACAAGCACATTTTGTTTCTACTTTGAATTAGCAGTTGCTGAGGTCCCGGGAGGCTTTCCTTAAATTGTTGAGGATTAAAGGCAAGAAAGGCACACCTGCTTTTTTGACTTCTCTAGGACAAAACGAGAGGGAAGTCCTAACCCTTCCGTGTCCTGTCCTGATGCATCCCATCCCTCCCTTTTCTTCTCTCTCATCTTGGGAACCGGGCGTATAAGAAGTTGGGTTAAACATTTCAGAAAGGGGGGCACCTGGGTGCCTCAGTTGGTTAAATGTCCAACTCTTGATCTCAGCTCAGGTCTTGATCTCAGGGTGGTGAGTTCAAGCCCCACTCTGGACCCCACACTGGGCGCCTGGAGCCTACTAATAAAAAAATCTCAGACTGCAGAGTGAATTCAGGCAGCCTGAATTTAAGTATCATAAAGATACTTAAAAAGTAAGCCTGAATGAAAGGACCTTTTAATTTAACACCATTTTTCCTTGTCTTGCAAATCATTTTTGTGCCTTCTAGATTTTTATTGGAACCTCTTGAGGCATAGGTATTATTTACGCTATTTTTCTAGATGTGGAGGCCAACAGAGACTAATTGAACTGACCAAGGTGAGGTAGTATATTTTCTGGCAGATATGTGATTTGAAACCAGATCTTTCCTGGCTCCAAGACCATACTTGTACTCATCATGCTGTATTGCTGCTTTATTATTTTTTTTATTAAAAATAATTTTTTAGTGTTTATTTTTGAGAGAGAGAGAGACAGAACGTGAATGGGGGAGGTTAGAGAGAGGGAGACAGAGAATCCCAAGCAGGCTCCAGGCATTGATCTGTCAGCACAGAGCCTGATGGGAGGCTCGAACTCACGGACGGCGAGATCATGACCTGAGCTGAAGTTGGACGCTTAACCGACTGAGCCTTCCAGCTGCCCCTGTATTGTTGCTTTATGATTAGCTTTGCAAACATTAAAGGTTCATGTCATTCCAATTTGGGTTTGCTGAAGAAATATGAGAAATTAGAAATACAAGATTGATACTTTATTCAATTAGGAACCATTACTGAACACTCAAGTGATAGGTCCCAGGTGAGGGGTTGGGGACTGTACATCTGAATGAGTTAATATTTTTAATGTGTTTAATGAAGGTTGCCAGGGGCCTTTCCTTTTTTACCTCCCACACCCAGTTTCCTATTAGCATAAGGGAGAAAATAAAAAAAAAATGAACTGGATGTAGTAACTACAAATAGACATAAATTAGGTTGATTTGTGGATGAATGTACTCCGTGTCCTTGAACATTTGTTGTTTCAGTCAGTTTAATTCAGATTTGAAGAAAAGCAAGCTTCCGGTAGCTTAAGTTGTAATTTAAAAAAGAAGTAGATTTTGGTTAATAAATTTCTCTTATAGTTTTATATTTGTATTCTAAGCTTTTCTGTTTTGTGGCCCATGTAAGAAGTATATATATTTTATACTTAAAACAATTTTTTAATGTTTATTTTTTTTGAGAGACCGAGCATGAGTGGGGGAGGGGCAGAAAGACACACAGAATCTGATTTTTTTTTAATGTTTATTTTTGAAAGAGAGAGGGAGAGGCAGAGAGCGAGGGAGACACAGAATCTGAAGCAGGCTCCAGGCTCTGAGCTGTCAGCATGGAGCCTGACGTGGAGCTCGAACCCATGGACCGTGAGATCATGACATGAGCTGAGGTCATGACCTGAGCTGAAGTCGGATGCTTAACCAACTAGCCACCCAGGTGCCCCAGAAGTATATATATTTTGTGTCAAGATCTGAAACGAAAGTTTCAGGAGACAGTCCTGATCCCTATGACTTGTGATGTGATGTACTGTTGTGTGAGGTATTTTGTTTAAAAAAAAAAAAAAATCTGGTTGCAACACTCAGTTGATTTCGCAGCTGACTGGTTTGACCCAAGTTTGAAAAATACTGAATTGGGTAGGTCACGTGTCAGAGAGCTGCGTTAACTTATGCACGTTTTGAGGGTGTTGTTTAATTTAAGATATTTTCATATTTGGAAGTACAGACGGTTTACAGGAATAGCCCAAAAACTTAGTTTCTACTTGTCAACATCATCCTGCTCCCTCTCTCCCTCTCCTTTGCTGAGAATGCTCCATTATGTTGGGATAGTGAGCAGGACAGTTAATGGTCAGTTTGGACGAGTTGGGAGCTTTTCTCCAGGGCTCTCGCTTACCCCTGGGGAACCCTGTGTGCCCTGGAAATCTGGGAAATGGAAGGAAAACAGAAGGACAGCTGCATTTAATTGTGGCTTAAGTGCTCTTGCATTTTTTTTTTCTTGTTAGTGTCACATTTCCATAGTTTTTTTTTTTTTTTTCCTTCTCTGTTTCCATGGCAGAGGCCGCTCCACGTTCAGCCTGTTGCCATCTGTACCGCGGGGAAAGGGTGGCACGTTACAGGGTGCGGACATTCAGGGTACGTAGGAGATTGAGCTTCTGAAAGCCCCTTGCGGGAGATGCTGAAACGTGCAGTGTGGTCTAGGGCCTTGGAACACGCGGGACTAAGTGGGGAGCCCACGTTCGTGCAGCCCGTTTCTCTGCGGAGTGTGGTGCCAGGAGCTGTGTGTGTGGGAGAACCTCCTGTGGCCGTGTGGCCCTGGCCTCGGGAAGTCAGCAGCCTAGCGAGCGCTGACCTGGGTGGTCCGCCTGCAGAGGCTCACACGACCGACAGAAGGGCACAGACGTGTGGGGTTGGAAAGCGGGTTCAGGTGGGCTAGCCTGGACCCCAGAGCTGGGGAGGCAGTGGGGCCGGGGGCAGGGGGCCTGCGCTCTGGCTGTAGTGGGGAAGCGCAGTCTTGACCTTGAGGAATCCCTCTTCTCTCCTGCAGGTGGAAGGAGTTTGGACTCTGGGGCATGTGGCCGCCACTTGGAAGGCTGGCGGAGAGGACTGAGCGGTGGGAGGTCCAGGGGGCAACACCATCCCCATGGTGGCCTTTTTTTTTTTTTTTTTTTAAGATTTTTAAGATTTTTTAATTTTGGGAGGGTGACTCGGTTGGTTGCCTGTCCGACTCTTGATTTCTGCTCAGGTCATGATCCTAGGGTCATGGGATCGAGTCCCCATCTGGCTCCTCTCGCAGAGTGTGGAGTCTGCTTAAGATTCTCTGTCTCGGGGCACCTGGGTGGCTCAGTCGGTTAAGCGTCCAGCTTCGGCTCAGGTTATGATCTCCTGGTTCATGGGTTCGAGCCCCGCGTCGGGCTGTGTGCTGACAGCTCGGAGTCTTGGAGCCTGCTTGGGATTCTGTATCTCCCTCTCTCTGACCCTCCCCTGCTCGCGCTCTCTCTGTCTCTCATAAATAAAAAAACATTAAAAAAAAAAAAGATTCTCACGTGTGTTCTCTCTCAAAATAACAAATGTTTTTTTAAAAAAGGTTTTTTTACTTTTAAGTAATCTCTACCCCACCATGGGGCTCGACTCACAACCCTAAGATCAAGAATTGTTCACTCCACCCACTGAGCCAGGTGCCCGTCAAGGTGTACTGTTTATTTTTAGCAAGATTGATCTCAAGCCTTGGTAATTTGAACTCTCAGTGAACATTTAACAGTTTTTTATTGTCTCCCATCTCTCCTGCTTTTTTGATCCTTTTTGCTGTTCTATGCTAAGAGTAATAACGAAAATAAAGGCAGTTTTCTCTTACTGTTCGTTGCCAAAGTATGTTTTTTAAAATACTTCAGTACTTTATATTCCCTCTTTTCCTCTATCACCAAAATTGAACAGTGATAAGAATTTGTTTTGTTTAAAAATGTATTTTTTGGTGGGGGGGCAGTGTTGTAAGAAGATTTGTAAAAATTAAAATTCAGTAGATAGCTGGGAGGAGTCAAGGACACATGGGTTGTAATTCCAGATAGGGGAACGTTCCTGATAGTGTTTCACAGAGAACCGAGTGACCTTCAAGTAGAGATTGGTCAGGGCAGGGTTTTCTAGGCTGCCAGCGCGCACCGAGCCCCCTCTGTTGTACTGGCCGGTGACCGCCGTCCTGGCTTCCTGTGCCTTCACGGGACAGAGCTCTGCCCCCCCGCGAGCCCCTGTTCTCACGTGCACGGCCGAGCGTGCGCACTCGATGCCGGTTGACTTGGATTTTCCGTTGGGTGGCATTTCTAGGACCTGGGTACAAGACGTGCGCGGTGTGCGGAGCGACTGAAGAAATGAGCCTGTTGGCAGTTGCCGCGTCTCTCTAGTGTGTTTTTACAGACACGCCGAGGCCGGGGGCCAGGAGCCTGAGGGTGTCTTGAGAAACCGGCCACTTGGCGCTGGGAGCCCGTCTCCCAGTGAGTCAGAGTTGCCTGCTTGGGAATTCTGTACCTGCAGGAAACGGACCACACCCCGCCCCCCCCCTTTTTTTTTTTTTAAATACTTTAGCCCCTAATTGTTATCACGAATGGAAGCCTGTGGCAGGAGTGAGTGGCGGAAGTAGGTGGCAGGCACTCTCTTATCCCTCTCTTGGTGCTTAGGGTCAGCTGCTGTCCTTGGGCCAGTCATTTCCCACAACGCGTGTTTTTGCAGCGCAATACGTTTAAGACTCTGCGTGACAAATGCTTTGGGGAAAAAGGAAAACACGGCTGCTGTAACCCCCTGGCTCCTGGAGTGAGCGTGGAGTCTGCCAATCCTAAATGGCTGCCTGGTTTCCAAGGTTCAGATCCAGAAAAATAAAACAAGATGTACCTTCGCTTGCTACAAAGTCTAAAAACATCCCAGATTGTGGATTACAAAGGCACTGTTTTGTGCATACCCCTGGGAGCAAGCCTTGTTGACTTTGCAGACCTTGCATTATGTTTTCTTGAGAGTTGTTGTTTTCTGGAGGGTTCATGGTCAGTACAAGGAACCTCTTCTGCGCAGTGCCCATTGGTATCTGAATACGTTGTGGGAACATTTGGAGTTTTCTATTAATGCTTATGAAATATGTAGCTGGTGTTTGTGTTCCTATTATTTTAAGCCTCTTCCTATTTTTAGAAAGACTCTTAGGCCCTGAGATTTGAAAGGACAGTATAGGTTCAGATTCTTTGTTTTCATTTTTAGTTACTTAGGGTTTTTGTTTAGTGTTTATTTAAAAGGTTGTGCACATGATTTCAAGAGTCAAATGGCTTTATAAGGTTTGTTTAGAAAAATAGCAGTTCCTTGCCCCTTGCCTTCCATTCCCCCCACCCCCCAAACAGCCCCTTTGATCTCTTAGCTGATGTTATTTCTCCACTTTGTCTATAAAGAACATTTAAAAATTGCTGCTTTTTTCCCCTGGTTTCAGGCATTATCTGTGGACTTTGGACTTGAAGTGAGGATTTAGGTCTTGCCTCCTTCAGGCACCTGGGCCTCTCTCCCCTCTGCCTCGTATAGTTACATGGTAACTTAGATTAGTGTGACTGGAACCCTATTCCCAGGTAAGGCATTAGCAAACCAGGATTCCTTTTCAAATCTTTTCTGAAAAGTTTTTTTTTTTCTTTTTAATGATCGTCTTATTATTAATCGTATTATTATTGCTGTAACAGCGTACTGTACATAGACTGAGGGGCTTTAAACAACAAACATTTATTTCTCACGGTTCTGGAGCCTTGGAAGACCCAGGTCAAGGCTCTGGAAAATTCCGTGTTTGGTGAGGGCCCTCTTCCTGGGTCATGGACGGTCTTGCGTCTGGCTGTGTCCTCCTGTGGTGGAGGGGGGTGAGGGTGAGGGAGCTGTCTAGTCTCTTCAGACTGGGTCTCAGCATACGAAGAATCTGGGGAGGACACGGACAGTCTGCCACAATGTTTATAGCTTATTCAGCCAACATTCACACCAGTTGTTGCAGTCTTCTCTTTGGAAGGTCCGGTAGAGCAGAGGGACCCGCTATCCACGTCACCTTTCTGGAGAACTCTTCCCGGGAGCCTTCTGGCCGCCCTGTAGACTGGTGGTCCCCAGGCTGCTCCTGGCAGCCTGTGTCCAGTGTCTCCCGTCCTTGTCTAGGGTCACACTGTTGGTGGAGCATATCTTGCGGTGCCTTCCTGTGAATATGGTACAAGGGAGATGGGTGTTTTTTGGGGTCCTGGGTGTCTGCAGGTTTCTTTTTCTTTTCCCCTCGATTAATATTTTGGCAGGTCATAGGGTGGAAATTATTTTCCTCTAGGATCTTGAAAGCATTTCTCCACTGTGTTTTAGCTTCTGTTGTTGAAGAAACCAGTGCTGGGTTCTTGAGCTGGTCTGTTCTTCCTGAACCTGGTGGGAAGTTTTCCTTTGCGATCTCAGTTTTTCACAATAACATGCCTTGATGCGGGTCTGTTTCTTGTGACGGGTGCACGGGAAGCCCTTTCAGTCAGGCAGTTCAGGTCTTTGCTGTGTTCTTTCTTCTTAAATTCTTACCTGGATGTTGGGCCTCCTGGACTGGTAGTTTTACCTTTTTAAACTTATTTTCCGTCTGTCTTTTTTTCCTTGGCTTTCTGGAAGATTGTTGCAGCTTTTTCTTCCAGCTCTTTTAAATGAGTATTTTTTGCTCTTGTTTTTTAAATTCTAAGAGCTCCTTTTGGTTCTCTGAATGTTCTTTTATTGTTTCAGTTGAAGTATTTGCTCTTACCTCCCTGGGTATGTTAGTTGCAGTTATGTTTTCCCCTCCCGGAGTAGGAGTAGGTTTTCTTCCTCCACAGCCCTTTCTCCCTTCTTGTTGGTTGTGGTCTTTAGTTTTTCTTTTTTTAAGGTTTTTAAAATTTATTTATTTTTTATGGAGGGTGGTACAGGGCGAGAGAGAGAGAGAGAGAGAGAGAGAATCCCAAACAGGCGCTACACTGTCAGCATAGAGCCTGATACAGAGCTCAGACTCACGAACCCTGAAATTATGACCTGCGCTGAAATCAAGAGTCAGATGCTTAACCAGCTGAGACATGCAGGTGCCCCTTTTGTGGTCTTTTTTTCTTTTATGTTTATTTATTTTTTAGAGACAGAGCGAGAGCGAGAGAGAGAGAGACAGCACAAGCAATGGAGGGGCGCAGAGAGAGGGAGAATCCAAAGCAGGCTCCAGGCAGACATCACCCTCCGATGTCTGCTCATATTTAAGAGTGAGGAACAGTGGAGCTGGTTGGAAATCTGAGCCCTTGAATGGAACTTTTCAAACCTCAGCGATGCCAGGTCGTTCCAGTAGATGGGAGAGGTAAGGAATGGAGGTGTCTCTGACCTGCCCCTCGTGCACATAGCTTGGTTTCCCCGTTTTTCAGTACCCCGCCTCTGTCCTCAGCTGTGTCTGCGGCTGCTGCTGGCTCCAGACACCCTCGGCTTCCTTTCTAGGGACTGCGCTTTCCGTGGTTCCCTTGATTGGGAAGACGAGGAAGGCGAGGAAGGCGATCGGGGTGTCTGACCACTTCGTTAATTGACTCTGAGCCTGATTTTAGATGCTGCAGGTTCCTGAGGTGCGCGGGTTCAGCTGCGAGTGGGCTTGGTGCTCTCCTCTCTCTGCCTCCAGTTTAGTGTCTTTCCCTCCCCTCATCTTTCTTCCCACTTCTGGAATTTCATTGCTTTTGGTCTTCTCTCCCCCTCCTGGTAGGCAAGAGGCTTATTAGCCTTTTAAGGACACTCCCTTCATTATGGTTTTAGTGGGATTTCAGACCAGAGTAGACGCCCTCTCCCTGGACGACCCTCTCTCAGGTTGTTACAGATGAATGAGTGACCAGGAGGGGGATGGTGTGAATTCCACGGTCAGGACTTCGCACCGCCCTGGCTCGGGGCAGGACTCCCGAGGCCCGTTCCCTTCTGTTCTCTCTTTGCAAGCCGGTGACAGTGTAAATACATGCCTGGTTTTCCATATCCCTAACCGTGACCTCCACTCCCTAACGCGAGCTGCCACCCTGCTTTGTCTCCACCCTGTGCCTCGCTTTCTAGTCTCAGGATTGTGTGGGCGCAGAACCACTGCTGGGAGCCCCCATGTATCTCCTTGGAGAAACGTGTTCTGCGGAGGCTGTAGGTTTTGGGGGCTCCGCCCTCGGTCGGAATGCAGTGTGTGCCATCCAGGTGGGCAGGTGGGGGCGGCGTCCCTCATGGCAGCGGGTGTGGTCGTCAGCCCAGGTCGTGGGTGCAGACGGGGCGGATCTTGAATGGCGGGGGGCAGGGGGGGAACCTGTCGAGGTGGACGCTTGGCGGAGCCCGAGTTAGAGGATCGTGTGCTGGGGACCGAGGACCGTGGGGGTGGGGGGTCCCCGCACGCTCTGTGCCCTGTGCAGCCTTGATGCAAGGCCCGGCGCTGCTCCTTGAATACCCTGCGTTTATGCGCGATCGGCTCAGGGGTGTGTCCGGACAGGGAAGGCAGCTCTTTGGGACGGTCCCCTAGAATGATTTCCTACTTAAGAACCGAGTACTTTTTTTTGGGTAGAAATCTGCAGTGATAAATCACTGAGGGAAAATGACAGGTAACACAGAACTTGGGGGCTGGGCATCGTTAGCAGTTATTTTGGGCACAGTTTCTCCTAGGATGATTTTTGAAGTTAGGAAGTTAGGTGCAGCGTAGTTACAGTTGTTAAATTGACGCCCGAACTCCTGAAGAACTGAGAGGCAGCCGAAGAAAGGTACTGTTTGAGGTTCCTGGTGTTTGATGCACTCTCCTCTTGCAAACATTTCTTGAGAGGTAATTCGAAAAGAAAAGAAAAGGCGTCAAGTACAAAGAGTTACTTGTAGGTGGCTTTTCTTTTTCCATCTGCTCCTGGTGCTCCTGAATAGATAAGAGGGAGAAGGAAAGGTGCCTTTGGCTTTGCTATGTTGATAGTTGGGAAAATAAATACTTGTTGCTCTTCATGGAAGGACGTGTTGAAGGAGCAGGACAAACCCGTGTGGCCTTCTTCTCAAGGGCAGGACTCTGGTGGGCCACCTGTGCCCTTGGGCAACCCTTAGGGCCTCTGCCCTGCGTGGAAGGGCTTGGACACCTGTTTTACATATGGGAAAACTGAGGTTCAGGAAGCTTAACCAGGACCCCTGAACTCACAACAGCCTTGTTGGGGGGAGAGTCCTGACTTCTGATGCCAGCATTGATGGTAGTGGTCCCCCTTACACCACAATGCCTCCCACCAGGCCTCTCAGGCCCTGCCCTGGTGTGTGTGGGTGGGGTGCCCTGTTTCCCCAAGGGTCACATTGTGTTTATGGCTTCTTTGAAACCAGTCCAGGCCTGATCAGAGATGGTACTTTGGGCACTTTTATTCCCACTTTTTTTTTTTTTTTTTTGACTTTTGAAGATTTTGTCCATGCTCCAGTAATATTTTTTTTAACTTAAAAAAAAAATTTATGTCTTTATTTTATTTTGAGAGAGAGAGAGACAGATCAAGAGCAGGGGAGGGGCAGAGAGAGAGGGAGACACAGAATCCGAAGCAGGCTCCAGGCTCTGGGCTGTCAGCACAGAGCCCGACTTGGGGCCTGAACCCACAGACTGTGATATCTATCATGACCTGAGCCGAAGTCGGACGCTTAACCAACTGAGCCACCCAGGCGCCCCTCGCTTCAGTAATATTTTTAAGTGACTTCCTAGTGTTCAGGATTGTTGTTGTGGGGGGTGGTGACTTGGACGGTAAGCTGCTTTCCCCAGTCCTGATCCCCAGGCCCTCTCCTGAGCCGCTGGGCCCTCCCCTACGGTGGGTTTGGGGCCTTTGGCCTCTGTTTAGTGCCTTTCAGTTACTGCCCAGATTAGCTGGAAAAAACCAGTGGTTTTCAAGGGTAAGCATCTCGCCCATCACCTGGAGAGCTTGATGACCTGCACACTGCTAGACTGCTGGTCTGGGATAGAGACTAGAGAGTTTCCCAGGTGTGCGGCTGCATCAGGGACCACAGCTTTGAAAACCATGAAACTGGAGAATTCAGAATCCTAAGTCCCTACTGCCCTCCACTGTGGGACACTATAGTGATGCCCGTTTGAAAGCTCAATTGAAAGTCAAGGCTTGGGGCGCCTGGGTGGCTCAGTCGGTGGAGCCTGTGACTGTTGATCTCGGGGTTGTGAGTTCAAGCCCCATGTTGGGTGTAGAGATTGCTCAGAAATAAATCTTTAAAAAAATAAAAACAAAATCAGTGCTTGTGACTTATGGATTGTATTTCAGAAGACTGACTTTGGGGCTTGAATAGACTTTTGTAAGACTTGTTAGAGCCTTTACCATTTTAACATGTATGTTTTATAAACCTGCTGGGGAATAGAAGATGTGTGTTCTGTATGTTTTTGACGTCAGAACCTTACGTTGTAAGGACTACATCTCTCAGAACTAGCATTGCGTGGTTCTTTTGGAAAACCCTGAACCAGAACAAAAGTCCTGACCCTGATAATCTTCTGCAGGATAACCCCTCTCTCTCTCTCTCTCTCTCTCTAAGTTTATTTGAGAGAGCGTGAGTGGGGGAGGGGACAGAAAGAGGGGGAGAGAGAATCCCCAGCAGGTTCTGCGCTGTCAGAGTAGAGCCTGATGTGGGGCTTGAACTCACAACCCCGAGTTGACCTGAGATCATGACCTGAGCCGAAGTCAAGAGTCAGACGCTTAACCGACTGAGCGAGCACCTAGGCGCCCCAGTGAGGATAACCTCTTGTAACCGTTGTTTGTATCATTCATTCCCTGCTTAAGAACCTCTGGTTGTTTCCTGGTCAGATACAAACTGCAGCTTAAAATGCAGGGCCTTCTGTTAATAATAGCGGGTTTCCTCTTGTACTGCTGTTCAGTCCTCCCTGGCCAGCTCACTGCTCCCTCTGCCTCTGCTCACCTGGCAGGGTACCCCCTGGGTCCTTTGCCCAGCAGCCTCTGGTGAGCTGTTAGTATTTCTGTCATGTTGCCTTCTTTTTTCTTAATTGGATTTGAAGGGCAGACCTTCAGGGAAGGTGTGCACTAGCCAGCCTGCTCCCCGACCGTGCTAGAACACAGGCCCCCGAGACGAGCACCTGCTGCGGGGGAGGGAGGGCAGTTAGGAAATGAA
The DNA here is from genome assembly GCA_028646485.1 of Cryptoprocta ferox. NCBI lineage: Eukaryota > Metazoa > Chordata > Mammalia > Carnivora > Eupleridae > Cryptoprocta > Cryptoprocta ferox. Next base: position 121,033,609 of record CM053574.1, on the reverse strand, counting down.
TGGGCTCTCTTTGGGAAAAATTGATTTTCTTCTTTGCGGTTGTTATGTTTAACACTTAAGACGTACATATATCTTTGAACTGGGAAAAATATATTCTGGGCCAGTAGACTAATGTTTGGGATGTGAGAGGTTTTATGCTTTTATGTAGAATAGTTGACTTGATTTTTAATCCAAAAAAATGATCTGTATTTCTGTATTAGCAGTCTTTTATTGGAGTGTTCTGTGATTAGGTGAGACTCTAGTGTTACCACACTTGCTTAGTTGAGGGTGGTTTTGGGGGGAAGGGAGAGGTCTTGATGTTTTTTCGAAAGTGCATTTTAATTTTTCTGAGGTTGGTTATATGGCTTTGTCCATTATAAGGGTAACCGGCTATTAAGCAGACTTAGGAGATGGACTGTGTCAGGAAGGGTAGTGGTGACCTTTGGGTTCCTCTCTCTCATTTGTCAGTGAAGAAGCTGAAGTCTTTCTAAAAACCGAGTTTGTGTCATTCTGAGGGCTTTCCTCCATTTTGCCTCCTTCAAGTAACAACGGGGTGCTTATGTGGAGTGAAAGTGGGTACATTTCCTTGGCCTCTCTCCTGGCTGCCTGTATTTGTCTCCCAAGCAGGTGGGGATGTGGCTGGAGGGGGGCACACCTGACGGTGGTGGTGGTCTCAGGTCACACTCCCAAATGGGCCCGGGGTCATTAGCACCAGCAGCCTGGGGCGTGACTGTAGATATTGGGGGCTAGAATTTCATTTCTGCTTAGGCATGAAGCAGGGTCTTTTTTTTTTTTTCTTTTCTTAACACTTATTTATTTTTGAGAGACAGCATGCAAGCAGAGAAGGGGCAGAGAGAGGTGGAGAGAGAGGATCCCTAGCAGGATCTACACTGTCAGCACAGAGCCCGATGCGGGGCTTGAACTCATGAACTAACTGTGAGATCATGACTTGAGCTGAAGTCAGACGCTCAACTGACTGAGTCACCCAGGAACCCTACTTGTGATGAGCACTGGGTGTTGTATGTAAGTGACGAACCACTAAATTTCCTGAGACCGTTATTACACTGCATGTTTAACTAACTTGGATTTAAATTTAAAAATAATATAAAAAATAAAATGGTGAAGATCTCGGTATTTTTACACAGGGTTTGTTGCACATATTATTTCTTCATGTGTTGGCCATAGCAGTCAAGGCTGGTTTTGAAATTCTGTGTAACTGGTGCTTCCCTTTGTCCTCCTGGGTCAGAGTAGCAATAATTCCGTTCGTTTCTGCTGGAGTCTGTGAGTGTAAGCCTCTTTGAAATCCAGTGGCAGGCCTTCACTTGCTTATCTGCTGCAGTGTGAGGGCCCCACCGCTGACACTTGCTTATCTGCCGCAGTGTAAGGGCCCTGCCACTGACTCTGGCCACGTTTCCTGTGTGTAGTCTATTAAAAGGTAATGTGAAATGTGGGGTGAAGATGGGTCTAGAAATAGGACCTCCCTCCCCCCACTGGGAAAATATTCTGACTATCTCCCCTGTTGCATTCTGATTATTAAAAATTTTTTTAAAGGTTCTTATTTTTATTTAAAAAATTTTAATGTTTATTTTTGAGAGGGGGGTGGGGCAGAGAGAGAGAGAGGGAGACCCAGAATCCGAAGCAGGCTCAAGGCTCTGAGCTGTCAGCACAGAGCCTGACGTCGGGTTTGAACCCACAAACCGCAAGATCATGACCTGAGCCAAAGTCGAACACTTAACCAACTGAGCCACTCAGGCGCCTCTATTTTTATTTTATTTTGAGGGGATATAGAGAGCAAGCAGGGGAAGGGCAGAGAGAGAAGGAGAGAGAATCCCAGGCAGGCTCCGCACTGTCAACTCGGAGCCCATCACGGGGCTCAAACCCACGAACTGCGAGATCATAACCTGAGCTGAAATCAAGATGTGGATGCCCAACCGATTCAGCCACCCAGGCACCCTGGTCCCCCATTTAAAGATTTTTAAAGCAAAAAAGCGTTTGTGGTTTCACTACCTGAGTATAGCTGGGTTGTTTTTTTGTTTTCTGTTTTTTGCTTTCTTGCTTATTTTCCGGTGGTCTCTGTACATGGGTCTTTAAGAAATTGCAGTTATACACAGGTGCACACTTTGCATGCAGCCAGGTACCCAGATCCATTCAGAAATGGATCATAAATATCACCCCCCTGTTTCCACACGATTTGTTGTATCGCCTGAGCGGACTTCCCCTTGTTTGCTCCGTGTAAGGCGCGCCTCTTCCGTGGGACCCAGGGCTCCGGCCAGAAAGCACAGTCCTGTTGGGCTCTTTTACCTTTTGGAGAAAGAAAAGCTTATTCATCATTTCTCCTCCTTCAACTGGCTTATTCGAAAGCACTGTTGATGTTTATGATGAGTTTTTGTGGTTAATTGCTTGGCTTACATCGATAAGCTAGACCCGCTCACCCGGTGGCATTGCACTTTCCTGCTGGGTTCCTCTTCCCTTGCCCCAGGACAGTGCAAGTGGACTGGGGTCCACAAAGACTGCGCGCGTGTGCACGTGCCCGCGCCGGTGTGTGGGGTAACTTGACCACAGAACCACTGTCCATTCTGGGCCTCCTCTAGTCAGTGGGTGAAGCAAATGGTAGGGACCAGAAGGAGATGAATGGCAGGAATTCTGCCTGGCTGAATTGTGTTCTTAATTGTTGTTCAGATGAAGACTATATATGTGATACGCTTTTCTAGAGTTAAGGTAGCTTTATATCGTGTTGCATGTTTCTTTCCAGTCTTTTGCTTTAACGAAAAGCGGTAGATGATATGGAAACGGGCGGGACCGCGGGAGGTGCAGACATCGTGACTTACGATCACCGCTCTGAACGAACGTTCACCCTCGAATAGGACCAGTCTGCTGTTTAGCAGTTTCATAGTCTATACCTCATGCCGGGTAGTCACGTTTCCTTTCCGTGCAAGGTGCACACGTGAGCGAGGGGCTCTGGCAGTAGTGGGTGGTGCCAGTGTTGAAGCTGGGTACCTGGCTGCATGGAGTGGCCGCGGGGCGGGAGCCACCAGACAGTCTGTTAACACGAAGAGGGGATCCCCCCACGTCAGTTGACCTTGTCCTGCCAGCTGGTTTCAGATCAGTTTAGATCTTCCCTCAAAAGGAGTTAGGAACAACGGTTGTTTTTCAGAGACTTGGGGGCTTTGGAACTTTGGATAACGGACATGAACCTGCACTAGTACCCTTCTACGATACGTATGTTTCTAACGAACAGAAAAATTTGAGAAATTCAAGGCAAATGATAAGAGAGTTTAGCATTACCGAATTCCTCTGAAACCTGTTTGCCTTTTCTCTTTATTCAAATTTAAACATTTTTCTTTATTGGATGATTGATTGTCTTTATTTGTTTAGCTCTTATGAGCACGGACACGGAAATGGGTGTTGGTGGATAGACGTGCAGGTAAAGACAAGGAGGAAGTGCTGTGGGACACTAAGTGGTAAAGGTCTTTGCTATTTTAAGATGAAACACTGTAAGTGTAGCTGGCCATTTGCCTTGTAGCATTTACAGTTTTTTTAAAGTTCATTTATTAAACAATTTTTTTGGTTTATTTTTGAGAGAGAGGGAAAGCATGAGTGGGGGAGGGGCAGAGAGACTGGAAGACAGAGGATCTGAAGCGGGCTCTGCACTGACAGCACAGAGCCCAATGTGGGGCTTGAGCCCAGGAACTGTGAGATCATGACCTGAGTCAAAGTCAGATGCTTAGCCAGTTGAGCCACCCAGGTGCTCCACTTTATGTATTTATTTTGAGGGGGGGGGGAGGGAGAGAGAATCCCAAGCAGGCTCCACTGTGTCAGCACAGAGCCCGACGTGGGGCTCACGGACTGTGAGATCGTGGCCTGAGCTGAGATGAAGAGTTGGACGCTTAACTGCCTGAGGCACACAGGCGCCTCATGCTTTGGCATATTTTATAAAACAAAAACTTAGTAAGGGATATATTAATATTTTGATTGTAATTTATTGCCATGATCACCACAGTTACAGTTTGGGGCAAACAGAAGCAAAATTTACCATGTGTCAGAAATAAAGTTTGAAATACAGATCCTCCCCAAATGCATTTCTGATTTCATTTGTAAGTGTGTTGGTTAGAAGTCATGCATGCTTTCTTACAGAAATGAGTGTATAAATGGTGGGTAAGTTGTGAGGCCAGGCTAGATAAGCCTGGCTGAGCTATAATTGAAGGGTCAGAGTCCTGGTTCTGGAGGCAGCGAGCCAGTTGGTGTAAGACAGCTGGGGGAGGTAGGACCGGCCCCGCGCATCAGCTCTGTGTTCAGGCTGCTCGCCCGCAGTGTGCGGGCCCTCCCTGTACTCCCAGTCCCACGTCCTCCATCCTCTAATGCCTCCTTGGTACTGTGGCTCTGGTGTGGGACCTCTTGACTGCGCCCCCCTGCAATGAGTTCCAGTAGTTTCCAGTTAAAGATCTGGATTCCTTGTTTTTAAACGTTGGGAAAGCATCTGTCCTAGTCAACACAAGTAGTGGTTCTTAATTCCCGGAAGAAGGCGTGCTCCTCTGAGCAGATAGCCTCAAGTGTCCAGTGTCAGGCGGTGAGAGGGTGATGGCATCCGTGGGTGCGTGAGGAAGACGGATCTGTCAGGTCCTGTGCCGTGCTGGCACTGGAATTGGGACGACAAGTGATAAGCCCTGTCTTCAGGGAGCTTACATTCTAGTGGCAGGGGCACATGTGTACACATGCTAGTCCGTGGGACACAGGCAGCTGCAGCAGTGTCAGGCACGGAGGGAGTAATGAAATACCAGGAGGTGGCAGTTTCAACATCGGTAAAGGAAACGAAGCCCGAGCTCTGTTCTAGACCCGTGAGTCGTCATGCTCTGAGCTCTGCTGTCCCGGCCTCAGGACATTGCCCCCCGGGGCCCCACGGTGGAGGGACGGGTGTTAATCCGAGATCAGTGGGTAAAATAGTTCATGAGCTGATTGTCCTGAAGTCAGGAGCAGGTCGTAGTTTTCTTAGGCGGCGGGAGTTTCTTTCAAGAGAGTTTTAGTAGATGAAATCCTATGCCACAGTTCCAGGTACCTAACGTTTTGTTTGATTTTGACATGGGCAGTTTAATGGGCGGGGCTTCTGGGGAGGATCAGAAAGCAGCTTTCCAGTGAGCTGGAGAGCAGGGCTGCACTAGGGTGTTCAAACAGTCTGTGGTCACACCTGCGGAAATCAGTGTAGGAGCCTCTAGATCAACTAAGCCAAAGAGCTTTCGTTTTAATCGGATGGATGAAGCTGATTTTCCTGCGGTGCTCCTTACTCCACCTGGTTCTACCTGGGGGTGGATCGGGAAGAATGAAAGCAGCCTCCGGGTGGGTTACTTTGGGGGTGATCGCGTTGTTAAAATCCTTTCCTTTAATAGGCATAAAACTTAAACATGCTAAGACACCAGTTTTCCATGAGAAAAGGATTTTGGAATTTTATCTAGTTGGTTTACTTTTAGCTAAGGTAACTTGGGGGTCTGGAGCTGACAGTTGATAAAACTAGCTGGGTTAAATCAGACCTGCCTAGTTTTATTACTCTTCTAGCCAGAGCTAATTTTAATAATTAGGGTGAAGCGGCCCGTTTTGCAGTTCTGTTCTGTAAAGAGTGGTGGGTAGATAACGTGTTTCGGGGAAGTGTGGCCGCTCTGGGGGGACTAACTGGAACAACGAAGATACTTACATTCACAACAAAATTGAGCAGAGGACACAGAGATGTTCCCTTCTGCTCTCTGTGCCCCTCCCCACCCCCCACCACGGTCAGTATCCTGCATCAGATTATATTGGTTGTGATCGATGAGCCCGCATTGACACATCATCGTCACCCAAAGTCCGTAGCTGATGTTAGGGCTCGCATAACTGTTGGCACGTTCTGTAGGTTTTAACAAATACGTCATGACACCCCCCCCCCCCTTACAGTATAAAGAATAGTTTTACTGCCCTGAAAGTCTGTGGCCGTATTTTAGAAACCTGTCTTTTTTGGCTCTCCTGGAATAGTTTCTATCTGTACCCCATTTTCCCCTCAGTGGCTTTTTTTAGTTTCCGACTTGACCCAAGTAAGTAGTTTCTCAGTGTGGGGGAGCCTGGGTTCCTTGGTCTCTGTCATCGGGAGAGCCGCGGGCATCGGGAGGTGTCAAGGTGCACACATCCAGAATTCTGTCTTGAGCAGTTAGTGGCTCTTGGCAGCCGTCCAGGAGCCCGACACGACGCGATTCTAACGGGGCGGTTCTGCACACTTCCTCGCTGGTGCTCTGCTCCTCCAGTTGTCTTGCGACTGTTAACAGACGTGTTAAGAGACACTGGACATGGAGGTTACATCGTACTTCCTTCTCTAGGTCTCCCTTTTTGGTTTGACTCCTTGAAATTTCCCTCGTCCCCTCCTTTCCCGGCTGGGTCGGGTGGAAGGACATCTCGACCCAGGGATGGAGTAGGTGCTCTGCGGGTGATTTGCTTCCGAGCCTCTCCTGCGCCCTCACCCCTGCATGCCCCGAGGCTCCGCAGAGCTGCCCTCACCCTGTTGACCTGTCCTCGGCGACCTCAGTTTGGTACTTAGGGCCTAAACCCCTTCCTATAACTCCGTTTCTGTGGAAGGCTGTTGGGGATTCTACGGAGGGGGAAAAAATCCACGTGCTACCCCCTCCTCCCTCCAAACCAATGTAAAAATTCCTTTAAAAAATTAAGCTATTACAAATGTTCATTTATTTTTAAATATTATAGAAGTAATACATAATTAACTGTAAAAAAAAAATCAAACAATGCAGAATTGTACGGTTTTTATCCCCCAGGGGCAACTAATGTGAGGGTGAGGATTCTGCGGTTGCCTTAATTACAAAGGGTTGTTCACTCTTTCCCATTTAGAACTGAAGGGGAAGGCTGGGAATTCCATTTGATGTTGTTTTTTCTTCCTTATCTCTGCAGCTCCATCAGAAGTGTCACTAACCCCCGAGACCCCTTAAACAGTCCCGTTTCTGCCGGCACTTAAGTGCTTTCCATACTCTTGATGAGACGTGGTACTCGATCTTCAGCCAGCAGAGATTTATTGGATGTCTGTGATGTTGGAAACTCCTTGCTGGAGGCTGGGGAGGTGGATCAGCTATGCCCGCTCTTCTTAATGCACTTGCAGACATTCTGACATGCCCAGCAAGTGCTGGGAGTGCGAGGTGGTACTAATCAAAGTGGGTGAGAGGAAGGAAGCCTTCCTGGAGGAGGTGGCATTTGAGCATGTATCCGAGTAGTTCTTTCTAGTGGGTGAAGGGCATTCCAAGCAGATGGGGTCTTTTCATAGAATTGGCTGTAGTGTGGGGTAACCGGTGTAGATGAGTTAGAGTAACGTTTTTCCTTCCTTCCTAGCTAAGAAAATGGGAAAGAAAAGGCATTGGAAAGATTTCAGTTTGGAGTAGGATAAAAGTGCTAAAGAAGACAGGTGACATCTGGGGGTTTCGAGTCAGGTGGTGTCTCCTTAATGGATTGGATAATCCAGATTATCCAGAAGTGGCCTTAAAGTAGGTTAGGTGGCTTCTTCATTTATTTCTGATTTGCTTGGGGGACAGATAAGAAGGAGAGATTGGAAAACCTAGGTAGGTGTTGATTTCTGTAGGCTGGTCCCAGTGTATCACATATGTATACATTTTTGGAAGTTGAACTTAGTCTTGTTTCCTGATTCAGAAGGGTTTTTGTTTTGTTTTCTTTTAAATTGGGCTAAATACACACTGAGGACAGTAGCCTGTATAGATGGTTTCACTTTATGCTGCATGCTTACAGTCGGGGTTCTGGAAGTAAGCAAAAATACCATGCAAATGAGTGTTTTTACATTTTTTAAAAAAATGTTTATTTGGAGAGAGAGACAGTGTGAGCAGGGGAGGGGCAGAGAGAGAGGGAGTCAGAATCCCAAGCAGGCTCTGCACTGACAGTGCAGAGCCTGACATGGGGCTTGACCCCACAAACTGTGAGATGATGACCTGAGCCGAAACCAAGAGTTGGACGCCTAACCGACTGAGCCACCCAGGCGCCCCGAGTGTTTTTACTTCTGAGCCCAGAGCTTTGGGGTGTGTTCACCTGGGAGAAGGAAGGCTGTGACCATGACCTTTCCCAGGAGGCCAGTGTGTGAGGACTCTCAGGAGGATTTCAGCAGTGGTTACCAGTGGTTTATCTTTTGAGGACACACAACTATGGGACGGAGGCAGCTCCTATTTAAAAAAAAAGAAGAAGACGACACAAGGAAACTTTGGCCTTCTCTGAAGAGGCTTCTAGTTGGCAATGACCGTCAGCGTTAGCGATGTGTCATGACTTGGGGTGAGAACCGCTTTGAGGTTCGCTGCTGAGGCGGGACCCGCTGCTGTGACTTTTCCTGTAGAAAAGTCCAGATCATTAAGTTAAAGAGGTGTAAGGTGTGACTTCCTGCTCTGTGAGGTTACACCAGGCTTAGCAGGGAACAGTGGGTGGCATCAGGCTAATGCAGGAAGTTGATCGTCTTAGTTTGTGATTGGCAAAGATACTTTAACATGGTTGGGGTGAAAAATTCCCTTAACCCGAAAACTTTGGGTGTCACAGTGTGTGTCATCTGCACGGTCTCAGGGCGGGGTTGCTAGTGGAGTTGTGTTGGGGACAGTCCCATTGCAGAGGCCCCTGAATCGTGACCATTACGGTCCTAGCCCCGGCTAGCGACGGGGGAGGGGCGTCTCTGTTTATCATTACTTAGGGCTTAACCGAAAGATCCAGATGTGGATTGAAGGCCATGCAGTAGACTGAGTAGTTTTACTAAGTAGGTTAAGTAGTTCATTCATTTCTCATAGAGAAAGATGTGGCAGGAGGGGGCGTAGTGGCACGCGCACGTGGCTAGTGTGGGACTTGAGGAGAAACCCTCCGAACGGCTCAGCTCCTTGGCATCTGCATGATTTATCTTCCCATCTCCAGCCATTGGGTGAAGTTTACTGAGCGCCCGTCATCTGTGTTCCCACTACTGTTGCATGTAATTTTAGCATTTGTGACTCGGAAGGAAAACCCGAGTAAGGCTTCAGGTCAGACTAGAATGGGAACATGGGAGCATTTGTTATATACCAGTTTAAAAATTTTTTTTCATCTGTTATTCGCAGGAAATCTATAGTATGAACGCATTTGTCCTTTTACAGATGAATGAACTTAGGCCTGCAGAAACAAGTAGCTAGTAAGAGATGGAGATGGATTTGAAGCCACATACATCTGGCCATGGGCGCCATATTCTTTTCTTTCCACTATGCCGGGTTCTCTGGTGGACCGGCCTCCTGGTCTGGAGAGTTAGGGTTTTCAGTTGAGCTCTCAAGGGAGAAGGGAGAAATTGGTGATCCGGCCCCATTCATGGCATCACCTGCTCTGAGGGCCTAGCGATGGACTGCTCTGTGTGGCGAATAATTACAGTTTGGGATGGGTTTATTGGAGTATGTGGATGTGTGATTGACGCTGTGATATTGAGGTTTAGAAAAGGCTACTCGTATGTGTTATGCATTTTTTCCAGTTTGTCCAGTTGGTCAGAAAGAGTCAGTAATAAGGCCAAGGTTTCTGGGTAATTGCTGAACGTATCTGGGACCCTTGCAGAGAAAACGGTGATTCACAATTACGATTACACCTCCTCTTCTTCCCTCCCTCCCCACCCCTGTGGCAGATCTACGCAGGAATCACCGAAGAGGTGTCTTAGTACCAATCCTGGGAAGACAGCACACGCGCAGCACTCTGTTGACCTAACAAAAGATCTGTGTCTTTTAAATTTTTGCAATTAAGAAAAAAAAAAAAACGGGTAGGAAGAAGGGGCGCTGAGACACACGAAGAGTCATTCATGTGTTATGTCAGTTTTGAGTTGAGAAAATCCATCGTGTTGGCTTCTTGGAGCCTGCTGCTTGGTTCTGGACACCTTTTAGGAAGTGAGAAGTGGGAACTTGACTTTCCACGGTGGAGGGTGTACCACCTGCGTTTGGGGGATCGGAGCTACGAGGCCCTGTTGTGGGTGCTAATGAGGAAGATGAGCAGGCGGCCTGCTGACCTGTGGGTTGGTTGAAAGGAGGCCGAGGAGGGGGACGGCAGGCAGTCGGGTGGTGGGGGGAGGCCTTCGCGGCCCGTGAGCAATGGCGTTGGCCAGTGAACGGGAGAAAGCCTCTGGTCACCAGACTCTTGGCAAACTCAGCCCCTTTCCAGCAGTATCATCCGTAGTTTAAGCTTTTTGACAGGTCTGATAATTTTCATCATTAAAAGAAAGCAAAACCAAAAATATAAAAAGTCTTTTATGAAATGAATTATTCCAGGGGCACCTAGGTGGCTCAGTCGGTTAGGCGTCTGACTCTTGGTTTCGGCTCAGGTGCTGATTCTGCGTTTGTGAGTTCAAGCCCCACATTGGGCTTCGCGATGACAGTGCGGAGCCTGCTTGGGATTCTCTTTCTCTCTCTCTCTCTCTCTCTCTCTCTCTCTCTCTCTCTCTCTCTCTCTCTCTCTCAAAAAAATAAACTTAAAAAAAAAAAAAGAATTACTCCAGTGTTTGGTTTTTGTAACATTTAGTGGAAAGAAGGCACGTAGGCCTTCTTGGCCACAAAGGGTCTCAGGTGAGCCCTCTGAGATTGGGGCATCTCTGGTGGGAGACCCTGGTGTCACTGGACGAGGTGATCAGCACCCTGTGCAGGCCCACCCTTTATCAGGGTCCGTTGTGAAAGGGGCATCATACCCCTCACCCGGGCCCGCAGCCTCCCTCAGCCTTTGCTGCCGCCGGTACCGTGTTCTCTGCCTGAAAGTGAGGAGCCACTGTCCTTTAAACTGATCGGTTTCGTACATTGAAACTACTTCTCTCTTCTTCAGCGGAACCTAGAACGACAGAGATTTTTGAGGGGCGTATTGAATCACACCCGTTTGTTAAATTCCTGTGATTTTCCCCAATTTCCTTCAACTTCCAGGTTTCCGTTTTAGCTTCAGAAGAAACATTTTAATGCGCTTAAAGTAAAAGCAAATATAGCAGAAATTAAGTTTTCTTCTTTTGGGTAATTTATCTTTTTTAGTATTTTGGTTTTGTTTATTGGTTCTTATGGAGAGAATTGTTTAAGAGGAATAAAGTAATTACAGTGTTCGGTATAATACAATTCAGGATGTTTAATCTATTATATAGAAGCACATTTGCTGCTTTTAGCTTCTTGATTATTGTCCACATTGATTTAGGCTAATGGATTGGAGATGCCCGAAAACTGACCTTTCCCGACCGGCATGGTTTGAGCCAAGAATTCTGGACCATAAACTTAAAATGGCCCTAAAGTCAAGTCTGGGCTTAAAAAAATTCTTTTAGCTTATGTATGTGTTTGTCTGTATTCGTTACAAATGGAAATGTTACAACTCTGCTTTTTTCTTAGTATAAAGTTTTAAAATAAGCTCATTTGTTTAGGACTTGGGACAGTGCAGAAAAACCTCAAAAAAACCCATAAATATCCATTGTTAATATTTTAACGTACGTACTTCTGAAGTTCTTTTCTGTGAATGTACGTCACCCACCCGTCCCTCCACACACAACAGAAACAGAACCATTCTGTGTGTGCTGTTCTGTAATGCGCTTTTTTCCTATTAAACATTGGAATGTTTCTCCATGTCAGTAAATCGTTATTTCGAGTGGCTGCTTGGTATCTCATTGTAAGGCTGCAGATTAATTCCTGAAATTAATCCTACATTGATAACTGCTCAGGTAGCTTGCAATTAAAAAAAAAAAAGGGAAAATGCCAGTGACTATATGAATCTTTTCACTTATCCTTCGGATTCACTGGAAGAGGGACTTTCATTTAGTTCTTTTTTAAAAATTTTTAAATGTTTTTAAATGTTTTTATTTATTTTTGAGAGAGAGAGAGGGAGAGAAAGAGAGACAATGTGAGCAGGGGAGGGGCAGAGAGAGGGGGAGACACAGAATCCGAAGCAGGCTCCCGGCTCTGAGCTGTCAGCACACAGCCCAACGCAGGGCTCGAACCCACGAACCGTGAGATCACGCCCTGAGCCGAAGTCAGACACTTAACTGAGTGCCCCAGGCGCCCATATTGACTTCCATTTTTAGGTATGGTTCATGTATGTTGTTCTTCCCTAGCTAACACCTTCTCTGATCATGTGTGTCTTTTTAGCTCTTCATTTTCATGTGATTTCCGTTCCCTTTGTCATTGTTTGCAGCAGTCTTTTTCTGTGTTTAACGTGGATGTTTATTTGGGTAATGGCTTTTATTACCTTCAACTGTGGTGACTAGATTTTTTTTTTTTTTTTGAGAAAAAATAAAGGAGTGTTCTGATTTTCTTTAGTTTTTTTTTTTTTAACTTAATTTTAAATTCCAGTTAGTTACACACGGCGTTAGCTTCAGGGGTGCAGTGTAGTAACCCAGCACTTGCATGCATCACCCCCGTTTAGTTTTTGAGTCAAGTATTTGTCTGAAACGTTTCCCTTCTCCCTGGGGAGGTCCTCCTCTGTAAGGATGAGATATCATTTTCCTTCTGCCCTTTCTTTGCTTGTTGTGTCGCTTGATTCTGCCCCCTTTTCCTTTAGTGGCATTTCCGCCCGCCTCTCTGAGGGTTCCTGGGGCCCGGGAGACCCCTCTGAAGGGCAAGCTCAGCCCGGGCCTGCGGTCCTCCCAGGACCAGGGCCGGTGCAGGGACGCGGGAGCCCCCCCGGAGTGCCTGCCGTCCTGGGTGGGGCGCCCCTCCCGCCTCCACTCCACTCGCTCTCCCTCGGGGTGACGGCCTCCCCCCCACCTCCCGGCGGCCGCTGACTCAGCGGTGCAAAGCCGACTTCTGTCTCCGGCTGGGGAAGTGGGGATATGACCCTGGTCAGCCCGGCCCCCTGCGCAGGGTGGGGCCCTGCCGCCCCAGAATCCCGCCCGCAACCTTGGCCCCTGCCGTTCCTAGAAGAGCGCATCTCTTTGTCAGAAGCCGCGTCTTGCCCGGGGCCCCTCCTCTTCCCGCAGCTTGGCTCAGGTGTCCCCGTACTTGGCAGGCGTCTAGCGCTGTGGCTCTTCCCTAGTTTTATTGGAGGCGGGCTTCTCACGGCGTCCTTTCGTTACCGTCAGTGTGGATCGGAGCACAGCGGCATAACTGGCCTTTCGTGTCCCTTCTCTCTCTGGGAGTGTCCTTGCAGTTGTGTTATTAAGTCTTGGCTCCATCAGCATCATCGACCGTGAATTGGCGCCCAGGCAGTCACACTTGGCCAGGCTGCATGGTGTGCTGTTCTCCTCGGAGCACGGGAGCGGGGAGGACTCAGGGGGACCGGGGAGGACTCAGGGACCCAGGAGGGCTCAGGGGGACTCAGGAGGGAAGTGAAGCTTTTGTATAGCACGTGGTTTGTGTGGACTAGACAGCTGTGCGATGCCTGGGTCTCCCAGATATCCAGTAGGAAATGGCTCACTGTTTGGGTGACGTCCTTTAAAGATGTGCTTGTTAAAGCTTCCTTCCACAGTGTTTATTGATGACTGTTCTTTCTCGCTGGTGGGAGATGACGGTGTGTCCCTGTGGTTGGTTGGGATGACAGGAGCCCCTGGTGCTCCTCCTGACCCAGCGCCGTCCCCGTGACGGGAGTGCAGCAGCTTCTTTATGGAAGGGACCTCACGGAGGTTACGTCCTTGACTGCAGGCAGAGAATTGAAGAAATACTGCAAAGAAGATAATTTTAAGGAGAAACTTACCATTGGTGCAAGGTCTGGAATCTTTCTATGTCAGAAGCAAATCCTTTTCTGGGCATCCCCTTTACTTTTTTATTTTATTTTATTTTTAAGTTTATTCATTTTTTGAGAGAGACAGAGTGTGAGCAGGGGAGGGGGCAGAGAGAGAGGGAGACACAGAATCGGAAGGAGGCTCCAGGCTCCGAGCTGTCAGCACAGAGCCCGACGCGAGGCTCGAACTCACAAACTGTGAGATCATGACCTGAGCTGAAGTTGGGTGCTTATCTGACTGAGCCACCCAGGTGCCCCAAAACCTGAGTATTTATTAATCTCAGCCATGTGAGATTTTAAAAAAATTTACTTATTTAGAGAGAACGAAAGAGCAGGGGAGGGGGAGAGAGAATCCCAAGCAGGCTCCGCACTGTCAGTGCAGAGCCTAAACTCACAAACCACGAAATGATGACCTGAGCGGAAGACAAGAGTTGGACACCTAACCGACTGAGCCACCCAGTCACCCCTCATCCATATGAGATTTAATGTGTCTAAGACGTCATCTGTATGAGGGGTGTGCGGGATTACTGTGTTACAGTTGAATTGAGCCCAGAATCTGTGAGGTGGGCTCGATTTTAGTTACTGTCAATACAGTGCAGGGTGGAGGGTGGAGGAAGTTGGAACCAGCCTCCTTCTCGTAGAGATTGTTTCTCAGACTGTGCCAAGGACGAGTGTGTTGTCTTTTGTCAGACTTGCTGCCCTTACCTGCCAGACACTGGAGGGTTGGCTGGGAGCGGTCCTTGCTCAGCAGGATCGATTTAGGTTTGCCTCCCCTCCGGAAGGTTGCTTGTTGAAGTCCCCGTTTCTAATACTGGAGAATGGCTGGCGGACCGGTCTGCACTGGGGTTGGTGGAACGTGGTGCCAGAAACTATTAAATCATGAATGAGAGTTGATGACTTTGTCCAGAAAATAGTGCAGTTTTGTGAACGACCTTAGCCTTCATGGTGGGATACGTGGCCTATGATTGGAGGAAATTAACTCATTGAATCTTTACTTCCTCAAAAGATAAGGAAACCACAACACAAAGGTTAGGTCTGAGTCGCCCAAGATGATTAGGCAAATCTGTGGTAGGGGCAGGCTCTGAACGAGTTTGTCTCAAAAGCCTACACCCTTAATTAACCACTACACTTCACACACACACACACACACACACACGCGCGCGCGCGCGCGAGGATGTATATTGTATTTCTCCGTTTGACAACAGATCCTGGTATTACATGGTGGGAAGTACATGAATTCCACGCCGTGTGGGATACACTAAGCAATACGTTTTTACTCACTTCTGCACTAGTTTTGCTACAGCACTGGTTGAGAAAGAAAATCGTGCATTTCAAAGCAAGGTTAATGTCATTCTTCCTTAATAATTAGGGTCTTTTGAAACAGCGCCTTCTTGGGGACTGATTGCTCAGGAGGCAGATAAAAATGGAGCAGAGCACGAGTGAGTCCACAGCTCACTTTAGCGCGTTGCTTGCTGCATTTAATCTTCTTGGGACAGTATCTGGTGTGTTTATTTACACGGCTGCTTCTAAGTCAAAAATAAATCTGTCCCGAAAGAAGTTAAGAATTTATTTTAAATTCGATTGTAAGTTCCCTGAACCGTCATCTTTTCCGAATCTGATACTAAAGATCATGCTCGCTCTTCTCTACTTAACAATCCCGGAAGGTTTCATCATAATGCCGTAATGCAAACATAAGAAAACCTCTTTTTCTTTTTTTCTTTTCTTTTTTGAGAGAGAGAGAGTGCGTGCGTGTGAGCAGGGGAGGGGCAGAGACGGGGGGGGGGGGGGCGGGGAGCGGCAGACAGAGGATCCGAGGCGGGCTCTGTGCTGACACCAGAGAGCCCAACGTGGGGCTCGAACTCACAAACCCGTGAGATCATGACTTAAGCCGAAGTCAGACACTTAACTTCCTGAGCCACCCAGGCGCCAAAATCTCTTTTTCTTTGTGAGCTTGGGAACAGAGACCCACACTGCTCTTCCAACCTAGAGTTGGTCAGGATCCATCTTGAGGTGTTGGGGTCACTTTTGAGCCGCTTGCAGCTTCATGGATAGATAGCCTTGCTCTGTGGCCCTTGTATTTGGGGGCAGATTGGGTGGAAGGGTAGACAGCCGTGTGACGTCTTGGTGGATCTGTGGAAGCTATGGAAAAACCCAAGACCGTTATGTTTTCCAAAAAACCCTTCGAGGACATCGTGGCGCTCCCCGCATGCCAGGCGGTGCGCGGGATGAGGGCAGGTGAACCGTGTGAGGTCCCTGCCCCGTAGACCTCACGGTCCCTGGGGGACACACGAATACAGGTGCGCAGCGTGTGATGTGTCCGTGGGATGGTGTTGTGTTGTATTGGACGACAAAACGTACTCCCTCGGGTGTCCCGTTCGGCAACTTTTAGGAACTTTCCCAAGCGGTGCAGCCCTCCCGGCAGCTCCGTATAGAACCTTGTCCTCTCCCCACTGTGACCCCTCGTGCTCATTTGACAGTTGACCTCTGTTCCCACCAGCCCTAATCTCCTTCGTCTCCCATCGCTTTGCCTTTTCCGGACACTTCATGGGAACGAATTCATATGGTCTGTGGTCTCTTGTGACTGTCTCCTTTCATTTAGCACGTTTTTGAGGTCCGTGGTGTGGCATGTGTCAGCAGCTTGGTCCCTTTTGTTGCCGAATAGTGTCCCGTTGAATGGATGCGCCTCACTGTGTCTGTCCCTTGATGGACATCTAAGTGGTTTCCAGCGTTCCAGTGAACAGTCGCGTGTATGGCTTTGTGTGGACCCTTAGGTTTCCGCTTCTCTTGGGAGTGGAACTGCGGGGCTGTACGGCGGGCTTATGTTTAATGTTTTGAGAAGCCGCCAAACTACTTTCTGAAGTGGCCGCACCATTTTATATCCATCTGGCAATTTAATGTAGGAAGGGGTGACCTATTTTTAATAGATTTAATAGATTGGCCAGTATATCCAGTGTACGAACATTGATACTGTTCCATCAATGTGGCAGAATGGAGGAAAGCAACAAACAAGTTGTTACAGTGTTTACCCTTTTGGAGGCATTTTAGGTTGTAACCCTCTGTGCCCGCCTCTTGAAGAGGTTGTGCCTCTGGGCAGCGTGATTGTGATCCGAGCAGAAATTGAGGGGCGCCTGGGTGGCTCAGCTGGTTAAGCGTACCACTCTTGATTTCGGCTCAGCTCATGATCTCATGGCTTGTGGGTTCGAGCCCCGCATCAGGCTCCGCGCTGACAGCTCAGAGCCTGGAGCCTGCTTGGAATCCTCTCTCCGCCTCTCTCTTTGCCCCTCCCCGCTCGTGCTCTCTCTCAACATAAATAAATAAACATTCAAAAAAGAATGGAGATTGAGAACAGTGTGCCAGGTGGACTGCAGGCTGAGTTAATATAAACAGCTTGTCCTTTCTGTTTCGGTTGGTGGGTGTGGGGATCTGTGGGGTAACCCTTTCTGTAAGTTCTAGTTTCTACAGCTTTCCTTTCGGTCATCCCCCAGCCCTGGCCGCCTGCGTCTCCTCATTCAGTTTTCCTTCTGATGCCGTCCGGAAGTTGTGACAGCCTTCGGTAGGACAGAACGAAGTCATATCTTTACTGTGGTTTCCTCAGTGCTGATGAGTGTTTTCACCTCACTTCGGGTCTGATGAAGGAGCAAGATGGGAGGGCGGGCAGGGGCTGTGTGGGAGGGACGAAAGGTGGACAGAGGATGACACAGGGCAGAAAATGAATACGATGAGCTAACATCTCTGCTCTGGAGCCCAAGGTCAACCGGATAAAGGATGAGAACTATCACCTGGGCCAGACACTGTTTTCTTTACTAAAACCTGAAGTCTGATGTGGTCCTCCGGAAGGAGATTCTGGAAGTGATGAGGGTTTGCCGCATCCCCATGGATTAGTGACATTGACGAGGGGCGACGGAAAGCACGTATCCAATGTGATGCTGGGAAACCAGGATGCAGGCTGCCAGTCAAGTCTGCACGGTGGGGCCTG
This sequence comes from Cryptoprocta ferox, assembly GCA_028646485.1. Lineage (NCBI taxonomy): Eukaryota > Metazoa > Chordata > Mammalia > Carnivora > Eupleridae > Cryptoprocta > Cryptoprocta ferox. The sequence goes on along the minus strand of CM053574.1, from coordinate 121,015,977 downwards.
CTGGCTGCGAGCCTGAGCTGAGCCTTGAACCGGGCGGTGGAGGGATGCTGTTGGCTGCCCCACACGGCCCGGTACCAGGTCCCTTCGTGATTAACCCGGCTAACCTCCCACCGCCCCCGATGCGGGGGCTTTTATCGTCCCCATTTACAGAAGAGGAAACAGAGGTCCACAGCCGCTCAGCAGCTTGTCCAGGGTCCCTCCTTGGCGCCGGCGAGCACATCCAGGGTCAGGCCCCACGGGCCGTTAGCCGCTGTCGGGATGCGAGGCAGTGGAAACGGACCCAGCTGAGGACGAGACACAGTATTGCTCCTTCTTGCTCCCTGTTGAACATTCCCCGGAAGGAGTGCAGAGCAGAGAGCTTCCCGCCCGAAAGCACCGACCGGCTCAGCCGTTAGCACGGAAGCTGGGCGCACGCCGCTGCCACGTGGCCAGGGAGGCCGGGCCCCCGGGCGCGCGTCAGCCGCTCTTGTCATTTAGGGGGGTCTGTCTGCCACCCCTCTGCTGGGCACCAGCTGTGGCCTCAAGACCCCTAGGCTGTGCGTTGCTTTCCCCGTTGAATTCATGCAGCGGACTCGTCGGGGGTCTGCTGCGTGCCGGGCACTGGGCTGCCGTGACTGCGTCCTGTCGCTGGGAGGCCGTTACGAACTCACGGCGCTGTCCCGAGCGGACCGTGCATGGGAGCAGAGGGGACAGCTGGCCCAGGGCGGAGAGGCCTCACGTAGATTGAAGGCGTCTGTGTTTGTTACTAGAGGGTGTTTGAAGACGGGTAGTTCCTTCCCCTTCTCAACAGTCGTACCCGAGAGGCCTGTGTCACTGGGACCGCGCCTGGGGACCACAGCCCAAAGAGATGGCCGTGAGTGGCACTAACTATAAAAATAAATGTCCTTAACAGGTAGCCTGCTGTATCTGAGGTGGGTTTTTAGGGGTCACGGTGCAGGGCAGTGGAACTTTGGGGTTAGCGCTAAACGCTACCCCTCTGGCTCTGGGAGCACAAACCTTGGGGCCCTGTTGTCCCGCCTGTAGAGGTACTTTCAGAGGAGGCGCGGTGGGGAGGGGAGACGGGGAACGATGTTCCAGGTGCTCACAGATCACGAGTCTCCCCTTCTTTGCCTTCGGGAGGCTGGAGGACCAGTGATGGGGCATGGCAGTGAGGAGATGGGAGGGTGGGTGTTTCTTGGTTCTGTTGAGGGCGCATGGAAGTCATTTCTGAGTCACAGCTTCTGTCCTGCACTGGGAGTGTACACTGGGCGGTAGATAAAGTCTTCTGTATTAACTATTTTGGCGGTCTAGCGTGGGGATGGGCGGACTACTGCTGCCCTTGGCCCAGTAAAAAAAGATTCTTTTAATGTTTATTTTTGAGAGAGAACGAGAATATGGGGGAGGGGCAGAGAGAGAGAGGGAGACACAGAATCCGAAGCAGGTTCCAGGCTCTGAGCTGTCAGCACAGAGCCTGATGTGGGGGCTTGAACCCATGAACTGTGAGGTCACGACCTGAGCCGAAGTCGGATGCTCAATTGACTGAGCCACCCAGGCGCCCCCCACTCCTCTTGGCCCATTTTTGTCAGCTCCTGAGCCAAGATGGTTTTTACATTTTTTTAAAAGAGTTGTTTAAAGAAAGATGGAGAAGAGGAACATGCAGCAGAGACTGTTTGGTGTCCGAAGCTGAGGTCTCCACCGGCTGTCTCCTCCTGGAAACGGTTTGCTGCGCCTGCTCTAGCAGCAAGCCGCCAGCCATCGGGGCCTGAACCCGCCCAGGGTCCCACAGGACAGCTGAGCGGACGGTTGTCTCAGCGGTGGAGTGGGGGCAGCAGGGCTTCTGAGACACCATGGGAGGTTGGCCAGCACGAATGCACCCTCTGTCGCCCTTGGCACCCCTCGCGGGGCTCGCAGAACGCCCGGCGATACCTTCTGTCCCCCTGGCGGGCAGGATGCCTGCATTCCTTCCTCTTTGCCTTAGCATTTTGTATCTCATCCATTTCCCCCTTCATGCCTCTCTCTAAAAGCTGAGGATTTTCAGGTAAGAGGAAATGTGCTTATTGATCGAAATATAAATACACCAAAACTATTTGATCTGATTTTTGGACCCGTCCCTGACGCTCGTTACCGCAAATCTTCTGTAAAAATACCAGCAGGGGAGTTCACCGCGGGGAACTGGAGGTGGCATCGGGTCGCGCTCCTGCTGATTGCAGCACTCCGCTGTGATGACCCGAGGGCACACCTTGCCCTTGCTGGGTCCTCTCAGCCAGGCATCCCGCCAGCGTGCGCGTTCCCATGCGGAGGATGACCCTTGATGCACAGATGGCGGGGCTCAAGCCCCTTATTAGCGGCGGGGGACCGCGCACAAGTGACTTCCCTTCAGCACCCGAGTGCTCTCAGCTGTGTCACGAGGATCGGGTTCTCTTTCTCCCGGGCTGGTTGTGCGGTCTGGAAAGGCACAGTTGGGGGGACCGCGTGGCACAGCGCCTGGGAGTGGGGGAGCTTTGGAAACGGGAGGGGCCGTTGTTGGTCAGGGCTTACTGTAGTAGGGAACGGTCAGAGTCCTTTCCGTGGCCCGTTTGCTCGTGTTGGTTTTAACAAAGGAGGTGCCAGCGCTCATTTCTCAGTGAGCTCTAGAGCGTTTATTTGGAATGCGTTCTGTGTTTCTCCTCGAGTGCTTGCCCAGCAAAGCTGCCCTGATTTCAGTCTCTGCCTGGGTGTCTGGGCCCCGCTCACCGTCCCAGAGGAGCCCCAGGCCGTCATCGGTCAGCAGGGAGCCTTGTGTGGGAGAAAAGTCTACGGCAACGCCTGGAGGGGGTCAGAGGTTCGCTCTGTGGGGGCTCTGGGGCATAGAGATGCTCATCGGGGCGGGGCTGGCACGGAGATTTGTGACCCGGGCCCTCATGTCCTCGGCTCCCTCTGCGGTCAGTGTCCGTGTGGTCCGGGGGGGTGCAGATGAGCTTTTGGCCCCGGCCAGGCGGTCAGAGCCTCAGACTCTTTTGCTCAGTCTGCGCTGAGAAGGAGATCGAGCCCAAGTGGTCTTTTCGGCCTGCTTGCCCTCCCTTTCCTTAAGGTGGCGTCTCCTTGAGGTCTGACCCCACAGAGCTTCAGACAGTGTTTTCCTAAGGTAAGGGACCGGTGAGGGGGAGCGGGGGGGGATTTATTAGGTACTGAGGACAAAACAGTAAATTCAACTAGGTGGTGCATTCCGCCATTTATAATGTTTTTTTTAAAAAAAAACTTGTATTTACGTTTTAAAAACTTAAGCAGTTTCTGGGGCATCTGAGTGGCTCAGTCGGTTAAGCTGCCGACTTCGGCTCAGGTCATGATCTCACGGTTTGTGGGTTTGAGCCCCGCATCAGTCTCTGTGCTGACACCTCAGAGCCTGGAGCCTGCTTCACATTCTGTGTCTCTCTCTCTCTGCTCCTCTCCCACTCCTGCTCTGTCACTCTCTCAAAATTAAATAAACATTAAAAAAATTAAAAAAAAAACAAAAAATACTTAAGCAGTTTCTACCTTAAACAAACATCCATTTGAAGAAGAGTAGGTCCTTGGAACTAGGATTCCCTCGCACTCGGTGGTACCGTAGGCCTAGACATCAAAATCGTAGGGTTTAGCATCTCTTTTTCTCTGTTTTCTTATCTTGCCAGACACTGTAGCATATTTGCTCGGTCGGTTTCTTTTAGAATATGGGGTTTTTTGCAGGGTTGAAACGAAGCGTGCAGAATGGGGGAGAAGCGTTTCCCAAGCAGGGTTGTGGGGTCGTGGGGTTGTTGCGATGGCTTCAGGGAGCCCAGGTGGAGAAAGCCGGGGCTCCCGCCGAGAGAAGGAGGTTCTCTGCTCTGTTCCTGGAGCGTCTCCTGTGCGGGTTCATTGTTGTTTCTGCATAAACCTGGGACTCAGGCCTCCGACCACAAGATGGTCTTTCATCAATTAGCCAGGAATGAGACTTCTCTTCTTACGAGGATTGGAAAACTCTGTCCATTCTTTGGGCTGATCGAAGCCATTTGCTGTCTAAAAGGTCTTTGTGTGCTGAATAAAGGTTTTTATTTCGGAGACCTTAAATTAACCGGCTAGTCAGTACACAGAACACCCTTTGGGGCCACAGGTGGGGAAGGGGTTGGCAGGGTCGGCTAGTGACTAGGAGGCTGAAGTCCGTGGAGGCTGGGGGGCAGGGGGTGGAGAAGACTGAAAAGCTGAGCCTTGGCGAGACAGCCCCGCCCTGGTCGCGCCCCTTGTCACACTGATGTGATTGCTTCCCCGGGTGGGGAAAAGCAGGTGAGCGAGATGAAAGTTCTCTAGGCGCTCCTTGTGCGGTCCCCGCCCCAGACCACTGGTTCTCAGCCTTGGGTGCACGGTGGAACCTTCTAGGGAGCTTAACATCTACTGGAGCTGGGGTCCCCTCCCCAGAGATTTGGATTTCGTGGTCCTCGGCTGGGATCCTCACCCCCACGCAGCGGGAGGGCCACTGCCTGTGACTCACGTGGGCTGGCAGGGCCAGGGGGCGGCTGTGGTCTTCATGCCCTTCCCCACCCGCTCTCCTGGCCCTGTGTATGGTCGGTGTGGCCTTTGCTCCCTTCCGAAGGATGTTGAGGCCATCCTGGACCCCACTGGGTGGTGAGCCGTTCCTTCTGGCCACAACCTGTTAAGTAGGACGCCGTTGTGCAAATTTATCCTTTCTCCTGCAGAGGAGCCTGGTGTCCTGAATCAGTGTTGGGTTTGAAAACCAGAGCCCTGACCGGAGACTTCCTTAAAATTTCCCTCATTCTCTTGGCGTCAGAACGCGGCGAGGGGTGGCTGCAGGCAGATGCCCTGTGATATGATTGTGGGGGGGGGGGGGTAACGTACTAATGTGTGACGATTGGGTTCCCTGAACCAGGACACCCTTCCAAGCAGTGCGTGGGGGGCTTCCCCGGCAAGGGAGCAGGCCGGGCGCTCACCTCTGAGTTTCTTTGCTGCTTCCATTCCCAGAATCGAAATGGGATTCAGACACCGCAGAGATATCTGGTGACAGGATTTCTGGGAAAATACTCATGAAGAGGCATTGGCTTTTTGGGGGTGTTTTTTTGGGGGGGGAGAGGGGGATTATAGATGTTATAGAGGCTTTGTATGTTTATATTCCTGTATGGATTTCATTAAAAGGGCAGCTTTTATTTTTTTTTAGAAGGGGAGTCATGGGAAAGGCCCCAATAAAGAATGAGCTTTAAACTTGATACAAGGGAGAAAGCCCTTGCAGGTTAATGGGCTTGACTAGACAGATTCACACATCTTACTCCCAGTGCAGAAGACCTCTTGAAATGTAACAGATTAATCTGAGGAGACGGGTATTCAGGGCATTTTATTTGCTGGCAATTAGCTTTAAGATGTCTTATTTATGAGAAGACTTTGTACTAAAAACTAGGCATGTAGAGTTAAGCCATACTTAAACACGACCGTTTTTAAATCTCTCTCTGGGCCCGTGTTGCGTGGTGTTAATAAGGGGTATGTTTTCAGTAAGGGTTTTGGCCAGCGTTTCAGTGATTTCCAAAAACGTCTCCAAAATTGAGTGTTGTCAGGATGACCTCACTCGTTCTTAGATGGGCTTGCTGACTGTCCACACAAGCTCCAGCAAGGGTAGCAGTCAGCTACCCTTTCTCTCTCTCTTACTTAGGCTCTTTTCATCCTCTGACACAACGGTGAGGTCATAGGTGCCTGAGGCATCACTGTGCCCTTTTACTGAGAAGTGAAGAACTTGCTCAAGGTCATGGAGTAGCATTGCCGCAGGGGGACCGGCCCCGTTTCTTGATTCTTCGTTTTGTGCTCTCGGTATTTTGCCGCCAGAGCTTGGGAGGCAGGGATGGACGTGCTCAAACTTTGGAATCAGGTGGCTTGAGTTCCTGTTCAGGGCTTGTCACACCCTGTGTCCTTGGCCAGATCACGTGACCGCTGTTCACCGGTGGGGATACCTCCTTCAGGGTTGGGCGCTTAATTTTTATTTAAAAATTTTTAAAATTTATTAGAAAGAGGGGGTGGGTGGGACAGAGGATCTGAAGCAGGCTTCACGCTGACAGCAGCGACCCTGGTGTGGGGCTTGAACTCAAGAACTCATGAACCACAAGGTCATGACCTGAGCCGAAGTTGGACGCTCAACCAACGGAGCCACCTGGGCACCGCAGAGCGAGTGCTTAATCTTCTTAGGGCTTCGTTCCGCCCAGGCCACATCCCAAGACCACAGTTTCACAGCCACAGCCTGGGAGCAGCTTTCACCTGATCTGTGAAATGGGTGGAGGCCAGGACCTCGGGGAATCTGGTTCCTCTGCGGGTGTCAGAATGTGTTCGAATCTTGTGCAGATTGTTTTGCAGGACAGTCTCTTAGGTTCAAGTTTCTGCTCAGGAACCGTTAGGAGAATGTCTCCTAAATTGTCTGAAGGTAGGTCTCTGTCGGGAGCCACATGAACCTGTTGACAAGCTCCCTGGGCATGCTGTGCCCCCCCCCCCCCGGGGGCAGTGCCTCTTGCGTCCTTCCTGCATTGTGGTAATTCTCCTTTTCCATGTAAAGTTGCTTACGCTCATCTAACTTCGAGTCCCTTCTCCTGAGACTGCCTGTGGAGCAGAGCCAGCTTCTCGGGTGTCCATTTTACGGGATTTAGTAGCCACCATTGTAGGGAACTTAAGGTCTTAGAAGGTTCTCATTGTTTATAGTGCCTAGCATCATTTCTTAGATCTTAGAGCCTTTTAATGCTTATTTTGTTTAAAAATTTTTTTAATTTTAAAATTTTAAAAAATTTTAATTTAATTCGTTTTTGAGAGAGAGAGAGCGCACCCGCGTGAGCACGCGCAAACACAGGCGGGGAAGGGGCAGAGAGCGAGGGGGACACAGAAACTGAAGCAGGTTCCAGGCTCTGAGCTGTCAGCACAGAGCCCGACGTGGGGCTTGAACCCATGAACTGTGAGATCATGACCTGACCCAAGTCAGATGCTACTGAGCCACCTAGGCACCCTTTTAATGTTTATTTTTATTTTTATTTTTTTGAGAGAGAGAGAGAGAGAGAGAGAAAGAGATTGTGAGTGGGGGAAGGGCAGAGAGAGGGGGGAGACAGAGAATCCCAGGAGGCTCTGCACCGTCAGTGCAGAGCCCGATGGCGGAGGCTCGAACTCACAGATCGGTGAAATCATGACCTGAGCTGAAATGAGGAGTTGGACTACACTTAACTGACTGAGCCACCCAGGCATCCATTTCCCCAGAGCCTTGTAATTCAAGGTGGTGACATGGCATCAGAGACCGCGTGATGCCGCACCCCTCAGGCGGCTGGACCCTCTGCCCTCCGTGGTCAGTGGTTCACTGACCTGCAGCACGTGTGGCCTCCACCACATGTGGCCTCCGGAGGGCTGGCCTCACACCTTAGGACTAATGCAGACGTTTCCTTCTGTCTTTCTGACCGTTCTCCCTCAGGCCTCCTAGAGTCCCCTCGTCCCTTTCCTGAAGGAGGAGGGGACTCGTTATTTGAGTTGATTTTAGGATAGTGCGGTGGGCTGTGCCCTGGTCTGTGAGGAGGTGATCTGGGCTTTACTTCTGTCTCTAGGTCAAGTGAAAGGCCTCTAAGAAACTACTGAGTCGTGACCAAGTATTGTCAGAAAGAGTAGCTTGGCAGCAGCTCTACCCCAAATCACTACCACAAAAGTTAGTTTCTGTTAAGTACTTACTGTTTAACATAAGTCATATAAGGAGTTTTCCTTAGGTTCTTTTTTCAACCTAAAAAAAGTAGGAGTATTGCCCCATTTTACAGATGTGGAGACAGGCTTGGGTGGTCGGTAACTTGCTAGTCACTTGGCAGAGCAGAGATCTGAACTCCTGTGTTTGGCCTCACAAGTGCTTCTGGCCCCCTAGAAACCATAGTTTTTGGCAGATAATTTATGTATCGAGAAGGACAGTATCGAATGCCTGTCCGGTCATTTATCTCGGGTCTCCTCTCTCCACATCTTCGATAGCTACTGCCCCCCCCCAGGGAGATTTTGCAGAATGAGAGCAAAGCAGCTGTTCGGCGCACACCGGGTGTGTTTTTGGTGCCTCCACTTTCCTTGCCTCCTCCCTGTAACGCTCTGGATTTGGCCTGGGCTTTTCGAGTGTTTGAGCGGGTCTGAGGCTGCTTTCTGAGCAAGTTCGGATGTTGTCTTGCTGCTCACCTCTTGGCTGGGTTAGGTTGGCAGGATTATAAGATCCATTCGTTAGCGGTTGATCACCATCTTGAGCGGGGAAACAACCTGTAAAATGTTGTTAATACAGTTTTCAACCCACAGCATAGAAAAAAGGTGCTCCCCGGACAAGGAGACTGGAGCCGCTGCCTTTTGCTCGAGGGAGCGGTCAGGTTTGAGTAGCACAAAGCAGCGAATGGGAGTGTCCTGCCTAGAACCCCGAAATGACTGTGGCCTCTCTGGGGCACGAGGAGGAAGGGGTAGAAAGATGCAAAGTTGAGACTGGGCTTTTTTTTTCTTCAAATATTTTAAGAATTTGTAGTAACTTTATTTTTAAGTTGTTTAAGACTGGCAAGAAGTTGCGAAAAACGCTGTGTAGTCCGGTTCGTACCCTTCAGCTGGCTTTCCCCGGTGACCGTATCTGCGGGCACAAACCCGGTCAGCTGTTGGCACAGGGCTGCTCACTGGGGTGCACACCTAATGCGGGCCCGCTGCACCGGGGTTTGCTCGGACTAATTTTGGGGGCGTGTAGTTCTGGGAAGTTTTATCACCACAGTCGCGATGCAGGCCTGGTGCATCGCCGCAGAGAATCTGCCTGTCACCTCTCCCCCAGCAGCCCCGCAGCGGTTCTCCGTCGCTCTCAGTCCTGTCACTTCCGAGAACGTGCCGCACGTGGCCTCAGGCCGCAGCCCCTGGTGCTTGTGGACCGCGTTGAGAAGAGGGGGACGGGAGGAGCAGTGGGCGTGGGGCAGAAGGAGGGCCGAGGAAGGCGCTGTGGGGTTTAGATTTCACAGCTGAGTGTGACTTCAGTCTCCAGATGACGCGATGTCGCCAGCTGTTCTAAGCAGCGAAGGAAACCCGTGGGCGTTGAGGCTAAAATCCGCCAGCAGGTGTTGGAAGGTCCCGTGGTGGGTCCGTGGGGGGCGCACCTGCCGGAGTCAGGCAGGGGGCTCTGCCCGGAGAGACGGTTCAGAAGGGTGATGGGGATGATTTGGAGGCGGGGATGGGAGTGGACCCAGGGTGCCGGATTTGCAGCTTTGGAAACGGTAGACGTGGCATTGGAGCCCGGGGTGGCGGAGCCGGGCAGACAGGGAAGGAAAGTGACGGCGAGCAACCAGGGCGGAGGCAAGCTGGGGGCGGGGTGCATCTGGTGGGCACGTAGGTGCAGCTGTGTGCCCGTCGGCTGCCTTGGTGGCTGCCCGGGGTGGTGGCGGGGGGGACGGGATTCCGAGGCCGAGCTCAGCTGTGGGACGGATGCTTGGCCCAGTCCGGAGGCGGGGACGGGACACGCCTGCCACGAACTCCCCCCCGCCTCAATCCAGCGTTCTCTCTGTCGCTGCAGGAGCAGCAGGGTGACAAGGTGCAAGTGTTCGAACGCATCAAACTTGGCTCCTTTTTCTCCTGGAGAAACAAAGGGAAAAGCTTGGCTTTGACCCAGAGCGGTGTAGTATGGCGCGGCCGTGCGGGCGGCACATCTAAAGCCAAGGAGCTTTGAGAGTTGATTAGTGATGCCAGATGCATGTTTCGTTGCCAGAAACCATCCAGATAAAACAGCAATAGCTATTCAGGTTTAAAAATACAAAATACTTGTCATCATAGAACTATTTTAATGAATCCTCTCGGGATTATGAAATTCAGTGAATTGTTGCTGAAGCCTGAGCTCCAGAAGGACACAGCCCTGCAGTTTCCCAGAGTCCTGGAGTGGGGAGGACGTTGCCCATGTGGGCTTTCTTTCCAGAAGGATCTCGAAGGTGCCGGTGGCCTGCCCGCACTGTGTGCTGTGGCAGCGCGACGCTATTGTGCACGCGTTTGTTACAAGCTGGGGCTGGTAGGAGATCCCCTCTTTTGGGGTAGCCGGTCACCCAGAAACTTCTAGAACTTAATCAGTGAGAAAGCTCTGTGAGAGTGATGATTCTGGATTCACCTGGGGCTCTTTCCCCTGTGGCTTTTTGGCTCTGTGGCTCTTCCCGCAGTCCTTGAGCCTAAAGGTTTTCCGGGCTTGTGGGGGTAGGGCTTTGGGGCATTTTTAGAGTCCAGACTTGTGCCCGAGGCTTGCATCTGAGAGAATGTGTCCTTCCAGTTACTTTGGCCTGTTCTTAGGGATCCTGACCTGGATATGATGACGTATAACCAATGCTCTGGTTTCCCCAGGTCTTGTAATTAAGAAGAGGCAAGCCGGGGCGTGAGTGCACGGGAAGGTCCAGGATTTAGCTAAGGGTTAGTGAGACAGGCGGCCTGGTGTTGGTAGGAAGAAAGGGTGATGGGCAAGAGAATAAAGCGGCCAGAAGTGGAATCCAGGTATCATTTTCTGGACGTTTCTGGACGTAGCAGTGGAGGTTTCATGGGGGCTGGAGAGCCGGGACTGGAGAAGGGCCCTCAGTGCCTGGAGGAGGCCTCACAACCTCCTCGAGTTACAGTAGTGCTTTTATCTGGAGATGCTGTCATTTCTGCTGTTACTTTTCCGTCCCCTTGAGCCCTCACTCAGAGGAGGAAACAAAGGCTGGTAGATGCTGAGCAGCTAATGGGGTCCTCGAGTTTCGTAGACGGCAGAGTGAGATGCATGTTCTTCCATCAGGAGAAGCCTCCCTCCCTTCGTTGCCTCAGAACGAGGGTCCCTGGGTCAGCAGCGTGGTTGGCGATTTGCGAGGGGCGCACCTCATTGGCCTTCCTGAGTGATGGGTCCAGGAGCTGAGGGGTGGGGTGTTTCTGTCCCAGCAGGACCCCACAGGGCTCCCGGCCCCCAGCCATGTTGGTCCAGGAGAGGCGAGTGCTTGCAGGAGGGTCCCCACCTTCCCTGCTTCAGAGAAAGCTGCGCCACTGCGTGTCCTGGCTCCTGCTGGGACCTGGCTGGGACCCCAGGCGCGGGGGTCCTGCTGCCCGTCAGGCACGTGGCACAGGCGGGGTGAGGCTCCACACAGGCTTTCCTCATCTGGGATGAAGGCCTTTCTGAACACAGAGTCCTCAGATGGCTGGCAGAGTGGACACCTGTTCTACCCAAGAAACCCATTTCGCTCATAGAGCAGATGCTGGTAACAGAATCTCGAAGTTCCTTTTTGAGCGAGGCCATCGTTGGCCCTGGTTTTCTTCTGGTTGTGTGATAATGAATATCCAGAGGGCAAGGGACCCCGTGCTTGGTAGTCCCCTGCTGTCACCAAATTACCAGATGTCTCCCTCCGTCCCTGGCTTACAGCTGCTGACACTGTGGCCGAGGGTGGGGAATGACACACGGCACTCGAGCAGATGTGACACAAAACGGCTGGCCCCAGCTTGATGGGTCCGGGCTTCGGGGAAAGGGCTTCGGGGAGGGTGGCCGAAGCACAATGTGAACAGCTGCCTCAAGCCAGGCCAAAGGCAGATCGGGCAGTTTGTTAAAACGAAACCCTCCTGCGGAGTATAGAACATCCGTCTGCACCTGCTCCCCCCGCCCCCAGGATGGACACTTTTCTCCTGCAGTGATCTGTGATTTCTGTTGCATTTGTCACCTATTGTTGTGTGACATCACCCTAGAGCTCTGGGCCCCACAACAGTGATGATTTAGTGTTTCTCATAATTCCCGGCCTTGACTGTGGGTGAGGGGAGGTGCTGCAGGTCTCGTCTGGGCTCATTCACGTGCCTGGGGTCAGCTGGAGAATTGCCGGCTGCAGTTGGCCTGGGTGTGTGGCTAGTGACTTGGTTCTCCTCCACGTGACCTCTTCCGCAGGCTAGCCCAGGCCCGTTTCTGTGCTGATGGAGGCATTGCAGGAGGGCAGGGCAGGTGCTGCAGGGCCTCTTACTAAGGTTTAACCTTGGAACTAGCGTGGCATCACAGGAAATGCTCAAGGCCAGTCCCGGGTGGGAGCAAGGGGTGCAGTGGCTTTGGGGTGTGGACATAGGGGGATGGAGTTGTTATTATAATAATCTACCAGCTTGCCTTCTGTCCCCACGGGTTTGTGTCCCTCACACCTGCAGAACGTACTCCTCTCCCATTTCCACCCTTCCTTTGTGGCACGGCATTGGCCTGAAAATCTGTGCCCAGGGAGGGCTGTGCTGGGGCCACTAGGTTATAGCTCCTTGGGTCTGGCTCCTCTTTTTTCTTTTCTTTTAACCTTTGTTTCTTTTTGAGAGAGAGAGAGAGAGAGAGAGAGAGCGCGTGAGCGAGCAAGCGAGAGCCAGCGAGCAGGGGAGGGCAGAGAGAGAGGGAGACACAGAATCGGAAGCAGGCTCCAGGCTCTGAGCTGTCAGCACAGAGCCCGATGCAGGGCTTGAACTCACAAGCTGTGAGATCATGACCTGAGCTGAAGTCGGACTCTTAACCGACTGAGCCACCCAGACGCCCCTAGGTCTGGCTCCTCTTGATTCAGAGAGCTGTGAATTGAAAAGACACCCCCCAAAATACACAAACAGACAAACATGGCAGAGCGGGCACGAGGCAAGTGCAGCAGGTGGTCCTGGTCAAAGAGGGAGGCGGGTAGTGAGCGAACAGCAGTATACACCCCCCCCCCCCCCCCCCCCCGCCGAGGCTCTGGGGTCTAGCCCAGCACGTGCCATCCGGGCCTCCGCCGTGGTGTCAGTCACTGGTGGGGAGTAAGCATCGGTTTAAAACAGCAGATTTATTCTGTCTCGTGATTCTGTGGGTCAACTGGGCAGCGGGCTGGCCTCTGCCGGGGTGAGCAGGTGGCCGGGGCGGAGGCTGGAGGCTGATCCGAGCGGGGCTGCGTGCAGAGGCCGAAGCGGGTCCCTCCCACACGCTTGGTTCCCAGCCTTGCCAGCTCTTTTGGGGCCTCGGTCCTGAAATCGCCACATCCTGTCGCCAGAACACATGCCTGCGCCCGCCCGGATTCCGGGGACGGGGGTGTGGGCCCTCTCCTGCCGGGAGGAGTGCCAGTCACGTCCCAGAGGGGCGCCGACATACAGACCCGTGAGGAATTGTTGGGTTATTTTGGAGTAGGCTCCCACGCTATCATCTCCAACATTGTAGGAGTTTGGATACATTTTTGTTGGCTTCATTTTCTATTAATTCTGGAGAAGGAAATGTCACTGTTGTTTCTTAGTGTGGGGGTGGGAGATAGAGGGCTGTCGGGTTAGCTGGCCCAGAACAAGCCCTGGCCTCGTGGCGTGTCAGCTCGTCAAGGCTGCTCTGCTTCTCTCCCCAGGTGTCCTGAACATGGTGGCTCTCAAAGTGTGGCCCCTGGACCCGCAGTGTCTGTATCACCTGGGCACTCTCTGATTCTTGGGCCCCACACCAGATTTGCTGACCCCAAAATTCCAGGGGTGGGGTCAGGCAGTCTGTGCTCTAACAGGCCCCCCAGGTGCCCCCTAAGACTTGAGAATCACTGTTCCTGTAAATTTTTTTGTTTTTTAATTTTTTAAATGTTTATTTTTGAGAGACAGAGAGAGAGGCAGCGGGGGAGGGGCAGAGAGAGAGGGAAACACAGAATCCAAAGCAGGCTCCAGGCTCCCAGCTGTCAGCACAGAGCCTGACGCCTGGCTTGAACCCACCAACCGTGAGATCATGACCTGAGCTGAAGTCCGCTACTTAACAGAGCCGCCCAGGCGCCCCTATTCCTGCAGATTCTTACTGCCGCCTCCTTACCTTTGCAGGCCAGAGATGTGCCGCCACCCCAACTTTCCTGGACTCTCTGTCCCACTGAATTCGGGCAATCTTTGTAGTATCTACCCCCCTGGATTGTGTTTGTGTCAGTGTAAGGCTGGGGCTTTTTTAGTGCTCAGGGGACATTTATTGGCCAGCAGTCACCGTGCCCAGGCACGTGGGTGCAGAAGTAAGACATGGTCCCTCAGTTCCCTCAGTGTCTGGTCCGCTCAAGGAGCTGGTGCCATGGGAGGACGGCCACTTCAGCAGGGCAATGACACAGTCAGTTCATGTATGTTGAGTTTGAGATGTCCTGGTAGAAATCTGTATCTGGCGAGTGATTGACCCGGGGAATTAAAATGCAAAAAGCAAGGCTGGCGCTCGCAGTGTGAAAGTTACCGCATACCCGGTCGTTTAAAAACGGGTTTTCCTCAAAGGCGGCTAGTCCTTGGAATCCGTTGGGGTCTTCTAGAAATACGGATTGTGCACTCCTGCCCCCGTGTATGACTGAGGATGTTTTGGGATCTCCCAGGCGTCCCGGGTGACTCTGACCAGGCGGGTTTGGGGAACCTGGGCCCAAACCAGGAGACTGTGCGTGGAGAAGGAGCAGAGAAGGGCGAGGAGGCCAGCGTGGAGCCGCGGGGCGAGGCTGTGGGAAGACTCCTCTGGGACTAGGGCCTGGGGAGGAGGGCAGGGTTTAGATGCCAGGGGACTGGAAAGTTACCAGAGGGAGGGCTTCGTGGAGGAGGATCAGGTCGGCCACTGCGGCGCCGGAGGCCAGAGCCGGAGCCAGACTGCGGCGGGGACCCGCGAGGGCGGGGCGCCTGGCTGGCCCTGGGGACTTGCAGGGAACTCTCCAGGAAGGAGAGAGTGGAGGAGGAGGGTGGCCAGGGAAGCCAGGTGTTTCGGTTTTGGTTTGTTGTGTGTTTTTTTTTTTTTTTTTTTTTTTAAATGGGAGAAACCGGAGCGGTCGGCCAAGGGCGAAGGGTCTATAGAGAGGGCTGAATGGAAGAGGGAGCGGCCTAGGGGGCTACTGAGGAAGCCACCTCCTGGGGGACAGAAGGATGGACTCAAAGGCTCAGCGTTTGGGATTGGCCTTGAGGAAAAGGAGGGCCACCCCCCCTCATCCTGGAGGGAAGGAGGTAAGGGAAGGGGTTTGCGGACGGGGCGGGTTCTGGCTGCTGTAAATGGACGTGGTCTCTCTCCTGTGCTTTCTCCTGGCACCCGCAGGACGCGTTTCTTGCTTACTTTGTTCATTTCTACACTAGGGTGGGTGGGTGTTGTGAGCTTCTACACCGCTTGGTGTGCAGTCTCAGGAGCAGGGCCTCTTTGGCGTCCCTGAGACCACCCCCGGCTGTTGGTTTGCCCTTGCGATGCCGGGGTATGCGATTTCCGAGGGGCTCACAGTGGCACCTCCACCCGGGGTGGGGGGTGGGGTGGGGGGCAGGGCTTCCGCGCTTCCTGGTGACGCACCGCATGGGACTCGGTGTGTTTCACCTTGAGAGCAGGTTAGCGGTGAGCGCCTGGTGGGCCCACGGAGCTCGTCTGACGGCGCCTCCGGAGTGGCTGCGACTCTGGGTCTCTCCCCTTTTTACCCCCCCCCCATGCCTCCTCCCCTTGTGCCCGTTATTCACCCTCCTTGTCAGCCCCCTCCTCCCCCATCTTACTCCCTTTCCGTATTTCAGTTTCTTACGAGGGCTGGGAGACGTTGAGGGTGGGCCTGGCCTCCTCCTGCTCACGTCCAGTGTTTCCGAGGGAAGGTGTGTGCGGTGGGGGCACCCCCGGTCCTCTCCCACCCTGCGGGGTTTCAGGTGGTGCCAGCAGGCGGTTCCTTGTGCTGAAATGTGCAGCATCCCCGGGTCTCCTTGCTGAGTGTCAGTCTCACTCCTCAGTTTGTGACAAACATGCCCTCCTGCCATTTCCAGATGCCCCCGGGGATGGCAGGGTGTTGCCCGTTGAGAACTCAGCTGCTCACACCTCTGTGGTCAGGAAGCCATTAAGGATGGGTGTCCCGAGTCCCTACGCCTGGGCCTGTTGGAAACAGCTGTGTTCATGTAATTGTGTTGGTGGTTAAGAGGTTTTGTAACGATTTCAAGGAGGTAATGTTAACAAGACAAAAGAAAACAGGTTCTTACTGTGTTCTGGGATGTGGTTAAAATATTTAGGCTGTAAATGAAGATGCATAGGACTGTATTTGTTGGACTTTAAAAACATGGCCTCTTAGGAAACGATTAACCTATGTTCAGTATATACCAGCCTGCACTGAGAAAACTTGAGTGGGGGAAAGGAAGGGAGAAAAGTGGAATATTTGTTTACACAAGAGAGTTTTTCAGTAAATCCATAGATCATAACGTGTTCAATTAAGTGTTTTGGTTTTTATTTAATTCTGCATATGCTGGAGCCTTTCCTAGTGTTTATGATCTGGATTATTCTTATTTGCACACTTGCTGTGTTTCCTAGAGGTGAGGTTTAGAGATCTCTGTATCCTGAATGTGAAGAACTGTGGTCACAACCAGCGTGGCCCTGAAGAAAATGGATCAGTCCTGGAAGACTGAGTTCTGTACGTTATGAGTAAAAGGGAAAATCAGTCCTCACACCATGAGTTACTGACGTTCCCTTCTTGTCCTCTCTTCCACAGAACCTGAAAGCGGATCCAGAAGAGCTTTTTACAAAACTGGAGAAAATTGGAAAAGGCTCTTTTGGTGAGGTGTTCAAAGGCATTGACCTTCGGACTCAGAAAGTGGTTGCCATAAAAATCATTGATCTGGAAGAAGCTGAAGATGAGATAGAGGACATTCAACAAGAAATCACAGTGCTGAGTCAGTGCGACAGTCCATACGTAACCAAATACTACGGATCCTACCTGAAGGTAAGGCTTGAAAATAAGAACGCGATACTCCATGACGCAGCCCTTGACCGAGCTGCAGCGGCGTACGCAAAGGATGTCAGTCAGTAGCACAGCAGGCTTTCAGAGGAAGGAGAAATGTTCTGACCCTACCAATCAAAAGACCTTGGCTTTGGTAGTTTGATCATCTTAAATGTCACCTTTGGGAATATATTCTGGTTAAAGTGTTTTGTTGAAATTCCCTTTCAAACAAGAAAGCATGTTTCTGAGCAGGATTGGGTCATCAGAGACACATTTATTATGAAGGTGTTACAGTGACAGCTGCAAATTTACCTAATTTTAGCATGGTTTATGGGGAAAACTCATGCTAACCTAAGAGTATTAGCCTTTTGATAGTCTCACTTACCAAATATAGTTGAGTACTGTTTTAAAAAAAACTGCTGGAACTGGTAAGGTTTTGTGAGCCACTTTATCTGTATTTGACTTTGAAGAATTCTAGGGAAGTAAATAATCACTTATAAGAGTTGTGATACCACACTACAAATTGTCCTTGGTTTCACCTAGTTCTGTAAGTAGGAAAGAAGAGCATTAAAGACGGGTTTCCAGTCCACACGGACCCATTGTAGACGTTGTAGGGCACTCCGTTACCCCGCTGAGAAAGTTTGCCTGTCGCTTGTGTTTCAGGTTCTTTGACCCGTGCGTGTTCTTTTTTTTTTAATTTTTTTTAATGTTTTATTTATTTTTGAGAGAGAGAGACAGTGTGAACAGGGGAAGGTCAGAGAGAGAGGGAGACACAGAATCCGAAGCCGGCTCCAGGCTCAGAACTAGCTGTCAGCACAGCCCGACACGGGGCTCGAACCCACGAACCGTGAGATCATGACCTGAGCCGAAGTCAGATGCTTAACCGACTGAGCCACCCAGGCGCCCCAGACCCGTGCGTGTTTTACTGACCTTAGCAGTAGCTTCCTAGATGGAGTTTTGGAAATCTCTAAGACTTGGTGAACAAAAATTCTAAAACAACTCTTGGGGAAGTTAACACTTCATAGGTAGAGCTACTTCCTGAAGGGCAGGTGAGCCTGGACCATGTGTGGCTGAGCGTCCTCCTCACCTGGGTGTGTCCCCTAAAATCTGCATGGGCGAGCGTGCGGCCTCCTGTGTTGTCCAAAGGGATAGTACACGCTTTGATTTTGTGGAAGTGAGATAATGAGGTATGAGTGGAAGGATGGCCATCTTGAGAACCGTCGATTCACTGAAAGGAATATTTAACGAAATAAATAATGGAGTGGTGATCCAGCCTTCTTATTTTGGCAATATGTCATTGGTCAGATGGCAAAGGATGGCCCAGAGGATGGTCATAAGTCACATGCAGCAGTTTGAATGGGGAGGTTGTTTTGGAGTCCTACGCCTTGGACTTGCTTCTTGTCTTCATGTATGGCTTTGAGCAAGTTTGTTTTTTAAAAACATTCCCTGCTTCCTCATTTGTAAAATGGACAATTATGGTACATATATCTCATTGTTGCAAAGAGTAAATGGTATCAAGTCCACGTAAAAATAACCTGGCATGTCGTAGGTACTTAATGAATGTTGGTTTCCTTCCTTAATTGATTGAATTTATTCATACCTCCTCTCTGGAGTGATCTTGAAGTGAAGGACATACTCACTGAGGTCAAAGCAAGGAGGAGGAATGACCCCAGGGATGACCGTGAATGGTGTGTGTGGGGTGCGAGTCCATTTTGGGTCTTGACAGGGCAGAAAGAGAAGCTCTATATGTTTTGATTCTCATCCAAGAGAACACATGTGACTTCCATACGGGA
The DNA here is from genome assembly GCA_028646485.1 of Cryptoprocta ferox. Taxonomy (NCBI): domain Eukaryota; kingdom Metazoa; phylum Chordata; class Mammalia; order Carnivora; family Eupleridae; genus Cryptoprocta; species Cryptoprocta ferox. The sequence continues at coordinate 120,997,601 of CM053574.1, read as the reverse complement.
GAGCAGAGGCCTTCTTGACCTTAAATTTCTATTGAGAAAAACCAAACAGCTAAAGAAACTCAACTTGAACTCTGCTGATTCACATACTATCCTTTGTGAAATGACTTCAACTGTAGTTTTATAGTAAATTCAGAGTTGGGTTGCATGTGGTATCCTGGTGTTGGATTTTAACATGAATTATGGTACTTTTGGCAAAGGAAGGGTTGAAGATTCTCACAAAGTTTTGGTGATTTATGCCAGCTGATAGTTAACTATGGAAATAAAGGATCAGTGGTTCAAAAGTATCTTTTCAACCTCAGTTATCCAGCAGAATTTTTACTGGAATAGATTGCTTTATTGTGGCCAAACACAGTGTTCACTGCACATATTTAGAGATTCCATCCGGTATGTCCTGTTCTTGCCTGAGTCACTAATTCTAGAGCGTCCATTCCAAGTCAAACCTAACCTTGATCTAGAGTTGCCCAGTAAATTTATTTGGTTAGCGTCATGTCAGCTGCTAGAATAACCCTCCCAAATTCCTAATAGCTCACATAAGATAGAAGTTTATCTCTTGTTCCCTGGTAGTCCTGACTGATGAGTGGGTTTCCTCCAGTGATCGGGGAATCTAGTTTCTTTTGTCTTGTTCTTCCTGCCATCTTCCATACGTGGCTGTGCTCGTCTGCCTTAAGTCCTCGTGAGGCCCCGGTGGAGACTGCTGTGAGAAGTGTGCCTGTGTCCAAGCCCGGATAGAGAGCACGTTCTCTCTGCCCACATCGCCCCGGCCAGAACGCCACCACCCTGCCACCCCTGACTCTGGAGAGGCTGGCAAACAGCGTGTCATCACATGCGTCATGAACCAGGCAGTGGGCTTGGTGTTCCGCGAGCCGTTCCTTTCCAAAGTCACTTACTGTGTAAAGGAAGTAGGATAGCTCATGGAGTGATTTTCTCCACTGACTGTCTTCAGGCAGGATGAAAAGTTTTGATAACTTTGTCTAGAGTGTCTTCTATTTTACTAGGTAGATTGTCTTTTAGAGACTAACTGCCTTAAGAATGCCAAAAATAATATCACCACTGTGAAACCTTGACCTTGACTTTTTAAACCATGTAAAAGATGGATGATTCAGTCTAGTCAGAAACATAAGGGACTTCTCTAGTTAAACAATGGTAGCCGTTGTAAATCGGGCAGGACACGAGTCCAGACCTCTGACTCTGTCCCCTGGTTCTTGTAGAACAGAGTTTCATGAAGTTTTTTGGCCCAGAGGAAGACCCTCCGTGACAAGCCAGAGACTCCTCTGTCATCTCCGTGGGCTCATGAAGTTTTAAGTTTGTGTAGTCCTAACTGTCCAGTCAGATACAAATTAAATTGACACAAAAGATGAATGGGACAGTGGGTCTTTGACACTAACTTGAAAATTCCTGTTCTGTCTGGTTTTTGTTGCCCTTTTAAAACCTCCCCATAGCATTAGAGGTAATACTCTTAATAGTTCTTTAAGTAGTGATGGGAGAGAGGGCCTTTGGTTTCACCTGGCATTAAGGACTTTCACAGACCAAGATGGGGCAAAAAAAAATGAGCGGAAACTGGTTTCTTCCTACTGGGTTAGCATTCAAAGGTCTCCTAACTGTGTCAGTCATCCGGTCCAGAAAGAGAGATTAAGAACGATAGGTAAGTAGTGGATGTTACCACTGGATGTTACCAGAGATGAAGCGAGTGAGTGGATTTCCACTTTGTGGCTGGGATCAAATCACAGAGCTGCAGTGTGGCAAGTTTACCCCCCAAAGATTAAAAACAAAAACAAGGTCAGGTGAAGGAGGAGAAGGAATAATTTCAGCAGCGAGAGCTTGAGTATCTTTTGATGAATCTGATGCGTGGATGGGTCCTTAAAGGTTATTACCACACACCAGAGAAGATCTTCCTTTGTCGTAGGTTAGGGGTTTGATGTTTGGGAGATTAAACCAGGGAGGATATTTAATTAACCAGAAGCCTCTGTGTCCCAGCCTTAAACCACTGGAATCTTAATTCACAGAAATACCATCCTCAAGGTCATAATAAAACTGAGTGTGTGTGTGTGCATGTGTGCGCGTGAGTGCAGGGGGTGATTTGGTTGGTGTGCAGGGGAGAGAGAGAGAGAGAGAATTGTTGGGTTTTTTAGTTAGGCAGGACAGACGGTAAGATCATAACAGGGCATGGTGAGGTCACATAGGATTCTAAGCCTCTTCTCTTCTTCTGCAGCGGTCACAAGTTCTACTCATTCTCTTTAGCTGTACACGTCTCTCAGGTGTTGTTTTGTTTTGCAGAGTTAGGCAGATTGTCAGAATCTCCACTTTGTGATTCACGTAGAGTCAAAGCCAGGGTTTTAGTCTTGGATCCTAGCATAGGTATTCGACTGTATGGGTTTTCTCCAGGCTGCTGACTTCCTAAGGATAAAATGCAGAAACATAACAGTTATCTTGCAGGATTACTGATCAAGATTGAAAACAGAGATAAAGTGCCCGACACGTAGGAGATTTTTAGCAAGTGATCACTTAATTATTTTTTTATCATTAAAAAATTTTTTTTAATGTTTATTCATTTTTGAGAGAGAGAGAGAGACAGACAGACACTGGGGTCGAGAGAGAGGGAGACTTAGAATCTGAAGCAGGCTCCAGGCTCTGAGCTGTCAGCACAGAGCCTGATGTGGGGCTCAAACCCATGAACCACGAGATCATGACCGGAGCCGAAGTTGACGCTTAACCGACTGAGCCATTTAGGCGCCCCTTAATAATTTTCTTAATAAGAAATAAGTTATCTGTGCCAGATGCTTCAAAATTCATGAGTTTTAAAAAGAGATTATTAGCATACTAAAAATTAGGTTTGTCATTTTCTTTTATAATAAATTACTTAGTACTCTGAAACATGAAGCCAGCGCAAATCAAGTGCAAGGCAAAAAAACAAAAGAAACAGAAAAGCCGTGTTTATCTTAGTTGTTTTTGTTGTGGTATGGATACTAGGGAAATGTGTCCATGGAGTGAGTAGTCGTCTAGTGTGGATTCAGATCCCCAACTGAAGAGTTAAGTTTTTCTTCAGTTCCTAAAATTTTTTTGGGTAGTTTTACTGATCAGATTCACTAGAAAACTAATAATGGAAAAGTCCCCTGATAAGTTTCAGGAAATTGACTATATGTAAATACAGATTATGTGGGTGAAAGGATTGGCTGTGTCGTGTACAAGTACACTTAGCAATAATCTTTTAAGGGTTAAATTATTTTGACTCCTTAAAAAATTTTTTTTTAATGTTTGCTTCTTTTTGAGAGAAAGACAGGTCATGAGCGGTAGGGAGGGGCAGAGAGAGAGGGAGAGGAAGACATAGAAACCTAAGTGGGCTCCAGGCTCTGGGCTGTCAGCACAGAGCCCAATGTGGGCCTCGAACTCATGAACCATGAGGTCATGACCTGAGCCCGAAGTCGTAAGCTTAACCGACTGAGGCACCCAGGCGCCCCTTGACTCCTTCTTAAAAATTTTTTTTTATTAAAAAAGTTCTTTAAAATATTTATTTATTTTTGAGAAAGAGATGGGGTGGGGGTGGGCAGAGAGAGAGAGAGGGAGACACAGAATCCGAAGCAGGCTCCAGGCTCTGAGCTGTCAGCACAGAGCCGGATGCGGGGCTCGAGCCCACGAACTGTGAGATCATGACCTGAGCCAAAGTCGTCAGATGCTTAACCGACTGAGCCACCCAGGCACCCCATTTTGACTTCTGATGTCTCTTCTTTTCTTCTTTCTTCTCCAAAGGGCAAATAGTAGCTTCTGATGAAATGGAAACACCAATCATGTTGCCTTTAGGAAAAGAAGTATAAGAAGAACGTATATAATGGTGACGTGTTTGTGAATGAGGCCGCTGGGTAGGCTACCATCCACCTACTTGTTGTCCCAGCATGACTACTAATGGCCTCTCCCTTGACTTTCAGACGCATCCAAGTTTAGATAATATAATCAGCTCATTACGCTTTACCTCCAGAACGAAACAAAACAAAACTACAGTGTCTTGCTTCCCTGTATTGTATTATAATTTCATGATCTTTTAATCTCAGAGAATAAATATTAATGTTGCCATGTGATAATAAACATACCTGTTGGGACACATCCGAATTTGTCTTTACTCACACTTTTTCCCCCAGCTGCCCCATGGTAGATCCTGCTTTTGTTGTGACCTGGTTTCCGACATAGTTCGGAACATAGACAGGTTATTTAGTTTTGGGAAGCATTTGAGCTCAACATCTATGACTGGTACGCGCATAGACTCCCCTGTGCTTCGGGAATTCTTACACAAGCACGTGGGTTCCTTCTCGCTCATGTGTCCCTGCCCCTGAAGGCAGCGGTCCCGGCATATTCTCCTGGAGACACAGAAAATAAGATATGTGAGACATGTGATTTGCAGCTTAATTGACCTTGAGTCAAATAGGTAGATTTAAAGGGCCAGAGGGGAAAGTCAGACTCTCCTGTTTGGAGAAGTCCCTATGGAGTTGGGGACTTTCTGTGGTTGTGACAAAGAGCATGTGACATTGGGGCCCAGCCACCTAAATATATAGTTCTTGCTGTACCTCCCGACAGCTGCCCCATCATGTACCCGCCTGCACTGATGGCACCTGCGGCCGTGTCTGGAGACGTTTTTAGTTGTCGTTACTGGGGGACGGTGCGGCTGGCATCAAGCGCGGGGTAGGAACCCGGGATGCTACTATGTGTCCTGAGGTGCACAGGACAGCCCGTAGTGCTCTGGTGAGAAAATGCTGCCCCATGGAATGGACAGTGATCTTTTGTCTCCGCATATATATAGGTAGAAGGAATGGTATTTCTAGGGGTATTTTGGACAGAGTCTCAGAGACCATGATTATGCCCGTGTGATTTTTATGGCCAGACCAGATGTGGGTTTTGTGAGCATCACAAGCAGGAGGTGTCCAGATTCGGGACAGTGATTTTATACAGCTTGGGAAGCTAGGCTAAACTGTGAAATGTCAGCGTTTTGGGGACAATGGTATCGGAAAGATGCTTTTCTGGGTGACTTTTGTTCTGATAGAAGACCGGACAGAGGCTGTAGGATTCCTCAGAACATCATGGGCCAAAGAAGCTTGTTCACGGCAGGTATCATTTACCTAAATACTGCCTATGACCCTTTCTAGTCCAGCGTCCATTATATAAACTCTGCCTTTTTAAAACAAAGCTGTGGCGAGCAGCGCTGGTCTGGTTTCCCAGGGAGGCAGTTCAGCAGAATGAGAGGGAGGAGCCCCTCGCCTCCCCGACGGGTGTCCTCAGGGGGAGTGCTAGTCTTCCGTGAGCACTTGTGGGCTGGCTGCAGAGTTCCTACCCCTGGGACATTATTTAATATCTGGACCAGTGCTGGATAACAGGAGGCACTCATCTTTTTAACATTTTCCATGTTTTCTGGCAGATTGAGGACAACCAAGGTCAGAAGTTAATGAATGAAAAAGCAAGTAAGATGCTGATATCTTGCTTTCTTTTTTCCTTTTTTTTTTTAGTCTATCATAAGGTGTTTTTAATTTTTTAATTCTTTTTGCTTACTTTTTTTTTTTAAGTTTGTTTTTGAGAGAGAGAGAGAGAGAGAGAGAGAGAGCACAAGCAAGGGAGGGACTGAGAGAGAGAGAGGGAGAGACAGAATCCGAAGCAGGCTCCAGGCTCTGAGCTGTCAGCGCAGAGCCCGATATGGGGCTTGAACCCACGAACCACGAGACCGTGACCTGAGCTCAAATCGGACATTTAGCCGACTGAGTCACTCAGGCGCCCCTTGGCCACTGTTGTTTTTAAACCTGGAGCGTCATTCTTGGTGGTAAGGCAGAGATCCTACGGTAGCCTCTCTCAGCCTTAGGCTAACCAATAAAATGGCCTGTTTTATTCTGTTAAATCAAGCATTGGCCATTTTCTTACTGGATTTCTTTCCACCTTTTCCATTGATGGACATCAGATGAGGAGAGTGGAGCTTTTTTTTCCTGTTTTTCAGTTTGTGGCCCTATCATCATCGATCTAAGACCCCAGACTGTCCTGATTCGTTATATTTCCTCCTCCATCCCCACTGCCTTTTTCTTTCATATCATAGGTTTTGATAGGTCTTAGGAAACGTGTGTCTTCAATAGATAAACATTTTGTGTGCTGTGTATGAGTTTCTTTTTTTTGATCACCTAGTTATTTTTCAAAATTTGCACAATAGAAACTTTTTTGGCTTTACAGTTCTGTCAGTTCTGTGCATCTTTACAGGCACATGGCTTCTTACATCCACCGCCAGACACAGGACACAGAAGAATCCCGATATCCCAGAAAATTCCCACCCCCCCACCCCCTCCCCACCTCCTGGCATCCACTGATCTGTTAGTTGTCCCTGTGGTTTTGCCTTTTCCAGAGTGCCTTATAAATGGAACCACACACCTTTGTTACCGGCTTCTTGTGGTTAGCCCAGTGCATTTGGGATTAGCCCAAGTTTGTGCGTGTATCAGTCGTCTGTACTTCTTTGTTGTTGAGTGCTGTGCTGTTGTAGTGACGTACCATTTCGGCCTCTCGAAGGTCAGTAGGGTGGTTTCCACATTTTGGCCCTCATGAAGGGCCAAAGGGTTACTGTTGCTGTAACCATTCACATGCAGTTCTTGTATGAACATAAGCTTTCCTTTCTCGAGGATGAATACTAGAAGTAGGATTGCTGGGTCACATGGTAAGTGTATGTTGTATTGGCATCATCAGCATTTTTTATGTTAGCCATTTTTGTAGGTGTGTAATGGTATCTCCTTGTGGGGTTTTTTTTTTTTAAAGTAATTTCTACACCCAACATCACGCTTGAACTCACAACCCCGAGATCAAGAGTTGCATGCTCTTCGGACTGAGCCAGCCAGGCGCCCCTCATTGTGGTTTTAATTTGCATTTCTCCAATGACTTACGATTTTGAGTATCTTTTCACGTGGCTCTTATTATTTCCGTCAGCTCTCTGGACTGTATATTCTGGAGTGGGATACTTACTCTAGTTAATACCAGCATGTTCTGAATAGCTTTACCACCTTATACTTTGCGGTTTTTTTGGTTTCTTTTTTTCTTTTTAAAAACAACTTTTAAGGAGATAGAATTCACTTGCCATGTAGTTCATCCACGTAAAATGCACCCTCCAGTGGTTTCTGGTGTTTTCACAGCCATCGCCATAGTGAACTTTAGAACACCCTCTGCGTTTCCTCCCAACTTCCCCAGCTCTAGGCACCACTGATGTACTTTCTGTCTCTATCGATTTGCCTGTTCTGGAAGCTTCACATAAATGGGATCCTATGATACATGCCTTTTGTTACTGGCTTCTTTCACTTTTTTAAAATGAGCAGCGTGGAGCCTGGGCTCAAACTCACAAACTGTGAGATTGTGGCCCGAGCCGAAACCACCAGTCAGGCGTTCAGCCAACTGAGCCACCCAGGCGCCCATAGCATAATGTTTTCAAAGTTCATCCTTATTAATAGCATGTGTTGATAATTCATTCCTTTTTATTGCTGAATAGTAGTCCATTGCACATATATATCATATACACATTCCTGGTTTTTAGTGTTTGATATGTGTATTTAGGTTACTGATTTTTTAAATTCATTTCATATATCATAAAGTATCTTCTCGGACTCCACTGTACTTTTAATTGAGAGGTATCCTTTGTCGAAAGAAATCCTTAATTCAATATAGTTCAGCCCGTCAATTTTTAACCTTCTGTTTTTGGCTTTTGGGATCCCGTTGAAGGAATCTGCGAATTCACTAAGGTTATAAGTGTTGAAATTTTTTTCTTTTTTAGCCGCATACTTTCTATTAGATTTTTTTGTCTGGTAGAGAGTAGGAAGGAGGGATTTTATTTTTCTCCATGTAGTGGGCTGTCTATTACTATTCTATAAACGATCTGTCCTTTCCCCCATTCATGGGGGAATGATGCTACATGGGGGAGAGTCTTCTATATATCTAGGTCTTTTTCTGGATTTTCTGTTCTCTTGCAAGGCTGGCATCACTCATGGTGTGAGAGTGTGTGTGTGCGCGTGCGGGAGCGCGCACGTGTGATTATTGGCTCGGCTTTAAGCCTAAATGTCTGGAACCGATAACCCTCTTTACCTCTCCCACATACAACAAAAGCTTTTTGCATGAGATGTTTGAAGATCTTTATTCTTCCATACAGTATTTAGAATGAATTTGTACATTTTCTCTTTAAGATCCTACTGGAATTTAAAAGTTTGTTGTTGAGAATTGATGTCTTAAGCCATTCTATCCTTGAACACAAACGCCTGCCTTTTCTTTTGGGTTGTGTTTTGTGAACTTTAATAAAGTTAAGTTTTCTGCCATAAAGATCTTATGGATTTGTAGGTCAGTTCCTGGACATATATTTTTTATTGCTATTTTGCATGCTGTATTTTTGGATTGCTTCGTTAAGGGCACGGTGATGATTTTTTTTCCCCGCGTTGTTTTTGTTAATCTTGCTGAATTCCTGTTAGTTTTCTATGCATAAGCTTGCTTCTGTAAATAATGAAAATGTTCTGTCTTCCCTTATACCCTCCTCAGCATCTTACATCTTAGGTTTTGGCCGTGGCCTCTAGTGCTGTGTTGACTGTGTAGTGATAGGAAGGGTACACCTGTCTTGTTCTCGATCTTCGAGAAAACGAATCTTAAAGTTTTAACAGGTTTCGTGTTTCATATAGAATTTTGGTGTATAGACTTTTTTTTTTTTTTTTAAAGAAGTCTGCCTCCGTTTCTAGTTAGAAGACTTTTTAAAACCAAAAACAAACCATAGCACGTTTTTTTCCCCCCTGTAGTTTTAAAAGATAGTTATGTGATGTTTCTCTTTCGGTTTTGGTGTAAACAGATGGCAGGGGGCTAGATCCGAGGTGTGCCCTGACTTCTGGGAGAGAAATCTGGCTTCACAGAGCGAGGAGGGCCTCTAACTGACGTTGCCAGAAGGCCCCTAGAGTAGGCTTTATCAGCCGAGACCGAAGGACCCTCGTTTGAGGCAGTTTGTTACCTTGGTGCGCAGTTTGGCAGAGAAGTAGAACCTTGCCCTCGCCTTGGACGGTGAGCTGTGGCAGAGACCCCATCACCGGCTCGCCCCCCGGGGTTCCCTTCCTGGCCGTGCGTTAGGAATGATGCGGCGGCAGAGAATTTTAGCTGACAGTTCAGTTGACGCCTGGGTGATGCCCTCACATCTGTGCCGGCAGTTACCCTGCGTGTCGGCTCCTCGGCCTCCTGTGGGCTCCTGGTGTGGCGCAGTGGCCTGGCCCGGAGCACTCGAACCGAGAGCACTCTGCACTGGCTTGCAGTGTTGACTTTGAGAAGGTGTTTCCAGGGTGCAGGAGGTTTTTGTCTTTGAAACTGGCAAGGACGGATTACTTGCAGGGCGACGCCTTGGCGATTTGTCTCTTCCGGAATCGTTCAGATGGTGTCTGGAAGGTCTGGGTGGTCATCGTTTCAACTTGGAATTGTTTTCGCCCTTTGCCGGGGACTGCCCAAGACGAAACGGGAGGGTTTTAGGCGGCGGGCAGCTGTGGAGAGGAAGGATGGTTTGGTCTGCCCTGGTGAGCCCCATGTCTTTACATTTTGTAGTTTACTGTCATGCTAAATAGTCTTCATCCATTGGGTTTAGATTCCACTTGGGTCATTTCCTTCTCCGTTTTGAGGTAGGCAGGTAGGTTTGTAAGCCACTAACAGCTCCAGCTCCACATGGAATAGGGGCTTGGGGATTGGGGAAAAGGTCTGCAAGTTTGGTTTTGGGCAATATCCTGCAGGAGCTAGGGAAGAACCTAGTTAGAAAGCGAAAGATCGCCTTTACCATCACCTTTCTGTTTTCTAGCCCTTATGCCCCCACACCCTAGAGATCTGGAGTCTTACCTCTAAACATGTAGTCCTGGCTCTGAGTTAAGCCAGCACTGCGGTCACCTCATCTTGGACCTGTGTCCAAAGTAAAGTTCCTTCCTATCTCTCATTCGGCTTTGCTTGCCATTTAATAAGTATTCCTCACACACAGGCAGAGAAATTACAATCGTAGATTATCAGAGCAGGAAAGGACTTTGGGGGCTCCTGGCACACTCTTTATATTGTCTGGATTAGAAAACCAGGGCACAGACAAGCTGAGTGGTCTCGTGTTCTCCCAGTGTCACAGTTGAGCTGGGTTCGGGGCTGCGGGTTCCTCATTCCTTGTCCCCTGGTGGCCTCCCTGCACCTGACTGTTGTCCTGTCAGATTTTTCTTTCCCGTTCTCTGAGCTGGACTTCCTCCCTCGTGGCTTGTTCCCCCTTCTACCGAGGAGATTTCAGATATCTAACCAGTAGTTTGGCCATTTTTGCATGAGCTGAGCCATTCAGTCCTGAGGAAGGGGTGCCTTACTGTTGCTTAATTAGGTACTGCCCTGTTCTCCCCCTGGGGTGGGTGATCAGTCACCTGCCGGAGTGTGATGATTCATGTGGGGAGCATCCCCTGGGGGGTTTGCAAACTCCTGAGGCCTGGCCACACCTGGAGATTCTGATTTCTCTGTTCTCAACTATGGTCTAGACAGTGGGAATTTTCAAAGCTCCCCGGGTGATTCTAATGTGAGGTCAGGGGTGAAAAGTATCTGCATCAGCAGAGAGCAGCACACAAAAGGTAATGACCACTAAAGGATGCTTTCAGCATTAGAGAAAATACTGACTCCGAAGGTTTCTACAGAAGGGTGTGCATCTTCTTACACCACACAGTCCAGAAGGGCAGCTCCAGGTGCAGCGCAGCTGGTGGTCCCCGGTGTCATCCAGGCATCCAGGCTCCTTTTCATGCTGTATCCTTAGGGTCTTGGCTTTGCCTGTGGGCACATAGAGGGGCATTTGCCCCCCTCTGTTAGAGTGTTCTTCAGGTACAGGAAACCTTTCTCAGAAAGCCTCCCCGGGCCACCTCCTTCCATATTTCACTCCTCAGAACTGGTTCATAGGCTGATGCCTCAATCGGCTCCTGGTTAGAGGAGTGGGGCCACCCTGTTGGCTCCCACTAAATAAGATTTACTGTTTTTTTAAGTTATCATTATTATTATTATTATTTTAGTAATCTGTACAGCCAATGTGGGGCTCAGACTCACAGCCCTTAGATGGAGTGGCATGCTCCTCCCACTGAGCCAGCCAGGCGCCTCTAGGATTTACCACTTGTGCTGGAGAAGAGTGGGTGTCTCCAGAGGCACAAAGTCAAGGGAGGGGAATGGGGAGGTGTTGGTTGAGTAGATCAACCATCTGGGCATCTGAAAAGGAATTCCATTCGGTCCTGCCCTGGACGTGCTTGTTTGGGGAGCTCTCTGCTGCCACTGCCTTGTGGACTCTGGTCTCTGCTTGCCTGTGAGCAGCACTCCCTGTGCTTGTGGCTGCTGAGATGCACCTGGAAGCTTGATCAAATTAGCCAGATGCTGCACCTGCGGGCGCCTGGCCCGAGGTCGTCTTTTCACACCCGCCTGGAATTGGAGACTGAGTTATCATCTTTAAAAGACGCCCTAGTGCTGAATTTTCATTTAATACCTTCTAATTTCTTGGGTAGTTAAGAGAAATTCTTGCCTAGCATGTGTTGACCTTAAAAGTAAAACTGCCAGTTACTTTACCAGTAAAATGTATGTATTTGGGAATAGAAGAGGAATTGCAACTTGGGACAACCAAGCTGTAGCAAAAGCCAAACTCAAGTCCAGAGAACAAAGGAGAGGACTAACCTGCTTTAAAAAAAAATTTTTTTTTAAATGTTTATTTTTGAGAGAGAGAGAGACAGAGCATGAATGGGGGAGGGGCAGAGAGAGAGAGGGAAACAGAATCTGAAGCAGGCTCCAGGCTCAGAGCTGTCAGCACAGAGCCTGATGAGGGGCTTGAACTCACTAACCACCAGACAGTGACCCCAGCCAAAGTCGGAAGCTTAACTGACTGAGCCACGCTGGCGCCCAATGACCTGCTCTTTTACACAGGAAAGGGAAGCTGGGTGGGACTGTTAAAAACAGAAAGGCCATTGGAGTGACCTGGGAGTTGGAGGTGTAGTCACTTCTCATTGGCTGGGGTGCTGCTGGGGGGAGGAGAAAGGCTTCCTCTTGCTGAAGTGGTATATGCTGCTCTCTGTTGGGCCTGTAAAGGGCAGCAGGGTGGTGGGGCATCAGAGCCCCTCCTTCTGGTTGTCCCCGACCCGTTTTAAATGGGATTTCCTTTACTCAGTTTCTCACCTTTAAATGGTTTCTTCACTCTTCGGTGCCTAGACGATCGACACCTCTGCAGCTCTTATGTGTTGAATGGGTGAATTTGAATTTGTTTCAGTAGCTGTGGGCCACTTTGACGTAGATCCCGAAGCCAACACCTAGAAAGTCCTTCCTCTGTGGCTGGTAACCGGACTCCCTTGCAGTAATGACGAGCTGCCTCGGCTGCCAGAGCTGGCTGCCACATGAGCCATGCAGGGCGGCCCTGTCCCTCCTTTGCTTACACCCAGTCTCTGCCAAGAATCCCATTTTGGTTTTGTGGTCCTGTAGCTTTCTTTGTTACCACCGCCTTCCTTGTTCCTCACCTGCTCACCTGCGGAGGATTCTGTGGTTGCCTATGAAACGATCTGGGAGGGTTTACGTTCCTTCTTACAGTGGTACCAGTTCAAGTAGTACCCTTATCCTGCCCTTATCTACGGGGGATACGTTCCAAGACCCCCAGGGGATGCCTCAAACTGCCATAGTACCAAGCCCTGTTTTTTCTTAAATATACATACGTGATTAATTTATACATTAAGCACAGTAACAGATTACCCACAACTAAAAATTGAGCAATTGTAATAATATAGTAATAATAGTTATGTAAATGTGGGCTCTGTCTGTCTCAAAATATATTACTGTACTGTCCTCACCACCCCCCCCCCCTTTGTAATGATGTGAGAATAGAATGCCTACGTGCTGAGATGAGTGACGTAGACATTGACCTTTTGGGACTGTTCATCAAGAGGAAGATCATTTGCTTCCGGACTGTGGTTTAGTGCTGGTAAATAACTAAACTGCCAAGAAGAAAACCATGGATGAGGAGGGGGAATTACCGTATTAGCCAACTTTCTTTCTGCAGAGTCGAGTTCTTCCTGATAACTTGCCTTTTTCCCTCGTCACCCATACGTCCCAGGGCACGTCCTTTGTGGTGACATTGCTCTTTTGGTCTGACATCTGAGACCCTTTGGACCCTGGAGGATTGACTGATGTAGAGGGGGTTTCTAGTCCTCTGGGGCAGGGGGGAAGTTGTTTGGATGCTTGCCTTTTGCGAACCTACCAGACCTAAAGGTTTTATTGGTATGTTTAAGAGTTCTTTTGTGATGATTCATCTTTAGAGAGGCGAATTAATTTGTAGGTGACTCTTCTCCTTGCCCTTTAACTACATGTCTACAACATACATTTGGAGAAAGAAAACATTTGAGTCAAAGTTTAAAATTTTTTTTTTTTAACATTTATTCATTTTTGAGAGAGAGAGACAGAGTGTGAGCGGGGGGAGGGACAGAGAGAGAGGGAGACACAGAATCTGAAGCAGGCTCCAGGCTCCGAGCTGTCAGCAGAGAACCCAACGCGGGGCTCGAACTCACGAACCACAAGATCATGACCTGAGCTGAAGTTGGACGCTTAACTGACTGAGCCCCTAGGCGCCCCTGAGTCAAATTTTTAAAACACAGAAATATTCTCCCTCATAAAACTATGAGTAGATTGTTTTTCCTTCTTCCTTTCTTTGTGGGCTGGATGCACAGATAGCTGTAAACAGAGGTATTGTGATTTCTATTTATTTGCATTATTGCAATGTCAGGGATTACATATCTTAAGGCATTTCTTTGCTTGAAGGAAAGGATTCTTTAAGAAAGGAAATTGTGAGATGGTACATAGTAGAACATACACAGATGGCTTTGCCTAGGTACACAGTTATTTGGGAAGAATTGATGTTTTGGCATTGGGTGGCTGTTGACTTACTGCAGATGGAATTGCTAAGAACAGTTTAATCTTTTAAGTAGACCAAGGGTTGTTAACACTGGATTACTTAGTTTACTGAATTTTCATGATTTTCGGTTGACCAGGCATGAGATAGGCTTTCTGGTTATATGGTTTGATTGGATCTAATGTTTTTCCCCTGTTATAAGTGAAATAAGTAGAGACCAGTCAATGGCAAGGTTGATTATAGACCAGCGCTTACGGAAGCTAATCACCTCCATTTTCTTGTTTGTATACATGTCTTTCCTCTTGCTTCTAGCAAAGGCTGGTGTAGGGTAACACACGGATTTTGTAGTCATTACTGGTCACATATTTTGAACAGGTCTAATGAGGTGCAATTGGCTTGTGGTCGGGAGCAGGAAGACTTCTTGCCTTTCTCTCGTTCCTTTGGTGGATCTGTATTCCTGGACTCTTTTCTTTTCTGAAAGTTGAGATCCAGTAAGAGGCTGACAGACTTGTTCCTAGAAGAAAGGGGGCATAAATATGCCAAGTGCAAAACCACAACTATTTCTTTGATTGCAGGGACCTTTGGGCCAGCTTGTGGTAGGAGCTTGCCTTTAGAAGACCTTTGGTTCCCATCAGTGTCTCCCTCTGCTCAAAGGGATGGCAGTCCGATGGACAGTGGGGCACATGACCCTGGCATCAACAGCCTTCCACGGAGGTAAGCTGTTCTGTCAGTGCTGCCTGGACAGACAGACGCCTTCCTCAGCAGCCCTGAGCCCAGCCTCCGTCCACATCTTGTACACATGTGGTCCGAGGACCGGAGGCTTTTTCTCTTGCTTCCTCAGGTGACAAGTAGCCCTTCTTCCACAGGGATTAGGAATGAGTGGAGTGAGAGACAGCTGTGGCAGCCTTCTCCTGGTTGAGGACAAAGAACATACAACTTGGAGGTCTTGAACTCACGGTCAATCCTTGATGGCTTTGTGTCTGTCTGTCACTGCGCACTGAGCTTAATTCTGGTCACAGTGAGCAGCTGTCGCTGTCTGGGGACAGGTTGCACAGAGTCTGTCTTCCTGCTTCTGTGTGGGGAGATACTGTTGATGGAGTTGCTGGTAACCACTGTGGTTAGTGCCCTGGCCTCTGGTGTAGGCGTGTGCAATTTCAGAGACCCAAGCTTGGAACTTTGTAGATGATAATGCTCCAGGTCTTGACCCAGGGAGGGCATGGTGCACCAGACATTAACGTTTCCTTAGAAAGTGGATTGCAACCCTGGACTAGTGTGACTGCCGTTGGTAGAGACCCTGCTTCCTCTTGCTGTACTGGTTTTTTCTTAAAGGGCTGGCTGTGTCAGGATGAATTAGTGTGTTTCTTAGCATATTTCTGTTGTTTTATTGTCTGCCTTCAGGTAAGGGCTTCAGTTAGTTACAGGGTTGAAATGAGGACAGATTTTAACTTCCTCTTCTTTAGGAAAGCTGCTGGGAGCACAGTCTCACGTTGACCGTTCCCCCGTGAAACTTGGAACTCTTCCGTGTGGCTGTCGAAATTGATTTTAACCCAAATGTGATTTTTCTGACTTTCAATAGACCTCCCGTTTCCCTTGGTGACAGTAACTGGGAGCACAGTGTGTTTGGGTGTTGCAGGAACTTGCCCTCGCAGGTGTAAGAAGGGACACTGGCTCTTGTGTGGCTGTGCCCTGGGGAGCATACAGGGCCCTGTGCAGAGTGGCAGTATGTTGGCTGCCTGACAACCGTTGGACGCTTAACTGAGAATCCGTGCAGTTCTTGTGACCTCGCCGAGCCATTTCCTTTATGACAACCTGGATGCGTTCTTAAAAGAGGAAAAAAACTGGGGCGCTTGGGTGGCTCAGTCGGTTGAGCGTCCGACTCAGGCTCAGGTCGTGATCTCAGGTCGTGATGTCACGGTGCCGACAGCTCGGAGCCTGCGTCAGATCTTCCGGCCTCCCCCGCCCCTCCCCCGCTCACGCTCTGTCAAAAATGAATAAACGTTTAAAAAAAAAAAAAGACACGAAACTGAAGGAGGGAGAAAGGAAAGTGTCCTGGAGCTTTGGGCCGCAGAAGGGAGTCCCTCTGCGAGTGCGGTGCTGTGTCTGTCGTACTGTGGGGGGCGTAGGTGAGTGGTGTTCACTGGTGGGCAATTTGAGTTTGAACTGGATTTGATCACACCAGTCACTTCTACGTATGCACCCAGTTTTCATGGTTTATTATTCAGACAGCATGGTTTCCTGTTCCTAAATTGAAAAAAAATTTTCACTTGACAAGTGAATGGATTTAAAAATTGTTTCTTAATGTTTATTTATTTTTGAGAGAGAGTGCAAGCAGAGGAGGGGCAGAGAGAGACGGAGACACAGAATCCCAGGCAGGCTCCAGACTCCGAGCTGTCAGCACAGAGCCTGATACGGGGCTTGAACTCATGAACAGCGAGATCATGACCTGAGCTGAAGATGGATGCTTAACCACTGAGCCACCCAGGCGCCCCCGACAAGAGAAAGTTTGACAGTTGTCCTGGGTCTCTTCCTGCCTGTCTTGGCTCTTGCCGTGCTCTCCCCACCCCTGGCTGGCTGAGGAAGAGGAGGGGTGTGCAGACCCAGCAGGGTCCTTGCCTGGGGTCATTCTGCCCTGGGGTCGTTCTGTCCCTGGGAGGCTGTGCAGGCCACCCCCACTTCAGGTCCTGAAGTCTGAGGTGTTTTCATCCATTTGAGTAATGAGTTAGAGATTCACGACTTGCAGAGCACACGAACGAGGTGTGAATGATGGTATATGAATATTGTTGGAAACCTCTGTTGTGGTTTCCCTATTTTTCTCTTCATTTCAGAGTTTTAGCAGTAACTGGAATGACCAGGTTGGTTCTGGAAAGACAGCACGTTGGCTGGCCTGCCGTGGACATGGGTGTTTTACTCCTCATATATTGCAGGGGAAGGTGTGGGCGCTGGAGGACACGGAGATGTGAGATTTTCAAAGTCTAGGTGTGTAATTAAAAATGCAAGCAGCCTATTCTCACAGTCTCTCGAATAATGAAAATTTGCCAGCAGTAGCACTTGCACTGTATTTCATTGGCTTGGGCCCACCCAACCTTTGTCTTCCTGCCGAATCTATTATCATGGGTGTAACTGGGCTCCCTGGGTGCGGAGGGAGTGTGCTGAGGTGTGAGAGGAAGGAGATGTTGCCTAATACTCGGACCTCAGTCAGCTGTCGGGGTGGGTCCCTATATTGAGGTGTGGAGTGCAGCTGAGGGCAGGGCAGAGGTGACTGGCCTGGGGAATGTGACGGTTCCTGATCTTTGATCGGAATTTCTACCATCTGTTGGCCATTCTTTACCTTGGCGACCGTCAGTGGTTGGCTTGCTTTTCCTGCTTGTTCTCTGCGTGCTCCTTTAGTCCAGGCTCTTGAGTCCCGCCCAAGCTTCGGCGTCTGGCCTGAACCCTCCTCAGACCTCAGATGCATTTAATGGGAGCATCTGCCAGACAGTCCCCTAGAATGTCCCATAGGAATGTCACAGGGGACATGCCCAAAGCAGTGGATTTTTCTCTCTGATGGGCTAGGTTTCCGTGAATCAGAAGTAACCATTAGGGAGGTGCCTGGGTGGCTCAATTGGTTGAGAGTCCAACTCTTGATTTTGGCTCAGGTCACGATCCCAGGGGTGTGGGATCGAGCCCCGTGTCAGGCTCTGCACTGAGCACGGAGCCTGCTTGGGATTCTCTGTCTTCTCTGCCCCTCTCCTCTGCTCGCTGTGCCCTCTTCCCCCCCCCCCCCCGCCAAAAAAAATTAGAAAAGAAGTCCCCATTAGGAAGGCGTTGATTAGAAGGAACTTATTTAAGGCACAGATAGTAACTTAAGACAGGAACATACAGAGGGCTTTGAAAACCGCACATGCCTCATCCCATCGCTTAACTGGGGTTTGGGGACCGTGACCCAGCTGCGTTGGTGAGCATCTCGATTTAAATTTCTGAAGTGCAGGGTCCCCCTCTGGCCATGCATTGGAAGATACCTTAAGAATGTGGCCAATGCTTTTATGAGGGCGAACGTGTCAAGAATATTAGGCCGTTATTTGAAGCTGTGTTTTTAAGGGAACCATGTTGAAGGCCCTCGTGAAATCACCAGTGGTCTCTAGGACACCGAGTTACCAGAACATTTCTCACCAGTGGCAGTGGGAACACACGGGGTTGGTGAGTGGGTGGCTGGTGGGAGGAAGAGTGCTGTGGGCCGGGGAGCCAGGACTCCCCTGGTGGCTAAGGGATGCTTCTCTGAGGGACTTGCTTGCTTCCCTGCCCTGTGCCAGAACCTGGTAGAAGAATCTGGAATGTGCTGGTTGCTTCTAGAAATGCCTGACCTAATATTGTTACACTCACTCTAAGTAAATTAAAACTTGGAAGGGAGAGTAGACTGTGTGCCAGGAAATGATATGATTTGTCCATTTTATCGTTTTGTGATTCCTCTGTGTTGTTTTCTTAGATTTTTGGCTCGTTATTTTAAACAAAATTGATTTCAGAGTCTCTTCCAACTATCTCCTGTTTCCATGCTGCTGCTTTCTCTTTTTGCTGTTTGTTGGCTTCAGTTAATCTCGTTTCCTTTAAAGAGAATCGGTTTTGGAATTCTGATTCCATTTAAGTAGATAAATATAATAAGTTGAATCTCTGAAAAAAAGAAAATTCCTGCGCAGTTTGTATACATGGTCAGATGCACAGCTCTTTAAAAGACTTACTTGAGCGACAATTTCCCAGATGTTGGTAAATTGGATTTTTTAGGCTGTGAAGAAGGAGGTACAGTGTTCTTCAAGAACGGCCAGATGGTTGACCCAGGACCCAGAGGACCCAGAGGAGACACTGACACTGGCCCAGGCAGAGCCTGTCCTGGGGACGCCGAGGGTTTGCGTCTGCTGGAGGCTGAGGGATTCCATCCATCGTTTCTGGGTTTCTGGTGGCACCGAGAACTGACTCAGTAGCCCCTTGGGTCCTCCAACCCTGGGGGCAGCTTTTCCCGTGGGCAGTGGCCTCCCGCCCTCTTTGACGTGCCGTCACACCTCGTTTTTCCATGAGCATTCCCTTTCTCTGAGCAACAAACAAAAGCTTTTTCCTTGTGACTTAAATGGAAGTTTAACAGTTCTCTTTTCCACTTTTGCCACCTTGTCGAGGTTTGGAGGTCCTCCCTGTTGATCCTAGAAGTCCTTTCCACGTGAGGACGCTCACTGCCTCCCCCTCCACCGTGAGCCCGAGCTCTGCTGCCCCTTGCTCCCTCCCTGCAGAGGGGTCCTTCCCCTGCTTTAATGGGTGCCCATCTGCACTGTGGTTCAGCCGAAGGGGACGGGGCCCTTGGTGGGACAGCAGGCTCCATGCCCACCCCCACCCCCACCCCCTCCTTCCCTCCACAGCCATTTGGAAGGCATGAGCTGCACCCCCCAGAACAGCCCAGAACAGCTGCAGCTTCTGGGAGAGGGAGCAGCACACGTGTTTTCTCTGAGAGTGAGTCTCACTTTGCAAGTATCCATCCTTGGGTTTCCGGGGAAAACAGGCACGGTACGTTGAGTCCCCAGTTTATCAGACCCCAGGGTGACCGTGGGCAAAAACAAAACTTTTCTTTCGGGCGGATTGAACAAATCTGAAAGTAAATCTTGCTTTCAAATCACAAGGGAATACATTTCATTTTGCAATCAGTCACGGGGGACACGCCGTGGGCTCCGTGCCAAAGATAATATAAAAGATGTGCTTTGAAATGTTTCGGAGGATGGGGACTGGATCCCTTTCTCTCTCCTGAACACACTGTCCTAGTGTAATTGAAGAAAGTCCCCGAAGACATTTGGCAGCTCCGTTTTCTGTTTTTCTGTCCAGAAAGTTGAATGAATTAAAATTCCAATTAGGCTAAATATTTTGCTTCACCAAGAAAGAAACTCCACTCTGTTTTTTTGGCTAATGCTACCTATAAATTAAAATAAGTATTAATTGTATTTCTCGTTCTGTCTCAACATACATGTTCTGCATATTTAAACTTCCATCTGGAGGATGGAAACACAGCTGAGACATTTAGATACAATAATTATGCCATATGCTTTCTTTTCTAAAACTTCTATGTTTCAGAGTAAACTTCTAAAAAAAATGGTATGGTAGATGATATCACAGATCTTAGATTATGTAAAGAGAGGCTGCTTGGTATGTAATTAAAGGGAAGCCTTATTCTCAGGGAGCGAAGTATACTCTTTCCTTGTTCGGGAGTTCAGGCGGCACAGCAGGACTTTCAGGCATTTGAGTAAATAAAGACATCTGCTTCAAAAGAAGGAAAATGGACGGTTAGATCCCGTCTTTTTATTGCCTCCTGTCCGGGAGGAACGCGTTTTGCCAGGTGCCAGCCGGAGCGACGGGGCGGGCTCTCGTAGGAGGCCGTGATCGCGCCGGGTGCATTTTCACGTGCTGCGACAGGGACTCCCGCGCCGGGCGGACACGGGGCCGGGGCCGGGGCCGGCGCCGAACAGCCCAGCACGTCGCAGCCTCCTTTACTTCGGAAGCCACTCCCCTTCGGGTTAAACTCCACGCGTGGCACCGAAAGTGTAAATATGAACTTGGCGCTCCCGCATTTTAAAATACGGCATTTGTTTTTTGTGAGTCTACCAGTGCCATAAATTATCTTGTTACACGAAGGCACTTCCGTAAAAACTTGCAGTACACGATACGGCTTCTGTTCTTTCTCAGCCCTACTCCCCTTCTGACTCGGTCTTGTCTCTTTGGGCTGAGTCTTTCTCAAATACTCAATACGCTACGTCTCCAGGAATCATAATCACTGCTTTTGGGGTGCCTGGATGGCTTAGTCAAGTGCCCGACTCTTGGTTTCGGCTCAGGTCATGATCTCACAGTCTGGATTCAAGTCCCGAATGGGGCTCTGCACGGACGTCTCAAAGCCTGCTTGGGACTTCCTCTCTGTCTCTTGCTCTCTACCCTTCTCTCTCCCTCTCTCTCTGCCCCTCCCCCGCGTATGTGCTAGTGTGTGTGCGCGCGCGCGCGTGCTCTCTCTCTCTCTCTCTCTCTCTCTGAAAATAAATAAACGTAAAAAAATAATGAATTAATCACTGCTTTTGATTTTATGGTTATTGTGGTCGGTGTTTCTGACACGTGTCACAGAACGGCCGCTAAGATTTTCACCCAGCGGAAGGCTAATCCTGTGCTTACGAGAAGGGTTTCCTTTGCAGAAGGAACGCATGCATGGCGTGGGTGTGGCCTAGAACTCGTTCAGCCCGGCAGTGTGGGAGCCTCGACTGTGGTGTTTGCTGTTTTATTAGGGTAGATGCGAGGGAGGAAAGAGCCTTTTACCTCCCAGGGCACTTTCTTTGTGCTTCTCTTCTTTTCTCCGATTTAGACTCTTTGTGAATATATTTCCCTGATGACCGTGTCAGTGTCTCTGAGTATAAGCAGAGCGGTTTTATCCGTCTCGTTACTCCGGGCGTTCAGCACAGGAACTTCCCAGCAACAGATTTGGTATCAAGTTGTCTCAACTTTGTGTTGATGGTAGAGAGAGGAACCTCTCAGTACCTATCTGGGGAGACTTAACTACTAACACGCACACATGTGCGCGCGCGCGCACACACACACACACACACACACACACACACACACAGTTATGAGCAGCCCGTTTGGGAAGAGACAGCCCTGTGACATAAGCCCTAAGACCATGTCCGGGACTGCGCAGTGTTCCAGTTCATTAAAGGACATTAGGACAAGAATTCTGACACTGGGCACAATGGCGTGGGGCATGTGACTCCCTCAAATTACAGGCAAACGGTTTGTAAATCAGTGTTTCCCCCCCGGCAATCAGTTTAGAATCCACCGGTTTATAAAAGGAAACCAGTTAAGCAGGTGACTATGCAGGATGGTCCCATTAGAAAGAATGATCCTCACCGGACTCCTTGAGAAGTGGCTGAGAGTCTGTGACGTTCACTGCCGTGCGGCTGGCCGGGGTCCCGACCCGCCCGGAGTACCTAGAAAGGAGCCCCAGCTCGTCGCCTTCCTTGCCACTGGCCCGGTGTCCCAACTTCAAGGGGAAAGACGCATTTCCTGAGCAGATAGAATTATTGGGAGAGTTAAGTGGGAGGCTCTGTGTGAAGTGCCCGGCTTGGCACCAGCGTGAAATGATGGTGGGGACCCTGCCTCCTTGACCAGCAGGAAGACACTAGAAGTTCTCGGGGCTGTTCCTTCCTGGGGGAGCCTGCGGCCGACCCCAGCCTGTGGAGGACCCCGATCTCCCCTCCGTCGCCCCGTGTCGCGGGGTCGCAGGGAGTTGCTGCAGGTGTGGAGGAGAGGCCTGTAGGTGCGGCGGGCAGGCGAGCGCACCGAGAGCTGGCGGGGGAAGGGCGGGTGATACGAGTGTGCAGGATGGAAGTGTCCCCTGTGGAGACTCGCACCTCATGTTCATTTATTTCCAAGCGCACCTTTTCTTCCTTAGAAACGACTTTCGGGGCCAGCGCCTCTCATGGGATGACGGCTCCTCTCCCAGGCACCCGGGCTCGGCGGAGTGGACGGGCTGCCCGGCGCCCTCCCCTCCTGCGCCCTCCGATCCTCAGCGGGGACCGCGGTCCTGGCCCTGACCTCCTGCAGGTGCTGGGATTCGGTGGCGAGGTTGTGAAAAGTCCCGTGCTCAGGATGGCGCTGGAATTTACCGTTCTTCCAAGATTTGAAATTGTTCAACGGCAAGACCATTTGACCTTCTTGCTTGCTTTCTGTCTTGATGTAGATATTTTTAGGGGAAGTTAACTGATCTGTTTCTTCACCACCCTCCCTTCTGCCTGTAGTTCTTGTTCTTGTTTAATTTTTTTTTAACATTTATTTGTTTTTGAGACAGAGACAGAGCAAGAGCAGGGGAGGGGCAGAGACAGAGAGGGAGACACAGAATCACAAGCAGGCTCCAGGCTCTGAGTTGGCAGCACAGAGCCCGATGCGGGGCTTGAACCCACGGACCGTGAGGTCATGACCTGAGCTGAAATCAGATGCTTAGCTGACTGAGTCACCCAGGCGCCCCATTCTTGTTCTTGCTTGAGTAAGTTTTAATTCATACATTACAAAGAAATTACCTATTTCATTGCAGGTTTTCAAATTTGCACTCATGAAATATTTTGATCTGTTTTATTTGCATTTAAGAAATTCTGTCTGGGGCGCCTGCATGGCTCAGTCAGTTAAGTGTCCGACTCTTGATTTTGGCTCAGGTCATGATCTCCCAGTTTGTGAGATGGTGCCCACATCGGGCACTGTGCTGACTGTGCGGAGCCTGCTTGGGATTTGCACCCCCTCTCCCCCCGGTCTGTCTGTCTGTCTGTCTCTCTCTCTGCCCCTGCCCAGCTCGTGCTCTCTCTCAAAATACTTTTTTGTCAGTAATTTTCTTTCTTTATTGCTATATTTACAAATTAGTGTGTTAACCTGTTTTTTTCTTGATTACAGTAATTGGAAGTTAACTGTCATTTAAAAAATAATTTCTCATTCTAATATTTTCCATTTAATTATGGATGTATCTTTATTCTTTGCATTGCTTTTCTTAGGTTAACATTTTTTCCCTTCCTAGTTTGTGGGTTGAACACTTTCAATTTTTTTGTTTTGTTTTTATTTTTTGACTTGGTAATGAAAATACCTTGTGCTGTGAGTTTTCCTCTGAGTAAACCTTTGGCTGTGTTGTGTAGCTTTCGGTGCACAGGCGCACCTCAAAGACGCAGTAGCTTTGGTTCCAGACCACTGCAGTGAAGCAAATAACACAGTAAAGGGAGTTGAGTGCATTTTTTTGGTTTTCAAGTGCATATAAAAGTTAGGTTTTAAAAACTACTATGTTTATACTGTAGTCTACTAAGTGCAATAATAGCATCATGTCTAAAAAAGCAACGTACGTACTTTAATTAAGAGACTTTATGGACATCTGGGTGGCTAAGTCGGTTGGGTGTCCGACTTCGGCTTAGGTCATGATCTCACGGTTTGTGGGTTTGAGCCCCCTGTTGGGCTCTGTGCTGACTGCTCGTGGAACCTGGAGCCTGCTTCAGATTCTGTGTGTCCCTCTCTCTGCTCCTCCCCTGCTCATGCTCCATCTCTCTCTCTCTCTCTCCCCCCCTCCTCCCCCCTCTCAAAAATAAACATTAACATTTAAAACACTAGAAAAATGCTTTATTGCTAATGAACACTAAACATCATCTGGGCTTTCGCAGGCTATAATGTTGTTGGTAACGGACGGTCTTACCGTGAATTTGATGGTGTTGCTGGCTGCTCACGGATAGAGTGGCAGGTGCTGTAGGTTGGGGTGGCAACCTAAAGTTCTTAAAGTTTAAGAACTTTAAGGCAAGTTCTTAAAACAACGTTGGATTTTGCTGCACTGCTTGACTCCTGCTTTCATGAACGATTTCTCTGTAGCATGCGATGCTGTTTAATGGTATTTTGCCCAGTTGGAGTCACTCCTCTCAAATCCTGCTTTATCAACTGTGTCCTAGTCTGTCCTCTTATCATTTCAACAACCTTCACAGCATCTTCATCAGGAGTAGATTCCTCTCAGAAAACCACGTTCTTTGCTCCTCCATGAAAACCAACCCCTCACCCGTTAAATGAGACGGCAGCGATTCAGTCCCTTCTTCAGGCTCCTCTTTCAGCTCGGTTCTCTTGCTGTTTCCCCCACATGTGCAGGGACTCCATCCCCTCAAGTCTTGAACCCCCCCGTGTCGTCCACGAGGGTTGGAGTCACCTTCTTCCAAACTCCGCCTGTTCGTCTTGAGAATTTTGACCTCTTCCCATGAATCATGAATGTTCCTAGTGGCATCCAGAATGGTGAATCCTTTCCAGAAGGTTTTCAATTTACTTTGCCCAGATCCATGAGGGCAGTTACTACCTGTGGTAGCTACAGCCTTACAACATGTATTTGGTCATTAAGACTTGAGAGTCAGAATGACTCTCTGACCCAGTCCCTGGCTTCCAGCATGGACGTTGTTAACACCACAGGGAGACACTGTGAATCTCACTGTCCATCTCCATCAGAGCATTTGGGTGACCAGGTGCATCATCGGTGAGCAGTAATATTTTAAAAAGAATTGCGTGGTGTGTGTGTGTGTGTGTGTGTGTGTGTGTAGTCGGTCTCAACGGTGGGCATAAATATTAAGTAAACCACGTTCTAAACAGATGTGCTATCATTCAGGCTGGTTTTCCATGTAAAGAGGAGAGGCAGAGTAGATGGAGTACATTCTTAAGGGCCCTAGGATTTTTGGAATAGTCCGTGAGCACTGGCTTCACCTTCAAGTCATCAGCTACATTAGCCCCTAACGAGAGTCCCCCTGTCCTTCGAAGCCAGCAGCGACTTCTCCTCTCTAGCTGTGAAGGTCCAGTGTGGGATCTTCTTCCAACAGAAGGCTGTTTCACCCACATGGAAAATCTGTTGTTCAATGCAGCGCTGTCACCAATGGTCCCAGCGCAAGTTTGGGATAATGCGCTGCAGCTTCAGCTTTACCACTTCCTGCTTCACCTTGTACTTTTATTTATGGAGACGGCCTCTCTCCTTAAGCCTCGTGAAGTCCCTTCTGCTGGCTTCAGACTTTTCTACTGCAGCTGCCTCATCTCTCTCAGCTTTTGTAGAATTGAAGAGAGTTGGGGCCTTGCTCTGGATGAGGTGTTGGCTTATGGGAATGCTGTGTGTGGTTGCGTCTTCTATCCAGACCACTCCAACCTTCTCCAAGCTGCTAATCAGCAGTAAGGCTGTTTGGCCTTCTTATCATTTGTGTATTCACTGGAGTAACACATTTAATTTCCTTCAGGAAGGTTCTTTTGCCTTCACAACTTGGCTCTCTGGCACAAGAGACCGAGTGTTAAGCCTAGGCTTTTGACTTGGCTTCTTCACTTCCATGGCTTTTGGCATGCCGTCCTCACTAAGCTTAATCGTTTCTAGCTTTTGATTAAAAGTGAGACATGCATGACTCTTTCATTCATTTAAACACTTAGAGGCCATTGCAGGGTTATTAATTGCCCTAATGTCAATCTTGTGTCTCAAGGACTGGGGAGGCCAGAGGAGACGGGAATGGCAGGTGGGGGGGGGGGCGCAGCTGGAACACACCGCATATACTTGAGCTTGTCTTATTGGAATGTTTCCTGATGATCCAGAACAATGGCAGTAGTGACATCAAAGATCACGGATCACAGACCCCCCCCATAAGAAATACGATAACAATGAGAAAATTTAAAATATTGCGAGGATTACCAAAATGTGACACAGAGACATGGAAGGAGCAGGTGCTGTTGGAAAAATGGCACCGATGGACTCGCTGGCAGGGTCCCACGGCCCTTCATTGTAAGATTGCGGTATCTGTGAAGCTCTGTAAAATGAGGGATGCCTGGATGTAGGGTTTCCAACATCATTTTTGGCAGATTTATGGTGGGGGTTTTGATTTTTTTCCTTTGATCTGAGGATTTGAGCCAATAATTTTCAGTTGATTTGTTGTTTTTTCTGTTTGCTGTTTCCGGGTTTTATTACATGACCTATTTTTAGTTCATATTTGTGTGTAGGGGCTTTTTGCCCACTTCTTTCTTGTTTCCAGCACTAGAGGACCCTCCTTGCTTTTGTCCTCCTTTTAGGGCCTGGAAGAGGGAAGCCTGCATTCTCTTTCCTCTTCCGCTGTCCTCGTCAGGGTGACCCTTGCCTGCTCGCCATAGATGTGGTGACTGATTCGCACTGTACCGTGATGGCCAGTGATCGTGTCGGGTGAGCAGGGAAGGGAGTGCTGATCAGACATGAGGTGGAGAGGCTGAGCGAGGGCCCCGGGGCCTGCTGCATGCGAGGATCCGGCAAGTTCCAGCAAGTTCTCCTGCGCCTTTCCTAGAACAGGAGCCAGCTACAAGTGCCTCATAGGAAGGTTGTGAGGACTGGTGGAAATAATGTAACGCATCTAGCACAGAGCTTTGTGCACTTAAGATATATAGCAGGTGGTGCTGCTCCAATCCTGCCCTAGTCAGGCAAATCACAGGCTTTCTGTGCTGCAGTACGCTCCCTGTGCAACTGTCCTGTGTCACCTCACAGGTCTTTCTTGTTCCCTCCAAGAACACTTCCTCCTGCTGGTCCCCGCCCTCCCCTTGAATCCGGCCAGCGTCCTCAGACAGCTTTGGCAGAAGCAACTTGCTACAGAAATTCTGTTTTTGAAATGGGAGACCTTCTTCCCTCTTGAAGCAAATTCGAGATGCTGTGCTTGAGTTGGATGTGTTCGAGAACACACAGAAGGACGAAGGGGATGTCACGGGAGAGTCTGCGTCCTTCCCGGTGTACTGCCCTGTGCCGACTTGGACTGGTTTTCATAATGATCCCTTGGGAGAATGGAAGGCCTGAGTGACCCCAGGGACTCTTCTGTGATTGTAGGGTCAGTTTACTACCTAAAGTGCAGTAAGCGGGGAGGGGCTTGGACTTCATGTACTGAGGTGGGTAGCTTGCCTGCGTTCTGGGTGCCCTTCAGGTGAAAACTCGGCAGTGGCTCGCTTGTGGGGAAGAGAACCCTTTCTGCTCCCTTCTTGACTAGGGAGACTGCAAATTAAAGTGGGGAAGGACAGATTGGCAGGAGAAGGAGGTTTGGTGTATAAGTGTGTGCGCATTACGTGACTGGAGGTGGAGGCTCATAGACCTGACTTTGCAGGAAGAGTGGGGTGGGGAGGACAGTAGGTTTATTTAGGAAAAACCATGGGTGTTTCGAAGAGCAAACAGGAGACAAGGAAGTTAGCGATAACGTTTCTCTATAGACATGAAGAGTCTTTCCTCCCCTGTCAGGACCAGAGTTGGGATGTATGGGATTTATGGTAGGTTTATTCCCTTCCTTCCTCCTGAGAGCAGACCCACCCCAAAGGGGGACTTTGGGGACAGCCTCATTTCTCCGAAGTTACTGCCTCAGTCAGGGAAGGAAAAGCTGGGAGCCTTCTTTCTGCATCTGTTGAATCTCAGATGTCTTCAGCTACAAGTAATCCTGACACAAGCTCCAGGTGGGTCCCCACACGCTCCTTTGTACTGATGATCTCTGTCTCCCGAAATTCCGAACCGCATTTCCGGCTGCTGATCAGCTGTGTCTCCCAGAATTTCCCACATGCTGCATGAGTGCAAAGGGCCGTCTCTGCTTCCGTTCCCTGTCCCCCTGGTTGTCCTCTTCCCGACATTCTTTCTTGTTTTCCTGGAGCCCTCGTTCACCGGGGCTCAGAATAGTGGAGCATCTTTGATTTGGCTCTTGGTGAACGGTCATCAGTGACCCTTCTAGAATGCCTCTTAAGTCTGGCCCTGACCTTCCGCTCTGATTTTCTGATTGATCTTCTTTCTTTCCTTCTCTCCGTGTTTATTCTCCCTTGTAGGTGGTTGCTGGTTATTTATTCTGCTGTCCAAAAGTTGAGGTGATTTCCCCATTGTCGATGGAAATGAGTTGAAACTCCATCAGCTGGCACTCCAGGACGCCGGCCTCCTGCTGGGCTGCGTCAGTGGTACAGGACCGCTTGTTGGTTCCTGACCACCTGCCTCTCCTCTCCATCCGCAGCTGCTGGAAACACACGCCCTGTCACCCCTGCCCCGGGGCCGTCTGTCACAGTCCTTCAGAGCAGTGCCGGTACCCCTTCTCTCCTGGAGCCCACCAGAACCTTCTTTTCATTCCGAGCAGACGGCATCTCCCGAAACCCCACTGCATCTCGTGTCTCTCTTGCAGTAGACACCACGGGCTGTCTGATCGTGGTTATTTGCCCACTTGTCTATTACGAAAAGTTCCTTAAAGTCAGAACTCAGGTCTAACTCATTTTATGCCCCCTCAGCGACACCGTGTGTGGGGTAGGTGTCTGCCTCACTTAAGAAATAACTAGCATCTGTGAGGCAGAGGAAGAATTACGCAAGCTCCTTGAGGTCAGGTGCCGTGTTCCGTACCTTGAGTGCCCCCGGGAGGTGCCGTGAATGTCTACAGCAAGGTGGGATTGGACTTCGATGCCAGCGTCACAGCCTCCCAGTGGGTGTGGTTCAGGCAGGGGCTCTCTGAAGTTACTGCCGTAACAGTAGCTGAAATGTGTAGGGAGAGACTGTGTGCCAGGAACACCCCTCCGAGATGGATGGGCACGTGGGGAAATTGAGGCTCATAGCAGTTGGGGGACTGGACTCCAGGTCCTAGTGCTGGTAAGGGTCAGAGGCAGGATTCAGACTCTCTCCCAGCATTCTGTGTTCATGCACACCACCTTCGCAAAAAGGTGCCTTTGCTTTAAAAACCATATTCTTAAGACTGTGACCCCCAATTTTTTTTGTTTACTTATTTTGAGAGAGAGCGAGCGAGCGAGAGCATGAAAGTGGGGGAGGGGCAGAGAGTGAGAGAATCCCAAGCAGGCTCCCCGCTGCCAGCCCAGAGCCTGACTTGGGGCTCGACCTCACGAACCGTGAGATCGTGACCTGAGCTGACACCAAGAGTTGGATGCTTAACCGACTGGGCCACCCAGGCGCCCCGACCCCAGGTTGTTTTAATAAGTCCTCCTGTTGTTGGTGTGTCTCGGGCTCAACCTTTCTTACGGCACGCGGATCCGGAGGCCCCTGAATGCAGTGCAGGTGCAGAGCAACAGTTCGTTTTAGAATTCGTGCTGTAAAAATCTTGTTTAGCTGAGTGGAGTCCACGCCTTCTCTGCCTCGTTCTCACCTTTTCCTGGGTAACCGAGGGTTGTTAACGTGGAGAGCCCTCAGCGTGGGGACCGGCTCGGCCACCCTTCAGGCTCTTAGGAAGCGGTTCCAGACAGTTGGGAGCCAGCCTGCCTGTAGGTGGTGTCGTGACTGATGCTGTGTTGACACGCGTCACTCTGCGAGTAGAAACGGCCGAAGGCAGACTCAGAAGCCGAATGAGGAAACTGCTGCGTTCGCGGCTCCTATTGTAGGAGGTTAATTTCCCTAATATGTTAAAAGGCAATACATCTAAAAAAAAAAAAAAAAAAAAAAAAGGGCGGTCACCCAGGAGACAAAGGGGACGAAGGATACGAATGGCCCGTTCACAGAAAGTCACACGGGGCTCTGCAGTATACGAAGGTGCTCAGGCCACAGTAAAAGCATCTCCTCTTTTTTATTCTGCCTCCTTCGGGATTCTGTCTTCATTGTCTAGGGCTGCCCTAGCGAAGTGGCACGGCCCGCATGCCCTCAGCAGCCGAAATGTATTTCCTGGTCGTCCTGGGGGCTGGACGTCTGAGGTCAAGGCGCCGCTCGGCCGGGCCGGTCCCCTCAGAGGCCTCTGTCCGGCCTTGCGGACACCTGACACCTCCCTTCTCGCGTCTTCTCAGAAGGGCCCCGGTCACACCCACCCTGGCGACTTGCTTTCAGCCTCATCTCCTCTCTGAAGACCCGGCGGCCAAACAGAGTGACCCTTTGAGCCGTCACTCCAAAGGGTCCACTCGGCCAAATAGAGTGACCCTCTGCCGTCACAGGGCGGAGGTTTCCCAGCCCTGTAAACGCCCCGCCCGGAGGAGCCTTCCTCCAGCTCGGCGTGTGCCGCGTGCCGCGTCCCAGCTCCGGGGCGTGCTGGGTGGCCGCTGGCGCTCCCGGGACGGCTTCTGGTCAGCCAGGTTCGGAGGGGGATTCGTGATCGCGGGGGGCGTGCGGGAGGCTGGCAGCGCCCCCAGTCCCTGCGCCGTTCGGGGCCCTGAGGTCCTGGCGCTTAGGGCTTCAGCATGTGAATTTGGGGCCGGGGACAAAATGCACTTCCTAACGGGGACAGAAAAACAGTACAGCGAGTTGGCAGAGGAAGGGGGAAATTCGCACTCCTACGTTGTTGGAGGCGTTACAAACTGAGACGGGTTCTCTGAATTGTAATTTGTCGTCATTTGGTGAAATTCTAGGGGATTCCTTTGATCTCGAAGTTTGCCTTCCAGGAACTCCTCAGAACTTGGTGTTGTCAGCATGGCCTGTGGCAGCTGATGGTTTAAAGAAAGAGGAATTCCTCTGCGGACAAACAGGGATGCTCTCAGGAGAGCAAGGTGGAATGTTGCTGTCTGTGTAGAAGGGGAGGGAGAACTTACGGGTGTTTGGGTAAAATATTTCTCTGAGGTGACATGAGGTGTGTGTGGGGGGGGAGGCTGGGCAGTGGGGGCTGGAGAGAGGGGGGAAGTTCTCAGTGTATATATTCTGGTACCTTTCACATTTTGAATCTTGAATTTATTAGAGGGACCCGTTTTCTTTTGCTTATGAGAAAATGGTATCGTGAGGTCGTTTATAATTTATGCTTTTTGAGGTGGTTTTTAAAAGTTTATTCATTTATTTTGAGAGCGAGCGAACAAGGGCACATGAGCTGGGGAGGGGCAGAGAGAGAGAGAGAGAGAGAATCCCAAGCAGGCTCTGCACTGTCAGCACAGAGCCCCACATGGGGCTCGAACTCACAAACTGAGATCATGACCGGAGCCAAAACCAAGAGTCGGACGCATAATCAGTTGAGCCACCCAGGTAGGTGCCCCTTGAGATGATTTTTAAAAAATGAAATTATTCTGATTAAAATCGTTGTTTTAGGAACTCTTGTGATTTATTTTTCCCCCCTCACAAGTCATGGTTTGGAAGGGCCGTGATCCCACACCGGGGCAGTGACAGTGCTTGGTCACTTGGTCACCGAGAGCGGGTTGGGGGTGTCCCTTGAGCCGACCACCCTTCTCAAGACATTCTTGCCTCAGGGCACGAATCTTTTTTCATTGGTGGGTAGAATGTGTATGAATCACTGTTGCAGATTTTACTTGGCTCGGACCCTCCCATGCAGAGAACTACTATTTAGTCTTGTTAATTGGGCTGTTTCGGTTTTCCCAGGTTATTTTAAAGCGTTTATGGGCGATGGTGTTGATAAAGCTAATGGCACTTTGTATGTGTTCAGTACCTTGAACTTTACAAAGTGCTTTCACCTTCATTATCTCATTATATTGTCAGTTGAACTGTGAGGTTTCGAAACAGAGAGATCATTACCATCTTTTTCCTGGATGAAGAATTCGAAAGCTTCGATGCCTCGCGGTGAATAAGTGATAACCTTCTAGCTGGAGCTTTCAGGGTTATAAACTGGCTGTGCTGAGAATAAGGAGGGAATTAATGGTCAGCACTTGTGGTCCAGTCAGACTTCAGGCTCATCGACATTGATCGAATGGGGGTTTTCGGTGGGGGCGGTTTTGGCCCCCGGAAGACATTGGGGATGTGCAGAGACATTTTACGTTGTCAGGACTGGGGATGTGCGATTGGCATCTAGGGGGTGGGGGTGGGGGGACGAGCCGGGACGCCCCGCTTGCTCGACACGGGACTCACGTGCACGCCTTTCTTGCTGTTAGGTGTTTATGAAATTGTCCAGTTCCAACATAACAGTGAAAAATACCCTGAGATCATTTAAAATCCTTTCTGGTTTTGCTTTTTAAAAATAATTTCCCTCTTTCTTTGTTTTCTTTTTTTCCGTAGGACACCAAGTTGTGGATAATAATGGAATATCTTGGTGGAGGCTCCGCACTAGATCTAGTAAGTATCATGCCCGATGCCTGAACGCGCGTCAGAGTTCTTCTCCCTAAATCCGGGTTGTCAAGATGACTGTTGTTATCCGTTTCTGTTTCCCCCTTCAGTTGCATGAAAAAGGGACCAAACTCTTACTTACAATACATATTTCTGCTTCTAATAATTTAATTACTGAAAATTAAAGTCTACTGTTGAAGCCAGTTGAGTTGTTTCCTGGGAAGCAGTGAATTCCTTCACGGAAGTCGTGAAGGATTTTGCTCGTCTCTCTCTTACCCAAGTAAGAACGTAAGTTTATTAGTTTGTCTTCCAGAACTGGCTTCCGTGGAGCGGACACCCCACTCCTGTTTCATATTCAGATGGTGGTTTAGCTTCCCACGTGTGTGTCACGTTTTCATTCATAACGAAGTAGAATCAGGATTTTGAAAATGTAAGAAATCTGATTTCAGGAGTGAGACAGGCAGGCAGAGGCGGATGATGGCCGAGCAGTGTCGCGTGTGGGAGCGTGGCTGGGCAGGGGCACATGCTTCTGTTTCTCGGGTGCACACGAGGAGCCCTTGCTGGCGCTGGCCGTGTGAATGGCCGACCCGGTCCCGCCCCCGTGGTCCTGTCCCCTGCCTGGCCCGGACCTTCTGAGCCGGCCCACGTGCAAGATAGCGGAAGTGAGCAGGAGGGTGACCTCCGAGCCACAGTATGCAGCTTGCTCCTCTGGGTAGAACACGGTCAGTGTTGGCTTCTGACAAGAGGCTTACAGATAACCAGTGACTCTCCAGCATTGCTTACGTAGTCCTTGGAACTCAGTATATGTCGGGTCCCCTGGGGGGCTCAGTCGGTTGAGCGTCCGACTTCGGCTCAGGTCTTGATCTCGCGGTTCGTGGGTTCGAGCCCTGTGTCGGGCTCTGTGCTGACAGCTCAGAGCCTGGAGCCTGTCTTCAGATTCTGTGTCTCCCTCTCTCTCTGCCCCTCCCCTGCTCACTCTCAGTCTCTCAAAAATAAATAAACATTAAAAAAAAAATTAAAAAAAAAAAACCTCAGTATATGCAAAAAAAAAAAAAAAGGACACAGTGGTGTGGCACTTGACGTCTCGTCCCCGCTGTGGTTGCACACTGGTACCCATGTCCTCTCACTCTTTTCCTACCTGTCCTGGAAGGGCTGGCATTGGGTGAGTGGTGGTTTCTGGGACAGGCCTCATCAGCCATTTTAGTGTTAGAAGGTGGGTCCCGCCTGGTGGACGCTTGGAGGATGTGGGCCTGTGGTTCCCGCTGCCCTTGGGGGGCTTGCCGGAAGGAGCCCTGTGTGTCGGGGTTCTGTCTTACACAGCTTTTATCTGCTCAGGAAAGAAATGCCCTGTGGTTAAAGATTTCTCTTTCACAGTGGGAGTTAGGAGTTAGTAGTGTCTGGGCAAGGTAAACCTCTAAAACTTGATGTGTCTCCAAAGGTATTATGTACCCAATTTTAAAATATCACATGTTATAAACCGTGAAAGCAATTGGTCAAAGTAGTGTTCAAAAGGAAGTTTCAAGAAAAATTATTTTTAATATTTGTTTATTTTGAGAGAGACAGCAGGGGAGGGGCAGAGAGAGAGGGAATCCCAAGCAGATTTCATACTGTCAGCGCAGAGCCCGACTTGGGGCTTGAACCCACGAACCACGAGATGATGACCTGAAATCAAGAGTCAGACGCTTAACCTACTGAGCCACCCGGGTGCCCCCCAGGAAGAAAATTTAATGTGACATCAACAATGCTATTAAAATGAGAAAAGCAACAGAATAGCCGGATATGCTTTTTTTGACTTCCTTTGTATCTTTTCCATAAATACACATACGACACAAAGAGCTTTTCAGTTTTGACTCTTTGGGGAATTAAGTACGACAGAAATATGGGAGACCAGCTCATTTTGTGTAGGTGGATCTGCTGTGATCTTGCGCGCATCTCGGTGGTGGCATGCGTGAAATTGATGGCAGGGGACTCTTCCTTCTGACGTGGAGCCCTTCAGATGGCCGTTCTGGTGTCTCAGGGCTCTGGTTTATTCATTCTTAATGCCGCGGTGATTTAATTTACTTAGTGGTAGGTGTCTTTGGAACGTTGAAGTCAGTGAAATTTTAGACCCCACAGTTGGAAGGAGTTGAAGAGCTAACTCTCCAGTTAAAAAACCTCCCCTGTATTAGAGCTCCTGGGTGGCCCAGTCGGTTGAGCGTCCGACTCTTGATCTTGGCTCAGGTCACGATCTCCCGGGATTGAACCACGCTCAGCGTGCAGCCTGCTTAAGAGTCTCTCGTGTGCTCTCCGTCTAAAATAAAAATAAACAAACATTTAAAAGCGTCTCCTGTGGTATCATTCCCAGCAAACTGCCATCAGCCTTCCACGTTAATGGCCCTGGTGACAGGCTCCAGGCGCCCTTTGTCGGACATCCCCAATCATCTCTGTCCAAGTGACGAGCGCACGGGGACACTCAGAGCATTGGTGTCCCAGCCAGCAGATAGAGCTGGACTGGGGACCTCCTTGTGCCCGGCGGCAAAGCCTGTGGCCTCCCCTGACCCCACATGTCCTTCCTGTCCACTCTGACTTCATTGTACCTCTCTCGTATCCCCGTGCTGTTGGCATGTCCCCAACCTGCAAAGATGAGGACCTGTGGATCATGGGATACGAGAACTTTTTTTTGAATGATGAAAAGCATTAGGATTATTTTGAGAGGGTCTGTTACTTGTTTGTAAAAGATTTTAAGAATGAAAATATTGTTGCATATACACTTTGTTATCATGTAGCTGAATATATGGATTTGGGGCATGCCTCTGAAAAATTAACCTGTTATTAAGTGCCTCTCTCTGTGAAGAGGCATAGTGCTAATATATATATAGGTGACTTTGGAGGAGCCCCCCAGAGGGGGGGTGTGGAGGGAAAGGGGACCAGGCACGGAGAGGGCTGTGCCGTCCCCTAGAGCGTGAAGATCTTACTGGCTCTTTCCTCCCCTTTTACTCTCCAGCTGCGTCTTCTCTCTTCATTCTCTCAGTAACTGACCGAGTCAGCCGGGGCTGCCGTGGCGAATTACGCCGGCTGGGGGTTTCAGCGACAGACATTTACTTCTCACCGTTTTGGAGGCTAGGAAGTTCAAGGTCACGGCACGGGCAGATCTAGTGTCTTGGGAGACAGATTTCAGCATTTGAATTTTGGATAGAGGGGGTGGACACAACAGTTCAGTCCCTAACACGAATGAAAATGCTCTGAGGTTTCCGTCTGGTCAGAGGTATACAGCTGTCTCTCTGTTCTTGGCCGTGAGCATGTTGAAGTGCGGTGGGCAGATTTTGTTGTTTGCCGTTTCACTCTGCATCGTGGTTAACAGGTCTTCTTACTTAGGCTCTGAGACATTAGTTGAATTCCTCTCGTTGAATCTTTTTTTAAAGTTTATTTAGTTAGAGAGCATGAGCGAGTGTGAATGGGGGAGGTGGGGTGGGGTGGAAGGGCGGACAGAGGGGGAGAGAGAATCCCAAGTAGGCTCCAAGCCTGACAAACCACAAGATCATGACCTGAGCTGAAATCAGGAGCCACCCAAGTGCCCTACCTTGCATTGACTCTTGATGACGCCTTAGCCCGGGGCAGGAATGTGGCCACCTGCCTTTGAGATTGCCTTTAGCATGCCCAATAGTTAATTTTGGGGGGCTTGCTTTAAATTTTTTTTTTAACGTTTATTCTGGAGAGACATAGCATGAGCATGGGAGGGGTAGAGAGAGAGGGAGACACAGAATCTGAAGCAGGCACCAGGCTCTGAGCTGTCAGCACAGAGCCTAACGGGAGGCTTGAACCCACAAACTGTGAGATCATGACCTGAGCTGAAGTTGGACGCTTAACCGACGGAGTCTCCCAGGCGCCCCATGGGGGGCTTGCTTTTAATTCTGGAATTGAGGTTCCAGGTAGAGGCCAGCTCCAGGTCAGGACGTAGGACAAAGAAATGCCTGGAGGTTCCCTGGTGGGAAGTGGGGTGTTTTGGATGTAGGTAGGGAGCTGTCTGGGTGCTGGGAGGACTTCCCCGGGGCCAGGCCACCAAGCCCTCTGACGTACCAGCAGCGGCAGCTGTCGGACCTCAAGAGAACGGCAGACGTGATCCTCGCCTGCTCTTCTATACATTCAGAGGTGGCCCGAGAGAGGACAGTGACTGCCCCAGGCCAAAGATGGTGGCTTCAAGACCAGCTTGAGATTCCTAGTCTGCAGCATGGCATATAAGTAAATCTTGGGCTCCACGGATGAGACAAAGGACACAACCGAAAGACGTCATGACCTCAGCTTTGCAGTTGACACAGATCTGCTGCTTGTGAATGACGAGAGGCTGTCCTGTGCGTGAACTCCTAGTCCTGTCGTCCGCGCCTGGGCATCTGTGTATCTGGCGGAAAATAAATTGATGCTGCTGGAGGGCGTGTGTCCCCTGGAGCCTTCTCTTCCTCTTTCCTGGGGATGCCTCCTTTTCGACTTAAAAAAAAAAATGCAATTGATTTTAATCTGCTGTTTGAGCAGTAAAACATGGTATCTGGTGTGAAGAATAGTATTAGACACAATATGGATTAGTTTTTTTTTAAGTTTATAATTTTTTTTAGTAATCTCTACACCCAACGTGGGGCTCGAACTCACGACCCTGAGGTCGAGTCACATGCTCTTCCCACTGAGCCAGCCAGGTGCCCCCAGTGTATGTTGGTTCTTAAGAACCATGAATGTTAGGGTAACATAGGCATATGTTTTATTTTGAATGCACATGTGCGAAAGCATTCAATCTGTTGATTTTTTTTAAATTTGAAAGATAATTAAATAATAAATCGAAATTAAATGTTTGTAGGGCCCCATAGAAGCCCTCGAAGCCGCTGTGAGAAAACACTGGGTTCCAGTCTGAGAACCACTAACCGTAGATGATTCCTCAAGCCCCATCTGCTTCTGGGGTGCCGAGACTTGTGAATGTAATGGGAGTCGTGGAATTAAAGGCTTTATAACAGAAGACATGGTAGATTTCGAGTGAATTCATGTTTTCGTTCAGACAATGTTAGTTGTGTGACCGCCACGTGTCAGGCGCTGTTCTCACCCCTGGGAGTCAGCGCAGTGGACGAGGCAGAAGGAAAGCCCGCTGGGCATGAAGCCGTATTCTCATGGGAGAAGACAGCTCGGTATGTCGTTCGTGGGAACATGCTAGCAGGGGGAGAAGGCCAGCTGGGGTGGATTGGGAGGCTCGGCGTGAGCATTAGCAGCGGACGGCCGGAGCCGGGAAGATCTGCGCTGCCGGAGAGGGTCCGGGATGGCCTTGGAGTCTCATTAAGAAGGAAGTGTGCGCCACAAAGTGGTCACTCAGGCAGAGACGTTTGACAAACTTAAAAATGAATATGCAACATGATTTTATTTTTTTTGTTCTTAGTTTTTAAATATTCACATTTGAGCGAGCGTGAGCAGGGGTGGGGCAGAGAGAGGTGGGGACAGAGGATCTGAAGCGGAGTCTGTGCTGAGCGGAGAGCCTGATGCGGGGCTCGAACCCATTAGCCGTGAGATCATGCCTTGAGCCGAAGTCAGACCCTCAACCGACTGAGCCACCCAGGCGCCCCAGGCAACATGGTTTTAAACAGTGGGATGGTGTGTTCGTTAATGTTAGGCCGAGCCGCTGTTGTGGAGCGAAAAGTACCGTTGACCCTTTAACAACGTGGGTTTTAACTGCACAAAATGTGCCGATTTTTCTTCCTCCACAGGACAGTGCCGTAAATGTATTTTCTCTTCTTAGTGCCATTTTCTCTAGCTTCCCTTATTGGAAGAATGCAGGACATGATACACAGAACACACGAAATGTGTGGTAAGGGACGGTTCATGTTATTGATAAGGCTTCCAGTCAGCAGTAGGCTATTAGTAGTTAAGTTTTTGGGAGACCAAAGTTGTATGCCGATTTTCAACTACACCGGGGGCCGGTGCCCCTAACCCCTGCTTTGTCCAGGGGTCAACTCTCTTTCTGTCCCACGTGCGGGGTCACTGGGCTCCGGTCCACATGGTCATCGGGGCCCTGCTCTGGAGGGCCGCTCTGCCATCTGCTGCCCACGGTTTCCTGTGGTCTTCGGTCACTGTCCTCTCCGGCTGCCGGTGTTTTCAAGGCCAAGACCAGGAAGGGGCAGTCACTTTTGTGCATCTTCCACGGCTGAGAACTTAGTCACCCGGCCAAGCCCGCTGCTGCAGAAGCCGGCACGCGTGGCCTTGTTGGGTGGCCATGTGCCTGGCAAATCGTCCCTGTTACAGAGCCGAGAACAGACTCGGGGGAGAGGGAATGCAGAGTCACCCAGAGACGAGACTCCGGATGTTTCTCCTGGGAGTTCTTTCTCTTATAAAGCTTCTCTGAAGAGTCTGCAGTCCCCGTCATGAGGGCGAGCACCGTGTTTATGTTGCTTAGACGTGTTTATGGCGGCAGTGCTAATCCAGGACTCAGAACTTAGCGGGGTCCTCCCCTGTGACGATCTGTGGTGTAGAGAACAGCCCGGTACCTTTCATAGCGAGACTTGACACCATCCATGGTGGATCCATTGAGGATCTCCTCTCCCTGTAAACAGAGTCCCTCTTCCTCCCCTTCCCCCAGCCCATGGCGTATGAATCACTGGCGGGTGGTGTTTAGGTCAGACTTAAAGGGCATGGCCGTACATGTATGATCAGAGAGCCAGCTCCTCACGGGCGGGGGAAGAGCTTTTAATCAGTTTTCTCCCCTCTTCTTCTCTCCCCCTTGGTGGTGACACCAGGCGGCGTTGCTCTTTCTCTCCGGAGACTTGGTAACAGAAGGGAGGAGGTGGTTAAGTCCCAAGTGTCGCCAAATGTTACTGATTATCTGCTTGGGTCGAAACCCGCAGGAGGAAGTGGAACCCATGCTCTGTGGTAGGGTTTTTTTTGAAGGACTGGATTACCCTTCTGCGTTCCGGTACATTCCGGGCCAGCAGCCCTGCCTTCCCGGCTGCGCTCTCCCAGGTTACCAGAGAAGCGCCTTTTCCTCTTCTGAGCGTTAAGATGTCTCCGACCTGTGAACATTCAGAAGCAGCTGTGGAGAAGACGGGCAAGGCGGGGTTGTCCGCTTGTGTTCTTCCGAACAGTCGTTTTGGCGTGTGTTTCTTGAAGATAAGACCCTTGGTCAGATGATTGTGGGGAGAATTAGGTTCTGTGGAATTACGTGTGCAACATGCTACCTCCGTCGGAGGTGCTCTTTGGTAACGTGAATTAGAAATCGGGAGGCACCTGGGGGGCTCAGTCGCTTAAGCGTCCGACTCTTGATTTCGGCTCAGGTCACGTTCTCGTGGTCGTGAGATCGAGCCCCACATCGGGTTCAGTGCTTAACAGCGCAGAGCCCGCTTGGGATTCTCTCTCTCCCTCTCTCTTGCTGCCCCTCCCTCCCTCTCGTGCTCTCTCTCAAAATAAATAAACTTAAAAATAAAATAAAAAAAATTACAAAAGGAAATTGGGATCCTCCCTGGCAGGTTAGTTGACCCACGGGTGTGACCTCCGAGTGTGTCACATGCGGTAGGACCAGAGCGACCGGCACGTCATCTTGCTCCTGCGTTCTGCACGGGGGACTGCCGAGGGACGGCTCGGTCCCCACCCACCGCCGGGGTCCCGCGAGGCCCGCCCGGCTCACCCCCACCTTCCCTCCTCCATGCCCGCACAGGGGTGTTCCCGGGGGGGCCTGCGGCAGGGGCGCCCCAGGCCGGAGTCCGGCCGTCACAAAGGGAGACGGGAGCCTCGTCACCGCCCATCCTGGGCGCCATTAAACAGCTTTTCTGTCGCCTGCATCCCGGCGAAGGCCTGAGACACGTGTGTGTGTCTGTTGGAACGCTGCTCCGGATAGAGAGGCTCTTCGCTGTCATTGCCTTTGGATTAAAGCACGTCCCTCCCCCCCCCCCTTTTTGAGTGAAGCCATCAGCTTTAGAGTTCCTTCCCTCCCCCCCTTTTTTAAACTTTATTTATTTTGAGGGAGAGAGATGGGGAGAGAGAGCCCCAAGCAGGCTCCAGGCTGTCAGCACAGAGCCCAGCTCGGGACTTGATCCCACGAACCCTGAGGTGATGACCTGGGCCGAAATCAAGAATCAGCCGCTCCACTGACTGAGCCACCCAGGCGCCCCACATTTTTTGTTTTTGGTTTTTTGAGTGTAGATGACACACAGTGTTACTAGTTTCGGGGGTACCACATAGCGATTTGACAACGCATACATTACGCTGTGCCCCACGCCAGTGTGGCCGCCATCTGCCACTGTGCATCAGTGTTGCAACACGGTTGAGTGTGTTCCCTGGGCTGTAGCTTTTACCCTCATGACATGTACATTCCACACCTGGAAACCTGTCCCTCCCGCTCCTCTCCACCATCTTGCCCGTCCCTCCTCTGGCAGCCGCTCGTTTGTTCTCTGTGTTTACACGTCTGAGCCTGTATAGCTCGTCTGTCTTTTTAAAATTTACTCAGGGACGGTCATGAGGTGGTGGCTGCCTTAGATGGAATTGTGGGAATTTGGGTGATGACGGCATTCCCTGTCAGATCTAAAAACGTAATTCTGAGGGTTATCATACGGATGACAAAATCAATATAAATGATGAGAATTCGGTCCCTCTCTCCGATGGCCCCTTTGTTAGTCCTGTAGGGAGTGTTAGATTGTCGTGCTGACTTGTGGAACTAGGAGGTGTGGTTGAATTCTCTGCTCTCCACTGGCGGGGGACTCTTTTCCGAGTCCGAGCTGCACTCTAGAACCTAATTTTCCCCCTTTAAAAGGGGGGATATGTATGCTTGGCATTTCTTCCTTACATCTTTGTACAATTATACTTTTAAGGTGTCAGTGTTAATTCTTTGGAGTTTCTCACAATAAACATTTTCAGAGGTGATTGTATCTTATCTGGAATAATAGAATAACTGGTATTTTCATTATGTGACCAAAAAATCTGCCATTACTAGAAATTGAGCCCTTTGCAGCTCTCCTTCCCCAGGTCTTAAAATTGCCCCCAGATTGG
This sequence comes from Cryptoprocta ferox, assembly GCA_028646485.1. Lineage (NCBI taxonomy): Eukaryota > Metazoa > Chordata > Mammalia > Carnivora > Eupleridae > Cryptoprocta > Cryptoprocta ferox. Next base: position 120,956,304 of record CM053574.1, on the reverse strand, counting down.
AGGGGCGCCTGGGGGTGGGACTCTGTTGGTTGAGTGTCCGACTTCGGCTCAGGTCATGATCTCGCAGTTTGTGGGTTCGAGCCCCACGTCGGGCCCTGTGCTGACAGCTCAGAGCCTGGAGCCTGCTTGGGATTCTGTGTCTCCCTCTCTCTGTGCTCCTTCCCCACTCCTGCCCGATCTCTCTCTCTCTCTCTCTCTCTCTCTCTCAAAAATAAATAAACGTTAAAAAAATTCAGATTTGCAAAGTTCTGGTGCACGGGTGGTCTCAGAAGGCAGTCGGCCCCTGGGCCACGACCACGGGTGTGGTGGTGGCCATCATATGTGTTAGGACGGGGTACCCTACCAGGAACCACTTCAGGCTCCCGGGCTCTGGTCTCTGGACTGAAGTCCCTCCCCGCGTAGCTTGTGGGCACGGCCGGGCTGACCGCAGGCTTTCTTCCTGGCCCTGCTTTGATTCTTAGCCAGCTTTGCTTTTTTTGGCAAACTCTTTTTCTCTGCTGCTTTCTTTACTTTTTGGAGGGTCCTTTAAACAGGTTTTAATTGTTTAGGCAGACATTCTTATTTTTATTTTATTTTTTAAATGTTTACTTATTTTGAGAGAGAGAGAGACAGAGAGAGAGAGAGAGCTCGAGCAGGGAAGGGGCAGAGAGAGAGGGAGACAGAGAATCCCAAGCGCGCTCTCAGCTGCCAGCCCAGAGCCCGACGCAGGGCTCGAACCCACGAAGTGCAAGATCATGACCTGAGCTGAAACCAAGCGTCAGACACTTAACTGACTGAGCCACCCAGGCGCCCCTGGAGTGAAGAAGTTTTTAGATTTTGATCTTGTCCACTTAACATGGGTATTGATTGTGTTCGATCATCTCAAACTACTCCTAAAATGATCACTTGAGTAACTTTCTTAATTCTTTCCTTACTAGTTAGAACCTGGCCCTTTAGATGAAACTCAGATCGCTACTATATTAAGAGAAATACTGAAAGGACTTGATTATTTGCATTCGGAGAAGAAAATTCATAGAGATATTAAAGGTAAGAAAATATGTTGCTTTTTATGCCTTTGAAATCCCGAGGCGGGTGGGAAAGCTCGTACTCCTCACGGGGAGGTCGTCCGGCGTGTGTTCGGGGAGCACCTGCAGCATGCCTGGGCTGGGGGTGGCTCTGAGCGTCCCTTGGGCACCTGCCCGCGTTGAGCACGTGGTCTCAATGATGAGGGAGTGTGCCTGTTCTCGAAGCCCTGACGGCTGGAGCGGAGCAGCACGTGGCATCAGGGGGTGTCCTGCCGTTTATTTTTGCAGCTGCCAACGTTCTGCTGTCCGAACACGGAGAGGTGAAGCTGGCCGATTTTGGGGTGGCGGGCCAGCTGACAGATACCCAGATAAAAAGAAACACCTTCGTGGGCACCCCCTTCTGGATGGCGCCCGAAGTCATTAAGCAGTCCGCCTACGACTCCAAGGTAAGGGCCGACTCTTCCCATGCGCGGGTCCGGAGAGGAGTCGTCTTTTGTGACCCAGCCTGACAGCTGCTCCAGGCGGGCGGAAGCAGCTTCCTTGAACAGGATGTGAAGGTAGTTCTCTCCGGCCTGGGTGAGAAATGGGTTTCATCTCCCATCTTCCTACATCATTTAATATCCCGTATGTATCCAGCCCACAGTTCCTGAGGGCTTATTTTAGCTTGAACAATGTGTGCTTGATGGTGGTGGGGACCAGGGAAGGAGCCCTCTGCAAGGCGGGTGTGGCCAGGATGGGTTCAGGCTTCCTGAGACACCAGGTCGAGGCATGTGGGCGTGTGGGTCTGCGGAGAGGGGTGGGGGTGTCTGTGGATGGGTGGTGCTCGAAGCCTGAGCGGGAGCCCATGAGGGAAGGGGGCCCGGGACAGGGCTCTGAGCAGTATTTAAGGGCCAAGCAGAGGTGGAGGACCCCACAAAAGAAATGGAGAGTTTGTACAAACACAAGGCTGGAGGCTGGGAAGACTATGCTTTTAGTTAGTGCTATGGATTCTTCTTCTCATTATTTTTCATTCTCAGTCAGGATCGAGATTCTCAGAGGCCCCTTCCCAGCGTGCAGCAGACCATCATTCCTCTTTTCCACCTTTTTTACTTGTCAAACATTGTCCTCTCCAAGTTTTTCCGGGGTTCTGTTTTCCCTGGTACCTTCAACTTTCTTAAACTCAGTATTTCGCCTCGGGAATCTTTGATTTAACTCCCCTCGCCCCCAGGCTGCCCATTCTCCGATCATACACAGCATAATCGTCACACGGTCCACAGAGAATTAATTGGCTCTTCCGAACAGTTTCTAGAAAAACAAATATTTAACTCCCATACATTTACGTGCCAGGCGTTGTTTTCCTCGTTTTAAAACGGGGGTCTTGTCAGCAGCCGGTAGACTTCTCCCGAGTTGTTAAACACAGCACACCCAGAGCACCGAGTGTAACCTTCCTCTGGCCCTCGGGCGCCAGCTTGGGCCAGCAGCTGTTTAAAGAGTGGATGTTGTATCAGAGTCACAGGTGTATCTGCTTCTGACCTGGCAGGGACCCACCTGGCTCTCTTCACTTTTGAGTTGTGGCTGTGGCCGCCATGGTCATGCCGATGGCCTTGGTGGCCAGTAAGTGACTGGTGGGTTTTCAGCCCCCAGGGTAAGAGAGCTGCGTGGGCCTCATCATGCTTTTTTGCCTTGTGGATGGGTTCGCTCCATCCAGAGCCCTCTCTGCAGTCTCTGCTGTGGGGGTCCTAGCATTTTAGGGCTTGACCCGTCCTTTCTCTTTATTTTAGGCTGAGGCCCATTTTTTTTATTATCAAAGTTCATAGGTTTGGGTAGGGACCAACATCCAAGTTTCTGAACTCCTCTGATTACACCCCACTGATGACCTTTTTCTCTTCCTTTCTGGTAAATGAACTGATTCATTTGAATCCTGTGACTCAGGATTCAGATCTTACATTTTCAGTATGAAAACACCCATCACTGCTCACTTGGCATTTTTTCCCCGGGAAGCGGCCTGGTTATCCAAGACCTTCGCCTTTCCTAACTTCCTCTCGTAGGGCTTCTCTGGACTTTGCCCAAGATGTGGCCTCTGGCAGCAGAGACTTCACTGCGTCATAAAACTTTGCCACCTTTTTTTCCTGGAGTTCTTGTCCAGATCCAGATACTCTTATCTCATCAGTAGATGTCGCAGTGTTCTTCTCAGGTGGATTTCAAGCTGCTGGTCTCCAGCTCAGCCCACTTGGTTGGGGAGCTGGGGAAGGTGTGCCACTCTTCTTCCTAACCTTCAGCCATTCCTCTCGCTCTGGCTGGTCAGAAGCAAATTCTTTCCTTTGCCTGGGTCATAGCCAACACCTCTCAACTGGAAATCATGTGCGAAAATTACATGTATGTGAAGTCGGCTTTCCAGATTTGTTGACCTAAGAGGTGTGGAAAGTGCGGATAAGGCTAAATCTCTATGTCTGAGTCTGGGGCCTTGGGGGATAATGTGACCTTAGTTCCCTCCCAGGAGTTGTGGCTCTGGGCTAGCAGCTTTTGTCGTGAACAGTGGCCAACAAAGGGCCCTTTTCGGAGTTCTGTTTGCACATATTCTTGTGAAACACCAACTTATTTGGATTTTTCCTGTTGGCCCCTTGATCTCAGTTCATAATCTAAATCTACTAGGTCACAATTGCCCATGTGTCTTAGAAGAGCCTTCATTATTACTGTTATTTTTAAGGTGAAGTAGGGTGGCTTAGGTGTCCATCCAGACATTTTCTCCATTAGCCTTTGCATTCCAGTAAGGAGCTTACAGCCCTGGTGGCTGGTTCTGTTATTACCATTGTCAGCACCCAGGTTCCCATCACTTTCATTTTTGGTGCACTCGCTGTTCAAAGGAAGGTCAGGTTGGGCTAAGGAATAGCACGCACATGCCTTCCTGGCATCTTCATCTTACTGAACCAAAGTTTTATGAGTTAATTAACTAATTAAAATAAAGTTTTTATTAGTTTTATGTATATGTCTAGAACCTGGTTTAACGTAATGACCTCTTGAACTGGTATCTCTGACTGCTTGTCATTTGTCCAGACTCCTTAGGTGTCCTGAACGTGTTCATACATGTAGGACGTACATATAGGTGTCTTACGTTGATCTCAGTTCATAATCTAAATCTGCTAGGTCACAGTTGCCCATGTGTCTTAGAAGCGCCTTCATTATTACTGTTATTTTTAAGGTAAAGTAGGGTAGCTTGGTTTATTTAAGAAGCCTTGAGACCTAGAAGATGAGCCAAGGGACATAACTCTGCTCTCCCATAAGGAAGCCTTTGCATTCAACACTGAGCAGGGACTTGGGCTGAAGAACATTGATCCCCCCCATCCGCCCCGCCTTGGGGTTATTGTGATGGCAATGTTAGCAAACAGATTGGACTTGCGTAAAGACATGGTCCATGTTCCATGTCTGTTTTCTGTATTCATTCATTTGGTTATTGCTGTAGTTATGCCCAGTTCTAAGTCATTGGCATCCCCATGAGTAATGGCGGTGCTGGGTGGGTAGCTCTGACAGGGAGCAGGGAGCGTGGGTGGGGTTGGGGGGCTGAGTGAGGAGTGTCAGAGCGAGCTGGGGAAGGCTCCACAGACATAGAGCTATTCAGCCCTGTAGAGGTGAGGGAGGGATGTTCAGACCCAAGTCCAGTGTGGGAACTGAGAGACCTATGTATCTGGATTGTAGAATGTGGCGAAGAACGTAAACGAGGCCAGAGAGATTGACTCGCCTGTTGACTGAAGTGTCCTGTAGGCCCTGAGAGGCCGGTGTGTGTGTTCTCTTGTAAAGGACTTTTCCCTTTTTTAGTCTCAAAAGCAGTACATTACTGGAAACTACTAGAAAAAAAAAGTGAGGGGGGAAAAAAGAAAAACATCTGTAGACCTTTAAGTTATTTTGGTATCCAGTCTCCGAAATAACTGTTTATAGTCTTACCTGGTGAAAAACGGACATAGGTGATAAATACGTTGATAAAAAAAAATTGTTAAAAGATGAGTGAAAAGCGGCAGTATTAGCCCCCCATCAGTTTTGGAATCTGCGTGGTTGGTCCGTTCGCTGCAGCGTGTGACTGGCCCTCGCCGCCCGGTGCCGAGCAGCTGGCCTCCTTGGGTTCCTGCACAGGATCAGGAATTACCATGACCGCGGTGTGCGTGAGGAGCCCTGGAGGTGGGGGCAGGAGGCGAGCGGGAAACCTGCAGGTGGGACGGGGACAGTCCTTTATCTCAGCACGCGGTGATGATTGGGGCTTTTCTCAGCCACCGTGTATTGCTGTCTGGTGCTGAAATGATTTTTATACCTTTCTGTGCTGCTTATAAATTCAGCACTGCATCTAATTACGTACATAGTTTCTATCAAGTCCGTTTTTGAGCTCTAGGTTTTGACTAGTTATAACTGATTTGGGATTTATATTTTCCTTTATTTTTTTAAAGAAAATATTTCCTTAAAAATTTTTTTAATGTTTATTTATTTTTGAGAGCGAGAAAGAGACAGAGTGCGAGTGGGAAAGGGGCAGAGAGAGAGGGAGACACAGAATCTGAAGCAGGCTCCAGGCTCTGAGGTATCAGCACAGAGCCCGATGCGGGGCTCGAACCCACGAACCGTGAGATCATGCCCTGAGCTGAAACCGGGCATTCGACCGACTGAGCCCCCAGGCGCCCCAGAAAAGATATCCTTTTATTAACCATCTGTATGCCACTTCCAATCCTGATCACTGCAGCTTCACATAGATCACTTCCATTTTGTAGCTATTTATTAATATTAACTAAGAGCAATGGATAAAACCCATACACTAATTCAGAAAAATTCACATCGCCACCAGTTTAGAAGATCTGATTTACCAAGTTGAGATGGTTTAAAAAGAACGATCAGAAATTAAACATCACAAATAAGATTTTTTATTTGTCACCATTAAATGTCTGAATTTTAAACAGATTCTCGGACTGGTGGCTCCTATCCATCGGCTCCACTGGCCTCCTCCCCAGTAGCTTTTCCAGAACTACTGCCTCACCATGAAGCTGCAGGAGCTTTCCTAGCTCAAACACGGGCTGCCTCAGCAGTTCTACTTTCCTAACAAAGACATCATGGAGTGGATAAATGAAGTGACAAGCGTTTTCTGTATCTTTTCTGACGCAGTCTAGAATCAGTTTATGTATTAAAAATTTTTTTTAATGTTTATTTTTGAGAAAGAGAGACGGAGCACAGGCAGGGGAGGAGCAGACAGACACAGACAGACACAGACAGACACAGAGACAGACACACACACACACACGCACACACACACACACACCCCGCCCCCACACAATCTGAAGCAGGCTCTGAGCTGTAGCACAGAGCCCAACAATACAGGGCTCGAACTCACGAACCATGAGATCATGACCTGAGCTGAAGTTGGACGCTTAATGGACTGAGCCACCCAGGAACCTCTGTTTAGAATCAGTTTATTGACCCCTTCTTTCAAGTCATTTGTACTCTTGGGTTGTGATTTCTATCATCTTTTCCCGAATTTAGCGGACCTGTTGGTGCTGACCATAGTGGTCTTCCTCATTTGAGTGTTGCATTTTTTAGTAAAACCAGCACAAAATCGATGAAGCAAATACCCATCAGTAATCATGACATCGACATGAGCTTTAGTCCTGGTCTGCCGTGTTTTGACCATGGAGCACATTTTCTTACAAGTAAGATCCATGTCATGGAAATTAGGCAGTTTTTGCCCTGAACATTCTCAGTAATTAGCTTGACTTTTGTATATGCAGCTTCATCGTTCTGCAGATCAGCAAGGCTCACTTCAAAAATACGACCCTTGAGGCCGTCAGATGTGATTTTGGTTCCTTGATTTCTCGTGACTAGTGTTTTTCCCATATTTCTTCTTCTGTGGTGCTTTCCCATCGTAAGAATCTTTTTAAGAGAATGGACCAACCGCTTTCTCCCTGGCTCCCTTTTTGTCAACTTTCATCAGCCACTTGCTCTACCACCGTCGTCCTGCCCAGGGACTCTGGTTTTTTTTCTCCCCACTCCTTCCTCTTGATTATACAGAGTTGACTATGGTTCCTTCTAGAATGTTTTCTGCACATAAATTTTTCATACCACTTACAGTGTGCCATATCTGCAGATTTGTAACCAGCTTACTTTTACTTAATTAGCATAGTGTTACGAGGGTTTAGAATGTTGCTTATTAGCAGCAAGTCCAGCCTCCCTGAGAAGGGTCCCTGATCATCAGTACCAGACAATCCTGTGGTCACTTAGGAGCCTCTAGAACTGTGAATGTGGGGGGAACAGTCCATTCGTAGATACGTGTGTGCAGTTCAAAGCGCCTGCCCTTAGAATTTTTGACTTGGGTTTATATTGAAGACCCCTGTTTGTTTTAATATCTGGTTTCATGTTTTTCCCAGATGGCAGTAAAACAGGTCTCTTCGTATGCCTTGATTTTAATTGCTTTGGAAAATGACTGCCCTTCCCCCACTTAACTTTTATTTTAAAACCCAGACCCGTGTTCCCATCTGATGCCATATTTCCTAAAGACAGTAATAGACTCTGGTGTGTTTCTGATTCTCTGTCAACAGCGTCATTGTGCGTGCAGTATTTCCGTAAATGTGGTAGAGCAACTTAATCATTCCTCCAAGGTTTAGCCTAAGAAAGGCTGCTGTTGAATGTTTTTGGCAGCGTACACCATTTTCTAAATCTAAAATTATTTATTTAGGATAGATTCCTAGAAGTGGAATTAATTGGTTTTTAGCAAGTGTGGATATTTTTTATGGCTTTTGATACATAATGCCAGATTGCTTGCCATTTGTTCAAGTGTCCGTCAAGTTTTCCATATTAGTCAGCAGGGTGTAAGAGGTCTAGAGAGAGAGTCCCCAAACAGGACACTCAGGAGCCCCCCCCCCCCCAACCCCGGGGGAGAGAGGATAGCTCTGAACTCCACTGTGGGCAGGAGGGATAGAGGAGCACCAGGTGCCGAGAGGCCTGGCACCAGGCTGATACAGGAGGTCCAAAGAGGAATTCAGGAGCTGGTGTGACACACGGGGTCCTGGCTCAGCCACCTGGCAGGATGGCATGTTTGGCCATGATGGAGCTGTACTGGCCGGCCCTCCCAGGGGACGCCGGAGGGCGATGCCTGCGCCTCTCTGAAGAGCTTGGCCATGCCTTACAGGTGGGGCTGGGAAGGCTGCTTCCTTGGCTGACCACTGGCCCGTACTGGCATGTGCCCAGGTCCTTGGAATGTTGTGACTGTTGGTTTATTGTCCGGCCCGGAGCCCTGTGGAAAGCCCTTGGGGCTCTGAGGCAATAGGTGCGTGTGCGTCCCCACCAGAGGCTGTCAGCAAAGACCATCATCTCCCTGGCCTTCTAATTACGGAGATTTTTGAGTGGCTGTGGGATGCCTGGGGGCCTGGACGTGGCCCACCAGGAGTCAGCGGGACTAAGGCCCTGTGTCTTTAAGGCCAGGAGGCAGGTTGGTGCCGAGCAGCAGGCTTTGCAAAGAGCAGCAGTTCTGGTAAGATCCAGGGAGGCCGGAGTGGCAGCTGGACCTGGAAGGGAAGACCAGCCGCCACATGAGGGCTGTGCATTCCCCGGTGCTCGCATCCCTCCCTCCCCTCACCCCTGCCCTCGTCCTGCCTCAGGCCCTGGTGACCCAGCTTCCCCCTGGGGGCCAGCGCTCTGCGATCAGTCACCTTCTTGCTGATTTTAACAACAGCACACACGTGAGCCAAAGGGAAGTCCAGGCTCCCAGGGGAAGGCGAGTGGGGGTATGGCTCCTGATGCCGGTTCTTCTAGTCCGATCCCCATGCCAAGAATTTACAAGGTTTCCTGCCAGTGAGACCCATGTTCACTGAGAACAGAAGAAATGGAGTGTGTGGCAGGCCCCGACCCCATGGGCTGCCGGGCAGGAGAGCGCGGCAAGGATCTTTGCACTCACTAGGGTTGTGAGAACACGGTGGGTTTTGAAGGTCAGAAATGTCTGTGTCCTGCCGTGACCCTAACGGCATCTCAACCTTCCCATCTCCTTGCCGTAGAGTGAGTGTGAGGGCTCGATTAGGTTCTGACTTGCCATGGGTTTTCGGTGCCCGGCGGGCAGAGCAGGAAAGGTGTGGAAGGTGGTGTGTGGCCGAGGCCCCGCATCCTCCCTTGCTCTCCAGACCTCTCGGTCCTGCTCTGTCCTCACAGTGTTTGTCCCCTTTGCCAGGGGCTGCTGCCGAGGGAACCTTCTTAACTGCTTCCTCCAAGACCACCTGCTGTTTTCCACTTGCCTTCCATGGTCACAGGGTTCAGTTCCCCCCAGCTGACCCCGTGTGGCCACAGCAGGTGCCAGGCAGGAGTGGGACTGGGCAGCCAGCCCCCACGTGCTGCCCCCCACCTCCTGCCGGCAGTGGATCTAACCAAGGCCCTAGATCTAATGAACCTGTCACTTGGCAGGAAGTAGAGGAGCAAGAAGAACAGCAGTAATTGACTCCAGGAAGAAACCAGACAAATCCAGAATTTGGGGGCCTACTTCTGCCTCAAGACAATGGCACGGGGCGGGGGGGGGGGTGGAGCAAGGGTGCAGACTGTTGTGCGTTAAAAGAGCCTTAGGTGACCTGCCGGCTGATCGCAAGTGTGGGCTTCCTTTGGATCCTGATCCCAATAAGCCGACTGTGACAGTACTTTTAAGAATTGAGAAAATTTTACTACTACAGCATATTAAATTATTGCTAGTTTTTTAAGTTTATTTATTTTGATAGAGAGCACATGCAGGGGAGCGGTGGAGAGAAGGAGAGAGAGGATCTCAAGGAGACTCCATGCTGTCAGCGCCCAACCTGACATGAGGCTCGAACTCACTAACAGATCATGACCTGAGCTAAAACCAGAGTCGGATGCTTAACGGACTGAGCCACGCAGGAGTCCCAAATTATTGTCGATTTTAAAATTCTTGTTAATTTTAGGAATTGATAGGTAGTAAAAAAACAAATCCTTCCAAGCTGAAGCACTCAGGATCAATGTCATGATGTCTGTGAGTTACTTTAAAATGCCTGTGGCAAAAAAATAGACAAAGCCCACGTGACATGACAAATTAATAATTAGTAACTTCATGTGATGCGTATGTGGGGGTACATTCACTTAATACTTTCCACTTCTACGTGCGCTTGAACATTCTCCTCTTAAGTTCTAGGTGCTGTGTGAGGCACCTTGCTCAACCACCTGGTATTAGTCCCATTTTACAGATGAGAGATCTAGGCTCACAGGTTAGGTATTTTGTCCAGTGTCCTAAGACTGGGGTTTGTAGAACTGGCATTTAAACCCAAGTCCCTGGGACCCGTGTGCCTGCTCCGACCTCACAGCTGTGCTTGGTCGTAAGCTGGCTTGAGGGCGTGAGTCAGAACCCTCCCCTCCTCCGCGTGCCCTCTCTGCTCACGTCTCCTCACCTAGCCAACAACCCCAGGGCCCTCAGTTAACACGCAGCGCCTCATACTTCCAGCGGTGAACGGAGGGCAAATAATTGTAAAAGCCGCCGTCAGTGCAGGGCCAGATGTTTTGTGTATTAAATTTTCTCCTGTGGGTCGCCTATTCTGAAATTATTCCAAAGCCTTTTTTTGTGTTCACTTAAAAATAATGATCTTCTTCAAAACCTTAGAAGTATGTGTTTTTTTTCCCCCTTAAGAAATAGATTTAATATTTGCGTTTGTTCACTTCCCGGTGTCCCTAAAGATGCTTTGTCGTTGCAGGCCGACATCTGGTCCTTGGGCATAACAGCCATCGAGCTCGCAAAAGGGGAGCCCCCTCACTCCGAGCTGCATCCCATGAAGGTTTTATTCCTCATTCCAAAGAACAACCCCCCCACGCTAGAAGGCAACTACAGCAAAGCCCTCAAGGAGTTCGTGGAAGCCTGTTTGAACAAGGAGCCAAGCTTTGTGAGTCTCATGTCTCTTCTGTGCGGCCACACTTGGCCTAGACGCATCTTCTCGGAATTTGTGTCATCGCTCTTGTCCTGGTCGCCATTGTCTTCGCCATCTCGTTTATTTTTTTTTTTTCTAAAATTTTTAACATTTATTTATTTTTGAGAGTGAGAGAGAGCACAGACAGGGGATGGGGGGAGCAAAAGGGGGACGCAGAATCTGAAAAAGGCTCCAGGCTCCAAGCTGTCAGCACAGAGCCTGAGGCTGGGCTCGAACTCACAAACCGTGAGATCATGATCTGAACCGAGGTTGGACACTTAACCGACTGAGGCATCCAGGCAGGCACCCCAGGTTTATTTTTTTCCTAAATGGCTCTGATCTATTTGAGTTGCAAATGATTTTTATTGTTTATCTTGCAAGAAACAGAAATCTGCTTATTTCCTTTCAAATTGTAGGTAGCATCTCGTACCTCACTGAGCCCGAAGACTGTTCTCTTTAATATTATATGTGGAATCGTAAATTTTTAATATTTATAATGAAAGGTCAGGTTATTTTTAGCCATTTTTAGTAATCGCAGTCTGGCCAGAAAAATATGGCTAAATGTGTCTTTAGTAGATGTTTTCAGTTTCTTCTTGGCATGTATTAGGAAAGAAAAGGCAAATAAAAAATAGAAATGAATCCCCCCACCTTGCCCTGCTACCCCTTCCTTTTTTCTCTGTTTTTTTTTGTGGATAACTGACTTTGGCAGAGGCATGCAATTGTAACTCTATACAGCTTAAGCCGAATTTTCTCTGAATTCGGATAGATCCTTGAAAGTTACCTTTGTAGTTCGGTGTTGGGTATAGCACCATATGTCCTTGATTTGTTTCAGATTTTCTAGCAGCATTGGCTGAAGGCCAAGCTGAAGCCCTTTTTTAATGAACTCCTATCTAAAAAGGGGTGACTAATTTTACAAGAGCACCATGGCTTCCTAATAAGCCAGCTTTGTAAAGGAATGAGGTGGGGAATGCAGCATTTTCTGCGAACCTCTAGGGGTGCAGCCTGAGATCACGCAAGCCAGCGTTTTATGAAAGCATCAGGCGTCAGGGGCGTGGACTATGCCTTTCCCTGTCCACGCCGCTCTGAACGTGCTGTCGTGATGAGAGCCCCCTGCCACGGGTGAGCCGCCGTTAGGAAGGTTCACCCACTGTGTGTACACATCTTCCCGTTCCAAGTCGATGTTTAGCATCGGCCTACTTGCCCAATGTGCACATCTCCACCCCTACCTGGACCTCCCGCACATGGAGGGAAAGGACGAGAAGCTGAGGGTTTGAGCACTTCTGACACACGTGGAGTTTCACAGTCACGTGGACGGGAAGACAGACATAACCTGAGGTGACCCAGATTTTCTGTAAGCTTGAATTTGAGACACAGGCCCAGCTCTCGTGAATAAAGCTTTAGTAACTCGGAGTGCGCTGGAACGTAGGCTAACTGGTGGTGTTTGTGTGTTCCTCCTGTTTGCTCCGGTTTGGGCTACACTCATTTCTCCTTGGGGGAGAAGTGCTCCCTGTAATGGGGGTTGCCATCCTCAAAAACAGTTGCCAAGTTCAAAGTCTGCTGTGTGGCTCTGGCCAGGCTGAGCCCAGGCCCTAGGTGAGGTTCTCACCCCAGTCCCAAGGGAAGAGACAGACCAAAGAAACCAGCATTTCTGAATTGGGGAAGCTGCATTGAGCAAGAGGGTGCTCTTTCAGCATTAAAGGAAAGAGTATCTCTTGGCTCCTTTCTAGTTTCCTCTAGATGCATCCAAATGAACATTTGTCTTACCGTGCTGGGGAGGTGGAACCAAACATTAATATAGAAGATCACCGAGATAATACAGAATACGTATCTTCTCTCCTGCCGGCATTTGTAATAACATGTTGAATGAAAACCAGAAGGTACATTTTCTAGGTGTCTCAAAAGATTCCTGGAATTCTCTGACACATTTTCTCTGTAAATGTGTTTTTCTAGAGAAAGGTTTTTTTGCTTTCATCGGATGGTTACCCGGAGAACGTTAGGGACCCCATTAGATCCTGAATGCCGTGTCCACACTGTACGTGGATTCCCTCCCTTGGGGGCCGATCGACTATTGTGAGAATAATCGCTTTTGTCACAGAAACGACCTCTGAAGCAGAACTTGATCTTTAGTTTCAGCGTGCTTGTTTGACGTTGAGGCAGAAGTCTGTCCTTCGGGGTAGAATCAGAACACAGGGAACCTCATCTCACGCTTCCTCTGTCTTGTTTGGTGGTTTGTTTCCCAGAGACCCACTGCTAAGGAGTTACTGAAGCACAAGTTTATAATCCGCAACTCAAAGAAGACCTCCTACCTGACCGAGCTCATCGACAGGTACAAGAGGTGGAGGGCCGAGCAGAGCCACGAAGATTCGGGCTCCGAAGACTCAGACACGTGAGTTGGCTCCCCCTGGGCCGTCGGGTGCGCGTGGGTGGGGTGCCTGTGAGCACCGGGCATGCGTCACGTTTGTATGTGTTCTTGTCTCGTGTTGGGTGGGGGGGTTGTTACTTCCATTTGTTTGTGAATTTGATTTGTTTTTAGATAATCTGGGTTGACGGAATTCTTGTGTTCGTACGGGACGATTTGGGAGCCTTTAAGCCTCTTGTTGCCAGTGGAGTCTTTCTGGGAAAAGTCTGTGTGGTGGTTGTGTTACTCATAAAGGACTAGAACGGGTCTCTTTCTCCTTTTCTTTTTCCTGCTCTTAAAAATACTGATCAAACTGCCTTAAAAGTATTTTTTTTAAAGATATAAATGTACGTTTTTATGGGTTGTGAAAGCTCTGTAGCGGAAGTTGGTAAGCCCGTTGGAATTCCGGTAGCTGAAGACCTGGATTAGTTGTTGCAGCCGCTTCGGAGTCTGGGTGTCCGGGGAGCTAGACCATCTGCTCTGACGTGAACGTGGGGGCCATTAGGACAGTATCCCGAACACAGGCGTTCCAACCCGTAGCACTGCGTCTGTTCTCCCTCGCGCCTCAGCCAGATGCCCAAGTTCACCTCCAGCCCAGGTCCACACGCCAGGCCGGTTGAATCAGAATTCTAGGGGGCGGGGACCCAGGTGTTTTCAGGGTCCCTGGGTGATTCCGTTGTAAAGCCAAGAGTGAGAGCCACGGGTCTCTGGAAGCTGTGAGATCGTGACGTTGAGAGACTAGCCGGGTAGCAATGGGGATGAGGAGTTGAACAGGCGGTCTGAATGTGACCCTGGACTTGAGTAAAGGGAGCAGAGACCATCCAGGCTTCAGCAGTGTGGTGGGTGCCATTGAGACAGCGCCAGAGAAGAAGCCAGTCTGGTTGGGGGAGGAGGCCAGGGTACAGGAAACCGAGTTTGGTGTGGGGCATGTGTGAGTTGCTGATGAGACATCGAGGTCGTGTCCCGTGTGGAGTGGCATCGCAGCTTGGGGTTCAGGAGGCGTGGGGGGGGGGGTCATGGATTCAAGTCCTCATGCTATAAATGGTCATTGGAGCCATGAGAATGACCGTGAGAGTGAATGGTGCCACCCAGATTGCATCTGCAGAGCAGGAAGGGCCAGAGGCTTAGGGCCGAGTGCTGGGATGCACCTAGCATAGAGGACGACCCTGTGGATGGACCCGCGTCGGGAGATCTGGGTACAGAGACCCTGGAGGGGAAGGGTGAGCGGGGACATTGAGGCTTAGGGCTCAAGCAGGTGAAGGACTGAGCAGCACCCCCTTGTCCAGTGGTGTGCTTGCTGGGGACCAGTGGCCTGGGGCGTCAGTGCAGGGACGGGCCTGAGTGGAAGGTGAGACACGGAGGCAGTGAGTGTAGGTAACACATCCAAGAAATGAGGCTTAGTCGTGGCCGTAGCTTGAGGGGCCACAGGGCTGCATGTTGGGATGTTCACGGGAAGGAGACCAAGGGGAGAAAGGTGACATCTGAGAGAGGGATTGTCCGGCCGAGGAGATGCCTCTGTCCCTTTCAGGAGGCGGGATGGAGGGTGTAGGTGCGGCCGACACTGTGGGAAGTCACGAGGGCCTCCTTCTGCCGGTCTCTGCTTTCTCCGAAGCAGGCGGCAAGGTCCTCTTCTGAAAACCCACAGGGCTGGGGGGGTGTGGTGGTGGAGAGTGGAGATGGGAGGTAGGGGTGGAGCCTGGGGGGGTGGCTGGGCAGTGGGTCTCCTCGGGGACGGAGCCATGTACTCGCTCACGGACTTTGCCTGATTTCTCTACGAAGGGAAACGGATACCGACAGCCAGGCATCTGGAGGCAGCGACTCTGGGGACTGGATCTTCACGATCCGAGAGAAGGATCCAAAGAGTCTTGAGAACGGAGCCCTGCAGCCTTCAGACTTAGAAAGGAATAAGGTAACGTTGGGTCATACTACAGCGACGGACACCCGTCCTCATCAGTCACTGGTGGTCCCGAGTCCCTTTTGGGTGGGGCCTGCTCCTTACTGGGCACGCTCTTGTGGAATTTCACTGTCCCTGAATTGACAGGAGATAAGAGATTATGTTGTCTGGTGTCCTATGACTTCACTCCTATGTGGAATTCGAGAAACACAGCAGATGCACATAGGGGAAAGGAAGGAAAAATAAGAAACGGAGAGGGAGGCAAGCAGTAAGAGACTCTTCAATACAGAGAACAAACAGGGCTGCTGGAGGGGACGTGGGTGGGGGGCAGGCTAAATGGGCGATGGGCATTAAGGAGGGCACTTGTTGGGATGAGCACGGGTGTCATATGTAAGTGACGAATCACTGGGTTCTGCTCTTGAAGCCAAGATTACACTGTATGTTAACTGACTTGAATTTAAATTTAAAGAAAAAGAAAAAAGATTTTGTTGTCTGATGACTCAGAGAGTCCGACCCGAGAATCTGGCCTCAGGTCTGCTCTGCAGAGGCTGTGGTCTTTGGTGTTTCCTGATGGGGTATTGCTTTGTGTACTGGGGTTATTCATAAAAGGTACCGGTATTTTGGGATTAAGTTTTTGTTTAAGATCTTAAACAGAGCGCATTTCAGACTTGATGCGCTGCGCGTCTGAGGTCTGCTCAAGTGTCGCAGTGTGAATGTCCAATACTTCTCTCTGATTACCTTTTCTCTCTTCCCTAAGATGAAGGACATCCCAAAGAGGCCTTTCTCTCAGTGTTTATCTACAATTATTTCTCCTCTCTTTGCAGAGGTAAGATCCCCAGTTGACTCTTGGGGGGACGGGGTGGGGGAAGTCTCGGGGAGGGGGTCCTCTCTCTGTGACACATTGCCGGGAGCATCCGGGAGGTTGGAAGAAGCTGGTACAAGCAGGAGGAGAGTCCGTACTGCGGCCCCGTGAGGCTGGGCGGGGTCGTGCACGACCTTCCCGGCCTCCTGGGAAACATCCCTGCGCGTCGCCCTGGGTGTTGCGGCCCAGCCCAAGTCTCCGTGTGGCCGGGGCGATTTTCAGCCTCTGTTGTACTGCCTTCTGCAAAATCTGCGTGGGTGCAGCCTGATTGCTTTGGCGCAGACAGATGTGTGGCGATGTGAAAAGTAGAATTTTATTTTAAA
>CM053574.1:120929379-120939833 GCA_028646485.1 Cryptoprocta ferox | reverse complement strand
CCCCCACCCCTCATCTCACGTAGGTGCCTGTATGTATACGGCATTTCGAGATGTTCTCAACAGCACATTTTGAGACTGAAGATTATTCTCCATCTGTTTAGTAGGTGATTTGGAGCCCCACCCCTCCACGCTCAGGCTGCCTTTAAGATAATCCAGAACAAGTCACACTCTAGTGCCTTCTGTTTGGTGGGTGACTCAGAGCTCTCCAGGGGGACCCCATGCACAGAGTCTCCCCTCCCAGCTCACTCTACTTGGCCCAAGCCTCAGTCACACATCGACTCCCCCTTGGCAGGCCCACCCCCGCCCCAGCCCTGCAGTGTCTGGCGGCTTCCTCCTGCTCCCAGCGCTTCCCCTGCCCGGGGTCCGCCCTGCGAGCTTGCCTGAGGGCCATGCTGGAGCCTGGGGTGTGGAGTTGAAACCACAGAACGCACGGGGTTCTGATGGACAACTCAGTGACATGGCGCAGGTGGAGGCCCCTCTGTGTCCATCTCTAGCTCTAGGCCTGGCTGAATTTTCTGGGTGCCTGCGCTCTCCCTCTCCTGTCCATAAGACACCCTCTTGCTCATTATTGTGTTGTTGGCAGAGTGGTCCTTCAGACTTTCTGGCTGTTTCCTTGCCCTCCACCAGTGTCAGGCAGGCAGGTGGGGAAAACGGCCTAGATTCTTCTGCTTGTCGGAAGCCGTGTAATTTTCATGGGGCACGTGAAGAAACTGTTCTGAAATCATTATTTGGAATCGATGAATTAATCCTAAATGGAATATTGCTTTGATTTTGATGTTTTCCCCCCCTCCTAGCCTGAAGGTAAAGTCACAGGCATCTTGTCTTTGTGTTTTTAGTAGTACTCAATAACCGCATGTTTGAAGCGTTGAGCGTGTACCATTTGACGGAACACTCCCCAAACTCGTTCTCCCCGTGTCTGCGCGTGCGCGTTTCCCCGGCCGTCAGTGCATGCAGGTGGCCCACGCTGCGCGAGGGCCGATCGAGCCAGGGAGGAAACCCGTTGCAGGAAACGGGGGAAGGCAGAGGTCTCGCGCTCAGGACTTGTAAATATACTGTTCTCTGTAGTTGTTGAGTGGTGGGTGGTCCTAGAGGGACACGGGCGGCCACCCCCGGGACCCCGCGCCACGGTCTGTGTCCAGGAGGAGTCCGGGAGCGACCCCGCCCACGGCCCTGCTAACTCCTCGCCTTCCGGTTCCCCCTAGTGTCCCTTCAGCCAGGGGGAGGGGCAGCGTGGTCAGGATGCGGCCTGACGGGAGTGACGTGTTCCCAGCAGCTTGAAAAGCCAAAACTGAAAGTGAAGATTTCCCAAGGTGAAATCGAGGAGGGGGGCCCCTGTTTGGAGAGGCTCAGGGGGCGCCTGCTGCCTGTGGACGGAACAGCTTTCCTTGTCACGGGGCACAGTTTGGTCGCATCCGTCCCAGAGAGGGACTGAAGAGTCCTCAGCCTCATGTGAGGTGGTGCCGAGAACACCGTCGTGATTTCTTGTGGGGGCGGAAGGGCTGAGAGGGACGCCAGCTCCCTAGAATTTAGGGGTGCCACTTGGTTGCATGAAGGAGAATGTTTGACAGCCCCCCGGGACCAGAAAGGCCATCTGCTGGAGCCCTCAGAGGCAGCCCGTTCCCTCCAGGAGCTAGGCCAGGGCGCACGGTGCAGCCGCTTGTGGAACCAGAGCTGAGCCACTTTGCGATTGCGTTTCTGGTAGAGACAAGGCTGAAGTGGGAGGAGCAGAGGCGACAGGGTCTTGATCAGATGTGGAGAAGGTGCATGGGAGGCTGACTGTCTCCGTTCCTCCCTAGCGGAGGCAGTGACTTAGGTCTGACCCCTGCCCTCCTGTGCAGAGCACTGTCGGGGAGCTGTTCCTGGGAGGGGATTGGCGGCACAGCGGTCCAGGCTCGTGGTGTGTCACCTGGATGGGAGGCGCTCGAGATCCCTGGGCCCGTGTGGGTCATGCCCTTCGTGTTTTCGTGTTCCCAGTTGAAGGAGAAGAGCCAGTCGTGCGGCGGGAACACCGGGCCCATCGAGGAACTGCGCGGGGCCATCTACCTGGCGGAGGAGGCCTGCCCCGGGATCTCGGACACCATGGTGGCCCAGCTCGTCCAGCGGCTGCAGAGGTAACTGCGTCCAGGCAGGAGGGCCCTGACACGTCTGCCCGCGGTGCGCTCAGCCCTGGCAAAGGGACTGCTTGTCAGTCCTCCGTCCAGGTGGCGCTTCGTCCCTGGTTGGTTGCTGTTAGCTTCCCGGCCACACGGTTGAAGCAGAATCAAGTTCAGAAAGTTCTGAGTTCTAGAAATCAATTGCTATGAAAGAATGATAGGAATCTGGAAACTACTGGGAAGGACCACAGACGTTGGGAGGTGGTAGTTGTTATCATGTAAATGCCCAGTGCCTTTAAAAGACCCCCCCCATCCCCCACATCTGCTCCTAGTGAGGCAGCCTGACCAACCCCCCCCCCATGGGTGTGCTCCTTAACCACGTGTTTGGTTTTCTGCGATCAGAGTCCGGTTCACAGTGCCAGAAGTTGGGGCTCCATGAGTTAGGACATGGGCGTGTTTGCTTCCTTGGGTGCCTAGGCCACTTCTCCCGTCCCCCTCGTGCCCGGAGCCCTGCTGTGTGGGCAGTGTGCCCTGCCCTGCCTGTGGGTCAGGGGTGGGGGCCCGGGGGATGGCCTGGGCTTCCCTGCCCGCTCTCAGACTTCTGAAAGGAGCCTCCTTGTGGAGGTCACTTCAGTGTCACCTCCACAGAAGGAAGGGCTGTCATTTGGGGTGTTGGAGAGAGTAGAGGTGTGCCGTGACCCAGGCTCTGCACCCCCAAACCGTCACCACTCCCCAAAAAGCCAACCATGTCATTGCTTTGAAATTCACCTTCCTTAGGGCGCCTGGGTGGTTCAGTCAGTTAAGCGTCCAACTTCAGCTCAGGTCATGATCTCACGGCTTGTGGGTTTGAGCCCCGTGTCGGGCTCTGTGTTGTCCGTGCAGAGCCCGATTAGAATCCTCTGCTTCCCTCTCTCTCTTTCCCTCCCCCTCTCGCTCTGTCTCTCTCTGTCTCTCTCTGTCTCTCTCTCTCTCTCACAAAAATGAACAAACATTTAAACAGAAAACAAAAAACACCTTCCAGGTGAATTGTGAATTGTCCAGGCTCCTGAGCCCCCTCCAGAGCGCGGCTGAGCCTTGATGAGAATGAGGAGCATTCAGCTCTTTCCAGAGCGGCTGCCTTGACAACATGTGAAGAAGTTGGGGGCCTGTTGGGTTCCTTTTGCCACTTGGAGGTGACTGTCGAAGGGGCTGCCCTCTGGCGGGCACAGAGCCCTAGTGCAGCGGGACGATGGGGCCCGGCCCCGTTCCTCCTGGTGGGTCTGACCCCCCGGCCTCAGGCTCCTTGGTCGAAGGTGTCGGGCCTTCCCAGCCCGTGCCCAGCCCCTGCTCGAGGGCCGCTGGACATGAGGCCTGCTTCCTGGGCCGCCTTCTCTTCTGAGGCGTTTCCGGTGTGCCCCTTCCCCTGCTGATGGTAACAAATCACAGGCCTAAAGGAGGAGAGAGCTGCAGTCACCTGTCCGCTCACCCGTCCACGGGGCTGACAGGTCTGCGTGTACCGGCCCGCATGCGCGTGCGGTGACGGTGACACGGCGTTGTGAGAGGACCCGCTGACCGTCCCATCCGTGGGATGACCCTCCTCAACTCCTCGGCTGCCCCCTGTTCCTTACTAATAGCTTACTAATGGCCTACACTTAACTCATTTCTCAGAACAGCCTGCATTCCCTTCACTCCTTCTAGTCGTATTTCATTCCTATTAAAAGGAGCCATGGAATCACACAGAACTCAACCAGAAATGCTGCTTCTGTGCTTGGTTTTGGTGTGGTTTTCTGCTTTCCTGGTGTCACTTTTAGGACTATTTTCCACGTTGCCCCGAACCGTCTGAGATGGTTGGCAGGGATGCACGTACGTGACTCAATTTCCCCGAGGCGCCGGGCACAGGTGGTGTGGCCTATGCATTTCTGTTGACCTTCCCGCTCCCTCCTTGCCGCTGTGGGCCCGGGGGCTCTGTACCCAGCTCTCCACTAGACAGTGTGAGCCACACACGCACTCTGCGGTTTCCTAGTAGCTTCGTGAGAAAACAGTAAAAGTGGAACAAGGAAAAATAGTTGGAATAATAGATTTTTTAACCCCCTGCTTCCCACACTTTTTTCCTTGACACGTGGTCAGTGCAAACTGTTACTGGTCAGGCATTTCACGTTTGCTTTTCACCAGGTCTTTGAAGTCCACTGTGTTTGACACTGGACAGCACGTCTCGGTGCGAACTGGCCACATTTCGGCGCCTCAGCAGCCGCTGGTGCGAGTGTCGAGTGTATAGAATTCACACCTGACTGCCGCCGTCTACGTCGTGTTTGAATTTGTACTTGCCAGTGACACGTTACAAACACTGAGTCCACATTCTTTCTTCTTGTCTCCAGACCATTCAGTCTTGTTTTCCTTTCCTTTGTGATGTGCAGACACTCTTGCAGCCAGCAGGGGACCCTGCTCCTGGGGGCTGGGGGTCCTTATTGGGTCCCCACAGGTTTATTAGCAGATGCCATCCGTTCTCTTCTCTGAGGCTCCCCGAGCTCTTCCTGTGTGTCCCCCACCCAGATGGCACCACGTCACAGTGGCCGCTGCTGCCACCTCGTTCCCATTTAGCTCCATAAAGACGGGACCTCAGCGGATCGCCTCAGGAAAAATAACCGAGTTTCGTCTAAAGCATTTCAAAGACTTTTCTATCTTCATCAACCCCTCCCGTGGCTTCGGCATGTATATTTCTTGGAAGAGGAGTTTGGGGGATCTGTGGCTGAAGCCCGCTTTCCAAGAGGATCTTGTGTGTGACCCTCTGTTCTCTGGGAGGCCGCCGAGTAGTTTAAATGCCTTAAAAGAGGAGCCAGAGGTTGGAACATTTGACGTTACCTCCACTAAACATGTCCTCGGCCCCCTCCTGTGACTTGGGGTCAGTTTTGAGGTGGCTCAGGGCTCTTGGCCATAAGAGGACCCCTGCTCCTTTATTGTATTCCAGAGCAAGATAACACGGCAGAATTAGTGGCAACCGGAAGAAAGTGCCCTTGACCCCACCAGCACAGGCCAGTTAGCATTATAGTCAGTTTCGGTTCATTGGCTTCCGTTATATGCAAATCATAAATTTATCCAACTTTTTACATCTTCAAATTAGCACACGTGTAAGTTTTTGATACTCTATAGTATTTAGAAAAAATTGTGCACGTGAAACTATTCATGTGTACTGCCTGTAGAATTTTATGTACACATTAATTTGTGTGTGTTTCTCATGTTAAATATAATTACTTTTTTTAATTAAAAAAGGTCTTTTTAATGTTTTATTTTTGAGAGAGAAAGTATGTGTGTGCAGGGGAGGGGCAAAGAGAGAGGGACACACAGAATCCGAAGCAGGCTCCAGGCTCTGGGCTGTCAGAGTCCCAGTGTGGGGCCCGAACCCATGAACAGTGAGATCGTGACTTGAGTCGAAGTTGGATGCTTAGACCGAGCCACTCAGGCGCCCCTATAATTACAATTTTTAATATATTTAAAAAACTGCTTAGTTTACCTAACCGTTTCTCTACTGTTGGACACCAGAGTTGTTCCCTAAGTGTTTGGATTACAAGAAAGTCTGAGTGGCGTCTTTGTGCAGACAGAATGCGTGGCTCCTTCGGACCGCATTTCTCACACAGTCTAGCAAGTGGATTCCCTGAAGAGCATCGATATTTTTGTGGCCACGAAGGGTTTCCTGTGCCGATACTTAAACCAGCCACATGTACGTGTCCCTGGAACCTAACGATGTCTTCGGGGATTACTGATGCTGTGATTTTAAAAAATGGACTCCAGGCAGTGCCGTGCCATTTATTGTTCCGTTCACCTCTTCTTTCCCCCAGGAGACCGACCGTGTTCTCACTTTCCGCTACAGACGTTCAGTCCTTCCATGGACTGAATTTCACCTGTGGAAAGTCGTGTAGAAATCACCGTTTCCTTAGTTTCTAGGAACCCTCTCTATGATGATTATCCCGCTGATCTCTGCTCCGCTTAATTTTTTTTTACGGCTTGGGACCGCCTCGTACAAGTCGGTTTTGGGGGGTGGTTTTGAAGTTTTGCACGGAGGTTACAGAAATGACGCTCACTTCTGTTTCTCTTGTTTTTCCCTCTAGATATTCTCTCAGTGGTGGAGGGACCTCATCCCACTGAAATCCCTTTGGCATTTGGGATTTCGTTTTTCTTTTTCTCCTTCTTCATCCTCCTCGCACAAAGTCAACGAGAGCCTTTGCTGACCCGGCTGCGGCGGTGTATCATCCGGGGGCCGCCCGTCCCCGCCCGGGCCACCCGCCCCCCCGTCCCCGCCAGCCGCCACCACGTGAAGCCTCCGGCTGGGGTGGGTCGGCTCGGCTCTTTCAAGCGATCATCTGATTTTACTGTTCTTGTTTTTAATTTTAGCCAGTGTGCACATATCAAGGAAGTGTCTTTAAAAACAAAAACAGACCCTGAAATGTCTGTGTGGGATCACGACAAGGCCACATACGAAATGAAACCTCAGGTATCTTGCTTTAAGTTGCTCACTCCCCCCCGGCGGGAGCTGGAGAGTCGCTCTGGTGGGTCAGTGTACAGATCTGTATATAGCGTCCTTTTTACGGAACCTTCTGGCGTGCATCAGGAATCACTGTGTACAAATGGGCCAAGCGCTTCTGTAGATAATGTCAGTGGAGTAAATATTTGACAGGCCGTAACTCGAGTCTCTTGCCTTGCCTTTATTACATGTAAATTTTGGATTCCGTGATCAGTGATTTGGGTCTTATTTTGTATCTGCAGGGTTTGCCATTGATAATAATTAACGCCCCCCGCCCCCCAGAACACTCTGCCTTGTGCCTCCGCACAGGCCCAGCGCCCTCTCATCTGCTCGGCGGCCCACCCGGCGCCCGTCGAGGTGGATTTCCTTTCCTTCCATGGTACTATTCCTTAGTGTTTTAAACCGGAACATCTCTTGCCTCACGAAGCTTTAATTATTTTAAGTTGTTCCCCATGACGTTGCTCTCGTCTTAACCTTTGTTCGAAATTGTGCCGCTGCCAACCCGCGCCCGCCGCGCCGTCCTCTCCGGTAGGATTTCCTGTCGCTGCGTGTCGTGAAGCCCCCGTGTCCTCCCGCCCGCCTCCGTGCCCGAATGCTTATACGAATAAATTTTATAACACACCTGTTGTGCACTGTGACTCTTGGAACGTGACTTCAGGGGGCAGCGCACCTGCCGGGGGGGGGGGGCGGGGGGAGGCGTTTCCGCCCTTCCGCGCGCCCAAGCCCGCTCCCTCCGCTCCGTTCGGGCAAGACGGGCCGTTGAGAGGACGGCGCTGCCCGCTGCTCCGCTGCAGAAGCGCGTGCTCTCCCCAGAGACCTCGGTCAAGGCCGTTTTGTTTCCTTCGAGGGCCCCGGGCCCGCTGTCTGTCAGCCGCCCGGGCCCGTGGTTTTCTTGGCTTGTGGCAGCCCCTGGCCCCGCCACGGTGGGAGGCGGCCTTGCCGGGTCTCTGGGGACACGGAGCCCCTGCCGTCATTCTTGACCGGGTGCACGTGGCGCTGCTCCGTGTTGGTTGATGCGAGTCGCCGTCCCCTGTGCTGGCGTAGCAGTGCTGGACGGGGAAGACGCAGGGGTTTCGGAAGCCGGGAAGGCCCCGGGTTCGCTTTGGGATGGGAGGTCGGTGGCGGCCCGGAAGCTCCCGGCAGGACAGAGGCCCGGGCCGGAAACGTTAGCGTGTGCGCTGCGTGTTCAGACCTGTTCGTGGAGTGCAGGGTTCAGAGCCTAAAACGACGTCCTGACTTCTTGATCAGAAACGGAATGAGTCGTTTCCGTGAGGGCTACGTTCTGATTGGGGGAAACCGAACCGAGTGACTCGCTGGCTCTTGTGTGTGTTTTGTGCATCAGGGACATTCGCTTGGCTGGTAGAACTTGAGGCTGTTGCATTCCGTGTATCAACAAGAGCGTTGCGTCCGAGCGAACACTTTGCTCCCCTACGTGAGGCAGAGGTTGAAGATCGTTTCGTCCACTCGGGAGACTCGCTCGGAGAAGGGAAGCAGTGTTCCCCCAGAGTGCGCGGCTTGTCTGCTGTCTGAGCCGGTGTAGACAGCAGCTTTCTGATTTGGAGGCCACTTTGCAGGGGGGCCGCGCGGGCCGAAGCCGGTCTCGAATGCGAGCAGCGGTTGTGCTGACCGGGAGGCGGGAGTAGCGGGCGAGGTGTGTGGGCGTGAAGGGCCCGCACGTGTTGCAGACTTTGGACCGGAAGCCCCCGTGCCGCCCCCCAGATAAGGCCCCTTAGTCTCCTATCTTCTGGTGGGTGAGCTTCCTGGGGGAGAGGGGTGTGGGAGGGTTTGAGAAGGGGATCCCTTGCCCACAAGGTTTGCTGCTTCCTGTGGACACACAAGCTGAGGTCTGTGCCTCTAAAGGGCCATCTCGAGCATCGTGAGCGGGCGGCTGGGACTGGTGGAGCCACTTAAGTCTTTGTAGGACGAGGGACCCGAAGCCACAGCGGAACCGGCTCAGACATCGTAAACTCTGCTGCCCGTTAGACCCGTGAGCCCAGCGTCCGGGATGGATTTGCTAGCTCTTGGAGACCTGTCAGTGCCAAGGCCCTGTGGCCACAGCTTGTCCACTTACAGACTGTAGACGGCACGCCTTGAGTGGGAGAGGCCTGTGGGGAGCCCAGCTACCGCCTTCTGGAAACAGGGAGGCGGGGGGGGGGTGTCGGGCTGCGTTTTCTGCGTCCCCTCTGGCTGTGCTGAAGCAAAGTGGCCCTGTCTGGATGTAGCCACATGCCACACACCTGCATCCAACGGTTTTGTCGTCCAGTTAGTCTCGTGAAATGTCTAGTTCCGTTCTTCCTGTGGCGTTTGTACCTTTCTTTGGGCAAAATGTGGTCCATTTATAAACATTTTTATATCTCCTTAAAAAAATATGGCTTCTATATTTCTGCTATAAAATATGGCAATAAACGGGGCGAGTGCTGCCAGGCGTGTTAAGCACAGGTACTGCATCGTGCAAGGGTCAATAAAGTTCACAGAAAACTCACTCTGTTTTCTCGGTCTCGTGTGTGTAGAGGGCATAGGCTGAATGTCCCTCCCAAATTTATGTTAAAGTCCGAATCCCCAGGGAGCTGGTGTTTGGAGGTGGGGCCTTTGGGAGGGAATTAGGTCTTGAGGGTGGAGCCCCCGTGATGGGATTGGGACGACCCCCCCCCCCCCCAGCGACTCTCCTCCCTGGTGTCACGAGGACACGGCTGGCCGTGAACTAGGCAGGCTCTTGCTGGACAGCAGGTTGGCTGGCGCCCCGATCTTCACTTTCCTGCCTCCAGAACCGTGAGATACGTTTGTTTGTTCTACTGTGTATTTTTTATTTTTGAGAGAAAACAAGGTGGGGGGGGATCCGAAGCTGCCAGCCAGCCTGTGGGGCTCGAACTCCTGAACCGCCAGATCATGACCTGAGCTGCCCAGGCGCCCCTACCTTCCTGTTGGAGCCATCCCGTGTTTTTGTTACAGGATGGGCGGACGTGTGGGTCGTCTCTGAACCTCCCCGTGTGTTCCCGGGAGCTTGGGACACGTCTCGTGGCCACGTGATTTGGACCTCACGTTTGCTCTGACGTCGCAGGGGAACACAGAGGTGGGGTACCAGCACTATCCCGGGAGTGGTTTGGAGTCATCACTTGGTGACCCTGAACTAGATCACCGCATCCTCACGCCTTGTCGGGGCTAATGCCTGGCGATTTTCTCCAGAGAGAATGTTCCTGATCCTGCCTATGCCCTGTCAGCCACCTGGTGGTGGGTTCACCTTCCCAGGGAGTTGGTCCTACCCCTGGGGTGTGGGGGAAGTCGCAGGGAACAGCTGGTCTCTGGGGGCCCCTTTTCACAAAGGAAGTGGAAGGTGCACCCCCCCCCCCCCCCCGCTTTGCTGTCATCCCTTGGGTTTTAGTCCTTCTAGAGCCGCTGACCGGCTCCTAGCAAGGTTCTGGTCCCCCGGTTCAGCTGGAGCAGAGAGACTGTCCCGCACACGCTGTGTGTCTGACGACCAGCCACGTCCGCCCCTGGACGGCTCCCTCCCCGCAACCCGCCCTCGTGAGGCGAAAAGAAAGACCAGACAAGGTGGGGTGTGTTTTGCCTTCAAACTTGAGTATGCTGGATTGTGGCGTGAGGTATTTTTATTCCCTTTTGTTAGTACTGACAACCATCTGGTACATGTCGTAAGGCAAGTGACGAACACGTCTCGGGCTCCCGGTCCATTTGCACATGGCCGTTTTCCACGCACACCAGTCACAGCTCCCCCGCGTCGGGTCGCCCCGTGTTTCCTGGGGAAGGGGCTCTCCCAGCTGTGCTGCAGGCGCTGGGAGATACCGGTTGGATTGGCCGCCCCCTCTGGACCGTGTCAGAAAGGGTTTAAGAATACTCGGGAACAGCAGCCC
>CM053574.1:120835428-120928879 GCA_028646485.1 Cryptoprocta ferox | reverse complement strand
GTCATACTGTTGACACCCCATGCCTGGGGGCGGGGGGAGGAGTATAGAAAGGAGGAGAGAATGTATTTTGAAGACAGGCACGACATACACTACTATTGAATGTGCAATTCCAAGCCACAGGTGCAGGAAACAGGAATGACGGGGGCCGCGCCCACCCTCCGGACATCACATCGCACAGCGGCCCCGACCACGGACATACAGGTTCTCATGCTTGTGCATCGCACACACCACAGCAAGAGTGCGGACACGGCTCTGGGCTTCTGCCTCTCTGAACAGAACGCGACCCCTTCAACAACTTGGTCAGCTTGTGCCCAGAAGACCCCAGGGCGGAACGTACTTCGTGTGCTGCAAACCGCGTATCAATCAAAGAAGGAAATCCTACTAACTCGCTACTATTATAAAAGTAGAAAGATTGAAAAACATGAAATCGGAAAATGATCTCATTTGCTTAAGACGGTGCCAGGGGTATCACAAACATTGGAAAATCCGTTTTGTTAAAACGCACCAGCCTCTAGATCGGAAGAAGTGTCTTTTTTTAAGACAAAGAAGAGCGCTTGCCCTGTCTTGTTTGGTTGAACGGATGTGGTCGTACTGCTTTGAAGGTGCAGTTTGTGAAGAACAACTGTCATTTGGCACTATGTTAATGACAACGTTTAATACTGGCACGAGCTAGAAAGAGCCCCCCCAGGCGAACGACAGACGGAGAGCCGCCGGGGTCCGCGGTGGGAGCGCGTTCCGCTCAGACGATACACGAACAGACAAGGTTAGAACGGGTTGGCGGAGAGAGAGGAGAGTCGCTGTGAAACCAGGGATCTGGTTCCCAGACGGGTGTTAATTTTACGAGGCGTCGTTAATACAGAGGAAAAGGAAGTGTCTCCCAGGAAAGCAGCCGCTGCTCAAACCGTCAGCGTCAGTACAGGTGGGATTCTTTGTGACTCAGAACGTGGGCGCGGGAAGCCGAGCTGGTCGCGCTGCGGATCACCTCCATCCACCTAAGACCGGAAAGCGAAATGACCGTCAAGGGTCCCTTTGGTAAGGGCGTCCCGGTGCCCGGCGTGCGTCATTACTTGGGCGACGCGCTGGTGCCTGGTCCATACCGCGCTGCGTTAGCAGAGGTCCTGAGTGAACTCCTGATCCCCAGGTAACCGAGCGCAAGGCTAAGGGTTCCTCCAGGTGTTCCTGGGGAACAGTTAGAGAACCACTGGCCGGGGTGCTCATTTTGTAGAGAACCGGAAGCGTGTCCGGCCCAGGTGACGCGGCAGCACACTCCATTTAAAGCAGGTGGGGGAGGGGGGGGGCTTCCTGCTCCACCTCCTAGTCTCCCCGACAGCCAGGTGCAGCCTGCTATCTACATCTGGGTCTTTGCGGCGTATTTGCGGCTCTCACCAACCCCGGTGGACAATGTCTGGAGGCGTTTTTGCCGAGGGCATCCAATTGGCCTCCAGTGGGAAGGGGCCAGGGATGCCGCTGAGCAGCCTCTGAGGCACAGTACAGGACCCCCCCCCCCCAGGGAATTGACGGGCCCCAAGGTTGGCAGTGCTGAGGGGGGAAGGCCCAGCTTCCTGCCTCCGTGGAACTGGGAGCGGGGCTGTCAGAAATCTTGAATCACTGGTCTGTTGAGGGTCAGTCCCCCAGTCTCGGTTCTCTGGTCCAGGCTCAGGTTTGAGAAGGGGTCTCCCCTGGGCTCGCTTTTCAAGCCGTGTACCTGAGTGGGAGGCTTTGACTTTGCTTTGCAACCACTGAACTAACGTTATTGGTCACGGGCGACAGGTCATGACGCGCGGGCACGAAGGACCACGCAGTGTGTCCTATTGGCCTGGCCAGGAGAGGCCTTCCTTCCTAAGTGGGCAGGTGACTCTTACCCGCTCTGGTCGATGGCCTGGGGACCCCACCCCTGCCCACGCTGCAGGATGCCATTCCTGGGGAGCAGTCTGAAATCGGTCAGACATGTGAGCCTGGCTCTTCCCATTCTTTTTGGACGATGAGGGCCCCTGGGCCGCCTCCCACCCGCACTGGTCTCCCTGATCGGGTGACCCTGAGAAGCATGAGGATTTCTTCTTTCCTCGAGGGGACTTCCGGCCCTAGCAGCATGGTCAGAGGCCCCCGTGAGACGCCAGAGACCGAAATAACACGCTCGTTAGGGATTTAAACGTGCACCTTGCGTGGCATTGACCCGGTCCAGGCTGAGGGCCGATGTTAGGAGACCGCCTGCTTCGCCCTCAACAAAGGTCAAGGCCATTTTGGAAGTGAGTAAAATGCCCCGGCCCGCGGCCGGAGGAGCCGCTACTGCACCCGGCTCAGCGAGAAGTCCTGGGCGGAGGGGGCCTTACCTTTCGAATGTGTATTCGCTCTCGGCCCGGAAGTAGTACACGTGAGACTTGAAATGAAGCTTGAACACGTAGTCCTTGTGGATGTCCTCGGCCTCTGACGGAATGGTCAGCGAATAGCCGAGCAAGGGCAGGCTGGCCAGGGGGTGGTGGTCCTGGGGCGAGTTGACAGAAGGCGGCTTTGGAGGCGCGGCTGCAGGGAGCAGGCCTCAGCCGTGTCCTCCGGCCCCGCGGTTCGAACCCGAGAGCGGGCCGCCCGGCCACGCCGGAGCCTTCGATGAAGTTGTCTCCATCTCCCCACCGCCCCAACCCGCCCCAACCCACCCCGACCGACCAGGCCTCACCGGACTTCAGTCAGAGCCGAGGAGCTCAAGGACGTGGCCACGCACCGCCCCCCGCCCCCCAACCCAACCCGGGCCTGGCTCGGGTGCCCAGGGGTTGGTCCTCCCAGAGGAAGGCCGTCCCCCCGGCCCGGTCCCCGGCCGCCACCGTCCCGCGGGGCACATACCTGGTGGGACTTGTAGAAGAACAGGCAGAAGTTGGTGAACACCACCCACAGCTTCTGCCACCCGTTGCTGTTTTTGAACTTCCTCAGCAGGTTCCCGGACAGCTGATTCTGCAAGACCGGGATGTGCGTGAGGAACACGAGCGGGGGCAGCCCGGCCTGGCTCTGCACGAGACTGAGGGCTGCCTGTCTCGCCGCGGGTGGCCTCTCGAGCCTGATTTAATTCGTGGCCCCCCACTCTATGTCAGGGGCACATCGGGCTCCGTCCACTGGTCCCTCTAGACCAGAGACTGAGGATCCATCCCCCGGGCGACACGCTGGCAGGCCCCGCGCGCCATCTAGTGGCCTTGGCAGGGACGCCGGCCTGCAGCGGAACGTGTCCTGGCGTCGGGCCGCCTGCGACTCCCCGGAGCTGAAGGAAGAGGGACCAGGACAGGGGAGTTGGTGGTGCGGTGTCCCCCTCCCGGGGCGGGGTGCGGGGAGCAGGACACCGAGCGCAGGCTGCACACCCGACTCCAGAGCCCAGGGGCGGTGCCGAGACCCAGGAGGCCCGCCGCTCGTGACCCGGAAACCTAAAAGCAGGAAAGGATGGTGGGGACGGTCCCACAGCTGTGTGTCAAGTGGGCAAATTACTACATTAAACAGTTTTCACAAATAGACCTGAGTCTGCTGTATTGTGTTCCTCTGTGTCTCTTCCTACAAAGTATTAAACGACCTCCGTGAGTAGGGTCCCCGTGCCAGCAGGACAGAGAGCGAAGTTTAAATGTCTCTGCCCTCGAGCGGCTCACAGTCCGATGGGGAGACCGTGACGAGGTGGAAAGAGGGGGACACTGCAAACAGCAGGGGTGCCAGACAGCACCCCGTCCCCCCACTGGGACAACCACCCTGTCTGGCTGCCACTCGGCCAAGGGCATAAAGTGACACGAAAATGGGGTACTCGGAGTTGCAAGCAGAGCTGGGGAGCCTCACACACGATCCCGAGTCCCCCTGAAAGCAAGGAGGGAGCACACCCTCCTTCCACCGAGTCCAGTTCCTCCGGCTTCTGGCGTCCAGAACCCCTCACGCGAGTCCCGCAGTGCAGTGCACATGCCGTGTCCCATCCAGGCCAGTTCACGGGGAGGCACTAACTCCCCACGGCCACCTTTCTGGAACATACCATGTTCAAACTCCCCACTGTCCTAGCGGCCCCCGTGGTCACGAACCGCACTCCCAACTCCTCGTCCCTTGGCTTCACTCGGGCACACTTCGGTCCCCTTCTCAGGTCACAGGGCCCCAAAACTCTGCCACCTCTTCCGTCCCTGCTCTCTAGAGCCTGAACCCACGGGGGCAGATGATGCAGGTCTGCCTCCAACCCGGGCCAGTCCCCCTCTGCTGCCTTTACCGGACACGACAACATCCTTGACCCAGAGCCAACTGACGCCCCGTTTCCTCGCCGTCTTTCACAGCGGCCCCCCTCTCCTGAACTCCCCGACTCCCCAGGGGAGGGAAGGCCTCTGCGCTCTGCCCTCTTCCTGGCTCACATCACGGCTCGGTCTTCATTCTAGAGCGGATCGCGGCTCCCACAAAGATACGTTCAAGTCCAAAGCCCTGGTACCTGTGGACGTGACCTGATTTGGAAATAGGCTGTGCTCGGGTGTCAAGGTGAAGACGCGGTAACCGGTGTCCTTTTTATAATAGACACCGGGGAGACCTCTAAGTGTGATGGAGGCAGAGGCTGGGGTGGTACGTCTGCAAACCAGAAACAGCAAGGAGTTCTGGCCTTGCCGGGAGCCCCGCTCAGCTCCCAGCCCCACCAGGGGATGCACTTCCCCTGTGGTAACGTGTTCTGGCAGCCCGGAAACTCAGACCCCCCCCCCCTCGGATTCCCCCTCAGTGCTGTCCCTTCCATCCGGGTCCTCCCAGGATCCAGACTGCCCACCCCTCCCCAGGCCTCCAGCACCTGCCAACTCCGCTCTAGGACACGAGAACGCTCCACTGGCCCTCCCAGCACCAGACCCCCATGTCTATTGTGGGCCCTCCCCCGCCCCCGCGCTCCTGGCCTGTCTGTGACCTTCTGGGTCCGCCAGGCACACGTCCCCGCCTTCCCCAGCTATCCCAGGACTGGCACGAGTCCTGCAGGAGACGGGGTGGGAAGAGGATCTGGGTGAGGGCCCAGCAGCAGGAAGGGAACAGCTGCCTGCCCCCTGCCCCCATCTCCCAGTGGGGCCCCAGGACCTGGGGGAAGGGGGAGGGCGTGCTCCTGGCACGGAAGGCGCCTGGGGGGGCGGATCTGACGGCGGTGGGGGCGGGGTGCGCCTGCAGAGGAGCAGGGCTGCCAGGCCCATGAGAATTCCGCCTGCGTCGCCGCTCCTGAGCCCCACACACCCCGGCTGTGGGCGCCGCCAGACCTCAAAGGGCCAGAGGGCGTGCAGTTCAGGCTCACCAGGCGAAGAGGCAAAATCAGACACGTGTCATAGCCATATAAAAACGTTCCACCCGTTCTTAGATCATGCGCTGCCAACAAGCAAGGGTGGGCGGGGGCTGGCCTGAGGGCGAGTTTGCCACTCGGGTCTGTCGCTCACCTGATGGTGTAGACACAGGGCTGCAGCCGTGCAGGCCCGTCACCCCAAAGCGCTGGCCTTGAGGAAGTGTCTGGGACCCAGGACCCACCTGCCTCAGGTGTTTGCTGCACTCGTGAACGGTCAGCCTGTTTCCGGGGCGTAGAAAGGGGGCTCCCAGCCTCCCGCGCCGGACGGTCCTACCCACGCGCGTGGAGGTCAGTCTAAAGTGGAGCGAGACCACCTCTCTCCCTCAGCGAGGCACATTCTCCGGCTCCCCTGCACCGGCTGGACAGACTAGATCCTTCCCCGCTTTGGGGAGAGCCCTCCAGCCCACAGTGCCAAGGTGGCTGGGCAGGAGGGCAAAGCCCGTCCCTGTGGGGTCGAAGGAGGGGGGACAGTTGATGCCAGCCCCCAGGGAGGGCCCGATGCCCAGGGCCAGGGCCTCGGATGCATCCTCCTGGGGATGTTTTCAGACACAGGCGCGGGCTTCAGGACACTAGCTGTAGCAGGAAACGCCGTGAAGGTCACTTCCAGAGAACAATCCCAGACAGTCCCCACAGACTAGCCATCAAGAAAGGGTTGGCACGTCCCCAACACCATTGCTTCAAAAAGCAAAACAAAGCGCCGTTCTCGGCCCACAGCCTCCTGGGACATTTGCTCGGGCCAGGCCCGTTTAGGTGTTCAGAACCTTCCAGGTGTAACAAGACAATCCCGCGCCTCCGCCAGAGGGCGCCCCCGGAAGCCGGTTTGGGGGCATCAGCCCACATCGGAGGTGACCATGTGGCCATGACCCAGGGTTTCGTCCACGAGCCGCGCCCGACATGGTCCCGGCTGGTGCCCGCTTTCCGACCCCATTGCCTCCCTGGGCACCTGCCTGTGGGGACAGGCGCCCGGCACCCGCACCCTGCCTGCACAGGGGCCTCTGTCCACACATCTGTGCCCACGGATAGTGTCCACTGCACGGCCAGCTCCGCAAGAGGAGGGACAGCGGCGGCCTGGAGAACGAGTGTGAGCGAGCGCCACACGGTGGGGGGGACCTACCTCCACGGCGACACTGAAGTCCACCATGGACACGCTGGTGTTGCGGTGCCAGCACACGTGCACCATGGTGTTGCCGCGGTGCGGGGCCTGGCGCTCCAGCGACGTGCGCGACGCGCTCAGGTCGTCCTCCGACTCCTGGTCGGCCACCGCGGCCTCCTCGGGGGACTCTGCGGGAGGCGGCAAAGGGCAGCGCTTCAGATCTCTGCTGGCAAGGAAAGGGACCCCTCTGGGCACCCTTCCGGGCGCTGGGCGGGACTGGACGGCCGGGGGCGCTCCCCTGGGGAGCCCCACGCGCCCCCAGAGAAAGAAGCCACGCTAGCAGCCATCTCGTTGTCAGGGTCCCACCCCAGGGGTGTGTGCCGGGGAGCCCCTGACACACTCGAGCGCTGGGACTGGGGTCCTCTCCCTGCACATGGCCCTTCTGGCCCACAGGCCACCGTGCTGGCCCAGAAGAGGGGACTTGCCTGCTCCCTCGCACTGTTCCGAGGGGCTTGTTTACTCTTAGGAACTAGAAGTTCCTTGATTATTAGCTTCGAACCCAAACGTCCACCACAGATAGGAGGCCCCCTGGTAGGGTGATTCTGAAGGGCAGTAGGATATCCTTCCCCCATAAGCCAGAGCTGTCCCCCGCCCCCCGAGGCTAGTGCCGGGAGGCGACGCGTGGGAGGCACCGGGGAAGCCCCCCCGCTCCGCACTCACTGTGGTCAGGGGGGCTGCTGGCCAGGAACTCGGGAGTGGGGCCGCTGCTTTTCTCTGCCAAGTCGATGGCCATTTGTATATCCTCAACCCACTTCTCCATCTCGGATCTGGAGCTGCAGAAGAGGCAGACGTCAGGTCTTCAGGCCACAGCAGGTGGAAGGGGGAGCAGGGGAGAGGTCAGGAGTTACCTGGCCACCACGACGATGGACTGTCGCTGGCCCCGCAGGGTCAGGCAGTGGGGGACACCCCACTCGTCTTCGCTTTCCTCTATCTGTGGGACGAGTGTGCAGAACGTTACTGCCATAGGCCAGGGAGACACGTGATGCATTTTCAAACGTTCACTCAACTGGCTACGGCTCAGAGGAACCAAGTCCGAAAAATCGCAATCAGAAAGCCAAAAGGAAAGTCAAGTGCATTGAAACTTTTTTTTTCTTTTTTGGGGGCAGAGCCCATAAACTTCCTTCTCTCCAACCACTGAGGGGAGTGGGAGTTTAAGTCAGGGAAACAATCCTGGGCGGACTGGCGTCCTGTCTGCATCTGCCAACCAGGGGACACAGGTCATGGACACCTGTCCACTGGCACATCCCTGGGAAGAGACGGGTGGCTCTTCGATCTGGGGGTGGGCTCTGCCTTTCCATGTGGATGGGGCGGGGGGATGGTCTTTCAGGGCCCCTGGCCCCAGGCAAGAGGAAGTAAAAGGCAGATTGAGACCTCATGGCCACGTCAGCTCGCTTCCTCACTTGATTCTAGAAGGAAAGCACCCACGTATCCCGCATGCAGGATGCACAAGGTCCTGAGCCCCTCCTGGGGAGCCCGAGCAGGTCCAAGGTGCCTTCCACCCCCCCGGGGCCCCTGCAAAGTGCAGGCCGCCCGCGAGGAGGGGCCCGACCTCGAGCGTCAGGCCGCGCACTCACCGTCATTCCGTACAGCGGGAGCTGCCCGTGGACTTTGAACTGATTCGAGGCCGTCAGCCCCCTGCTCGTGTACAGCAAGACGTCGTTGAACTGCAGGAGCAAGGACGGGCGCGGGTGAGACGGACGGGCTCCACTGAACAACAGGTGCCCAGGGCAGGGTTTCAGAATCTCGCACAGCGCTCATGGGTCTCGGCAACTGCGTCTGAGCAGCGCCAGCTCCCCTCCCCACGCCTTCCGGGGGGCCCCGGGGGTCACCCATCACCGTGAAGACCGACGGCGGTCAGCACACTTACCAGGAAGAACATGCGTTGCTGGAGGCCCTTGCCGGAGAGCTTGCTGAGGCTGCCCAGGCGAATGAATTCCTGCGGGCCAAACAGACCCCGAGGGTTGGCTGGGCGGCTGGGCACCCGCGCACGGTGCCCCCGTGGGGACTGGCGGCCTCGTGCCGGGGTCCCTGTCCCGGCGCAAGCGGCAGCGATCGTGGCTACCGTTTGCCGAATGCTGTGCTAAGCTCCTGCCCTTCCCAGGAGCCTACGAGGCAGCGACCGTGGTCAGTTCCACTCAGGGAGAAGGCAGTGCTCAGAGGGCCCCCCTCGGGGAGCCTGTGACTCTGCGCTTAATCCCCAGGCATTTTTTAAAATGTTTTTTATTTATTTTTGAGAGACAGAGAGAGACAGCACGAGCAGGGGAGGGTCAGAGAGAGAGGGAGACACAGAATCGGAAGCAGGCTCCAGGCTCTGAGCTGTCAGCACAGAGCCAGACGCGGGGCTTGAACCCACGAATTGGGAGATCATGACCTGAGCCAAAGCCGGAAGCTTAACCAACTGAGCCACCCAGGCACCCCTCACAGCTCTGGTTCTTAGAAACATGTGAACTGTGCTCGCAGACCAAACAGTGAGAAGAGGCGAATGTGTCCCAGGAATTCCTCCTCCCAGACTATTAAACCCTGGAGGGCATGCGGCATTTGGGGCTCTTAACCCCCCCCCACAAAACTATCCGTTTTTAAACTGTGAAAATACACCTAAAACTTACCATTTGTGACCTTTAATGTGTTCAGAGAGCACATCCGTGGGGAAATTTTCATCACCCGAAAGGAAACACCGTGCCCATTAAGCGGCCCCTGTCCACTTGGCCCTTGCCCTTGCCCTAGCACCTGGCTCCCACTGATCGGTTTTCTTTATGGATTTGCTTTCTGGATATTTCATGTGAATTGAATCTTGCCGTATGTGACCTTTTGCGTGTCTGGCTTCATTCACTTCTCCTGTCTTCAAGTTTTGGCCACATCGTAGTACGTGCCAGAACTTCCCTCCTTCCTGGTGTGATTTCATCGAACGGATATATCACGTGTGTCTGCCCACCGGATGGAGGACGGACATTCACGTTCAAGTGTTTGTTTGAACACCTGTCTTCAGTTTTTCTGGGCATACACGGAGGTGTGGAATGGCTGGGTCATGGGGAAATTCTCCGGCTCCTTATTAAGGAACTGCCTGACTGTTCACAGTGCTGCTTCTAAACCGCGGCTGCAGGTCCCTTAACATTTTTCACATTCCTCCCATAGAGGCGGGGTCTCCGTCCCCTTCCCTTGGATATGGCTGGGCTGGCGACTGACTGGACCAACGGGGTGTGGAACGGACACTACGTGACTTCCAAGACTAGGTCATAAAACCACACGCGGCCTCCGCTTTGTCCCTGGGAACCCTGCTCGTGGAGCCCTGAGCTGTGCATAGAAGACAGACCACGCTGAACGCAGGGTCCGTCGGCAAGGCCTCTCGTGGACAGGCTCCGGGGTGCCCGTCCCCGCTGAGCCTCCAGATGTCCCTGCCAGGTGTCCACCCTGGACCCTCTAGACTAACCCATCGGGGACCCCGACAGTGCCCCGGGGAGCAGAAGAATCACCTGGCGGAACCCTGTCCGGCTCTTGACTCTCAAAACCGTGATGTGTACGGAAGAGCCGTTTCCAGGCACCACGTACTGGAGTGGTTGGTGACTTAGCGGCAGATTCCCCGGAGCAACTGCTAGCAGGTCTCTCCGCTCTCGCCAGCTACTGAGCCAATGACTCGGCCAACTCGTTTGGATCCTGTGCACTTTTGCACACCCCGATTCAATGCTCTTTTTATGAAATGTGGATCAAAGACTGTGCCCACAATTTAACGGACATTTTTGGGGACCAACAAAGGAGCATGTAATAAATCGTTGCAGGACCTCGGGATGGAAGCCATCGGACATCAGTGAATCGATAGGAGGAAGGTGTCTGGGGGGCCACTGTCATCACCGCAAGGCGGCGAGGACGGGATGGGGCCCTAACCTGCTCTCCTGTCGCACATTGGGAACACGAGCTTCTCCCAACAAATCTGAGGGAGCTTGGCTGTTTTCTGTGCTGGACACAGGGTGGCCTGCGACACCCCCTGCAAAGAAGACAAGGGAGCACGTCTGCATGTGTGGCGGGCCCTCAGCAGAGAGCAGAAGGGCCGGGGACTGAGCCGTCAGCGTCTGGGGCTGGAGACGGAACATGTCTCGTGCCTCGGATTTTATTTTAAACCACAGAAGAGGGAGGGGAAAGAGGCCCCTAATGTCCTCAAGAGCGAGCTGCTTCCTTCTGGAGGGAAATCCAGTCCACACCTCTGAGTTTTAACCAAACGAAGTCCCCCTCCACCCCTCCAGTCCCTGCTGCCGTGACCGGGAAGGCCACCCACAGGCCCAGATGGACACCCTGGTGTGGGGGTGGGGCGGGAGCTGCCTCAGGGAAAATTCCTGCCCTCCACGATGGGCGCAGTCTCAGGCTGAGCCCGGCAGAAGGGTGAGCAGGACGAGCCTGAGCGTCGTACTAGGAATGACACGGCACGAGGCCCAGGGGGCGTCTCCGAAGTTAGGTGCTCTGCTTCAAAGCTCAGTTTTCAAAATTCTGCCTATAGACAAACCAGAGCTTTCCTCCCACCCATGAGGTTTTTTGGGAGTTTAATGATACTCGGTTAGCTCAGGTATATGGAACAGTGCCCCATTTTAGAACTTGTTCCCCTCAAGGCCTGTGACTCCCTCCTTCCCATGTCATTCAGCCTTGACTTGAGGCTGGTGGATGGACAGAGAATATGGACAGAATATTATTTATAAGTAATAATGACCTCTATTTCTTAAAAAAATTTTTTTTGAATGTTTACTTACTTTTGAGAGAGAGAGACAGAGTGTGGGCAGTGGAGGAGCAGAGAGAAAGGGAGACACAGAATCGGAAGCAGGCTCCAGGCTCTGAGCTGTCAGCACAGAGCCCGACACGGGGCTCGAACTCACACACGGAGAGATCATGACCTGAGCCAAAGTCGGACACTTAACCGACTGAGCCACGCAGGCGCCTGGCTATATATTTTAGTGCATCCAAAGGTAAGAGAAAATCACACTGATTCCAGTGGCCTTTACTAAGGCTTCCTTCCACGTGGGTGGGCCAACGTGGCTACCGAGTGCCGAGGCCTGGCACGGTGTTCCCACCAGCAGAGCCGAAGTAAATCCCGGCTTTCAGCTGCACCCAGCATTTGCCACATACACCTCTTCTGACAATCTTTTGCAGAGTTTTCCAGTCGGGCTCATCATTAGGTCCCCCCCGCAGAGACACCCAAACACACAGGGAGGTTCCCTCGTCTTCCCTACATTATGTACATGGGGCGCCTGGGTGGCTCAGTCGGTTAAGCGTCCGCCTTCGGCTCAGGTCATGATCTCATGGTTCGTGGGTTCGAGCCCCGCGTCCAGGTCTGTGCTGACAGCTCAGAGCCTGGAGCCTGTCTTCAGATTCTGTGTCTCCCTCTCTCTCTGACCCTCCCTGACTCATGCTGTCTCTCTCTCTCTCAAAAATAAATTAAAAAAAAAACCAAAATTACATTATGTACAGAAAATTGCATCTTTTACAAATTCTTTTCATATTACGTGCTTTTGTGCACGAATTTTCCTCTGCCTCTGTATCACCATTCTACCCGATTGTTTTAAAAAAGTGTTTTTCCTTGGCTTCCGTTTACGTTTGCCTCACTTTAAAAAAATAAGATGAGACGTCTCCAATCCTCTGAGAATACGGTAGGGAAAACGTAAATTAGCAAATCAACCAGGAAGGAGAAGAGGCAGAAATGGAGGTCAAAGCCTCGCTTTATCTCCTTCTAACACAAAATTGTCGAGTGACAGCGATGCTGTCATGTTCAAGGCATCATCCCGATTGTCTCCCAGCTGGAAGGAAGCCACTTCACTCAGAAGGACATCTTAAAGTGGAGAGCCCGTATTCAAAAGGTTCAAGTTTAAGTCACTTGAACATTGCCTTTCTGGCTTCGCCTCTAGCAGCTTGCTTACTCACCCTTCCCGGAATCACAAGATTGTCGATGCCAATCAAGTCTTTCTTGAGTTCATGCAGCTTCTGGAAATTCTCCATCTTGATCATCGTACCGTGGAGCTGTACCACCATTTCCGTAATCTCTGCCAGGGCAGCTAACAAAGGGGACAGAATGGGAAATGACAGCATTAATGGCCCACGAGGGTCTTGTTTTCCCCAGTATCAGCCCTCCGGGGCGGTAGCCTCCAGTAGCCGACCTAAGACAGAGGCCGTCCTCCTAGGGAAAAACACTGCTATTTCTAATAAAAAGTCCTAACGAATAAAAATTTGCAATGTGGATTTATTTGCTTGTGTTTCCCCAAAGCATTTTGAGAATGAAAATGGCCCCTTTGTAGCTACGCGGTGGACAGCGGTCTTTCCACTGGGATCACTTTTTGTTGGCACGAGGGAATCACAGTGGAATACGAACTAGAATTTTGTCCTCAGGACAGAAGTTTCTATCCACCTCCTGTTACCTGGAAAGGACAGAGAGCACAGGGAGGCCACAGAAAATTTGGGGCAAACAGGGGATCCTCCTGTGAGAAGGTCTCTCCTTGACAGTGTGACGCTTCTGGGCCACTAACATTCCAGCACGTGCCCAGTCCTTCCTTCTGCACAAATCACACTGTTTGCCAAGATGGTTGCGACTGCAGAGGAAGCACGATTTCGCACTCATGGGAGGGTCTTCCCTACGCTGGGAGGCATTTGAGATGGAAAAGGAGCTCGTGTCCCCTTAGGACAAATTGGGGTGACATGTAAATCCATAGTAGCTGAGCATTTAGGTATTTCGGTCAAGAAATACTTGTCCACGGAACGCCGGTCTTCAGAACACTAAACTCCTCCTTGTCCCCAGCACTTCAACGATGAAAGGGAAGCGAGCCTTGCTTTCCCCCTGGGGACGCAAATTAAATTCTTCCTGGCTTATCGCAGACTGTCTTGTCCCAGCCTTCGTGACAAAACCCAGGGCTTGGTCAGTCTTCAGACATTACTGGCCGACTTAGTTACTGGGCACAGAATGCTTAGTGGGGCGGGACTGAGGAGGCTCTCGGAGGAAAAAGATGGCACCCTGGTCCCTGGGTGCTCATGGGAGGCATCTTGGGAACGGCTCTTGGCACACTACATCCCTCATGAGTTGTAAATATATTTCCCCAGCCTTTTCACAAAGACGCCACCTTAGGTCTTTAGCTAGGTAACCAGTGCTTTTTCCATTTAGTTGTCAAGGATTTTTTTTTTTTTTTTTTTTTTTTTTTTTTTTAGTGGGGACTGTTGAGTAAAATGCCAACTGGGCCAAGGACAGCCCATGTGGAATGAAAGATGTCCCTGACCTTTCTGGCCGATCTAGCCGTACAGTTCTGAGTCCTCCCATCCAGGTGTGGCCCCCTGGCAATTGCTATAGGATAAGCCGAGGTAGGTGGGTGGAGAGGGTCACCCAACCTCGAGGGTCAGGCACCGCTGTGCCAGGAGAGGGCGAGGGGTGGCAGGAGTGATGCCAAGCAGAAGGACCAGACAGACTACCGAGGTGCAGAGGCGTGACACACCATGGTGTTAAAGACTAATGACCTATATGTGACAAACCCAAACCATGTCACCAGCCATTTCTGTCCCCTTCTGTGAATGGCCAATGTCTTCATTATTTCACCAAAACTTCTCTGGGGTTCTCTCTTAAGAAACGAATCTGTAAGATTCCTCTACGTGTCCTAGACACCCAAGGGTTCATTTTTCTGCAACAAGCCCACGTCTCCATTTCCTTCCTGAAAACCCTTCCTGTCTTCCCTTTGCTCCTGACTGTGGTCTTGTGGGGTTTGTGAGACCCCACGGGATCTGGTCTCCGCTCACTCTGGCAGTCTCATTTCCGCTGTATCCCTAAGTTCCACACAGAACTTCTACTTTCTCGGGTGTTCCACAGTCTCTGTCCCCTCTGAGCTCTGTACGTGCTGTTCCCAACTCCATGCTACTCGCCAGCCCCTCAACCAGGACAACTCCTATTTATACCTTAGCTCTAAACGCACAATTCCCTTCCCGTCACAGAGCACCCCCCTCAGCCCCGAAGGCTGGGTCAGATCACAGGGCAGTCACTGTGTCTTCCCCTCTGTGCCCACCAGCGGGTCCCACGCATGTCTGTGTCATCCACTTTCACATGCCTAAGACACAGCAGGGGCTCAATGCTGGTGGGGGCCAGATCGTGCGGAGTTTTGACGGCAGCCCGAGGGAATCAGGGCTCACCCAGGTTTTAAGCAAAACAGGAAGAGGTGCGTTCAGGAAAAGAGAACACAGATGGGAGTGTTTCTAATACTTAGGCGAGGATACCCGCGGCCCCGGGATCTCATCTGTAAAGCGGGGAAACAATATTTATTGTGGTTGGAGTTGTTGGTTGTTAAAGGAGTCAAGGTGTTCATATTAGTTAAGATACCTGGCTCAGGGCTGCGCAAGTGACAGTGGGTAATATAATCATGACAGAAGGATAGGATGGTCAAGCACATGGGCTCTGGGTTTCGGCTCCAAGTCATTTGCTTTCTAGCTGTGTGACTCTGGGCATGTTCCTTAACCTCTCTGGTCTCAGTAACCACTATATGTAAAATGAGCTCACCCCTGCCTTGTAGGCTGGTCATGAAAATTAAGAGTCAATACAGGTGAGGTTTTTTGTTTTTTTTTTTTTTTTAAGAGAGAGCGAGAGAGCACGTGCACACATGCACAAGTGAGCGAGGGGCAAGAGGGAGAGTCAGGTGAGGTCCTTCTTACGGTGAAGCACTTATTACAGGCCGTTTTCTGTAGCTGATCCAAGGAGGGTCAAAGGTTGCATCCACGTAGGGAGAGGGATGCTTCCTAGTGGGGGTGGGGGAGCTGACTCTAAATGGAACGTCTCCAGTGTTCTTTGCACTTAACTACCCAGGATCAGAGGAGGAGAGAGGAGGTCCTAATGACCGTTATCACTTCCGTTACGGAAAGACCAAGAGGTACCAGAAAGCATTGGGCCCAGCGCTTAAAAGCAGCGCTCGCTCCCCCAATGTGATTGTGAGGCCCCGCCCCCTCGCTCCTCTGGCAGGCCCCGCCCCTCGCTCATCTGCAGGCCCCTCCCCCTCGCTCTCCCACAGGCCCCGCCCCTCGCTCACCCCGGCAGTCCCTGAAGTCGGCGTGGCTGGGCGGGTGGTGCTTGCACAGGCGCTCCAGGACCTGCTTGTAGTGCATGAGCCGGTGCAGCGGGCGCAGGAGGAAGGTGTTGAGCGGCAGGTAGCACACCTTCTGCAGCTCGAAGTCTCTGCACAGGCTCTCCAGCCGCCGCGAGCTCCTGATGCCCGTCTCCAGCGCCTCCAGAGCCTCGCTGTGCTTCCACAGGTGAGCCGCCAGTTGCTGGGGGGGGCGGGGGGGGGCGAGACACAAGCGCGCATGCGTTCCACCCGGCCCGACTCGCAGAAACGAACATCACCCTGGCCTTCCGTGACTTCACTGTACTTCTAGCTTTCCCGTTCGCTGTTTATTTCACTATTTCAGTTAGGTTCTCAGGGTGAAAGAAAAAAGCTCCAGGAAAGTATTACGAGGTTTAAGCAGCGTCGGAGATGGAGAGGTAATATTAGAGGGGAGGCTGGCAAAACTGAGGGGAATAAACAGGAGCTCCTTCAGGGGGGCTGTGCTTTTCTCCTACACGTCACAAGAGCCCAGGGCCAACTCGGTAAGTGTCCTATAGTTACGGCTGTGCATTTCTGTTAAACTCGCCCCTTCTGCTTTTCAGTAAGGGAGGATCTTCCGAGCGCTGGGTGAGAGTTAGACCCGGAGCCTACCCTGCGGGGGTCTGACACTGATGCTTTACTTGACTTGCCTTTCTTCCGGCCCTTGAGCCTTCTCCTTGACCCGTCTGTGAACTTCCTTATGAAGAGCCAGTGTTGGCAAAAATCCTGCTCAGTCAGCCTAACTGGAACCCCCCACCCTAGATGTCTGGGCACCCTTGACATTAGGTTCCTCATGTCTCACCGTCCCCAGGTGATGTCAGGTCGCCCTGCCTTGAGCAAAGCATCCTGTCTGGTTGGTTCGGCCAGAACTCGATTTATCCCCGATGTTTCCTCTTTGTACATTCCCGTCCTCTGACCCCCTCCCCGCCCCTGGCTAGAAATCCCCACTGGCCCCCTGTATTCAGAGTCGAGCCCAGTCTCTCTCCCCCACTGAAAACCACATAGCAGTGGACCCTACCCCAGTCACCATGGTCCCAGTCTGCATTACCATATTTAACACATGCTGTTGAATATTCCTCCATGGTGGTGGGGACTAATGAGGCTAAGAAGTTTGAGGGCAGAGCATTAAAGGACAAATTAATTCCTCACGGGAGGTGGGGAAGAATCGCAAGGGAAGGACATTTCCAGACAGATAAGGGTAACAAGGCCCAAGGACATGCAGGACAAGAGAAGAACGGCTGTCCTCAAGACTTCCTTCCCCGGGGGTGGGCCGGCCGTCCGTGTGCTGCTCCCCTGCACGCCTACATTTCCACGCTTCACAAAGGCTTCGTAAAGAGTCTGAAACTCGGGGAGTGTTGGGAAACCCAACAGCGCCTGCCTCCACTGGGGCCGCCCCATGAGTCTCTAAGCTCAGGATGGACGCCACCACCAGCCAGTTGTCCAGGGCAGAAAAGCCAGGAGAACATTCCAGATTCCCCCTTTTTTTTTTTTAATCCTTCGCCAAGTCCTTCTAATTCTACCTCCTAAAACTGTCAAGCCTGTTCCTACCTTTCTCTGCACAGTCGCTGCCCTGGTTCTGGCTTTGTGTCGCCCACCACGGTGGCGGGGTCTCCATCAGGACCTCTACCTCCATGCCTCACCCCTCCACACCTCCAGAGTCCTTGGCAGGGCACACAGGGCACACAGGCTATAATCCTCCTCCCCCTCCACTGT
This sequence comes from Cryptoprocta ferox, assembly GCA_028646485.1. Taxonomy (NCBI): domain Eukaryota; kingdom Metazoa; phylum Chordata; class Mammalia; order Carnivora; family Eupleridae; genus Cryptoprocta; species Cryptoprocta ferox. The sequence goes on along the minus strand of CM053574.1, from coordinate 120,911,637 downwards.
GCTTCTTACCACCTCACCCCAGGTCAACAGCCTGCTGAGCAACGTACACTTGAACACTTGAACGTGCCCGGCTCACACCCAGAGCCTCTGCACAGGGCACGCCCAGTAGGACCCCTGCCCAGCCTCAGCAACCCCCTTAACACCCACCCGCCTCCGCCGGTTGGGACTCCTCTACCTTCTTCTGTACTTAGGCCGTATTTGTCCATCTCAGCCCTTACCACGTGGTGTCCCCTGCTGGGTTTAGTGACTTTTATTTTGAAATGTGGATTCAGAGGAGCTTGCACAGAAGTGTACAGGGAGGTCCTTCACCCAGCCTCCCCAGGGCTAACATCAAGCGGACACCGGTACAATCCGGAGTTTTCTCGGAATCTACCAGCTATGTATGCCCTCGTGCGTGTGTGGACACGTGCAGCTGTTCCCGATTTGATCGTGTTCCTGTATCCTCGGGGCCTGATACACACAGTAGGTACTCAGTGAATGTCTGTTGCCTGCATGCCTTAATGAGCAAGTGAGGGGCGCCTGGCTGGCTCAGTTGGCAGACAGCATGTAACCCTCGATCTTGGGGTTGTGAGCTGGAGCCCCTCATTGGGAATAGACGTTACTTCAAAAAACAAAGAAAACAAAAACAACCCCATGCATGCACCCAGCCAAGGCAGGAGGCTTGCAAGAACCCTGAGTGCCTGGAGAGGCGAGTTCATGGTCACTGGAGCACAGAGTAGAATGTGAAGGACACAGGGAAGGGCCTGGAAAGATCATCCAGGGCTAGAACATGAAGGCCTTTGTCAGGTTTTGGGTTTGGACTGTATTCTCCCGACCGGAGAGATGCACGGAGGGCCGTGAGCCTCGGCAGTCTGGCTGTAATGTGAATGCGGATGGGTGGGGGGGGACGGCTCGCTGGGAGTCAGGGCAACGCCAGGAAGCTGGGCAAGTCCTCCAGCAGAGAACCACCCGCGAGCCAGAAGGAGTGAGGTGGGAGAAGTTGAAGGAGGAGAGGGGGCAGGAGGGGGACACCTGAGGTGACAGGTTGAGTGGACGTCCCTGGCTGCATGAAAGGTGGATCTTTGGGTGGGTTTGGAAGAGCCTCCGCGCATCTGGGCAGATGTCTCCAGTCGGAAGTTTGCAGCATGAGCTAGAGATCGTAATTTGGGTACCTGACCTTCAGGTAGGGATTGGAGCCGTTGGCCCAGCTCCCTCGATCATGGTCATGAGTGGAGGGTCTGGGAACTGCCTCAGTCTGGCTGAGCCCCTGCCAATTCTGGTGAAAACACAGGGGTGAGTGTGTATGGTGGACATTTGGGACAAAAGTGCTCTTCTGGGCTACTAATCTCTGGAACCTTCTGCTGGCTCTCCTTCATACTTCATAAAAATCCTTTAAAACCAACTATAACCACCACAAGGAAAAGCAACCCAAACAAATGCTAAAAAAAGGCAGCCAGTGGCTCTCTGAGCCTCTCCCCCTATTTTTATTTGGCTGGCACAGAGCTCCACGCCATAAATGCTCACGGCATCCACACAGTGACTCCAATGCCAGCACTGCCGACAAAGCGGACTAAACGCAAAAGTGCCAACTCACCAGACTGAGGAGAAAGAACGGCTCTGAGCGAAAATGACGTATGTTCTAGGAGGTCTCGGGCGCTAGGTGAACAGAGAGGGGGGTGGATGCCCACTGCCTGTCAGCTCTCCGTGGACGAGGCACAAAGGACAGCCGGTAAGCAGGGGAACACTGGGGACTGTCCCCAAGGGGTCAGGGAACAGGCTGGCAGGTCTCCAGCTGCTGTCCCCGGAGGCCCATGGCAGAGTCCAAGCCTCCTTGAAGGGAGTCACAGTCCCTGCAGGCAGGAGCCCTCCCTGGGCAGGGTCATACAGCTGTTCCTCGAACAACCCTGGGTGAGGGGCCCTGACTCCCCCACGCAATTAAAAATCGGCATTTCACTGTTAACCCACCCAAAACGGCACTATTAATAATAGCCTAGTGTTGACTGGAAGCCTTATGGTTAACACAGAGAGCTGACTACTGTATAGTGTTACATACACTATCATAAGGAAGAGAAAATACGTTCCTGGTATCCTGTATTTATGGGAAACATTCTGCGTGTAAATGGACCCACGCAGTTCAGACCTGCATTGTTCCAGAGCCAGCTGCCATCTCAGATGAAGGGAGCACTGAGAGAAAAGGGGCAAGACCCACCCGGGCCAAGGAAACAGGCCAGACACAGGCAAAGAACTGGGAAGTCCAACAGTAACAAAAACATGTTACAGAAGAGAGAAAAAAAGAGTATCTTCCACAAGTGTGCCCGCTGTGTGATTCCAACTACAGGACATTCTGGAAAAGACACAACTATGCAGACAGGAAAGGATCAGGGGTTGCCAGGGGGTGGGGGAGGGGAGGGATGAACAGGCAGAGCCCGAGGGATTTTAGGCCAGTGACACCGTCCTGTGGCAGGTACATGACATTCTGCATTTGGCGGACTCTCACAGTTGTAACAAACACATCACACCCATGCAAGATGTTAGTACCAGGGGACTGTGTGTGCGTGTGCGCACACGCGTGCGTGCAAATGTGCACGTAGGACCCTCCCCCCGCCATGGGCTTTCTGCTCGGTTTTTCTGTAAACCTAAAACTGCTTTAGAAAAGAAAATACATCCATAAAAAATACTATGGAAAGCGCAAGGATGTCTGTTACTGTTGCATCTGAGTTTTGTGGATCAGCCTTCCTTAGAGCATTAAAAACACCATGGCTGTAGAACATCTTAGATAATTCTTCGCGTTTATTGCAAGGGATTCTGCAATCCCGGTAGCTTTCATGGCCCCTCTCTGATCTTGCCCAGAGGGCGGTGTTGCTTTTTGAACACTGTAAAAAAAGTGAGCTCAAGGCCTGTTAAATAGTGTCTTGATCTTCGTTAGGAGAAACAGGAAATCTCTGGAGTATAAGAACCATGGTTACTTATCATGTACCGCACCCCCCCCCATCCCCTTGTCCTACCTCATGAGATAGATCATTCTAAGGGGGAAAAATAAAGCCTTAGACTACTTAGCAAGATTCTTGGGAATTGATTCAAACTCCAACAGTAACTTTTATTATAAATACGTCTTATGCATTGCGGGTGCTCAGCTAGTAATAGAGAGATGGATGGATGGATGGACAGACGGAGGGGAGGAAATGGTGGCAGGAGTAACCTGCCTTCTTTAGGGGCTGTTCTGAATTATTAGTAAAGGTATTAGAGAGGCTTTGTTTGGCCAGTTGAGATGTAGGAAGATCGCTTTCAAATGTCAATAGAGAGGTATTTGTATTCAAAAGGTACACTGTGTGAATTAAAACATTATATATTAAAGGCATTAATAGATTAAGATGAAAACGTAAAAAATGAAAATGTCAGATCTAAGAGATGGGGCAGATTTCAAACATGAGGTAGAATATTGGTTCAGTACGTCTGGCGCCGTGCTCTTACTCCTACATCACTGCAGCTATCGCTGGCTGGTTAGAAATTTCGTTGCCTGGGTACAGTGACTTCAAGTCACGTAGGACGGATTGGAATTCCTACTGGGCTCTAAATCCAATATTTCTGTCACACTTACAAGAAGCCAAAACAACTGACGAAAAGTGCAATGTTCAGTCAACCGAATCATGTATTGTCTACATAATTTTTTAAAATGAGTGCTGAATGATTTATTCACAGATAATACCTGTTGTTGTGTTTACAGCACAGAGCTTTTGAGGAGGAAACGTACTAAAAGCGCTTCCCTCAAAGTGGCTGCATTTTCCTTCCAAATACAATTGTCTGGAAAGACAGAGGAGTTCACCCTGAGTTGTGTTACCTGTATTTCGTCAAATCAGGTCGTGTGTGGTTTTGGACTGGGATCTTATCTCCCCCGGGAGCCTGTTCACCCGAATCCCGAAGCAGCTCACCTTCATACCCTGAATGTTCTTCAGCAGGACATCTCCGATTCTTTGGTAATCCCCTCTGATGTGGGCGTTTGAGCGGCCTTCCCTGAAAGCAAAAGCAAAGGGGTTGGAAACAAAAGCATCAGCAGCGGAAACATAACCGGAAAACGTCCCGGCCTCAGATCACAAAATAGCAAGCTTTATGCCTTCCTCTCCAATCCCGTTATTTATTTTTACCTCTCCCTTCTCTGGGCGTCACACAACGTTAGCGCCGGAAGGAGACTTTGAAACCACCCCGGTCATCCTGCAGACAAAGAATTCCCCTTGTACTTTGAGAGAGACAGAGAAGAACTATTTTGCCATCATTTTAATTTGGTCTCATTCTATCTTTTTTCCTCCATCCACACTTGGGTGATTTGGGCATCACTACAAGAGCTTGAAGATCACTAAACAGACGAGGTTTCTGTTCCCGAGAGCTCGTAGCCTAAAGCAGACAGAGAGCTGCTTGGAAAGCCCTGGGGAAAAGAAAAACATAATTGAGGAGGTAGGGGAGACAGCGTGTGGAGGTGGGAGTGCGGGCAGAAGTGAGCAGGATGGGGATCCCAGGTACAGGGAGGGACAGGGAAGGGAGGTTCCAGACTCCCCCCAGCCTGAGATGCTGGGTGGAAGACAGGAGGTGGGTACTTTGAGCAGAGTTTTGGGTACACTGTATTCATGTTTCTTATGGCTCCGGGCTATAGCCAACGTTGATAAGCCAAGAGCTTAAGCAGGAGAGAGGAAAGGAGTATCGATAACGGTAGGTAGTTACTGAGCACGGCCGGTCCACTGTGCTGAGCGCATTATAAGCACAAGTTCATTTACCCCTCCTGAGGGCCTTATGAGGCGGGTGCCATCATCACCGCCATTAAGCAGCTGATGAAACCGAGGCACAAAGAAACCGCACAGTTTGCCTAAAGTCAGCTATCGAGAGACCGTGAGCCTGAACTTGAGCCCAGGGGTCCAGCCCACACCCCACCAATGATGGCCCCAGTGCGTATCTGTGGAGGAAGAGAATTTTCCAGAGACCATTAAAACACCACTTCCAATGAATCTGGCTAATATCTTCAGACCAACTGTTCAGGATCGCTAGGAGCTAACTTAAACGAAAGGGATGCATGAAAAAGAAAAAAGGTAAAAATGCAGGCAGGGGGGCTTTAAGTTGGAAGTGAGAGCCCAGGCTCGGGGCTTCCTGCAACAGGCAGTGAATGACGCCTTCCACTGGCTCTGACTAAGCAGATATGCAGATTACATATGCAGACAGCACCCAGACCCACTGGGTGGTTACAGCTGTCCAGGAATAGAGGGACAGAGAGCGTACGTGATGCCCCCAGCCTGGGCTGTCACCGGCTTCTGGGCGCTCTCTTTATTATATTCCTGTCCCCTCCACCCCGACACAGAATTCCTCAATCCTTCCGCTTCCTCTTAGCTGCCCAAACCAAGGGCGGTGGCAGATCGCCTTAATTACCACTTCTCTTCCAACTGGGTCGGGATTCTGTCCTCACCACTCGCTGAAGTGCTTCTGTGAAGGAACACCACTAACCTCCTAATTGCCCAAACCCTGCCCCTGTGCAGCTTCTCCGGGCAAGAGCGCCCCAAACCTCTGGCACTCGGCTCTCCAGCTTCAGGAGGCCTTTCTCTCCAGACTCCCAGACTCCTCTCAAGGTCGGTTCTCAGTCCTTGTGGCCACCTCCTCCTCTTCGGGCTACTCCTAAGAGGTCTGTGCTCTTTGGGGATGCATGGGTGGTTATGGGCTCTCTTCACTTCCCGCTTCTTCCTGTATAATCCCTCGATTCCCCGTGGTTTCTATGCATGACGCCAGACCTGTACCCAAGTGTCCTTGTAGCCACTGACTCAGGGACTGTATTTCTTATACCGACCAGAGGGTTTTACACGAACGACCCTGCAAGTATCTCAAACTCAAGAGGTTCCAGAGTTAATGATCTTACTGCCCAAACTCACCCCCCTTGATGATGTAACTTTTCTTTCCCCCGCCCCTCCCCCCATCCAAGCCAGGAACCTAAGGTATCCTCCCTTGTCTGTCTGTCCTAGCACCCAGTGGATCAAATTCCCCCCAAAATGGGTCACTGGAGAATGTTTAAGCGACAACGGAGACCCGGGCTCTGCTCTGCAGACAGTCCCCACTCTATTCCTAATCACCGCTTATTATTCTACCCCCCACCCACAGGGTGGAGGCATCTCTGGAATCTTAGCCAATAGTTATTCATCCAATCTCTATTGAGAAGTTTATCGTTTGGCCCTTCCGTTGATCCTGCTTTCAGCTGAGAGTTTACTGGTCTTTTCCTTATACGCTTGGAGAAGAAGGGAGCTCTGGCCTCACGTGGAGGCTTTCCTTCCACCATGTGCCTTCACCGTCACCTGAGGCTCTTGTAGGAGCTGGAAGGCCTCCCTCCCTTACCCCTGCTGCCCCCCAACTCCTGAACAAAAAAAAGCTACTGGGCCAGAATGTCCTGCTTTTGACTAAATGCCACACATTAGTAAGAGGAGGCAAGGCACAAGTGAAATTGATTTGTGGGTATGTAGCTATAACCTGAAACTTACATAAGTGATCCCAAAACCTTCAAATGGGCATGCCATTTGATAAATGCAGCTAAGGAAAGTCTTTAGTTAGTTCAAAGGACATAATTTAGATATTTTAGCCAGAGTCCTCTGGATTATTTGGGCAAGGGGAGAAATGGGGGGCTTCGTGAATAACAAGCAATTTCCTCCTTCTCACAGCGCCCAAGGGACAATGAAGTGCTGGGGAGAGGACATGGGGGGAGGGGCTGAGCATGGTGTGGAAGGCAGATTTTATGGACTTCACTTCCTTCCTTCTTCTGCCCACTTTTAAAAGAAAACGTACTGATGTTAAAGCCCCAAACTCAAGGGGACATTTTCCCTGCATTAGCTGACTAGCAGAGTCCTGTTTCTCTGTCTTTGTCATCTTTACTTTCATTTTAGAAATAGCTCTGGGTCCCCATCATCAGTGCCCTGTGCCCCAGGGAAGGCAGTCATGTGGCTAAATTCAAACGGGGCCAGCTCTAGGTGGTGTGGGGGGCAGCAGGCTGGGGCCCCGGAGGTCAATGCATCCATTCTGGGCAGCTCCCCGCCTCCAGAGCCCACCCCGCCGCCAGCCCTCCCATCTGCAGCACACATGGCCAGTCCCAAACCCCGAGTGGTTCCAGAACATGGCGCCAGTTCATGGGAACAGGACAGACCCAAACTCCTGCTCCTCCCGTAGAAATACTGTCATGTTTTTACCTCCTTTACATGTTAATGCCACCAAATCTGCAAGTTCAAAGCATCTGCTTTATTATTTAGAACTGAAAGGTCATTTTATTACTAAGAACATGGGAAAAGTAATTATAATTCTTCCAGAACATCCTCCGGATGTTAACCTCATAAGAAAAGGGTCCTTGTTTAGAAGACAGGGCCACATTAGTTGTCTGTGTAATTACCGCGCGGCAACAGAGCTGAAAATTCTTTTGACAATTTCACTTTGGAAACCCATGTACTGGAAGCCTCCAGATGCTAAATTCTGCCCTGCACACCACGATTAATACACTCCCTGGAGCAATGACACGTCAGCTCCGCACAGGGTTAACACACACCCACCACAGATCTCCAAGTCTTCCTGCCCCTCTGCGGACACGTCATTTGCTACTATGTGAGCTGGTCACCAACTCCGCAGCAGACAGACCAAGAAGAGGAAGAAAAGGATAGAAGGGCCAGTTTTCGGTGGGAGAGACCAGGAACGAGGCTGCCTACAAGGGGCAGAAGGAGCCCTTGCACCTGAGGGCTTTGACTCTGACCGCCAGGAAATACAACACGACAGTAGGTGGAGGTGGGCAAGGCCAATGGGAGAGATCACCATGCTGCTCCCCCACTTCCCATCCCCAACCCCAGGGTCAACATAAAATCTACGAGGAGCCCTCGGACAGTTTACAGCACGTTCACGGCCTGTAGTACCACGTAGTACCACGTAGTACCATGTGGGGTGACACAACTCCCAACTATCCCACATGGTACTACGCACCCCAGGTTGCCGTCTCCCACCGTGAGTGTTTTCTGGGGAGCTGGACATCAAGCCTGGCTTCGGTTGAGTGTCAGAGGAGATTCTATACCATGGAAAACAGGTAGTGACTGATGCCCTGGGCTTTTCAAGTAGCCCAGTGTTAACACAAGCACATTCACCAAACACTCGGCCTTTCTCTTCTGCTCCCAACAAATGAAGCATCATCTCGTTAGACTGAAACACAAGCCAACTGCCAATCGGAGCTGGGGGGCAGCCTTTCCACCTCGCTCTGTGTCTGGGTGCACCCTGACCCCGCGAGATGGACAACTTTGTGAGCCTCATTTTTAGGCCTCATTTGCAAATCAAACATCACATCTTTGCTCTTACTGGTCCCTGTGGTTTCTATGATTTTAGATGAAAACGGTCTGTGATCACATGTATTTGTGTTTAAGTAGAAAGATGATGTATAAATAAGGAAATGAATAAAGACACATCTTCTGTGAATGTGTGGGTGAGGGAGGGTGGCTGGGTTCAAAGCAATCAATTTAGCCAGAGCAATAGATTATATGTATATTTATCTATATCATATACCTAATATTTAGATATTATATTTTTATCTATTATGTTTATATACTATATATACTACACACATCTAACATATATGAACATGTTAGCCACATGTATTCTATGTTGATTTCAATATTCTTTGATGGATTTTAATATCCTTTGAGATCTCAGCAGAAGAAAATCCAATTCATTTGAATTTTAATTCACATCCCCCATTGTGGGAAAGATGTTCGGGCCAGAGGCGTCCTCGCTGGGCACGGGGCACTTGGGTTTCCCTTTGGTGGCTCTAGGTAAGGGACCCACTCTCTGGGCAGTACCTTCAGATGGCCGACGCCCCCTGCTCTTGGCAGTGTCATGCCTGACGGTTACAATCCAGGATGCTTCAGGCTACAGCTTTTCTTCTGAGGTTTAATGCCAGGTCCCCTTTACTAAGAGGAGCACAAGTCACAGCCCCGCTTGTGGGCAGGCTTGACAGCGCCCAGATGAGCCCTGATGCGGCTCCCCTGAGTTCAGTCCTGTTCGTGAACCATACGTCAAAGTGCAGGGGACAGAAAAGCCATTTTACACTCCTCAGCCACCCGGAGAGTACTCGCTCTCAAGTGTTTTCCAGCGGAAGCCCCCTGTGGTTCAGGCAATTGGACAAACTGTTTTCCCTTTTCTAGGAAAAGCAGCTTGGTCTGGAAGCCCAGTGGCCTGTCCGCTCAGGAACAAGGCAGATAATCCAAGGAAAACCAGCTCCCCCATGTGACTGAGAACATGTCATTTTACTCCTGGCTTAAAAGGAAACAATCACCAACATCACTGTCCCTGAAACCCTGGGTGGACAGTGGAAAGCCAGCTGGGGCAGAATATATTAAATTCACAGCGTCCTTGTAGGGTCTTTCTGGGATTTGAAAGAAACATAAAATTTTAAACTTATATAGATAAGCGTCCAGGCGACCCCCCTCACGGTATGCAGGTATACCCCATAAATTCTTTTCCATTGTTGATGCCAAGTTTTCGAATCTTTCTTCCATTGCTCATGCTTCCAAGCTGATTTCTAGGTAGACCCAACTGCCTTGTCTCCAATGAGTTTCACTGCCGTGTACCTTGAGAGCGATGATTTTAAACCCTTTTTGCATGGCCGTATTTTTTAAACCAATGAAAATTGTCAAACTAAAGCTGTGAGACACAAGAAGTAGCCCGATCTGGCTGACGGGGGGCAAAAAGTTGCTTTTTGACAACTGCCTCAGAGATTGTGAATTCCGGAGAAGTGGGTGGTGAGGAGCGTCAGGTGCTGTGACATTCAGGCCTGGCGGGAAAGGAAGGCTGCATGCTTCTGTCTTCCCCTCCGGAGTTCCTTCCTCTCAAGCCCCTAAAGCTGTGCGTCCAGCACGGACCCACATATGGCTGCTTACACTTTAACTCTACGTAAAAGGAAGTTTTAAAGTTCAGTTCCTCAGCCACGCTAGCCCTACGGGAAGTGCTCCCTAGCCACATGTGGCCAGTGGCTATTACTGAACATGCAGGCACAGAATATTCCCATTGCTGCCGGAACTTCTGACAGCATCACTCGAGACAGAAACAGAGAAGACGTTTACAGCTACCTCCCCTGCCCCCAGGTTCATGGGCTCCAGGGAAAGCAAGAAACAGGGTGCAGTTCTACCTGGTTTTATACCGACCAACTTTCAGAGCCTCATTTTCCATGGGGGGGGGGGGGGAGAGGTGGGCATAATGCCACAGATTGTTTTGTCAAATGAGACATTTAAGAGAAAATGTTTTGTAAGATGTTGCAGAAGCGCAAGGTGCTTTCCCGTGGCAACGCTGCCAGTCTCAAAGCTATCGTTTTTAATGCCTCTAGAATATGGACAGGGACTTCTGTTCTCAGAAAAGGGGCAGAGGCCCCATGATCTCTTGCCTCGGCCTGAGGCGGAAAGAGCAGACCCTCTTGAGTTTCCCCACCACAGACACCCCTTTCAGATCTTCTCCAGCTGGGCTGGCTGCCTCCTTGACACAGAACAGAGTGAAGGATGAAACCAGAATACAAGCTCTCGGGAGAGTGATAACTGTGCCCTGTTTGGGCCACAGAACATTGAGGACAGTGACTGATTCCCAACAGGGATGCAATACAGATTTGTCGAATCAACAAAAGCTGATCCTGACCAAGTCTGTGGACACGGGGATTCACGCACACACAGCTCGAGGTTCTGAGGTGGAGGGATGGCCCTGCCACCAGAGCCCCAAGTGTGTGACTGGGAAGGAAAAGAGTGTGTCACATCTTCACCCCATCATGTATGTGTGTGTGTGTGTGTGTGTGTGTGTGTGTGTGTGTGTGTGTGTTGTGTGTAGCTGGGAACGGCGTGGACAGCATGAGCAGCACAGGGTAGCAGGCAGGAGCTATTTCAGATCACACTTGGGGTTGGGGTTTCCTGGAGGCCAGAAGTTGTCCTCATGTTAGTTACAATTGAATAGCAACAAACCCGATTCTTTGGAGTTCTTTCCCTCTAAACGTTAGGGCTAAAGCCTCTGATGCTAAAGGCATAGGGACAGTGAGACCGGCTGGTTTCAAAAACCAGTTGTGCCCTTAACCAGCTGTGTGACATCTGCCAAGTAACTCCCCCTCTCTGTGCCTCATTTTGTCACCTGTGACGTTAGGAAATAACAACAGCATCTACCTAATGATGTTCTTGTAAATATTAAATGACACGATACACGAACAGCATTTAACAGTGTCTGGAACACAGGGAACGTTCAGTTCACGCTAGCCCAAACTCTCACCAACAAAATCGGCTGGCAACCTCTATTCTTTTTTTTTTTATAATCAAAGGGATAAGATAAAGCCTTCCTCCCAGTAACACAGAAAAGGAGCCTTGTCTCGGACTGTGATGGTCTTCGCATCTCTGTTGAGCTAAGCCAGAGCGAGGCGGATATCAGGCGACGCTCTCTGCTCTGGGGTCCCACAGCTGTGCGCCCACCTGTGTCCAGTGCAGCCAGAGCCAAAAAACACCAGCACTCGAGATCTCCCTGACACCATGGGGAGTAAGAAGAGAGACATGAAATACGGGTCCTCAAAAGTTCCTCGCACGTCACATGTGATGACAAGCAAACAAATACAAAAGCTTCCCTGAGACCCGAACAGTAAAGGAGACAGTTAGCAGTTGACACTTGAGAACACCGCCCAAGAGCCCGCGTGGTTTGAGCAAAGTTAGCTGTGAAGGGAGGTGTTCTCTCCTTCCTCCTCTTGTTCCCTCAGCAAAGAGTCAGCACATTTGGTTGACACTAAGGCCCCTGAGAAATTCCACAGGGAGGGGGCAGAAAGCCGCGTCGGCAAATCCAACGGCAAGGTTAAGAGGCTGCAGAGCAAGATATGAAGGTCAGGACTCGGAAACCATGCTGCCCGGGTTCAAGTCCAGCGTTACCTCCTACCTGGGCAGGCTGTCCATCCATCCTACTGACGGAGGCTCAGTCCCCTCATCCAAACCTCGTTGTGCCGTGTGTATAGAACGGTGTGTAAGGGCTTGGAAGTGTGCCTGGTGGGCATTACTGTCATTGCTGTTGTTCCTGCTGCCATCCCTTGGGAGCGGTCAGAGCAGCTCCGAGGACATGCAGCAAGGCTAAATCCCACAGGAGTCACTGCTGACTCCCATCCCGGCGGTGGCCGCTTCACCATTACATAGTCTCTTGGTAGATTAGACAAAAAATCCAAATCCCTTTTCTCAGATTTGAGACCTACAGGTCACCTGTAGGTGACAGTCCTGCAGACAAAGCCATCACAGGGCCAGTGTTGGCCAGACGCCACGTACTTCCTGCCACTTTTGAGAGAACAGCACAGGAGGGTGTCCGGAGCAGAAGGACCTCTCAGTGAGCAGAGGAAGGATGCGAGCGTTGGGGGGCGCAGGTGCTGGCTGGGGCCCTGCTGGGTTCCCACTGTGTGGCCCAGGGCAAGCCACCCTCTCCTCTTCTCCTCTGAAGAATGAGGAATCCGGGGCGCCTGGGTGGCTCAGTTGGGGAAGCGACTGACTCTGGATTTCAGCTCAGGTCGTAATCTTACGGTTTATGAGATCAAGCCCCACTTAGAGGAGTCTCTCCCTCTCTCTCTGCCCTGCCCCCCTGCTCAGGCACTCTCTAAATAAATAAATAAACATTAAAAAAAAAAAGAGAGAGAGAGAGAGAGAATGAGGAATCCACAGCAGATGCACTCCCAACTGCTCTCCAGGTATAAAGTCTTGTGCCTCAACAACACAGCTTCAAGGCCACGAGTTGAGGATCAGATCAGACTCAAGTTCAAGTTGTCCCTCTGTCGCTTCTGGGCTGTGAGGGGTCCCACCTCTCTGGGCCTTGTGTTCCCAGTCCTACAATGGGAATAACACCTACACCTGGGGAAGTGTTTTTCAACAAGGATCAGCAAGCCTTTTCGGTAAAGGGCCGGAGAGTAAATATCTCAGGCTTTGCAGGCCACGCAGCCTGTCACTAGTATGCACCTGTGAAAGGCAGCCATGAACGTGGGTACAAGAATGGGCGTGGTTGTGTTCCAAAAAAACTTTATTAGCAAGAACAGGTAGCGGCCAGATCTGGCCAACGGTCACAGTTCGTCAACTTGTTTTTGAAGATCAAGTGGGAAAAGCCGGGTGGTCAGTTTCATTTTTTATCGAGAACGCCAACTTTACAGCAGTACAAGGTACCTAAAGAGTCTACACACGGTAAATGCTCGTTAATGGTGGTTTATTATTAATATTAATGCCACAACGTTGCCCGTGCATAAGACTGTATAAAGCACTGTCCATCCAGGTTTGCCTGGCACCCTTCTGCTTTATAAAAGATCAATCCTAGACCCTTAGAAACATGACCTGAGCGAGCTTATTACTCTTCAAGATTTACCATGAACAAAACCAAGACATTTTTTTGCTTTGGTAGGTATTTTGATCAACTCATGTCCAAGGCCCTGTGTTTGTTGTAGTAATGAGTACTATTTCTTCATTTTTAGACAACAGACCACTATTGTCTAACAGATCTTTTTCTGTGATGATGGAAATGTATCTTATTATCTGCTATCCAATATCATAGCCACATGTGGCTAATGAGCCCTCGAAATGTGGCCAGTGTTACTGAGAAAATGAATTTTTAATTTATTAGATTCAAATCTATTTATTTTCGAAATTTATTTATTTTGAGAGAGAGAGACAGAGAGGGAGAGAGAGAGAAAGGGGGGCGGGGAGCAGCGAGAGAGGGAGAGAGAATCCCAAGCAGGCTCTGTGCTGACAGCACAGAGCCCAACGCGGGGTTCAAATTCATGAACTGTGAGATCACCACCTGAGCCCAAATCAAGAGTTGGAGGGACACTTAACTGAGCCACCCAGGCACCCCTAGATTATTTTAAATTTAGATTGTTGTAAGTGGCTAGTAGCTGCCATATTGGGCAGTGAGGCTTTATAGGTCTTTATCCTTTTCTTACGTTGTTTTCCATTTGAAAACCATCTCAGTGTCTTTGCGGAAGATGAGGCACAAAAGGATTTGACACTACAATAAAAACGAGCCTTAACCAGTTGTGAAGCAGTTTCCAAGCAAGAAATCATCCATTCAACAAGCCAACATCATTCCTGAGTTCCAGTCCAGACTAAGTGGGACCAAGTGGAGCAGGAATGACTGGCCGAGCGCGAAGGCAGGCGCCTGAGGAACTAAGATGCCAGTCCAGGGGGACCGTGCTGGAGGAAAGCCTGTCTCGGGGTCCCTGACACACACACGGCTGTAACCCAGACTTCCTGCTCACAACCAAGCTCATCGCTGCTGGGACCCCGGGGGGCAGTGGGACATATGACACAAGAATGTTCCACAAGAAAAGCCACAGCGGCTGATTTTACTCTAGAAGAAGGAACACAGTTTTCACGGTCTCTAGTAAACGTCCTGTGGTGAGACAGGAGCCCCCACACGGGACCACGTCTGGTAAGGATTAGGCAGTTGTGCACAATGTGGGACGGTAATTATTGCTCCATGAAGTAATTGCAGGCGTGGTCTGCAGTCAACCTTTACGAATCCTTTGATCTTGGGAAATAATGTAGAGATCAGATCCCTTCCTTACGTACACGTGGGGAAAAGCCTACAGATGTCTACTTTGAGGGAACCAAAGCAGACGTGAGGTGTGGAGGGGCCGACTCTCACAGGGGACAGGAGGGCAGACGTGCATGTGTGTGCATGCACACCCATGTGGCATGTGTGCTCAGGCCAGGTTTGAATGCCTGCATCCACCACGAAGGGAGAAGGATGCTGGGAGAAACTGCCTGTGGTTGAGGTACCTTCCTGAGGAGTGGAGGGAGGTGCAGTGTCCCTGCCCGCCCTGCGTACAGGACGCACTCAGGTGTGTGGTGAAACAAGGCTCAGGAAACAAGGCTGTCCAACCTCAGGGCTCCTTTCTAGCACTTCCCAACAGTCCCAAATTCAAGCACAGGCCAGAGAAGCAAGGACTTTTCCCACCGCAGGCCTCCGCGTCAGGAGAAAACCACAGCACCTGACCGACTGGCATGATCGTCCGCTGCACCCCCTTCTGGGTCACTTAAAAAGGTGACAAGTCTGTTTTCACCTCCCATGGCTTCAGCAGAAAGCCCCACCGAGCTTTCTACTGGGCAGCTGGGCAATAAAGGGAAACAATAATGGGAAATGAAAGAGCTTCCGAGAACAAGGAACACGGTAGAAAGAGAAATGCGTGCACTGTGCGGACTGCGTTTGCAGGAAAAGGCACCTGGGAGGGGTGCCCACCCCACCCTCAGCTGCATTCTGAGCCTTCAGCTCAAGTACGGTTTTAGCTCTAACTAAGGGACGTCCTTGCTTCAGTGTAACCCACCGAGGCCTGGCTGCCAGCGCTCGCTGGCTCAGCACGAAGGCAATCCTGCCCCTGCCCGAGGTTCAAATGGGGTCATTCAGGGGCGCGCCCGGGTGGCCCATAGAGTGACAACGCAGGCATGGTCCCTTGTGTGCAGGACACTGTTTTGAAGCCCCCCTGTCTTATCCTACACTGGATCCCTGAGGATTTTTTTTTTTTTTGCGATTTTTAAAAATTGTGGTAAAATGTACATCTAATTTACCATCTTAACCATTAAAAAATTTTTTTTAATGTTTTATTTATTTTTGAGAGAGAGAGAGAGAGAGAGAGAGAGAGAGAGAGAGACACACAGTGTGAGCAGGGGAGGGTCAGAGAGAGAGGGAGACACAGAATCAGAAGACAGGCTCCAGGCTCTGAGCTAGTAGTCAGCACAGAGCCTGATGTGGTACTCGAAGCCACGAACCGTGAGATCATGACCTGAGCCGGAGTCGGACGCTTAACCGACTGAGCCACCCAGGCGCCCCAATCTTAACCATTTTTTAAGCGTAGTGGGTTCAGTTCACACTGGTGTGCAACCATCACCCATCCCCATGTTTTTTTTTTTTTTTTTTAAATGCTTATTTTTGAGAGCGAGCGAGCACAGGGGAGGGGCAGAGAGAGAAGGAGACACAGAATCCGAAGCAGGCTCTAGGCTCTGAGCTGTCAGCACACAGCCCGACTTGGGGCTCGAACTCACAAACCTCAAGATCATGACCTGAGCCGAAACTAAGAGTCAGATGCTCAACTGACTGAGCCACCCAGGCGCCCCTAGAATGCCCTTCCTTTTGAAGGATAATATTCTGTTGTATGATGCACGACATTCTGTTTATGCAGTAATGATTCACGTGTCGGTGGGCACAGGGCTGCTTCCAAACCAAACCTTTTGGCTCCCATGAATAAGGATGCTCTGACCGTGGGCGTAGAAGTATCTGTCGGGGTCCTTTTCTCTCAATCCTTTTGAATATACAGCTAGGAGCGGAACCGTTGGTAATTCTAGATTTAAGTTTTTGAGGAATTCCTGGGATTTTCTTTTAATGATGCCCAGCTACCAAGAGCGGGTAGGATAAGAAGATGTATTACTGTGTATTTGTGTTTTATGATTGTTCGCCGTGAAGCTACTATGGAGACGTATCACTCTGGGGGAGGGCTACCAGTCATTCTCTGACCCGCGCAGTCACACCCCCTCCTCTCCGGCCACTGGAGCTTCCTGGCGAGACGACACCGCCCCACGGGTGAAATCCCTGATCACGGTCTCCCTGCGCGAGGAGCTTCCTTTCTGCTCTGATGGGACACCCTCCTGGCCTCTCAACTGCCTAGGGTCCGAGCCTGCTCCTGCCCCCCACGCCCCAGGGACCCCTGCCTCAGTCTGCCCTGCATGTCCAGCCACTCTTCAGACACGCTCTCCTCTGGGACGCTCCAGCTCTGCTCACCCTCCGGTGGTTTCTTCCATTTCCTGTGCTGGCTCTGGCTCTGCCGGGAGCGACATGTTTATGGGACGTTGCCAGCAAGGTGTGTTCGGGACGATTCTGTCCCCGGCTCTCCTCCGCCTCACTGTTCTTCCTTACAGGATGAGATTCTTCTTGTGGATAATTCCCATCTCTACACCACTGCACCTGCTTTCGTTCCCAAGCCTGAGACCTGCGTTTCCAACCGCCGGGAGGACAGCGGTCATGACTGACCCCTCAAAATCGATGTGAGCCAGAGCAAACTCCTCTTCCCTCCATTATGTTCTCTTTCTTCTTTCAGTTTCCTAATTTTGTGCGCAGCCTCCCAGCTAACCAGGATCCAAGCTCTTGGGGCCTCCCCCTGGCCTTTTCCCATGGGCCCTACGTGTCTGCTTGGTGACATCTCGACCTCTGGTGTCCCCACCCCTGCCGGCTAGACTTCTGCACCCCTTCCTAGTGAATCTGCTGCCAAGTTTCCTCTAATAAATGCAGCAGCCTCCCTTGAGAACCGTGTGTGCCCATGGCCTATCCCAAGTGCCTCTCTGGGGGACTCTTGCCCAGACCCCAGCTCCCCGCAAGCTGACTTTGTACAGTGCACAACCTGCCGGTGCACTGGGCCAAAGCAGGTCTCCATCCATGTCTGGGGCGCGAGGTGGCCAGTGTGCACTCTGTGCCTGCCAGGCCTTTTGGGGCTGGAACGTGGGACTCTGCTCTGAGAGCCGAAGGCTGTCAGGGGCTTTCTCTGAATGCATTTGAACAGCGGGGCAAAACATCCTGGCTTTCAAAAAGAAAAGCATTCTTCATGTTTTCACAAGTCACCAAACCTGTTTCCTGGGTTTTGAAGAAACAGGGTCACCTGGGCTTTGGCCAGGCTGAAAAGTCCATATCCTTGACAGGTATGGTGTACTCAGGAGAATGCGACATCTGGATGTGGGCCGGTGTGTTTGCTGATCAGGGGTTCTGAGCCTCACCATTCAGGGAAATTCCCAGTAATTTTTCTCCCTGAAGACTTTCCACTGCCGATTGAAGCAAGGTACTGCCTCGTGTAAAACTATGGTGACCGTGTCATTAAAACCATGGTGACCGTGTCATTTAAGTACCAAATTTGGGGGACTTTTAGGTGCACGGTAAACTTCAGATTTCTTCCCATTAACAGGAGTAATTTAAAGAGTATCACCGAATAAAGTCTGGAGTTTAGCCGATGGTAACTTAGCCACATTAGTTTCCTAGCTGCCACACGTGCGCAGCGATGGGAGAGGCCAACAGGAGGACAGGCGTGAAGAGCGTGCGGAAACCCTATTGCAGCGGCAACTTTTTCCTAAATCTAAAATTATTTCAAAGTTAATATAGAAAATGATCGGCTTCCCTCCCCACTTCTGTGAATGGGGCAGAACACTAAGCCCTTCACAAATATTGTCTCATTTCATCCGTGTAACAGCCCCATGAGATACACATAAAACAGATGACGCAAGGGCCAGAGGCCGCTAGAGAGAGGTGTCTGGGGGTGATGCGGCCGTGAGCGTGGACACGGAACGCAGCCAGCCCCATCTGCACGGCCCAGCCCGGGTTTCCCATACCCCAGACCGAACATATGCATACACGTGTACACATCTACTTCTATCTGGCCTGTCGGTCCAGAACTCAGTGTGAACTCCTTTCTTAATAAACCTCCGTGTGTTCCATTCTCCTCCTTAAATATATTCACTCACGGGCTGCCTGAGCTGTGCAGGCATCAATGGCCCAGATGTCCTTCAAGGCAGAACTGGCCAGGGATGCCCAGCGCCCACACCGGACGCGGCCCACTTGCCTATGACACGGCCCGGCCCTCCTTCTTTTCCATGCCTTTCTGCTCCTGAGACCACAAGCCCCCAGCGGGCAAAGCCTACCACTCGAACGAGCTCGCTCACTCCCCCACCCATCTGGGCCTGTATTCCCCGCATGTAGAAGCAATAAGAGTTAGGACTAAACTGCAAATCAAAGAATCGCCGAGTCTTAGGTTTGTCAGAGGAACTCCATATCAGTTGTTCCAGAAAAGGTATTCATCACAGTCATCTCAAGAAGCACTTTAGAAATACACACTTCTGGGACTCCTCGCAGTGTTCTGATTCAGGAGGGCTGGATGGGGCCTGGCAATCCGTATTTTTTCAAAACTCCCCCATCTCCAATCCCACGTGGCCCCTTACAGTGCCAGGTTTGGGCTTTCACCCAACAGATAAATACCTTCTAGAAGCAGTCAACCTCTGCTCAAGAAACCCCTAGGTGGAGGAGCTCTTTACCTCATAAGGCAGCCTCTCATCGCTAAGTGTTAAGTGTCAGGAAACCCTTCTCTATATTTAGACACGACATGCGTCTTTCGGAAACTGTTTATATTCTGTTCTCTGGTACAACAAAGACGACATTTGCTCCCTGTTCACATGACCAGACTTTTCCCTTTTCACATAAACAGAACCATCAGATTTTCTAGAACCTTCTCACTTTTAGGACAAATGTCCATGGCTCCAACAGCTTTTTTTTTTTCTTAAATGAAATGCATTCTATTATTCCATTTTATTTTATTTTATTGCTCTAAAGCATTTTATTAGAATCCTTGACAAAACCAAGTATTTGATTATGGTAAAGAAGTCAAAGTGGTCTAAATGAGATTTAAGGGTCTCAAAGTTTCCATGCAGTTATTTTTTCCTCCAGCAAGTTGAAAGCTGCTCACAGGTTAATGCAGGACAGCTAGATGAAGTTCCTAGGATTTGCTCAACACCAGATAGGACACATCCTCCCTTTAGCAAAATCCACAGGAGCCAGGGAGAAAGGACATGGCTCTTCACTCCTCATCACAGCCCATAGATTCAAGTGGCAGAAGCCATTATCTAGATGACCCAGACATCTCAACTGCACTTCTCCAAGAGGGTAAGTTCCCAACTTCAGCCCTTCAGTCACGAGATTAGGCACTAATCTGTGAAAGGGCACTGCCCCAGCTAGGCGTCTACAACAATCATGCTTTATTCAAGGATAACGCAGCGGGCATCTTAAAACACCCTCGTGGTGCTGCGGACCAGCCTGCGAAGACCATGGCCACGAAGGAAGCTGGTCACGGACAGGGTGGGCCGCCGGGGCCGCCACCTCCCCCCTGGTGTCGGGGAGGGAGCCACAGCAGCCCCCAGGCGCAATACATTGCGTGTACATCCTCCAGCAGCAAGTTCATCGCACGGAAAGACTTATTATTCCATTTTAAAAGTGAAACTCTTGGGCCCTAGTGTTCTAAAGGAGCCCTGAGCATTTTTCATGCTCTGGCCGCATCCGTGAGGGAGTCTAGGACAAGCGTTCTTGACCTTGGCTACACAATGGAATCACCTGGGAAGCTTTGGGAGCTATTGGTGCTTCGGTCCAACCTCTCGGAGGTTCTGATATAACTGGTCTGGGGTTCTGCCTGGCTATCAGGATGCTTTAAAGGTTCCAGGTGATTCTGATGAGCAGCCAATGTATCTGTTGCAAGCAACAGGTACAGACACGGGGCCTCTCTGTGTTATTCTGTTGACTCACACTTACACTCATTCACTCAGCCTCTTTGCCTTGAACCCCTGCCAATTTCTCATCATGCACTTGAGGCAGTGATTAGTGGAACTTAGTGCAGACATTTACATTTATGACTGATAAACGTCATCAATTTGGTCGGGGTCCATTGTTACAAGGTCATGTCATGTCCTTGAGCTTCATACTGACTGACTGCTCTCTCTAGCTTTGAGTCTTTTACATGCTTCTGTTTTCGTCATGTAAAACACGAATGAAGTTACAGATATTTGAAAGATCTACTGAAAATCCTCTGGGAAATAAAGGACAGCAGCTGCCTTTTAGGCAATTGGATGTTCTTTCACAGTGAAGGACCAGCTGCGATAGATTTATGGTCACAGATAAATCAAGAGTGTGGCATTTATTCTTGTATGAAACGTTCCCTACAGCTCCCTGAAGCTCTCTCCGGTGGCAGGGGCTAGCTGAAGCCACCATGCTGAGCTGCCAAGGTACAGCTGATGACATTTCCTATGTGTGGCCTCCCCAACATTATTTAGGTCAACTGCCACGTGGACCAGAGCTGCCGTGGCGACACATGCTCAGGCTGCCTGAGCCTACGGAAGATTTAAGAGTATCTTCACGCACATCTCACGGGCCCGAAAACAAACTCTGAACGGATTTCTCCTGAGTTGTAAGTTCTCTGACTCCATTATGAAAGCATCATCTAACTTTGTACCAATGAGGAGGCAACAGAACATGCCAGAACCCAACGGAACGTTTCCAGGTAGGTTTTGGGAGGTAAAATAAGAAGTTAGATCCTATGGAATCTTTTTTTAGTGAAAAGTGGCATTTCTCTTACATTCACAGCACCAACCAAGAGTGTGGCTCTAACACGGGGTTTCCAACCTCTCCCCATTTTCATGGAGGCACTTTCTCAATCCTGGCTCTGCTCTCCTCCCTGGGGTGTCTTGGTGACACCCCCCACCTCCTTCTATCGCAGGGCGAGAACTGCACGTGCATGATCCTAAAGCACACGCACAGAGTCGGACACCAGAGCACGTTCAGCTCGCCATGCAGGAGAGCAGCCCTGTGAACCTGCTCAACGGACACTTGAGTCCCATGGTCTGGGGTCAGCTAGGGCGCCGCCACCTCATCGGCAGCTCCTTCAGGCCGCCCCCCCCCCCAATCATTAAATGCCCTGAGACCACTTTGAAGCCAATTCTCAGCTACAGTGAGGATACAGTATACAACAACTTCCACTCCAGCCAAAAACACAGAAAGCTTTTGCTATTTTCTCCTGGAATTTTTCAAATGCATGTTTAGGAGATGGCCAACTCCCTAAGAGTCTGCATATAATGGTCTTAAAAACAAACAAAAAAAAAACCTAAGAATTTTCTGGAAAGGTTCTACTTTACGAAGGGTACACTGGATTTTGCAATCTACAGCACACGAGGTGTTTCCTGATTCCTTGCACCACCCTCTACCTTCTCCCAGATTAATGTTTTACTCAGTATTAAATGGACTTAGTAGTATTTTGAACCAATCTGTTCATGGACATTTAGATCAATCTTTCAAATCTAACATGGTTATCTCTGTCACACATCATTTCACATTATAAATGTATCCTTAAGATACACTCCTAGATGCGGGATTTGAGGACAAGTGTGTGCGTGGTACATAGGGTTCTATATTTTATATTTTTCCAAGCGCTTTCTCAACACGGTCCAATAGAATACTGAAAACGGCATGAGAAGTTACAGATACCTAACAAACGACTATAAAGCAAGTGCCAGTGAATGACTGTCAACTCCCCTGGGAGCCCCTCAGTACGCCTCTATTCTTTAAAACCCTCACTGGCTTTTCAGAAGTTCCTACTCTCTTTATTTTGTGATATTCACTGAATTATAAGCAAACATGCCTTTTGAAGAACTGTAAACCAAACGGGGAGAAATCCAGGTTGAGATCTAAATACACAGAGAATTTAACTGGGAAATCTTTAAGTTCATTTATTTATTTTTGAGAGAGACAGAGCGAGCAAGCACACAAGTGGGGGAGGGGCAGAGAGAGAGACACAGAATCCGAAGCAGGCTCCAGGCTCTGAGCTGTCAGCACAGAGCCTGATACGGGGGCTTGAACTCACAAACTGCGAGATCATGACCCGAGCCGAAGTCGGCCGCTTAACCAACTGAGCCACCCAGGTGCTCATAACTGGGAAATCATCTTAAGGTTGGCTTATCTCAAGTCAGTTTCTTGCTTTATCTTTGGTTGTGACAGCTGCTTAGAAGGCACGACACAAAAATAACATTAGGGAGAGAGAGAAAGAGGAGGGTGTGGGGACGAAATGTAGTTATTTTTTAAGTTTATTTATTTGAAAAAATAATTTTTACTGCTTATTTATTTTTGAGAAAGAAAGAGCAAGACAGAGCATGAGCCGGGTAGGGGCAGAGAGAGACAGACACAGAATCGGAAGCAGGCTCCAGGCTCTGAGCTACCAGCCCAGAGCCCGACGTGGGGTTTGATCCCACAAACTGTGAGATCATGACCTGAGCCAAAACCAAGAGTCGGACCCTTAACTGACTGAGCCACCCCAGTGTCCCCCCCCCAAAATATAACTGTCACACGTAATTGTTGTACTCACCACAGGGCTAGTCGTTGTTCAGTCTCCTTGAGAAAACTTGTATGAAACTTGTGCAAAGGTTCAAAATTCGGGAATATGAGACTTTTCAAGGCTTCGGGCATGGCGTCCTCTTTGCTGACTGTGCTCTGAAACCACTGGAATAGAAGGAAGGCACACTGAGAGGTGTAAAGATGAATGACTGTGATCCTTGAGAAGTAATTCCGCGGCCCAGCGTGCCTGAGCGCACAGTGCTCAGGAGCCGCGGGGGCCTCTGGGCCTTATTGCTTTTCCGGTCCTCAATTACACGGGGCGCGAGGCACCCGTCTCTTTATTACCGCTTCCTGCAGTTTGTTACCAATCGGCTGTCGAGGCCAGGAGAAATCTCTGAAATGGGCAGCTCTTTTGAATCCCAACTTCCACTTTGGCCAACTCACTGGGTAACCACTGATTTAGACCCCTGCACCCTCGCTGCTTCAGTCCTTCTGGAACATCCGTCTCTGCTCCTTTGTGAAAATGCTGAGCGTCAACGAGGCTGCCTGTCAGACAGGGAAAGCCATGGCCTGCACATGAGGTCGCTCGTGAGGTGGGGCTGTCCCACAAAGTTTACTGAGCACCTGCTGTTGGGGGTGGGGGGGAGGCACCATTCACCCCCTGGAGGCGAAGCCCAGTGATTCCTACCGACCTCTAACGTCTAGTTCTTTCCCAGATCCAGGCGCCATAAAGACATCTGCAATGCTTTGAACGTGTTTCCAAGCCTGAACAGGACTGATTAAAATAATAAGAGGGAGTTTCCTGTCAGGTTGGCTGACACGGCTCCATGTATTATCAAAGATAAAAAATGATGCTTCTATTCACCTCTAGGATCCTCCCCAAGCAAAAGTAGCTACCTTGGGATGATGGACAAAACACGAACTGCTCTGCACTGGTGTGCACACACAGTAAAATGCTTAATTTTCATCTTCTCCACTTCAGAAACTTCCTTCCTTTGCGCTTAAAAATCACAATTATACAACTTTTTATAGAGCATGTTCCAAATCAAATATACTCTAATTTCTATAACCCAGAGAACCAAATCCTTTTAACTGGAGTCAGAGAACCTGGCATTTAATTAGATCCAGCTTCTCTCTGAAAGCTGCCTGTGAGTGGAGGTAAATCATGTAATCGGATGCTTTAGGGGAAAGGCTACACATACCGAAGTGATGACCTCAAGATCCTTCAGATATGTTCTCTCTGTGGTGGAGACTTCCTTAGCGATGAAGTATGCCTTGTCAGTCGGGAATCTCTGCAAAATCCATGGAAGAAACAAGACGGGATAATAATCTTTGAGTGGAAGTCTCTAAGAACGTCCTGATTAAAGTGATACATTGCTAATTTACGATCTTTCGTTAACTGGGTTAAGAGCTAAACTCTTACTTCTCCTTTTGGTGTGAGGAACTAGCAGAAGAAAATGGATTTCCACGAGAAAAGAGCCTGGGAAGGTTTCCTTCCACATAAATATTACCCTCAGTAAAAAGCCTCCAACGAGCATGTTAGCCACCGCGGAGAACTACCCATTCAAACTTGGGCATCCGCAAATCGAATCAACTAGTAAAATATCAGAGCAATGCAGTCTTCCAGGAACTACAAGCAGCAGAAACCACAGCGGCCTTTGTCCTGGGTGCTGGTGGTATTGGTGTTCAGGAAACAGAGGCTACAGTGTTTGTGGGAATATGCAGGGGGGCTGATCTGAAGGGATGAAGTGAAAGCAGCTGGTGACACATTTGTGACTCGATTCCCCAGAGTTCTTAGGTGAGCAGGCACCTCTCGACAGTGGGCCAGGTGTGGGTTTTGCTTTCTCTTTTAACAGTAAGTAAGAAGCAATCCCTTGTCGCTTGCGATCTTGCTTGCTTCCACAAGAGTCCACCAGACCCCACCTTTGGGGGTCCACATGACAACACTGAGCATGGAGACTTGAACGGACCCCTGTGCGCCCATGTTTCCAGCGGCAGGATTTGGGGGACAACCCAACCATCCATCAACAGAGGTACGTGGACACAATGCGGTCTGCCCCTATGATGGGGTCTAATTCCACCTTAAAAAGGAAACTGACACGTGCTGCAACATGGATGAATCTTGAGGACATTTCACCAAGTGAAAGAAGCCAGACACCGAAGGACAGATATTATGTGATTCCTACTGTATGAGGTACCCAAGCAGTTGAATCCACAGATGCAAAAGGTAGAAAGGAGGTTGTCGAGGGTTGGGGAAGAGGGATGGAGATTTAGTGTTTAATGGGCGTGGTTTCAGTCTGGAACAACAGCAAAGTTCTGGAAATGGACAGCGATGATGGTTACACATCGTGAACATACTTAACATCGCTGAGCAGTATGCTTAAAAACGGTTAACATGCCAAATGTTATGTTTACTACAGCAATAAAAAAAAAAAAGGTAACATGCGCGTGCATGCAGGTCCCCACACCTTTCTCCGGCCTTCCTCCTCGTCGTCGGTGCGTGGGCACGCCTGCTCGTTCAGCAGCGGGCTGACCAAGGGAGAGGCCTGCTTGGTGTCGGGGCTCAGGTTGGGAGACAAGATCACGTTGGCGGGCACAGCTCCTCCCTGCGAGTTGATGGACAGCTCTGAAAGGTGAGGGCTACCAGTCAGGGAGCCTATTTGGGGATGAGAAGTATTAAAGAAAAAAAAAAAGTAATTCCTTCTGGGACCTGATTTCTCCTTACAATTTTCCCCCGTATCAAATCTTCAGAACCTAACGCGCTTCTAGATGTTCTGCTAAGTTGCAGCTGCCTTCATACTAAAGGTACCACAGTATGAGTGATATAGTGGAGCCAGAGTCATGTAGTTAATGGGGAGAGAGAGAGCTCTGCTTACAGAGTAGTTACAGTGATTGAGAAGCATAGTGTATCCCCCCCAAATACGATCTTCATCTCCTAACTACTGCCTTAGCTTCTAAGAATTGCTCGAGAACAGATAGTGTCTATATCACCAGGAGACATGAGAAAGGACTAGAGAACAGAGCTATACTAAAAGGAAACTAAATGGCCGATGCACCCAGGGCAGACTACACCTTGGAACAACCACGGCTAAATAAAGGAGACAAGCAGCTAACTCCCCCTTCTACAGAGAACAGAAGCAAGATTATACCTGGCAACGGCCATCCAGGTCTCTCTCACTGTTTGGGACAGAAACACTAGCATCACATTTACATGCAAAGGTGATCATTTACAAATGCAAAGCTGGAGGTCAGTACATTATCACAGTTCCCCTTTAAGAGTCAAAAAGTGACAGGTAATTAACGATTCCTCTGAAAAGGACACACTTAATCATATGAAAATGTAGAATTACCCATTATAAGTCAGCCAAAGGACATGATGTGTGTGTGAAACTCTTTGCCAACAGAATTTTGCAGGGATCCAAACCTCAACCCGTTGAAGCTAAATGGGATGTGTCAAAATATAGTTCTACCTAAGCGTTTGCACCTACCACATCTATAATTCGAATGCAGGTTTGCCAGGACTAGCACTAGGGTAAACAAAGTTAAAGTAGCCTGCGGTCTTTTCTGTTACCAGTATGAGGAAAGACGATGGAAATGCTTTCTCATTTTCCAATATGCGGTTTCAGCTCATAGCTATTCTGCAAACTCGACAAGAGAAAGGTGAAGTGTGATTTTCTGGGGCATACCCTGTTTTCTTGACATCTATTCTCTCCTTCTGAACTCATTCATATCCACTTTGAAACTACAAGATGGGATGGCCTTGAATGGAGGGTAGTGAACTTGATCACAGTATGAATGAACCAACCATGAAAGACCACCAGCCCCCACCCCGTCCCAGCTGGACCAGCCAGCTGAGTCACTAACGCAGGTGTGAAAAGCCACCACACCTGAAAAAAACAGCAAAAAGCGGACATCCTGCTACTGACTACTGGTCAGGACAATGATCCTTGAAGAATGAGATTAGAAAACGTGAGGAAGAGACAGATGCAAGAAGTTTGCATTTTAAAAATCCCTCCATTGAAATCCTTGCGTTTTTATACACATCATTGAAACGAAGTCTTGGTGTTAGACAAAAACCCATTCACCCCACACACCACCAGACCCAGCGAAACCCGGAGAAAAAGGCCAGAAATTGCTTCACAAATGTCAATTTTATTGACACCAGTGCACAACTGAATACAATAATTTGGAAAGAATTGGAACTTGTCAAATAGAAATAGTGACAACAATTAGAACTGCAAATGTTTCAAGGTACTGCACTATTCTCTTCTTTAAAAAAAATCACAAAAAGGCAAATGTCATCACTACAAATAGGAAATTAGAAAAGAGAAATTCTGGCAGTCTGTCTAGAGATCAAAACATTTCATGCATTTGTGAGTCACTGTATCAGAATCACTTTTTGTCCACCATAATCTGGCAAAATTTGGGGCTTACCTTCAGCTCTCACGCTGTGCGTGAGGTCAGGTGAGGCGGTTATTAAGTGAGCACATGCAGGGCCTCGATTTTGCAGTGACGTGGAACAGAAAAAGCACTCACTTCATCAGTGAGAGTTGGAGTCAAGAATAAAGAAGCGGTTAGAAGGCTGGCTTACAGGAGGCGTGGCGAGTGGGGAAACAGTACCAGTTAGGCCCTGGACAGCATCCAGGAGCAGATGAAAAACCAACCACCCCACTGCAGGGGAGAAAACGTGGGCAAACACCCTCAGGTACAACCACTTCCACCCTCCAGAGGTCAAAAGCTATTGCCCTGGTGAATCCCCCCTGGGGACGCATCTATAGGAGAACACAGACCAGGGCTCCAGGAAAGGTCTGTCCTGCCAAGAAGGCAGGGCATGTTTTCAGACAAAACAGCCATCTAGAAGAACGCACACTGAACCACATCACAGAAAGGACTGAGAAAATGGGGCACTGGGAGTGAACCTCATGACAACCCATGTTCTTCCCGGGTAGAGGAAGGGACAGCCCTGGGTCGGCTACAGGTTGCTGGGTGACAACCTTCTGGATTCACTCATGTCGCCCAAAGGTGTGCGTGACCAGTAACGTTACACGTCCAACACACAGACTCGGGGAATGACCAAGGTTAGGGTCACCAATTTCTGTTTCCAGAGTGGCTACTTACGCTGGCTTTGTGTCTACTCTTAGGACCTAAGAAAGGAAGGCTGATGGGTGTATTTAATAATAGGAGGACCAATAAATCAATAAATACCAAGCAGCCTGGTCTAGATATGTCAGCAATTCTATGGAAGGGAAAGGTCCAAACTCTGAAGTTCAAGTTTGCTCATTTGAGCAGCGTTCACGGAGAATAGCCCCCTTTCTCCCCTTGCAAGGGAAACAACTCGAGACTTTGAAAATTTATAGGAGACATGGTCCGAACAAAAGTAGGTAGCTCATATACCATTCGGCAATCAATGAAATATGCTGATAAGGGTAATCAGTAGAATTTGGCAGCTTGATGAGAAGTTAAAATTCTCTTTTTGACTCTGAGCCAAAGCGTTGTGACAACTGTCTGTACAAAAGTGGTGTCCTCGTAAGTTCCACCCTCTGGCAAATGTGAAGAGCTGGGTCTTAAAGTCAGTGTCTAAGGTTACAGTGATCAGAACTACATGTAACCAATTTTCAGTGAAGTAGTCCATTTTGCAAAAACAAACATGCTTGCTTTGTAAGTAAAACGAGCCTCAGCAAGCCTGTCCAAACCATGCAGCTGGTTACTGGCTTTAAAGGCACAGCCCCAGGAGACAGGGAGAGGAAACTGTGACCCGCCTTCAAGGCTACTCAGTGAACTCATTAATGCCTGGGTAGTTTTATCATCTTGTTTTTTTTCTTAAATCTGTGACAGATTGACACCAAGTAATTTCTTTCAGCAACAGGCTCTAGGTAAATAATTTTGGGGATCTTTTGAGAAAGCACCTGGATATTAAGGCAATAATGTGGAAAGAAGTTTAAAGAGATTAGAAAAAGATCAGTTACACTCCAAAAGTCTGGGATCTTTGGATTTTTTTAACATTATTTTTCCTATTTCCAGAAATTGCCCTGCATTTTTAAAGGTATGCAGTTATATTTCCACTTAATAAAGTCTCAAATCCTTCACCTCTTCCAAAGGATTTCCTGCCCCTGCCGTGTCCCAACCCCCCACCCCCACCCACCACCATTAATCTGTATCAAGAAGGCTGAGTGTATTGTCACCCCCCCCCCCCCGTGGACTGGAAATGCCATCATGAATACTGCTCTCGAGGGAGGCATTTCTGGTAATTGCTTTTAAAAATCCTTTTAAGTATACATATTCTCATGGCACAAACAATTATGGAACTTCAAATTAGCATGGCTATATTTATGGATTCAATTTATCACCCAGCTGAGAAATTTGCTTACCTTCTCTCTTTAATGTAAAATACATTCATAATTCTTCCCTCCTCTGCAGCATGGCCCAGACTGTGGGTCTCCTGACCAGCCCCTTGTCACAGGTACATCAATAGCGGAACGTGGTCTATGACCAACAAGGCAAACTCGATGCCTGACTCCCCCCCTGCTTTTTGGAATCGGCCACCGCTGCACCTCCTCTGATTGTATTCAGAGCTTAAGGACAAACTCACAGAAGTCTGGGAAAACAGAACTTTCTACTCTATTTTTCAAGTTAACATAAAATGGCATTTCGAATATGTGGTTGTACCTGTCCTGTTTTTTAAATTGGTCAATCCATTGGTAATCTCCTTTTTTAAAGAAGTTATTTGTCCTGTAAGGTGTTTAGAAAACCTGATAGTCATTTTAAAAATAGTAATCCATAGCAGGATTGTTAAATACTTAAATATTCGAGAATACTGATTGCTTTCTCGATTCCTCTTTTCAAAATTTTAAGAAGTACAACTTCAAAAGTATCTATGCTGAGTCTTCCACATTACCCCCAAAGAGTTACCTGGCGAGCTTCTACAATGCCACTCACCTATCATGATTTGTCTGCTGGTATTTGGTTCTAAAATATAGATTTTATCTCTGCATACCCAGAATATGTTCCAAAGGCACATGTAGAAAATACATTATAGATGTAGGTTTTCATGGATCTTTAAAAAGGCTCTTTTTAATTCCATCATCTCTAAGAATACAATGAACTCTCTCTGGAGGTTGTCTGCATTTGAAAGCCAGTTATCAGAAAAGGTCAGTAATGAGTTGGAAAACGGATCATCTCCTGCATGGACAGGATTCACTCTATAAGTCAGCTGGGGCCCGCCCCAGGGGAGTGGGTGAAAGCACCTGACAAGGCTTTATTAAAATGACAAGGTCTCACAAGAAAAGCTAGTTTATAGGATTACCAACCACAGCGGTGCTGTCCTTTTCTTGATCACGGAGGCTGTTCAGGGCAATGTGTGTATGTGCTGCTTATTCTCAGACCAAGGTCCTTTAAATAAGGGTTTACAAGCGGCTAAGCACCCACCTCAACATTCATCATCCAGCAACTCAGAAAAGCCACAGCAATGCAACTTGCAGAGAAATAAAGATAGAAATGCTACCAATGGCAGAATGAGAGAGAAATGTTCTAGAGTGCTCTTCCTTATGGGAAGAAGAGAAAGGAGGATTTCCCTTTGTTCAAACATGGTGGCGGAGGCGGTGGTGGTGTCTGGGTTGGGGAACATGGTGCTTCGTACCAATGAAAAATACCATCTCGTACTCAGGACAAAGCTTCAGCCATCAGTGGGAAAGAACAGTTACAATTGACAGTTTTTACAGCAAGATACCTGTTAGGACAAGTAAAAGCCTCTTCAGTTTAGATTAACAAGAGATATTAATATCGTGCATACACCGTTACAGGAGTTTGGCCATCCATGCTGAAAGACCCCCCAAGCTCATTGTAATTGGAGAAGCCAGCACCCTTCCCGGTGGTATAAATTCATGCTTTATTGAGATGCTGTGCTCTTAGGCCGTGGAGAGAAGATGAAACCAGGCAGTATCTGTGAGAGCCTACATTTTGGGGACACCTCAAAACAAAAAACAGCTTACTGGCAATGAGTAGCCAACTGGGGCTGGGCGGGGTCTTCTCTACATGCCCAGTGACCCCCACACCCACCCAAACAAGTGCACATGTAAATTCTCTGATAGATGCTAACTGCGGAAAGCGTTCTAGTCGAATATCAGTTGATGTTCCCAATCAAAACGTGAAGGCAGTCCTGTGATTAGGTGTCTGAGCTCCCCTATGTAAGCTACTGCCACAGATGCTCTCTGTTTCCATGAGATCTCTCCCCCAACTACAGTGATCCTGCTGGCTTCCAAAGACCTCCCTACCCCCAGGTGCCCACAGTGCAAAGTGCAGGCTGGTTAGAAGGTGCAATGAGAGAGGTCAAGTCTTCTATTCACCTTCTAGTCTCTTCCTACCCCCCTACCCCCCACCCCGCCCAGTGAACTAGAACTAGGGTAGCACCCGGCATGGCTCCGTGTTAAAGCTTGCTGTCTAGTGAACAGGATCACTGTATTCTGGAGGAGATGGGTATTCCAGGTACAAACTGGTATTCAGCAGTGTTAAAAAAAAAAAAAAAAAGACATCAGACAGTGCTCCAACAATGCAGGGGACAGAAGGCACACCATGCTCTGAGGATAAAGACAGAACGTTGGGGGGAAAAAGCTTTCTCTCCTAGATAGGTACATGCTGACAAAACAGTGCATACAATGGAACAACAGAAAAATGTTTTCTCGAATTTATTAAACAAATGACAAAAATGAGAATGAAATCCCCAGCCTTTTCTGTTTCAAAATTTGGTGTATTAGAAATTTTTAAGGAAGTGTTTTATCTACAGTATTAAATATACACACAGCAAGAACAGAAGGGAACTGGATTAAGACTCTAGGCCAAGCTGGTGAAATCTGGTTAGTTAGGTTTTCACGGCAACTTTCCAGGCAGAAAGGGGCTGAGCGTGAGGGACCGGATCTAGGTGCGGGTGGTGGGAAGAGCGGCAGGTGCGCCGTCTTCACTAGCGGAGCCCTGTCTTCCGTCTGCCTATATGTCACTGCAGGCAGAGTGGCAAATGCTTGCTTTCTTTACAAAGGAACTTCGAGACCCGGGGAAAAGGAGTTGTTAGCCTAGTTTCGTGAGCCAAAAAGCCTGTCCGTGAGTTAGCGACACGCCAGTCACACCACTGGACCTTCTCCTGTTTCCTATTTGAGAGCCGGTTAACAACGCAAATTCACAATAAAGCAGAACTCTGCCTGCAGACTCCGCATACCACTTCTCACCTCTAACTCTTACTCAAAAGTAGAATGAATTGCTGTTTGAGGCTTTTTACTAAACACACACACTCGTGCACGAACACACACGCAGTCCTCACTCTGTCCTCAGTGCCCTTGGATTGTGTTGCATTTTGCAGTGATTTGCAAATTACTCTTCAATATTCTGAGACTGCTGTGCCTGGCCCGGCCGCAGGTTCAAGTACCTTCCAGCGCCATTTCCATGGTGGCATTAATAGCACATAACTGCGCCTGGCAGTTAGCCTTTCACCCTGGCTCTCTGCTCCACGTGTAGATCAGATGTCTCATATCAACAGCTGAGTTTTAATCCTCCCTACTCTCAAAGATAAAGCCACCCAAGACATGCCAGAGTAACTCATCTAGAGCCCACACAAAGACGCAAATGAGCTGCCTTCCCCCGGAAGCTGCTAGCAAACACCAGAGGCCAATGAGATGCTGAAGGCTGTTTCCGGCTCAGCTGTGGTATCTGCAATCCACACCGAAAGGATCCTGAACAAATCAGTCTATTCCATTTTGAAGGCTTTCAGGAAGTGATTTCCTATGTCTTTCCCAGCTTCCACAGGGGGATATTTAATTGCTTTCCCCAGAAAAGAAGAAAAAAATTCCTTGTGCCAGAAGTGTCAATTATGTTTTTTGCAATGATGTACTAATTTTGGGGGGGGGGCAAAACAAGACTCCACCCACCAGCTCCCAACACATGAACGGCATACCAATCAGCACGTGTGACTCTTGTTCATAAGGGAATTACTTGGAAATCTCTAGGTGATTCAAGGGAATAAAGAAGTAGCCCTCTTCAAAGGATGGCTGTAAACAAATGGCAAACAGACCACTTTCAATCTTGGATACCTACAACACAAGGCCAAATCAAAGTGCATTTTTTTTTGGTGCTTTTCATTACTATTATTAATAAAAAGAGAACTGCTACATTAAGGGGCATGCTTGTTTCGATCTAAAAGTCCTGGCTTCATCATAAAAACCGGCAACCGGTGTTAGAGGTCTGCACAAGTATGTGTGACAGACCCCATTTCCCTGTATTGAATTTCGCTCAGTTCAACAGAAACAGACAGAATTGAACTAACAAGGAAAAAGCAGCGCCAGTAAATTCCCTAATGTCGCCAGAGTCAAGCGTGTCAATCACTTTCTGCTCTAGAGGTTTCTGACCACTACTTCCAGACGCTCCTACGGATTTGGCTAACGTGGTTGAACGCACAGCTCCTCAGAGAGCCACCAGCAGTGGGCGATTTTGAGACGTTCACTTCTTGCCGGTTCAAAAGAAACTTGCCCTGCATTGCAGGGATTGCGGAGAAAGATTCTTTGGCAGTTTGATCTGTAAAATTTGCAGCAATGAAGTGGACTCCCATGAAACCAGAGGAAGGCCAGCCGGTCTTGGAGGAACTAAGCTCCTATCACTTGGAGTAACTAAGCTCCTATCAGAGAAAGAAGGTTTCCAAGCTATAAGAGAGAAGATCCAGAAAAGCGAGTCTTTCTTAGGAGTGCAACTCTGAGATCTCTTTAAATTCTTGCTAATAAGAAGAAGGGCCTAAGAAAAGAGTGATGAAAATAGAATAAACTCAAAATAAGCCCGATGATGAAGGGGGCCCCCAAGTTTCTTAACAAATTATTGACTAATGACAACTGTACCAAACCCATTCTGTGCCAAACATGGGATAACATTTCGAGTGGAAAAAGTGGATGGAAAGCACGTGAACACTGATTATAGACACAAAAAGGAAGCAGTATGTACATTCACAAGTTTTAACAAAATCTAAAAGGAGTTTAATCTTACTAATTTTTCCTTCTTTTGGATACTGCTTCACAATGCAAGCAAAAGGATTCCAGGGTTAATGTGCAAGTTGAGTTTCTGATTCAACTGAGGACAGGACGGATTTTGTATACTTAGTGCAAATTTCAAGAGGCTCAGGCTGTGTTTCAGTTTTGTGGGCCTGGCTTTTTTTTTTTTTTTTTTTTAGCATCGCTTGGTTTGAATCTTCAAAGAAGTTCTTGAGAATAAAATCAGAACGATTCGAATTGTAGGTGCAGGCCACGTGGCACAATGTGGCGATCAATCTGTGAGAAATTCCCAAATATGAGTCACATATGTGGGGAAGAATCTGGCCCACAGACTTCCTTTAATTAAATGCCTGTCTAATAAAATATCGACAATGGCATACAGATGCCTGTCGAAGGGGGTGGCGCAGTTCACTTTAAGTTCCGGAACTCATTAAGTGCATTTCTTCATGCTAAAAGAATTTCTTGCATTTTATTTTGCCCTGAACCAGCAGCAACAAAAATCAACCACAAAGGGGACTACAATTTACATACTTTGAAATACCATCTAACAAAAGATATTAACGCAAGGAGGCCGGGAGTAGGTCTGGGGTGGCTTGGAGATTCGTTTCTATATATGGTTTGTCTTCTATCCAAGGCCTTCCAGTATCATTTCACGGAGCAGCTACTGCCTGCCTAAGTCCTGGAGGGACCTCCCGATTGATTCAGGAGACCTCTACACTGTTACCTTAGAGACACAGATGGTCAGGTCCTGGGAAACCCTTTGGAAGCTGGAATGAATTCTTTACACCCAACTCCACTGCTGGTCTCTGTGCACTCTCAGTGCAACTTTGTGCACACGCGTGCCCTTCTCTGCCCGGAGGGAGACTCCGGATGCCAGGTAAAGACAAGGGGAACCAGAGTCTGACAACAGGCGGGTGGGTGGAAGGTGGGAGGCTGCGTGCTTTCCCTGACCTCTGCACAGTGAGAGACCACCTCACACCTCTGGCTCCACCAGGCTCAAAGTATGCTTATATTTACTCCCCCACCAATACTTGGAATCTTTCAGTGCAGGGCAAACTCCCCCAGAGGCAATTAGTGAATATTCTCAGCACTTTAGGCTGTGTGGCTTTTGAACAAACTACACCCCTTCCCCTTTGAGCACCATTAATCACATGCGGATTGCTGCTTTCATAAATACTGGCCAAGCAGCAGAAATGGAGTTGCTTGGCTGGTACAAAACCAACCAGAGAAAAACTTTATGAGCAACCCCAAAAGTGGAAAGTTTGTCAACACAGAACTGAGTACACGATCATCGAGCAGCTGGCTTTAAAATACTTCAGATTAAAAAAAAAAAAAATCACTCCTTTAGCAAAAAGCAAAACAAAGTAATTACTGGAGCATGTTTTGCTTTGGAGGTTTACGTGTGACGATTCACATTGTATGCGGGGTAAGTTCATACCCACTGTTCATTCATACTTCATCATCAGGCTGCTGGCAATTAGAGGTAAAGAGAAAACTCATTTGAACAAATCACCTTCACAAATAAACCACAAGATTCCACACGTGACTCTGCCTCACTCACATGTGACTAAATATTTACATAGCAAATCGACATCTTTTTCTAAGTCCAGAGCAGAATACGCAAAAACATGTTCTAAGTGCAAAATCCCCACGCTAGAAAAAGCAGTTCTTCCTATGGTTTATGTATGGACTCTAAGCACCTACATGTACATGATCCCTGGTCTCATCTGATTTTAATTATTAATCTGTACAAGATTCTCCAAAATTAAAGTACTGGATCCAAACGCTTCTATTGCACCAAGATGTCACACGGACTAAAGCGGAAGACCAGAGGTCAAAGTTCCAATTTTAGCTTTGTCATGCAGGAGCTGTAGGACCACATGAAGTCTACGGGACTTCGACAGAACAAGGTTTGTCATCCATAAAAACGAAGGTTTAGCCCAGATGGTCTCAAAGGTCCCTTCTCGTTTTAAAATTCTGAGACTCTGTTAAATATATAAATCTAAAGTAAGACATCAATAGACTACTTCAATAAATGTCTTTCAAACTATCCAATACTCAGTATGATTCATCAATCATGCACTGAATCAAACGAGCAGGAACCCCCCCCCCAAAAAAGTCTGTATAGATATGAATTAAGTTTTCAGAGTCTTTAATATCGACTTGTCAACATTCGTGTGGACTGATAATCATTGGTGAGCCACAGAACGTCAGTCAGTACTTCTATTTGTTACACATGGCTGCCAAATTCTACCCTGCTTCCTACGCATGCGTAGTAGCTCTTCCCTTGTGACAACATCACACTACGGGCTTAGTAAGACTGTTGGCATGGTGGCATGCCAGGGACGTGTCACGGTTAAAACGCTTTTCAATAATTTGGTAGTGACTTAGGATCTAAAAATTTGATTCTACAATTCATCTTCTTAAAAAAAAGTACCAAAGACTGAAAAGTACCAAAGAAGAGGCACTAATTAATCAAAGTATTTCATGTGTGATGCTTTCCTTACTCTGCAACCAAGCCAGAAATTTATTCCACTAGATTCTAGAAGGCAACTGTGTCAGGCTGAGGCTGGGACCCTGACTGCCCAGCAGAACCATCTGGGAGACGCAGGTGGCACCCCAGACCAATTAGATAAAAATTTCTAAGGTCAGGGCCCGAGGCATCACTGATTTTTAAAATGTCCCCGGTGATTCCCACATGCAGCTGAGACCCTTTGATCTACAATGCAGGAATGCTGAGTGAAAGGCACAGGGCGGGGGTGGGCAAGATTTAAAAAGAAGTCAAACCTCTCACTACGTATACTTTTTTCCTGCACATAGAAACATCTAGAAGTCACGGTTCCCAAGAGAAGACCCTGTTGACACAAGGGTGAACATTAAGAATGTACGCAATTAACCAACCAAGGGGCAGCAATTCTGGAGAAAGGTTCTTCTCTACGCTGCCCACGATTCAAAGGAGGGCCTTTCATTTGCCAGCCTGGGGACAACAGTGCCTTTTGTGAGGTCTTACTTTGCCCTGAATCACCACTCAGTAGCATTTCTGTGTTTCAGTTAGAAGTTCTGACAGCCAGAGTTACAGCTTCTTAAAACACAGCTAACAATTTGACCCACGGATGCAAACCCAAACCACACCAGCGATCCCTTGTAAATTACAGTTCCACTTGACATCTTTTACATCGTTGCATGTGAAATCTGGAAAGAAGAAATAACTCCAAATTCTTCCTATTAAAATATCCATTATTCTTGACTAAGATTTCACCGACACTTTAGCCAGCAATCAACTTACATTGTCTGGAATTTTGTCAATCCCTCATTTTCTGAGGCTCAGAAAAGCAGCACCTCCTTTTAAAGAAGGGGGAAAAAGTAAAACCAACACCTTTCCTGGGATCTCAATGATACTTCAGTCCAAACATTCAATCGATAGGAGCGTGATCTGCATACAAACTCAACATACACAGGAAATTTCCGCATAAATACGACACACTATACACATGATCAGATCCATAATCAAGTATTTCTTCCCTAGCCTTCAATCAGAAAGTTAAGCTCCTGATTATCTGTCCTTCTTACTGTTTCTCTTGTCCACCTTTTTTGGAAAAGCAAGCCACTGTATGAAGTTTCGTTTTTTCTTAAAGATGTGAGAGTCAGGCTTACCCTATCCAAACATGCCTGTCCAAAACTTTCTCTAGCAAGTGTTGATTAAAGATTAATGAGCCACTAGCACAGATAATCTCCACTGAAAACCTGGACTCAAGACTCTACATTCACAGCACTTGAAGCCCCGCCCTCTACTCATCCTCCTCTTCCTCCTCACTCACATGAAGGCCACCCAGGGGCTTCTTACTTCTCAGCATGGAAGGGGAGCTCAGCACTGCTGGGTTGCCAAATGTGAGTGGCTGGCTCAAATGGGCCACCATTTCGGAGTCTGAATCGCTGGAGTCAGTCCCGCTGCTGGTGGAGCCCTCGGTCACCTGCAGGGGTGCCCGCTGGTCTGCCAGGCCGCTGGCACCCACGGACTGCACGGCAGCGACCTTGGAGGTGGGACCCACCTGAGGCGCACCATTAGCCAGCATTCTACCTTCAGAAGCACCCAGGCTGGCCAGTCCTCCCTTTTCACGGCCATCAAGCCCATCCACTGCCTCTGGGGTTGATGCCACCTGGCTAAGGATGAGTGGATCGGTCTCTGACTTATTGTACCGACTGGGAAGATTCCCTAAGTATGGCCTTTGCAGGCCGGGGGAAGAGTTTTCATAAGGAGGACCCTGGCTTGGGAGAGGATCTTCTCCCATACTCTCCTCTCTTGGGTCATGCCCGTTTTCGGAAACATAACCTTGAGACCCAGTCCTGTCCCAACTCCTTGGACTCGACCGTCTGCTACTGGGAGACAGAGGGGTGGCCGGGGGACTGCGACCGCCCGAGGCCCTGAACAGCTCATCTATCAGGGAGCTATGTCTCGGGAGCCTGGGGCTCCCGCTCACATCAAAGGTTAGGTCTGCTGAGTCATCATCGACGAACTCTCTGGAAGGAGGCCGGGAGGACTTCACGGAGGGAGGGGAGGCCCTGCGCCTAGCCTCTGTCCGCCTCTCATCCCCGGACAGCAGATAAACCCCACTGGTCAAATCACCCTCATAATTGTCATTTGTTTGGGACTGGGACTGGGACGCTTGCTCCCTGAGCAGGTCGGATTCACTATCTACGTCACTGCAGTCAATGAAAGGAATGGAAGTGCTGCTGCCTCTGGCAGCCCTGGATGCTGGACCTGTGCTCGGCTGCGGGGGCTGAGCTTTACTCTGCTGGGTCCTATCCTTAACGACCTCCTCCTCTTCGTCGGCCGGCGCCCGCGGGGCTCCGTCCGCCTTCCGGCCGCCCGCGGGGCTCTTGGGCAGCGCGGGGCTCTGGCGCTCTTCGGCCGAAGCGCTCGGCTCCGCTGCCTGCAGGCCGCCCGCGCCTCCGGCGGACTCCGCGCCTTCTCCGGGCGGAAGGCTGGCACTCTGCTGCGCCTGCGCGGGGCGGGGCGAGAAAGGGGGAGGGTTACACCGCAGCTGGAGGGGCGGGGCTGTCAGAGTCTAACTTAACCGCCAGGGGGCCCGAAAGGCTGCCCTCCGCAGGCCTCACGCGGAGCACTGCCAGTGAGCAGGCACTGCCGAGTGCGTTTGGGCAGCATCCAGGAGGTCCTCTGACTATGCAGGGTCCCCAGCAGCCCAAGTGGGCCACGGCCTCTGCTCTCTAGGACCCACGGTCTCATACTGGGGCTCTGCAGTTTCCGCGGAGCAAGAGTCCTTGCAACCCCCAGGGGGGGTTGGGCGGGGTGAGGAAGAAAAGAGTGGGCAGGGAGAGGAAGAACACACAACGTGGATCCCCGAACGGCAAGTTGACATGGATTCCAGACAAATGACAAAAAGCGTCTTTGTTTATACTTCCAAGGGAGGAGCGGACAGGTTAGGCGTTCTATTTTTAGGCGCACAAAGGAAATCTTCATGTTCTGCCCCAACAAAGTTCTTATTCTCTTGTAGAGAAAACCCTGAAAACACATGCAGAGGCCAATTCGAGAGAAAACGAGCTCTCGTCACCCTCGGGGCAAGAGTGATAATGTCTCTTGTTGCCAGTTGTGGTCACTGCCCTGTAACAGGAGCCCTGGGAACTCACCACCCAGTCTTGTGCCAATAAAGGGATCGGACGTTGGCCCTGAAAATGGGAGCTACCCCTATCAGGTGCAAAGGAGGTCCCAATCTCTCCACGCCCATTTTGCTGGCACCGAGCTCCTCTCTGTAGACTCCCGTGGATGGTTCTACTCCTACGCTGGGTTAGGACCAACAGAGCAAACTTCTTCCAGCAAAAGCATGGGATGGAGGACAGGAAGTCAGCTGAAAAAGGACCCCCTCCAGGGCCTGCTGAGCCCAGGCTGGGGTGCACAGACCACAGAGCCTGTGTTTGCTCAAAGCCGGGGTGCACAACTAAACTCTATTCTACAAAAAGAAACCCCAACGGTGAAGGGCAGATAACTCAGAAGCATACTATAAAACACAGAACTCAGCAGAGAAAGTCTGGTAAACAACACAACACAACACAACGCAGTCGTAATAGTTGATCAGCGTTACTGACCTGTCTTGGCACTTCTGAATTCGGCTCTGTAGGCTGTGTGGCAAGGCTTCTGATGGACTGGATCTTGCTATGTTTCCTGGGAGAAATCACATAAGATAGCCAAACTTAGGTAAGGTGTTCTCTTCAGTGAAAAGTAACAGTCTTCTGCCCTTCCTCAATATGAAGACACCTAAAGTGGCGTGTATGGATGCTCCCTGAGTCATCCATTTCTCAATACTTATGGGGTTCAGGGGTTAAACCCTGAAAACATTCTCAGTAATCCCTGGCTCCTGGTCAAGTGGCACAGCTGGTCAGGAACGCTAGGCATTGAGCGTTACCCTTCTAGTTATAGGAAAGGGAGGGAGAGAGAGGTGGCTGGGGACCCGAGTATGCTCTGAATTGCAAGTTCAGGTCTGACAATATGAAAGCAATTCATGTATTCTGGGATATGGTTTTCTAGATCAGTTCTGTAAGAGAGGTGACTACTGCTCATCAGCTAACTCTTTCCCAGGGTTGAGTTCCGAGAAGGGCTGCCCCGTGAATGAACTTACAGACGCAACAGGACAAGGAAGTGGCTCTAATGCTACTAACACTCTCCTGTATCTGTTCCCTTCCTTCGTCTGGCAGTGCCCTCCTCTTCCTCAGTGAACAGGACTTAGAAACTTTTCAGGCACTCAAATGATGAAACTATAAACACCGAGGGATTAAATGCTAATGTACACTCAGCTTTTCTTCAAAATACTCCAAATATACAAGGGTGGGAACAGTGGCAAGGTTGTTTCAGCCAAAGTGAAACAAAATACCAAGCAATGTGAATGTTTATCAACAACAATCAGATAAATAAAATAAAATACTTTCACAATACGGAAGAACACCAACACAGATCTCCAAATCAGGGCAGGGTTTGAAAAGCAGGATGCTGGGTGGCTCAGTTTGGTTAAGCGTCCGATGTCAGCTCCGGTCATGATCTCACGGTTCATGAGTTTGAGCCTCAAGTTGGGTTCTGTGCTGACAGCTTGGAGCCTGGACCTGCCTTGGATTCTATGCCTACCTCTCTCTCTGCCCCTCCCCTGCTCATGCTCGCGCTCCCTCTCTGCCACTCCCCCACTCATGCTCTGTCTCTCTCTCTCTCTCTCTCTCTCAAAAATAAACATTAAAAAAAATTTAAAAAAGCAAGATGCAGAATTATGCACAGTGTGATACTAGTTAAATCCATAAAAAAGTACACCCCAGAGAAATCCTGAATGTTCTTAATTTTTTTTAACGTTTATTTATTTTTGAGAGAGAGAGAGAGAGAGAGCAGAGCAGAAGTTGGCACTTGTTGCCTCTGGGAAGGAGAGAAGGGACATAACAAAGGTGGCTGTTGGTTAAGGGGATTTTAGCCACGTCTGTGCCAACAGTAATTACATACAAAAGGGGAAAAAAAAAACCAGAAACAGAAAGAAATATGGACGTTTGCTGTGTCCTCTGTACTTTACTGTAATTTTAAGATGTATTAAACTATAAAAAAGAGGGATGCCTCGGTGGCTCAGTCGGTTAAGCATCATCCGACTTCGGCTCAGGTCATGATCTCACGGTTGGTGGGTTGGAGCCCCGCGTCAGGCTCTGTGCTGACAGCTCAGAGCCTGGAGCCTGCATTGGATTCTGTGTCTCTTTCTCTCTCTGCTCCTCCCCTGTTCACACTCTGTCTCTCAAAAATAAATAAAATGTAAAAAAAAAAAAAATATATATATATATATGTGTATATATATATATATATATATGTATATATGTAAAAGAAAAATGTTTTTAAACAATGCACACGCACCAAACAGCACTCAGTGCAGCACAGCTCCAGCCTTTTACCCTTTATCTTGATCTCTGGATTCTCTGCTTCTCCCCTCTCCAGGCCAGCAGAGCCTCCTCCTCGCAGGGGGCTTTGATGCTGGTTGACCGGGGGCACTTGCCAGCTCTGGGACCTGAGTTCTTTGAGCTGCAGTGTCTCCATCTTTATAAAGGGACCAGGACGGGGGTGCCTGGGTGGCTCGGTTGGTTAAACATCTGACCCTTGTGTCGGCTCAGGTCATAATCTCACGGTTTGTGAGTTCGAGCCCTGCATTGGGCTGTGCACGGACACTCTGGAGCCTGCGTGGGATTCTCTGTCTCCCTCTCTCTGCCTCTCCCCTGTTCACACTCTCTCTCTCTCTCAAAAATAAACATTTTAAAAAAGGGACTAGGAGAGCACTGCCCTCACGGAGCAGGTATGAAGACTCTCTGAGTTACTGTATGCAAAGTGCGTGAAACATAGCACAAGCTGTAAGCATTCGCTAACAGCAGCAATAAATCCTGCTTCTCATCCAAGCTGTATTTAATTTAAAAGTTTACAGAAATACTTTCAATTCAAGTCCCAAGATACTTAAGGACAAAGAGAGGATTAAGGTTTTTTTTTAAGTTTTTTTTTTTTTAAACGTTAATTCAGTTTTGAGAGATGGAGAGAGACAGAGCATGAATGGAATGGAGTGGGGCAGAGAGAGAGAGAGAGAGAGAGAGAGAGAAAGGGGTGGGGGGGGGAGACAGAATCCAAAGAGAGAGAGAGAGAGAGAGAGAGAGAGAGAGAGAATCCAAAGCAGACTCTAGGCTGTGAACTGTCAGCAAAGAGCCTGACGCTGGGCTCGAACTCATGGAGGGCGAGATCATGACCTGAGCTGAAGTTGGACACTTAACCAACTGAGCCACCCAGGCGCCCCGAGAGGATTAAGTTTTTACTGTGCTTTATCCCCACTGCAATCTCCTGTTCCTCATCCATCTCGCCCTCTGCTGGCTTCCTCTTCTTCCTCACTTGGCCCTCTTGTCTGTTCACATCTCATCTTACCCTTGAGGAAGCGCCCCAGCCCTCAAATGTTCCTAGGTTCCTAGAACCTCGAAGGTTCCTAGGCCCAGGTTGACTGTGAAGCACGGATTCGGTAATTCACGAGTCCTAGGTGAAGAGAGATTTAGGAGCAAAGCACTGTCAACCTGGAGAGAATGACTCTTGTCAAGTCAAAGTAGCATCGAAGTTTCTCTTACCTTTCAAACTGCACTTTCTTATGTCCTCCTTCTTTAACATAGTCGAGAACCTGCTTCTGAGTCCGACCGCTGAAGGGAAGACGAGAGGGAAGAGGAGGAGACGGCAAGGGATTCTCATTTGAACGCACAACACCCCGTCTCTCCCTCCCCTCCTTCCATAGCTGGGAGATAGGTGGGCTTTCTCAGCTAGCCGGGAATAAAAGCAGTTCTAAGAGAAACTTGTGTTTCTCTAAGAAAAATGTGTGTCCATTCCATTTCTTGGCATTTCCCTTATAATTCTGTTTGATTATTAAGCCACCATCCCAAGGAAGAGTCTATACGCCCCGAGGACGCAGGAATAATTTTGTTCACTGTCTGTCCCCAATGCCTAGAACAGGATTTGATATGCAGGAGACCCTCCAATGTTTGCTGAAAGAGGGAGAAAGTGAAGCAATCCTGGGCAAGTGTACACAACATTCCAGAAGGCTACACCAAATGTTAACAAGACACTTGCTTCTCCAGAGAAAGGAAATTCCTTCTGAATTAGAGAGTCCTGTTTGGAGTTTACTGTGGCGGGGTCAACGGCCTGTTGGCCAAGGTTCGAGGAGACACCAGGAGTCTGCCGGGATGACCGAGCAATCGCCCCATCAGCAATAGCTCCCGGAGGCCAACTTTCCACTTATCTCCTCACCGGACAGCGGCAGCCCCAGGGAGTGGGACAAGGACAGGCTCGGGACAGATGTTCCCATGGCGGACGTGACAGGTGTGCAGTGGAATCCTTACCTGAACCGGAATGATGACCCTCGACTAAAGAGAACGGGCTTTGGCTTTGGTTTGGGCTCTTCAAAAAGTCTAAAAAAGGCATGATGTTCAACACAGATTTTCCAGAACGACTTGCAGAAATCCCGACTGGCCATTAGAAATTCCAAGGTATCCTGGTATGAGCTCTAAAAAGAGAAAATATCACTTTTTTCCCCCCCAGGACCCACAGACATTAGGTTGACACGTGAGCAAAGGGCCAGAGAAGAAGTCTGTCCAATAAAATTTCAGTTGTGCATTATAGCACGACCACAAATTCACATAGCTAGTAAAACAGAGTTGTTCCTCATGACAACATATTGTCACCATTCAACCATTTTCCCCTCACAGAATTCCTTAGAGGAGCTAACAGAAAAGAGGGGTGATTCACAGAACTCCTGACATTTCTTGTGACAGAATTCATACACAGATTTTGTTTATGTGGCTTATATTTCCTTCTTTTTTAAGTTTTTTTAATTTACTTTGAGAGAGACGAATAGTGAGCACAAGCTGGGGAGGGACAGAGAGCGAG
The DNA here is from genome assembly GCA_028646485.1 of Cryptoprocta ferox. Lineage (NCBI taxonomy): Eukaryota > Metazoa > Chordata > Mammalia > Carnivora > Eupleridae > Cryptoprocta > Cryptoprocta ferox. Next base: position 120,867,297 of record CM053574.1, on the reverse strand, counting down.
AGAGAGAATCCCAAGCAGGTGCAGAGCCCGATGTGGGGCTCCATCCCACAAACCATGAGATCATGCCCTGAGCCGAAACCAAGAGCGGGACGCTCAACTGACTGAGCCACCCGGACACCCCTATATTTCTTTCTTAAAAAAAAAAAAAAAAATCCAAGTACTGAAATTCCTATTTTGCCTCCTTAAAATAACTGAAACACACTCTTCTGTTTTCTCCCTCTTGGCTCATGCCAACTTAGCATACTGGTCTTAAGTCTTTTCTCTGTCAAGCAGCATACGGTTCAAACCTCCAGGTGGCCCCATGGACCACACAGGAAATGAACTTTTTTTTCTGGAACACAAAAGTTTCACTCAAGGCTGAAAAAAAATCATGTCCTTTGATTCTGGAAAGGGGACAGTGTAATTCTGTGTTCCCAGGTTGAATGCTCTCACTCTAAGCGGCCCTATTATATAAAAGGGAGTTACTACAGCCCTTAACGGTTCCCAGCAATTCCAACTATTTTGGGGGGATCTCACCGTTCCGGGCAGACCCAACTTCCAAACAAGCTGAGACAATTCTGCATTTGCAAGTAGCCTTTTGGAACTCCAAAGGCGTTTTCCCATAGAAAACAACTTATAATGGGTGGTGGCTTCCTAGGTCAGGCCATAAACGCTGATTTAATCCACTCTGTAGCTGAATGATAAGGCTAGACTGCCATTTGTCATCTTTTTTTTTTTTTCCCACGGGAACAAAACTCTCCCACGTTCTGGTTGGGGACACCAGGGATGAAGCATCTGTCTCCGCCACTGGCCATTTCCGGCAAGGGAAGGAGACGCTCCTTGTTCTCTGACCTGGGGTGAGTGACATCCTCCAGGGGTCTCCAGAAAATGGGGTGGACCTGCTTAGCTTGCGAGAATGTGCTGTCAGAGGTCTGGGGACAAGAGCAGCGAGGGCTGGGGACACTTGGATGCCTGTATGCCCTGAACGAATACTGTGGATGCTGAATGGGGTCTCGAAGGGATGGCCTGGAGGCTGGAGCCCCAGCAAATGCATGGGTGTGTCCAGAGGGGCTGAACATTCTTTACCCTCCCCGTGTCTACCCAGATGACAGCATGGTGACTGAGCGTCTGGGCATGAGACTCGGTACAGACCCTCAGACACCTGCACGCCCCCCCCAATCCCATCCACTTACATTCGCGTCTGGGCGGAGCTTGATGAGAAAGCGCTTCCTCTTGAAGCTCAGCTTGCGCACCTTCGCCCAGTTGAAGGCATTGATCTTCGTGAAACCCTGAGAAGAAAGGTATCAGCCAGTGAGCCAGGCGTTGGGGGGAGCTGCTGTTCGCCTGCTCGGTAAGAATGCCTTTTGCCAAAGAATTTGCTAGGATTTGCGGCTGTGGACGATTCCTGTTCCTGCAACATTATTTTCCACTCATTATATGCTTCGGTATTCAAACTCAGTTTGCCTCCAGGGAGAGGAGCAGGCTGGCCAAAGGAAGGATAAAAAGAAAGATAAATAACAATAAAAGCCATGGCAACCACACTAATTAGTGACCATCACTTTCCGAGCGCAAGGGGAAGGACTTTACGGACCTTATCTTATCAAACCTGATAGCAGACCCGGTGAGATGGGTTTATTATCTCTCTTTTACAGATCTGGAAACTGCTACATGGATTTATTTTAATTTGCCCCAAATCACACAGTTCGTGTGGCAGAATGAGGTTCCCCAGCATGTGCCCTAACCAGCAACGATTGTTAATTTCCATAAAAGCGACACAGCAGGTCTGGCTCCCGTCAGCACGAGCAGGATGGGGAAGCGAGTCCCGGCCTGTGGTGTGTCCTCCAGACCGAAGAACAGTCTCTGGGAAGGGCTCGAACATCCTCGTCTCTGAAAGTCGGGCGTGGAGGGACAGGGTGATGGAGAAGCAAGAGGAAAGCGGCCAGATACCAGCTCCCATCTGTCCTGTCATCTCAACGAAAATTAGAATTCCTCCTGAGCCTGCTGGAACACCAGGACCATTTATTTAAATTGGTAAGAATGAAGCAATTAGGCACTGGCAAGAAGATTAATTCCAAGATACAGCCTTTGTACATGATTAAATTACTGCGCAATTCTCAATATTTAGATTGTATCAAACATAATCAAGGCACATTAATTCAATTGTGAGGCACTTCTTTTCCACCCTCTATGATTTTTAAAAATGTCTAAGGGTTCTGATTTTAAAATTTAATGGTGGGACTGAAAGCTTTACATTTGGTTTACTGTCGTTTCTCTCATCAAGTACTCCTAGATTATCTTGGCAGGTCAAAAACTGTTAAGAGCAGTCCCCTCCTCCAAATATGTACACTGCTTTCAAACCTTCCCTTCTTACTCTCCCGTATGAAACCCAACCTCGACTCCTCCTGGGACAGGATCCTGTGATAATCAGTGTCCGTTGTAAACATCTGATACAGGAGCAGAGAAGCACTGGAACTATTTTGGTAAAATACGAAGGGAAAATATAACCAAAGCCAAATATAATTTTTTTTGATGTTTACTTATTACTGAGACAGAGAGAAACAGAGCATGAATGGGGGAGGGGCAGAGAGAGAAGGAGACACAGAAACTGAAGCAGGCTCCAGCCTCTGAGCTGTCAGCACAGAGCCCGACGCGGGACTCAAACCCACAGACTGTGAGATCAGGGCCTGAGCCGAAGTCCGATGCTTAACTGACTGAGCCATCCAGGCACCCCACCCTTTTTTTTTTTTTTAATTTTTTTTGATGTTTATTTATTATTGCGACAGAGAGAAACAAAGCATGAATGAGGGAGGGGCAGAGAGAGAGGGAGACACAGAAACTGAAGCAGGCTCTAGGCTCTGAGCAACCAAAGCCAAAAATAAACCAAAGTGTTTTGGATTGGGTACATATCTACACCTTCAAAACTGGTGAAGATTACCCTAGGGCTCTGTATACCCCTATGAAACCAAAGCACGGATCACTTGCTTTGTTTAAAAGAAAAGCACTGAGGACACTTTTGGGGGTGACGAATATGTTCATTGTCTTGATTTCATTGATGGCTTCAGGATTTACATATATAAGAACTTATGAAACTGCACCCTTTAAATATCCACATTTTATTCTACATCAGTAACACCTCAGTGAAGCTGTTAAAGAAACAAAAAGAAGCACTGATCAGTAGAAGAATACAATAGCAATGCGATCAAGAGAGCACACATTTCACGGGGCGCCTAGGTGGCTCAGTCGGTTAAGCATCAGACTCCAGATCAGGTTGTGATCTCACGGTTCATGAGTTCGAGCCCCGCGTCGGGCTCTGTGCTGACAGCTGGGAGCCTGGAGTCTGCTTCAGATTCTATGTCTCCCTCCCTCTCTCTCTCTCTTTCCCTCTGCCCCTCCTCTACTCATGCTCTGTCTCTCTCAAGAATAAACATTTTAAAAAGTTATTAAAAAATAAAGAAAAAAGCGAGTACCCATTTCAGAGTACAGAAAATTATGTCCTTAAGTGAAACACAGTGCAGTGTTTTGCTGCAAAATTACTCTGCCACATGCCTTGTAGAAATTTATAAAACTGCTGTATCTTAAAAGTACACGTTACCCTTTTCAAGTTACGTATATCTCAAGTCACAAATAAGCTGACTTGGGTACAACTTAAATCAGGTTTTAAAATCCCTAAATTTCGTTTAAAAAAAAATCTCAACAGGTTAAAAAAGAGAGGGGGCACCACATCAGTATCACGTGCCAGTGTGAAGAAAGTGTTTACTTTGGGAGGCCTGAAATCCTGACTCTGATGCTCTGTTTCGAGCACAGGTCCACCGGCAGGGATTCCCGAGGTCCTACAACATCAGTAAACACGAGCAAATCTTTAACTATGCATTCCTCAGCCAGAGCAAGGGCAAATGAAATAGAATCTGGAAGCCGAGGGCCTAGAAAGAAATGGAAGCCCTAAGATGAGGTTCGTTTCTCCCTGTTCACCTGAAATTAACCATCAGAGGTCTGCACTTGGCCCACCCAGCAAGCAATCAGAATTGAAGGGCCACATCTTATCTCTCCATCACCAGGGGAACTGAGCTGCGTTCTAAATGCTCTTACCTGAAACACGAGAATTCCCGTGTTGGCCACAGCCAGGTTGATCTTTGTACCTTCCCTGTCCTTAGCCGGGTGCAACCGGATCCCATACATCTCCAGCCTACGGGCAATCTCCAGAAGCTGGAAATCGGATTCCGCTGGTGTTTGTCCACTGACACAACAAAAATTAAAGAGAAAGGCCAGGTGATTTGAATTGCCTGTGCTATAAATTTGAGATTCGGGAAACTTCTCTTGGGAAATAAAAAGGCATTTCATCCCCAACAATGGAGCCACCTGATCAGAGGACACCCAGGCTCCCATTCATTGCAACCCAAAGTCGAGCAGCAAGGACAAAAGCCCTATTGCCTGTGTCACACGACACCCCAAAAGTCTGTCTCACGTTTGCCCAGTTTTGTTTTTTTTTTTTTGGAGTCTCAAAGGGTTTCCTTTAAGGTCATATAAAAGCAAAACACCATCGTGTTCAAACATGTAAACTATGGGCCGAAACTTGTAAGCGAAGTTCAAGGCAACACTCTGGCATACTACCCCTGGGGCTGAAGTACCCTCCTTAAAAACAGCAACAAAAACGGTAGGCACAGAGCATCTTTTGAAAATATTTTACTGATCAAAACAAAACTAAACAAAACAAAACGAAAATGAAGAGGATACAAAGGTGCTAGATTTTCGTGACATTCCGACTTTGGCCCTAGTTTACTGTGTCCCTTTCCGGATTTCCTGTTAACTGGTATTACACCATGGGTATCCTCAATTCCAGACCTACCCCAGTAGCACAGGAAATCAAGCAAGGATCTTAGAGCTTTGGTCTTGAGCGGGGAACCTGCATTTGAGAGTCCAAGGTGAGGAACAATGGTCCCCATCAACCTCTGTGCTCTTCTCCATCACACCTTGTATATTTCTTCCCAACAGTTACCGTATGCGTGTGTGTGTGTGTGTGTGTGTGTGTGTGTGTGTGGGTGCGTGCGTCTACACTCACCTATGCTGGAAGGACAGAAAGAAACAGCTCAAGGGAAACATGAAGCGACCAGTGGGACTTACATGTGGTTATGGTGATACTCCACGATTTTGTCTTCTAGCGCATCTTGCTGAGGTATGTACTTGTTTTTTGCTAAATGCTCTCTGTCTGATGCTTCATCGAAATCCCCAATCTCGGCTACCAAGAAACAGAGAAAACCCAGCCACATACATACGATTAATACTTCACAGTCCGTTACATTCCTAGGGCAGCATTCTCCGGCTAGCAAACCAGATGGCAGCAGACAAAGCGGCCCCAGCCTGTGGGTATCCTAAGGGCTGGGTGCCAGAAGGTACCCTGTGGGGATGGCATTAACAATGTGCCAACGTAAAAGGCTGGTCTCCACTCTCGTCTCTACCAGCTGGAAAGAAAACTTCAGCATTATCCATCTTTATCCATCCATGTTCCTGATTTGTTTCTCCCCTTCACCCCCCAACTAGGACCATTTCTGTTCTAGGCGGTCAATTCTAGACATGCGGACCATGACCTTATGACTTCTAAGCCCCAGAATTTGGGGACTTAAAAAAAATCAACTTTGAAACTCTTACAGATAATAAATAGTACCGCAAATCCCAGATGCTTTACCATGTGGAGAAAAGCCAACGGTAAACAGGTATATACATACATAATGTAATTTGGTAAAATAAAACAATTAAAGTTTATGAAGCTTCTTATAGTCCTGGTGCCAGAAATGACCGGGCAGGTGGCAGCTTCTTACAAATTTTTCATCTAGAAGAAATAGGAGGCCCATTTTTCACGTATAACCTCCACACAGTCGCCAAATTGCTGTGATCTGGAAATCTAAAGGAAAGACCGTTAAGGTACTAATTGTACCTTAACAACTCTAGCTCCAGCTCAGTTTGTGTCAATTTAACACCTCTGGGACAGCAAGTTGTTTTCTTTGAATCATACGGACTCTGTAACAAGCTTAATAAAAAGTAACGTCATGACCGGAGCCCAGCTGTTGTGAATGGTTGCTATGACACATCCCTTTCATTTTGTCATGTGAAGCAGCCCGTCACACTTCGGTCAATACACCTCTACTCATCATGCAGGATGTGGCCCACATGTCGCTATAAATCACAAGCACCAAGAATATTTGCTCAGCACAAAAGAGCACCAAGTTGTCTGATTCCAGCTGGGCCAGTGGAAGAATCGATCACTCTAGCTTCCTGCCGCCACGGCGAGTCAATAACATTACTTCCTAAGTCCGGTAGATCTTCAGTAAGACCCATATATAAAAAATAAGAAGATAAGCATGATCTCTAGAAACACCTGATCCTATTAGGCTAAGTAATGTACTGACCTCTAGGAGTTACACTTCCTACCAAACTTTGGAAATTGTGTTAACTGGGTGGTTATCCAAATGGGCCGGTTATATGGGACTACTTTAGATACAGTGGAAATTGTAACATGATATACGACAGCACAATTTTTTTATACTCGTGCTAATATATGTGACATAATCATCTTCCTGAAACGTAATGTGTATATTCCATTTCAAGTAACTCCTGCCTTGGCCAAGAAGGAAAAAAAAATGCCCAGCTGCGTTGTCAATATGCTTTAGAATGAGTACAATCTAATTGATCCTTTGCCTAGATGAAGAAAGCAAAATATCTAGTTTCGAGCATCACTAGGATGCAGGCCAGCTTCATGCGTCTTGGGGTTTACTGAACTTGGGAAAGCAGAAGACAAGAAGTGTCATCTTTGACAGATTTATGTCTTAAGGCTAATGTACCATACTCAATAATGAATGTTAAATCCAAGAACAGGACCAAACAAGTTTAGTTTACTTGGCCGCCATCTGTCCAAGCTTCTCCTCTGCCTTGACGGAGATACAGACAAAAGCACACTAGTCCTTGCAAAGGACACAGAATTCACAGGCCAGTGTTTGGGGGCTACACCTATTAAATGATTTTTTAGGAGTATTGTTTGCAATCCATGGGCACTCCTGCTAACAGCAAAATAACACAAAGACATAATTACTGTTTTTGGTGGATGTGATTATTTTCCTCCATCGACCCGATCACTGCTATTTCCAACACGACTTCATAAAGAAACCATCAGAACTTACATTGTACGATGTGTGAGATCAAGAGAGCCGCGCTGGTGTCATTGCACGTCAGCCTGCCTTGAGCCAGGTCCTGCTTCACCTGCAGCGCAAACAGGTACCTGTGGACGCAAACACAGAGGAAGCGTCATACACCTAGAGCTGGCGTCACATGAAGAGGGCGGGAGGTTTGGTGTCAAAGTCAGGCTCATTCTGGCAACTCGTCCACACTGTGAGGGGCTAGAGAAAGGTATACAAACCAAGGAAGAGAAAGTCTGTGCCGGCTAGAATGGGTTCCTGGTGCCACTGGCTGTGGTGTAAATACTCCTAGCTCATTAAAAGGACCAGGAGACACGCTGTAATCTTGTCACATGATGAGTAACACATTTTGTTCTATGGCTCTATCTTGCCACATAAAAACCTAAGATGGGGCGCCTGGGTGGCTCAGTCGGTTAAGCCTCCAACTCAGAGTGTTGGCTCAGGTCGTGATCTCACATGGGGCAAGTTGGAGCCCCACATTGGGCTCTGCACTGACAGCCTGGAGCCTGCTTCGGATTCTCTCACTCCCTCTCTCATTGCCCCTCCCCTGCTCACTCTTTCCCTCTCTCTCGAAATAAACTGTAAAAAAAAATAATAATAATAAAAAAACCCCAAAAACTCAAGACTGTTTCTTACCACTGTCTCTATAATTTTCGCAGGGCATAACAAACATTACATTTTTTTTCACAGATCAAATATACTAAAAAATAACTTGAAGGCTCAGACAATAACAATAGCTTATAATGGTCACGGAGAGCTTTTTTTGCCAATGGAATTGGAAAGACAAGAGTGTCTTTTTTTGTGTGGTGTAATATTCACTGAGGTTCTTCCAAAAGCCTCAGTTCCCAGATCTGTAAAAATTAATTTAGTTTCAAGTTATTTTCTTTATATTGCAGAATAAAGCAAGTAAACATTTTTTTGGTGAAAGAGAAGAGGCACTTATTTATTTGAGAGAGATAGAGAGAGAGAGAGAGCATGCACGAGTGGGGGAGGAGTAGAGAGAGAGCACCCCAAGTAAAGCCCTACGCAAGGCTCAATCCCACGACCCTGGGATCATGACTTGAGCCGAAATCAAGAGTCAGACGCTCAACCCGACTGAGCCCAGGTGCCCCAAGAGATGAGGCATTTATAAATAAAAGGAATTAAATAAAAAATAGTGCAATGTAAAACTTGATTTGAAAAAAAAAAATCAGTATGAACTCCTAAATTTTCTCCATAGAGAAATGGTAGATTTCAAGTATGCGGGATGGTAAGGTACAAAGTGAGCCTGCAATATCTAGTGATGCCAGAAAGCAAGACAGCTTTGAAATATAAATGGGTTGTATTAAAAAAGCAAAAGAAACATCTTGAAGGGATGTCCACTCACCAATGCTGGGGCAACTTGAGCAGCAACAAGAATAATTAAAGTGAATCAAAACACACAGAATTGATGAAAACTCATGAGTCCATTTCAACACTCAACGAGAAAGCCGGAAAATGTACCACCATTGGAGGAGGCTCCTAAAGCATTTCTTTATTCAAAACTTGGTAACCTTGCCAAAACACTGAGGATGAACTCTGCCTCTCCAGTAGAAGGGGTATTTCAGGATATACAGATAAATACAGAGGCAAAGTTCTTTACAGAAGTACGGCAAGTAATTACAGCAAGAATCCTCATTCCACAACATCTAATGAAATGATGGGACTCCAGCAAGCACTGCTAATTGCTGTAAAAACCATTCCGGAGACTGGACATTTGCATAAAGACAAAGTAACATGACTTTGCCTCGCAATGGCAAGATCAGAACATCACCACCCTAGTTCAACGATGAATCTTAGCATCATGAATGAAATGGGAAGCACACATCACTTCTGGTGGATTCTGGCCAAAAATATTCAACTCGTATCCAGAACTAACTTCTGGTTTTCTGGAAATGCAGAGGAAAGAGGAAGAAACTAAGTAGCACCACAAGGAAGACATTTGACAAATTCAGAAGGTAGGATATTTTATAGTATAATTGGTCCCGTTTCCTCAACAAAATGGTATCACAAAGACAAAATAGGGAGGGCCTCTGCTAGATTAAATGAGGTCCAAAGGACATAACCAAGTGGAACTATGGTCCTATAGTGAATCTCATTTTTTAATGTTTATTTTTATTAAAAAATTTTTTTAATGTTTATTTTTGAGAGGGGGAGAGAGAGAGAGAGCGCGCGCATACGCAGGGGAGGGGAAGAGAGAGAGGGAGACACAGAATCTGAAGTAGGCTCCAGGCCTCAAGCTTTCAGAATAGAGCCTGTTTGTTGCAGGGCTTGAACCACAAACCATGAGACCATGACCTGAGCCTTAGTTGGACGTGTAACCGACTCAACCACCCAGTTGCCCCTAACATTTATTTTTGAGAGAGAGATAGAGTACATGAGAGTTGGGGGAGCAGAGAGAGAGACGGACACAGGATCCAAAGCGGGCTCTGTGCTGATAGCAGTGAGCCTGGGATTCGAACTCATGAACTGTGAGATCATGACCTGAGCCAAAGTCAGACGCTTAACCAACTGAGCCACCCAGGCACCCCGTGAAACTTATTTTAGATGAGCAGATACAAATGACATTTATGGGACAAATTTGACTATGGCCAAGATAGTAGATGAAATGAAAAGTACACATATATGCGTACAAAAACAATCAGAAAGGATATCACAGTAATGTATTAACAATGGTCACCTCTGGGGAACAGGAATACAGTATTTTATCTTCTTATACTTGTTTATCTGTATGTTCTAACTTTGTATACTATACATTTGCTATTTTTATAAAAATGAAAGGTTATTTTTAATTTAAAAAAAGGGGGGCTTTTTATAAGAACAACCACAGAGGGTTCTGTAAAAATTAAATGAAGTAATACATGGAAAGCACAGGGACGAGAATAAAAACATTCAATAAATGTTAGCAAATTTTCTCCTGTAAAAGAAAAACTAGGGGGTGCCTGGCTAGATCAGCTGGTAGAGCGTGGTACTCTTGATCTCAGGGTCGTGAGTTCAAACTCCATGTTGGGTATAGAGCTTACTTAAGTTAAAAAAAAGAAAGAAAATAAGAAAGAAAAAGGGGCACCTGGATGGCTCATCAGTAAAGCATCTGACTTCGGCTCAGGTCATGATCTCCATGAGTTCGAGCCCTGCATCAGGCTCTGTGCTAACAGCTTAGAGCCTAGAGCCTGCTTGGGATTCTGTGTCTCCCTCTTTCTCTACCCCTCCCCAACTTGTGCTCTGTCTCTGTCTCTCTCAAAAATAAACATTAAAAAAAAAAAAAGGAAATGAATTATCTTTAAGTTAACTTAAGAAATTCCATTATTAAGAACTAAAAAAAATAAAAAACAAACAACTAAAAAACTACAGAGGCAATTCTGTAACCAGCTCCCCAAAAACCCAAAACAAAAAACACCCACAGATCTACTCGTTGATAACAGTTGGCCTTTACCCAGACCCCTGATATTTATTCTTGCTCTCACGTTCTCTGTCTCTGGAAAGTCAAAGGGAAGAAAGGCAGAGAATATACAAGAACCAAAACATCAACATATGGGGGCGGGGGTTTATGAGGGAAAAGGCCGTATGAGCCATCTTTCTGGATTAGGCAGGGGGTAGTATTTTTTGAGCTGAACACTTCTTGGAGCTACAGGCTTTAATCTTCTATCTGGTTAATTTTTAAATAAGTAGAGGACATAAAAGCATCACGCTGTGAATATTTTACCATCTACCAGTTCAAACACAGGGTCTTGTGTCCGTGGAGAAACGTTCAGGGATGGATCAATGGTCAGAGTCTCACAGGCTCTGGGGACCTTGGCTGATGGGCTCACGTAGCCTCCGAGTCAGCAGGGGTTCTGAAAGCTCACACATTTAGGCACAGGGCAAGTGCTGTTCTGAAGACTGCGGTGAACCTGTCACTCCCTAATCACGCGGAGTCTCTCTGTTCAGAGGCCCCTGTAATAGGAGAAAGATCTTCCTGGGTACTGACTGTTGACTTCCTAATGACAGCTATACATCTGGAGCAAGCTGGCTGCCATGCTAACTTTAGAGATCCAGCAACCCCTTTCCTATTACAAACGCAAACAATCCCAATCAAACACCCGGCGGCTAAAGGCGAGGTTGAACTCAGCAGGCACTAAACACAATTAAAGGAGCGAGTGCTCAGAGTGCAAAGTGCTCAAAGCAGAGTCAGTCCCTGGCGGAAGGGTGGGTGCCAGGAGAAGGGAATGACGGGGCCCCAGCTAATGAAGAGGGCTTCTGGCTTCCAGGGATGGCTAAGGTTACAGATCACACCAATCTGATGCCTTGCTTTAAACGGGTCTATGTTGATTTGTTTCATCTGGGAGGACTGAGTCTTTCTTGACTTATTCAGTGCAAAGTAACTGACAAGTTCTCTGCCAGCCTGAGGAAGCACCCAGGCCTTGGAGAACACTGCAAGCTCTCAGGGGTCTCTCCACCCCCACCAAGAGCAGTGCCAACGAGAACTGGGATCCTACTGGAGACCGCAGGCCCAGGACAAAGTGTGCCGAAGCCCCACGGTCCAGCGAGAGGGACTCGGAACTCTGCGATGAGAGCCCGGTGAGACCTCTTCCGAAGACCCCTCCCCTAGCTGTTTCAAACCCGCGCCTCCAAGTCACCGCGTTTCTCTCTCCTTCTAGAGGCCTGGGCCCCTGGCAGCAATAGGGCACAACGGCCGCCGAAAGCGCAGTTCGATAAATAGAAAGGAATTCGGCTTCTTGGTTAACAGCAAAGTGCAATTCAATCTGCTTTGTACACAAGTGGGAAGCTGAAAGCTACGCGTGAGAAGTAGCTGAATTAACCGGAGAGCTAGAGTCCCTTACAGTCTGCTGAACTGCAGACCCGCCTCTGTCCTGCTCTTGTCCCCACAGAGCTTCTCCCAGCTCCCTGCGCCCCCCCCCCCGCCACTCTCCATCTGCTACAGGAAAGTGCCGGAACCCCAAGGGTCACATCGTTCAATTTCTGCTTACACGGGAACGTGAGAATGAGGGAGGCAACACACTGGATGTGGAAGGTCCCCTTCCCGCCACTCCTCGTGACAAAGTCAAAAGCCACCGGCGGCTTCTAAGTTTCGTATCAATTTCGCTCGCCCTTGCACCAAAAGGATTCTCTTCTTGGAAAAGATTTTTAAAATGTCAGTTAACACCGGGAAGCAGAAAACAAAGACCACACAGCCCCAAAGCTGCTCCATCCAGCTGAGCCCGTGTTCGCTGAGGAACTCACAGATTCTACAGAGTGGCCGGCGACACCCCGGGCACACGTGGCTCAATGGTCACAAGTTGTATGGAATCTTATAAGAAAAACCAGAATGGTCGGAAACCATGGGGCGCCCGGGTGGCTCAGTCCGTTAAGGGTCCAACTTCGGCTCAGGTCATGATCTCGCGGTTCATGAGTTTGAGCCCTGCGTGGGGCTCTGTGCTGACAGCTCAGAGCCTGGAGTCTGCTTCAGATTCCGTGTCTCCCTCTCTCTCTGCCCCTCCCCTGCTTGTGCTCTGTCTGTCTGTCTGTCTGTCTCTCTCTCTCAAAAATAAATGAACACACACACATTAAAAAAGAGAAAACTACAAGCCTCTGGAGATAATGATTCACAAGAATTGACAAGGTACACAACTCGAAGAAAAAGTGGAATGGGGACAGGGAAAAAAAGGATTTATGCCAACTTCATAGCAGGACAGAGGTCCAGTGACATGCAGGAGGCAAAGGCAGGCTCCTGACCAAGGCTGGACTTGCCTTTAGATTTATGTCAACAGTCTGAGCTTCAAGCAATGCACATTCCAACAAGAAACAACCCAGCCCAGAAACAGAGACTCAGTAGCCCCAGCAATGACACCACAGAAGACCCTACTGTCACTGGCCTGTCTTGTGCAACCTGGCGCTGCAGCCCAGCTGTGTCTCCTCTACCTGAACCGTTCTGGTCCCCTGTGCGTGCTTCCCAAAAGGCTGTTGGCTCCTGCAATTCCTGGCCACTTCATCGATGTGAGGATTCCAAGTAGAGGGAAACAATTAGCAATTCATTCAGAAAACTCAAAGCCACGGGAAGAGTCATGACCTTCGCTTCTTCCTGGAACTCCACATTCGTGTCCCCAGTGCCCTTCTGGACACTGCTCCGCGATGTCTGGTTGGCATCTCAGACATGAGCCGGCTGAACCAAACTCCTGACTCTCCAGCCCTCCATCATCCCCTCTTTCCCTCCTCCCTTTCCCATTTTAGTTATGGCCAAAATGGCCGGCCAGCTGCTTAAGTCAAATCTAAGCATCCCTCTGTCCCCTCAGCTTCCACCGCCAGCCCATCACCGAGACGCATGGACCGCATCTCCAGCACACAGTCCAGCATTTGCAGCCACCTTTCTCCACTGCCCACCTCCTTTGCTGCCACAATTGTGCATGGAAAAAAGCAATGGCCTCCTCACTGGATTCCCAGCTATCACTGTCCCCAGCACCCACACGCAGCTGGACTTTCCATCCGGCCTCTGTCCCACCTCACTGCACTTCACCCTCTCTGTTCCTGCCGTGCCAGCCTTCTCTTAGGCACAGCTGAGCCTTGAACATCATCACATCACAGAGATTAGGGCTCCAACCCCCTGCACAGTCAAAAATCTGCAAATAACTTTTGACTTCCCAAAACTTAACTACTATTGACTAGAAGGCCTGCCAATAACAAACACAATTAACACGTATTTTGTAAGTTATATGTATTGTATACTGTATTCTTACAATAAAGTAGGCTAGAGAAAAGAAATGTGATGAAGAAAACTCTAAGGAAGACAAAATACATTTATAGTCCTGTGCTGTATTTGTATAAAAAAATCTGCATATAAGTGGATGTGTGAAGTGCAAAGCTGTGTTGTTCAAGGTCAACTGTATTTGAACATCTGGAACTTGCTCCTGCCTCAGGCACTGCCCAGCTGTTCCTTCCCTCTGGAAAGCTCTTCCTCCAAAAAGGAGGGACAGACTCCCACCACTTCCTGAGAGAGGCACCGCGAACTGAACCGTCGCAAGCGGTCACCGTATCACCTATCACATCCTCCTTCTTCTATTACCTACCTCCTATCTCCCTACCTTCAATTACACACCTCTGAGAGTCAGGCTGGTCTTTTCCCCACTCTGTTCCCGGCGCCTTGCACACAGCGTCCACGTCAGAAGTACTGCTGACTTTACGTCATCATCCCTTTGCTAAATGACGGTCAACCACCCACAGTATCCAAGATCCTGTGCTCTGTACCAAGCGTGAGGAGAAGGATGTGACAGGCTTGGTCTAATCAGCTACACGATTGAAAGCCATGGGTGGCGGGACTCTGGCTGGTCAAACTAGAGAGAGCACTCCGGAACGGGAGGCATTATGTCTTCACGCATTCCCACCAGACTCTGTTCTGGAAAATTAGAAAATGAGGATTGGTGAGGGTGATGATGGTTATCATTCAGAGCATCCCTACTGGTTCCCGCCACTTTACGTCTCCTACTGCTCATCCTCAAGATAACCGTGGCCAAGCAACCAGCGTGGTGGTGGTGACACGGAATTAGCAGAGGCGCAGAGGGAACAAGTGGACTGGCCATTCACACGGAGACCAAGGGCAGGCCTGACTCCATGCTCACGCTTCTCCCACTTGGGCCAACTTTCAAAGAAGTCAATCTTCAGCTCATGTCCACCCACCCCCGGCAGCAACAGAGAGAAACGGAATTAACATCTTGGTTTCACAGGGTCTGACTTCCCCAAACTGTCTCGTGATGTGACAGATATGAGAAGGAAAATATGACAGCAAGAGGTCAGAAGACCAGTTCACGGCACAGCTTTGCAGAAACCCAGGATTCAAGGAAAACGTGGTACGTTCTTTCTCCCCATCTTGGTCCGCACCGCTGGGAGCACAGAGCAGATGTGGGTCAGGTAAATGCTGGGAACATGTTGAATCAGTTGACTGAGAACATTAACTTTCCCTTCTCCTCGGCACCCCATGGCAATAAATAGCACGTTTCTAAACCACTAACCTTGTGAGTTCTTCTTGGAGTTGCGTATGGTCAGGTGGAAAGAATTTCACCACAAACTTCACAACAACATGCTTTGGCCCTAAAAGGGGGGAAAAACAGTAAATCATGTTTGAATTGTCTCAAACGCAATTAAAGGAAAAGACTTTAGAAGGTATATTGTACATCAAATAATGGATCTCATTCCAAGCCGCCAAGAGTTCATCTGCTGATGTTCAGGTCGCTAAACAAGGTGGTTCAGTTCCTAATCCACACTTCCATACTGTAGGGGACACAGAGCCCTTATAAAATAATGCTTTGACACAAGTATTTCATTCAGGTATTAATTTTTTTCTCTGAAGACTTAAATTGTACCCAGATTTTAAAAACAGGCAGTCAGGGGCGCCTGGGTGGCTCAGTCAGTTAAGCGTCCGACTTCGGCTCAGGTCATGATCTCACAGTTCGTGGGTTCGAGCCCCGCGTTGGTCTCTGTGCTGACAGCTAGCTCAGAGCCTGGAGCCTGTCTTCGGATCCTGTGTCTCCCTCTCTCTCTCTCTATCCATCCCCTATTCATGCTGTCTCTCTCTCTCTCTCAAAAATAAATAAAACATAAAAAAAATTAAAAACTATAAAAACAGGCGTTCGTCTTCAAAAATTTATCTAATTGGCCCTTTCAGTCAAAATATGGGCTTTAGATAATGAGGAAATAATGAAAAGTGTAAATCTGTTATACAATTTGGTATTTTAAATGATCTAGAAGGTACACCTTCCACTGTGTTCATCAAATACGTATGGACATCTGTGTGTCAGGTGCTCCCAAGCTCTGGAAAGAAAACATAAGCAAGACGTGACCCTATGGCCAGTCGGCCGCAGCCCTTAAGTGTTTCTTATAAACCACCTTACGGAGGCGTTCAGGCAAAATCAGGAAGATCTGGGGTGGGTGGAAGATCAATGAGATGGGTCACCTGTCAGAATTAAAACATCAAAGAGATCATCATAATTTGTAACCTGAATCAGAGCTTGTTTTGAGGTATAAATCAAATTTTATACATATCATGTATCTACACATACATACATATGTATATATTTATGCTCAATATAAGAGCAGTCTTCCTGGTTCTACCATTTGGAATGACAGCAGTGAGTTTATGTTCTATGAAATATAAGGCTCTATAATGAAAGCCAAATTTTAACAGCAGTTGTACAAAAGCAGAGAATACCTTTTTGCTCCACCTTTCGCTGTCACAAAACAGATGTTGTTTTATCATTTCTATGATGTCATATTATCAATTCTATGATCACATATTCAAGTTTAGGGAAAAAACCCCAAAGCAACAGAAGATGAAGATGTAGGCAATATATCCAAAATGAGGAGAACAACAAGGCACAGAAATAACGAAGCCCGGAGGCACTGGGCACCCTTCCCCCAACCACTCACTCTAACAGTTAATAGAAACCCTTGCCTGTCAGCTTCGAATCATAAGGTAACAATAGCAAAATGGGGAAGGACAGGAAAAGCCACGCGGTCTCCTCTCCACGGGGATCCCATGAGGCCACACAGATCCTTAGAAAACCCAAAAGTAGGAAGGTGTTACCCTCCGCCCCCCCGCCCGTGCACAATGACAGCTTTGTCTCACACACATCTAGTCACAGCACATGGAGACGGAAGGAGAATCCTCAGTGTGGACCCAGCAGTGACAGACGCCGTCTTCTGTCTGCACTTGGCAACGGGCTAAGACACCTTGCCACAGTTAGCATTTCCCAGGAGGTAATGCAGGGACACGTGTCATCATTCTGGATGCTTCGCTACCTCCACCCATCAGGCCTGGGGGCTTCTCTCAGCAATGTGCCCTACCCCTGTCCCCCGCACGCACGCACGCACGCTCAGGTTGCTGGCCAGCCATACCAGTAAATGTTAAACAAACAATGGCAGTTTCATTTTCAGCATCGATGATTGCTTAATTTAAATGACAGAAGCTCAACATCAATTTCAAATGCACAGGGCCATCCAGACACTGTGTGCCTATTCAGTCCACCCACAAAATTGCTAGAAGCAGCGCAGTGGGGTTTCTTAATCAGACATTAAAACAATCCCAGCAAGGTAGTGGGGAGCTTGGAGCTCAACTAATGCAATGCAATTTTGTTACTATCCTCAGACTTTTGCCCAGGCTGTGGCTGCAGGGAAGGAGCATTTGGGATGACTTGTCTCACTCTGAGCTTGACCTCAAAGCAGAGAGGAGGGGAATGGTCCTGGTCCTGAGGCACAATGAGAAGGGAGAGAGAAAGCAAGGCTTCTTCCCTCACTCCTCCCCTAAATCCTCCGTAATCTTCTCCAAAACACGGTGTAAATGCAAACCAGACTCCCTTCAGCTCTGCCTGCCATTTAGACACAGACACACAGACACACAGACACACAGACACAGACACACACACACACACACACACACATTTTTGGGCACTTTATTTTTCCAAGCAACACCTGCACTCTGATCTCACAGGCTTTGAAGAGGCCGGACAGAAAACCTAACACTGATTTTATGAATCCGCGGCTCCACGTTCCCCTTCAAAAGTGACATTAACAACCACGGGCAGAGACCAGGCAAGCTCAATTAGTCGAATTAATAGCATGCTTTAGTTGTTAATCAAAATGAGATTTGATTTTCCAAGCAAGGTTCTGATTGCCAAATTGTTAAATATTAAAATTGCAGAAGAGACATTTTAACAGCACGTGAATTTGTGAATGAAAGGAAATCATGGAGGAAAAAAAAAGAAAACAAAAAGAATCTGCATCACCAGTGCTGGATGCACAGGGCAAACGACGTCTAGAGGAGGAAAATGTCTGGCTTTATATTTAACATCACTGTTAAACACACACGGTATATACTTACTTCTAATCTGCTTGACAATAGGTTTTAAGAGATCCAGCCACACCTACAAAGGAAAAAAACAGATTGAGACAAATTCTCAATGAAAGAATGCAAGTATTTGGAGGCTTGACCCGGAGCTGTTTAAAATCAAAATACTTTTGAGGATTCGAGGCTCTCTGTGCCTATTTTCTGCAGGGCGGTGTATCTTACATCATCGACTGCTTTTATAGCACGGATCCAAATTTGCGGACATTATCCCTGAGCTTCAAAGTTAAAATCTCTCCCAGACTCAAATGGTTAACGAAGAATGTGTCTCCTGTCATTTGCACTGTACTATCAGAGCCAGCTACTCAGCAAACACGGGTGTATGATTGCATGTCTGGCTACAAGCTGGGTGAAGTATGCATTCTCCTCAATGAAATGAAATATGTGTACATATACGCATTTACAGAACAGCACGTCTCTGAGGGATATGGGATGGGAATGAATATGTTTAGAATATTACCTCTGCACCGGGCATTCTCCATAAGTCTTTACCTTTTTTCTTTTTTAATTTTTTAAATACTTATTTATTTTTGAGAGAGAGAAAGAGAGAGAGACAGAGTGTGTGTGCGTGTGTGTGTGCGTGTGAGCAGGGGAGGGGCAGAGAGAGAGACGGAGACACAGAATCCGAAGCAGGTTCCAGGCTCTGAGCCGGCAGCACAGAGCCTGACCCGTGGCTCGAACTCGCAAACCGCGAGATCATGACGTGAACCGAAGTCGGCCGCTCAACCAACTGAGCCACCCCCGGCGCCCCACTCTCTACCTGTTAAAACAAGGTCAGAAAGATTCCTGTTGCCCAAGAGAGTCACCTGAGACTTGTAGGGACCAATAATTTGTCCCCGGCTCGCAGAGGCAGGACTGAAACTAGGTCTACGGAGCTTCAAAGTCCAGACTCTTCACACATGTGCAGTTTTGGGGGAAAGATTAAAAGAGAAAAACCAGCTGCCCTGATTGATAAAACGTAATTTACCCGTATTATCCCATTTCACACATGCTTTTCTCTAAATTCCTGGTCATCTGAAAAGGGTTCTACTGAAGCTCACATTTGGATGCATGACAAGAGCAAGGTTAACGGGCCCAATATAAAGAGGATTTACAATAAGAAAAACTGAACGCTCCCAAACTATGCAAAGAATAACAGGTAAATTGACAGAGAAAAAAAGAACAATGGCTAACGGGGAAAGGTGCAAATTCAGGAGGGATTTGTACTGCAAGTCTGAATAATCAAATCCCACTTCCACCCATTAAATTTGCATCTAGCTATGCCTCTGTGTATGCTCATGTTTGTATTTTATAATTCCCAGATTTAGCAAAGGCAGCGGGAAATGGGCCCTGTCTTACCTCTATTGGCGAATACATGAATTGATATGTTTCTGGAGACTAATTAAGGAATAACTATCTAAAGCCTAAAAAAAAAAAAAAAAAAACAGCTCCTATACATACTCTTTCATCCAGTAATGCAACTTTGGTAAATCATACATTTATGCACAAAGATTTATGTAAAATAAAAATGCTGTGATTAGCATTCCTAACAGTGAAAGATTTTACAATAACGATAAATAAAATAAGTCTACATATATAGGACACATTATCATGCAGGCATTAAAAATTAAGGTCTTGGTGAATATTTAGGTATGTGGGAAAATGCATTTGGGAGGTTGGAAGATGGATGATTTCCGGTCTTCTGCCTTTCTCCAATTATCCAAATTAACCTTAAACTGAGCAGTAAGAATTCTTATAATGCAAAAACTGAACATTTTTAGTCTCTACTTATTTAGGTTACTCTTCCCCTATCACTTGTTATTCAAATCAATAACATTTTTTTAATTTTTAAAAAATATTTTTGAGAAACAGAGAGGGAGAGAACACACGTGCACACCCAAGCAAGGAAGGGGCAGAGAGAGGGGGATAAAGAGAAAATCCCAAGCAGGCTCCACTCGGTCAGTGCAGAGCCCTGCACGGGGCTCGAACTCACAAACCATGAGATCATGACCTGAGCGAAAACTGAGATGCGGGAAGCTCAATGGACTGAGCCACCCAGGCGCCCCCAATCAGTAAGATTTTATAATGAAATTCTCAATTCTGTATTTCGCAGCCCCTCCTGCTTTCCTGCTTCCTGGAGCTTATGGTCTAGTGAGGAAGTGACAGGAAAACCATCCCACCCTGACAAAAGTCAAGACGTGCCTGGCCCAAGGGGAATGAAGGGAGGAGCAGAGGGCTCCCAGGGTCTGGGACAGAGAGGTCTGACCCAGGCATGGGGGGGAGGGGGACCGGAGACCTGATGCGAACAGGACACTGTGGAGGGAACATGTCCCTGAAGATGATGTCGTGTGGAGATCTGAAGGGGAACAGAAGAATGCATGGAGACGCACACGTAAAACCTTTGT
This sequence comes from Cryptoprocta ferox, assembly GCA_028646485.1. Classification (NCBI taxonomy): domain Eukaryota; kingdom Metazoa; phylum Chordata; class Mammalia; order Carnivora; family Eupleridae; genus Cryptoprocta; species Cryptoprocta ferox. The sequence goes on along the minus strand of CM053574.1, from coordinate 120,846,865 downwards.
CCAGGGGCCGGAGATGCAAGGGGACAGCTGCAGAGCAGCACTGGTGGGTCAGGAAGGAGTCCGACTCCCCGGAAGCCATGTTGAGATTCTTCATCCTTCTCAGAGCAATGTGAAGGATGTAGGCACAGGGCTGATGCAATCAGATGGGCACTATAAAAAGACTGATCTGGCAGTGTGGGCACAGATAGAGGGGCCGGAGCTGATGCAGGCTGACCTCAGAAATCGTGCAGGCAAGAGAGGATGACATTTTGGACCAGGAGTGCACAAGTAGAGTTGGGCAAAGCGGGTGGATCTAAGAAAAACTTAAGAGGTAAGACCCCAAGGGTGTTACTGATGGAGTGGATGTGGTGGCTGAGGGAGAAGACAATGACCAAAAACACGTGAGGATTTCTGCCGAGGGCACCTGGACGATGTTGGTGCCATTCACAAAGATGGGAGTGCTGGAAGAGGGCCACAGTGGAGGTTCTAGACTCTTGGATATTTTTGAGGTGCCCTTGGATTTCATGAGCAAGAGACAGTGTAGAAAGGGCGGGACACACTCATCTGAAGCTCCCAGGTCAAGCCTGGACAGGAGATCTCACATTAGAAGTCGCCACGGGGCGCATGGATGACTCAGTGGTTTAAGCATCCGACTCTTGGTTTCAGCTCAGGGCATGATCTCCCAGTTCAAAGGTTCGAGCCCCATGTCAGGCTCTGCAAGGGCAGTGCGGAGCCTGCTTGGGATTCTCTCTCCCACCCTCTATCTCTGTCCTTCTGCTGCTCATGCCCTATAAAACATTAAAAAAAGTTAAACAACAAGAAAAACAACAACAACAAAAACCTCTTAAAAAAATCAACAAGAAGTCGCCACCATCCTGACTCCATGGAGGATAAGGCTCATGGAGAATAAGGCTCATTGAGTCCAGAGGATGAAACCTGTGAGCACCAACGGCATGTCCACCATGGAACTGCCAGGTGGAAGCAGATGAGAAGAGAAGGAAGAAAAGGAGAGCGGTGTCACAGAAGCCATAGGAAGGCAGTGTTTCCAGAAGAATTGTTGAAAGGGCAAACAAGATGAGAACTAAATGATCTGCTGGTGCGTTGACTCAGCGGTGGGGCTGACAGTCTGGTGGGTGGTGAAGAGGCAGGAAGGATACAGACTTTTCCAAGAAGCTTGGCTGAGAAACGGGCAGCAAGAGACTAGGGCCACAGGGGGTGAGGAACCAGATAAGGGAACTGGTGAATTGCTTGTTTTTATTATTTTGTTTTTCAATTTTTTTTTTTTTTAAGTAATCTCTATGCCCAACGTGAGGCTGGAACTCACAATTCCAAGATCAAGAGCCGCATGCTCTACTGACTGAGCCGGCCAGGAAACCCTATTTGCTTGTGTTTCACAGAAAACTGGGTGCGTCTAAGAAAGTGGAGGGATTCAGGGGCACCTGGGTGGCTCAGTCAGTTGCGTGTCCGACCTCGGCTCAGGTTTGTGAGTTCGAGCCCCACATCGACTGGGCTCTGTGCTGACAGCACGGAGCCCACTTGGGATCCTCTGACTCCCTCTCTCTCTGCCCTTCCCCCACTCGTGCTATCAAAAATTTAAAAAAACATTAAAAAATTTTTTTTAGGCAGAGGGATTGAGAATATGAGCAAGAAGGGTTGGTCATCAGGGTCCTAAGGGGTGTGCGAAGACACCCCTAAAGTCCAAGGCAAGGGCCTGAGGTAGAAGGAAGAGCTGTTCCCCTGAGGGAGACAGAAAGGCCTGTGGCAGATGGGGTTTCGATTTCTGTTCCGGGAACAGCGAAGGTCCTCATGGAGGCTTTCTGCTTCCCCAGTCGAGTGGGAGGCCTGGAGGACGGAGGCAAGCGGGGAATACTGGAAAGAGTTGTGTTGTGCGGGACAGCGCGTTAACTGGACTCCGGTGGGATTTCCCAGGGCTGCCTGCAGGCCCATGCTCTCCTGGCCACCTCGGGGAGCCGTCGCCGAGAACCTTCCCCACCGCCAGCTCTTCCTCAACTTCCACAAACCACTCGGGACAAAACAACTGTGCTCTGGCAACACGGAGTTGCCAATTTTATGAATTGTTTTAAAACATCTCTCGTCTGTTTTTGGCATTTCTGTGGAAAGCATCAAACACAATCACCAATGGGAGCCAACTGAGCATGTGGTCTTAGAACACGTAGGTCTGGGAGCATCAGACCAGCCCGAATCAGCCTGTCTGGTAGAGCTCTGCAGCAAGAACGCTACGAGCCATCGATCACGTCACAGCTAACCCGCCGGGTGAGAACTCAGGGCCTCTGGGAACCTCGCCGTTTTCCAGTTACCTTGATGTTTGTGGGGCTCAGAGAAAAAGGTCTTGCACACGCAGGACTTAAACTACTATAAATGGATGAGCTAGAGGGAACCAGAAGAAAAATAGGGTTGTTGCCTGACCAGAGTTAAAGCAGTGAAGTTTGATATATGGGGAAGGCCACTGGGAAGCATCTGGACTAGACTAGATCATCTTAGACCAATCGCTTGTTCACTCAACCTAAGCAGAACGGAAACAAGGGGCAGACAAGTTAAAAAGGCAACAAAGGCACCATCACCTTTCCTTCCCCGCCGACGGAGCCCCAGAGGGTCACAACTGTAATGGTCTCTACGTCTAATAACGCCGCCCACCCCTTCTGCCAGGCCACACTTCCCTGTTCTAGCACCACGCGGCTGGGCTCCAGAGCACACCTACACATCCATGTTCCCTGACTATACAGGGGTCTGGTTTAAATGAATGGATTTCTAGAAACGCCATTCTGGTCAGTAAAACTCACGGAACTTCCTCTGCTGGGGTTTGAAGGCCTATAGGAAGAGGCTGTTGGGGCCGCCATGCCCAACAGCCACAGACTTGGTGGCCTGGACAACAGACATTATTTCCTCACAGTCCTGGAGGCTCATGGTGTCATGGGTTTGGTTTCTCCTGAGACCTCCCTTGACTTGCACATAAATGTCTGCCTTCTGGGCGTGCACACCCACGACCATCCTTCTGCGCACGTAGGCCCCTGGAGTCTCTCTGGCATCTCCAAATTTCCTCTTTGTAAAAAGTGTCAGTTGGATTTGGGCCCACTCTAATAGCCTCATTTTAACTTAACCACCTCTTTTATAAAAAATCTTTATTTTTGAGAGAGACAGAGAGTGAATGGGGGAGGTGCAGAGAGAGAGAGAGAGACAGAGAGGGAGACACAGAATCCAAAGCAGGCTCCAGGCTCTGAGCTGTCAGCACAGAGCCTGACACAGAGTTCGAACTCGTGAACTGTGAGACCATGACCTGAGCCAAAGTCAGACGCTTAACCAACTGAGCCACCCAGGTACCCCTTAACCACCCCTTTAAAAGTCCTATCCTCAAGAACAGTCTTATTCTGAGGTACTGCGTATTAGAGCTTCAACATACAAATTTCAGGAAGATACAACTCAGCCTGTAACATCTATCTTCCACATTTTGGTTGCAACGCAGCTTTCCGGCCCAGTGTTCTCCTGTTTGCCTACATTTCAGAAAGGCAGGGCAAGATGAACCACTGCTCCCTAAGCGGTTTCTCTTCTTTCCCTAAACATCTTTAGTCTCTATCATTTTGGTGAGTGACATTTTAGGTAGATTTCGCAGGCAACTAAAATATTTGAGAGACTCAGTTACTTGCTATCATTCAGGGAGGGCACTGGGAAGAGACTATTTCTTGGGCACATCCTGTGTGTCAGGCACTAAACACGTGCTTTTATACATCTTCATTCAATGCTCCTAACAATGTGGTCATTTTACACAGGAAGGAAGCCAAGCTCAGAAAGCTTATTTAAGCTACCCAAGGTCACACATAGCTGGGATTCAACATCAAGTCCGCTGGACCCCAAACCTGTGCTTTTTCTGTAACATAATATGCTGCCGCTCTAAAAGCTAACAGACTCAGCAAAAGCTCAGCTCTCCTCTTCAGGTTTAAAAACCAAACCGGCATACAACAAAAACATTTCATCAATGCTACCATATATAGGAGACAGATAAAATTTTGTAGAAATTCTATCCAGTGTCTAGAATTCATTGCAACAAAGTAGTCTCTCCACAAGCTGATTCCAACAAGAAATTACTTTGAATTTTTGTTTTTAAGAATTTGTTTAAATGTAATTTTTCATATTACTCTGAAGTGTGGCTTTCTTTTAAAACCTATTAGAGATTTGTGATTCTGTCATAGATTTACAGAGACTGGATTTATCTTCCTACAGGGAAAAAACAAAAAAAACAAAAACAAAACAAAGAAACAAAACAAAGGGGAAAAAACATACTTAGCACAATAGATCTGAAGGCTCAGGACACCAGACAATGAGAAACAGGGATCCCTGAGAGACAAAATAATAAAATCCTGATCCCTACACTTGCCCTAGTCTTCTGCCTTCAGCACATTTCTAGGCTGTGGTACAGGGAGCAAAAACCTGGTAAAATCCATGAATTGAAAAGGTGGGGCTGAGAGTTCATGGGGGGAGTAACAAAGAGTAGAAACCTCCCTCCAGAAAGATCATTTGGAAGAGTACAGAAGGTTCCCTTTGAGTAATCAGCTGAATACTGATCAATGTCAGCTTGTGAAGAAAGTACTAAAGATTGGGGAGAAAGAACCAATGAAAAGATTCAATGAAAAGATCAGTGCCAGGGGCTTACAGAGTCAGGAATGCTACCAATTCTCACCAGCCAGATCAGACGACCTGAGGATTCTGGGCAGAGTACTAAAGAGTCATCCCTTACCAGTGAGGAATAATTAACCTCAAACTATACACTACACCAGACCCATCAAATACATCTTAAAAGCCAGATCTGAGAGGATTAAATGGTTTCCAAATAACTTAATTGCATCCCAGAACACGCAATAAAAATTTATAGGAATATAAAACTATCTAGTACTCAACGAGGCAAAATTCACAATATCTGACATCCAATAAAGAAAATCACTAGACATACAAGAAATAAGGAAATCAGGACCCATAATCAGATAAAAACAAAAACAAAACACTCTGACATGTAATGCAGGTGTTAGAATTAGCAGAAGAAGGACAGAAAGACAGTTATTATAACTGTATTCCTTAGGTTCAAAGTTGAGATATAGAAGATATAAAAAGACCCAGATGAAACCTCTAGAGATAAAAATCACATTGGGAGATTAACACACACACACACACACACACTTGATGAGATGAAAATCAGATTAGACATGGTAGAAGAAATACTAATGAACTTGAAGATGCAGAAACAGAAACAATTCAAAATGAAACAGAAGGTTATCAAGAAATTAATAGAGCATCAGAGAGCTGTAGAACAACTTCAGGCATCCTAACGTGTGGCACTGGGGTCACAAAGGAGAGGAGGTGGCAGTGGAGAGGCAAAAAACAGGACAAAAGATGAAAAGAAATAACAGCTGAAAAATTTTCCAGATTTGATGAAAACTGTAAACCCAACAGATTCAAAAAGCTCAGAAGACCCCAAACCTAAGAAGTATGAGAAAAGTGCATGGAAGCATATCATCATCAAATTGCTTAAAAACAGCACTAATAAAGAGGCAATCTTTATTAATCAGAGGCAAATCAGCCAGATATGGGGCGCTTGGGTGGTTCAGTCAATTTGAGTGTCTGACTCTTGATTTCAGCTCAGGTCATGATCCCAGGATCATGGGATCAAGCCCTATGTAAGGGTCTATGCTCAGCATGGAGCCTGCTTAAGATTCTCTCTCTCTCTCTCTCTCTCTCTCTCTCCCCCTCTGCCCTTCTTCCCTGCTTGCAATTTCTCTCTATAAACTAATATAAATAAATAAATAAATAATCAGCCAGAGGAAAAAAGGAGATTATGTACAAAGGAACAAAGATAAAGATGACAGCAGACTTCTAGTCAGAAACAATGCAAGTGGGAATGCAATGGAACAAGATTTTAATGTCCTTGAAGAACAAAATTAGAATTTTATACCCAGCAAAAATGTCTTTAAAAAGGAAGGCAAAATAAGAACTCAAACGTATGAAAGCTGAGAGAAGTCATCACTGGTAGAGCTACACAATAAGAATGTTAAAGGAAGTCCTTCAAGCAGAAAGAATGATATCAGATGGAAATCTGTGTCTACACAAAGGAGTCTACACAAAGGAACGAGGAACACCAAAATGTCAACTGTGTGATTAATATAAACGATATTTGAGACATTCTAAATATTATTTATAGCTCTATAAATAAAGACAACTAAACTGGTAAAAATAACAATCTAGCGTGGGGTTCATAACTTTTGTAAAGAAAATAATATGAGAAAAATAGCAAAAAGATCACAAAAGGGAAAATGGAAGTATTACTACTGTAAGTTCTTATACTGTAGGTGAAGTGGCATAATCTCTCTTAAAAGCAGGCTCTGATAAGTTAAAAGTGTGTATTATAAACCTGAAAGCAACCACTAAAGTTACAAATCAAAGAGTTATAGATTACAAACCAACAAAGAAGGTAAAATGGAATCACTGAAATATTTAATCAAAAGACAGGCAGAAAAAAGGAACAAAGAATGGATAAGACAAAGAGAAAACAGCAAGATGCCCCATTTAAATCATATCAACAATCACATTAAATGTAAATGCTCTAAACACCCCCCAATTAAAAAGCAGGATTGTTTGGGTCTGGACAAAAAGGCAAGACCTAACTAAGAAACACACTACAATATAAAGACACAAAAAAGTTAAAAGGTAAAGAATGAAAAACATATATTATGCAACCAGTAATTTTTAAAAATTACAGTAGCTATCTAAGTATGACAGTTAATATCAGAATAAAGAATATCACCAGGGATAAAGGAGGAATTTCTTAATAATAAAGCTGTCAATTAATTCAGAAGGTCGGAAAATCTTAAGTATCTATACACTTAAAAACAGAACTTCAAAATACACGATGCAAAAAGTGATTTAAGAGCAAAGAGAAATAGAAAAATCCACACAGTCTGAGATTTTAATACCTCTCACTAGTCCTGGGAAGGGCAATCTCTTCCCAGTCAGCAAGGCCCCAGACGCCAAAGCATCAGGAATACAGAAAATAAAAAACTACTGAAGGAAGAGATCAGTGGTTGTGAGGTCCTCAGAGGGGAGGGAGGGATGGGTAGGTGGAGCAGAGGACATTTTTAGGGAAGTGAAACTATTCTTTATGATACTTTGATGGTGGATACACGTCAAAGTCATCTGTCAAAACCTACAGCATATACAACACAAAGAATGAACGCGAATGTAAATTTTGGACTGTGTGCTCAACCATTATAATATATATCACACAACTGCAAGATGTTAAAAATAAAGGACACTGTGCATATTCTCGCAGACTCTCTGCTCAAGGACAGCATTGCCTCCTCTGAGAACTGCCCCATCAACCCAGCCACCGTGGCCTCAAACCATGGTGCTCCTCGGCATCATGACATAAGCACTCCGTGGTCTCGCTTCCGCTGGATTCCCAAACTTCCGTCGGTCTGTGGCTCGGCACGTCTTTATCCTGTATATTTCCACCTGGCATATTTCCACAAAGAGCCCCTCCTGGCCATGATGCCCTCAGACCCCTGGGGAAGAAGCAAGGTCAGGACAGGAGGCTGCTACTAAGCATCCAGGAAGGAAGTCTGTCCGACCCCAGTGAGGCTGGGAAACCACCAGCAAGGGATGTAGCCACGATTTCTATGGCTTCAAGCCCCTAGAAAGCATGTCTGCAGCGACAGAGTGAAACACATCTCTCCAAATTCCTATGGAAGCCCTAGCCTCGCAATGTGACTATATCTGGAGATATGGTGTTCAACAGTTAATTAAAGTTTAATGAAGTCATAAAAGAAGAGGACCATGGACTTATAAAAGGAAGAAGATCTCGGTCTCCCTCTGCCACATGAGGGCACAGTGAGAACGTAACCAACCATCTACAAGCCAGAAAGAGTCCTCGCTGGAACCTGACCGAGCCAGCACGCTGGTCACAGACGTTCAGCCTCCAGAACTGAGACAAAGAAATGTGTGTTGTTCAAGCCCCCCGGGCTGTGCTATTGCATTAGGATGGGCCAAGTCACCCACCAATGGCAAAACCTTTTCTCCAGGCATAGAGAAGAACATAAAACAAACAAGAAGATGCCAAGCTTCCTCCTGAGCTTTACCAGCATGTATTAGACACTGGAACTGTTTTATCAGACTGGTAAGCAACGTGGCTTTAACAAAACACTGGTGGGCCAACGTCGCTGGTTTCTGAGCTGGGACGAAGGCACAAGATTCAACAGGTATCGGAGTACCTCCCACACGTAGGAATCCTGCTGGGCTCGTGACTGTAAAGTGTGAGAATTAACCCTCCTGGCAATCTTGTAAGATTGTCACTTATTAATCCCATTTTCCAGATAAAGTACAAAATCAAAGAGGTTCAGTATCTGCCCAGCTGCTGTATAAGAAAACAAATTCAACAGAGATTTATAAGCCACCATGCACGCTTTCCCGGGATCCTCAACAGGCTGATGAGATAAATCTCATTACGCACTTATCTCTCCTACTGAGGCTCACACAGCTCTCTGAGACGGGCCGGTGTGAGCAGAGGGCGGCCTGCTGAGACAGGCTGGTGTGAAAATCCTGGTTATAAACCTGGTTATACAGATCATCGTTAAGTGTCGGGCAAGTCACCTCTCCGAATTTTCTCACAGTAACGTGGAGATGATAAAACATCTATCTCAGAGAAATATTTTAACACGGAGATCGGCAAACTAAGGCTCCTGGGCCAAATCCTGACCATCACGTGCTTTGCTGACAGCAAAGACCGGCCTTTACACTTTTCATGATTGGACAGAAAAAAAAAACAAAACAAAACAGGGGTGTATTTCATGATGTGGAAACTCTGAGATTCAAAGATCCGTGCCCCTCAATAAAGTTTTATTGGTACACAACCGTGCACATCTATTTACATATTGTCCGAGGCTGTTTCTGTGGGGCGATGGCGTGTTGGGTGGTTGCCATAGAGACGGTATGGGCTGCAAAGCCTAACACACTTACTGTCTGGCTCTTTGCCAACCACTCGTAAGAACAAATGAGACGCATTCAGGTATGCAGCAGAGTCCGTGGCACACAGAAGCTCAAGGACAGCCGGGTCAAGGTCTCTGAGTTCAGTCCAATGGCGAGCTACTGTTTTTCTGGCCTGTTACCAGCCCTCACACCCCAGCTACCAATTAGCTGGCGTATTAAGTGCAGAGCCTTGATTCCCAGGATCAATAGCGTTTCTGCCACGGAAAGACCAATCCATAAAAAAGCCGATGAAAAGCCTTCTCTGCTCCTCTGGGGCAATCTCATGGGCACGGCTTCCTGGACTCAAGGCCAAGGGCAGGCCAAACTTGCATGTAAACACAGCAACCGACTCTATTCACTGGCAAGCCACGGGGCAAATCTAATTAAGGGGAGCACGTAATTGATTACTAATTATCACTAGTTTATTTCCCATCTTGGGAAACACATCTTCGACCACGGAAAGCACTCCTTCTCCCCCTCGGGCTTTTCCAAACCCTTACGGAACAGCACGCCCTCACGTGGGCGCTCCACGCGATGGAAATGACACAAGGGGGGCAAGGCTGGGCGCGGACATGAGCTGCCTGAACCTGCCGTCGAGGCACAAAGGTCCACAACTCCATGTGCCAGGGACTCTGGAGGCCCTCGTTTCCCACACAACATGCACGGGCCCACGGGCAGAGCCAGCTGTGACAGTGCACGCTCAGATACGTGGAGACCCACCACGCTCCCCCCTTGGTTTGGCACAGAAGTAAGTGGCCTCCCAAAGGAAGCCCGGCAAAGGTAAGAATCATGACAGGAGTATTTAGAAAACAATGATGACACGTCCGTGTGCACCGCGGCGTTTTTCACAACCGCCGAGGGGTAGAAGCAACCTCAGCGTCCACCAAGAGATGAATGGGTACACCAACGTGGCACAGCCATTCCGCAGAACATCACGGAGCCTCAGAAAGCACGGATGTCCTGTCGCAACTACACCGCAGAGGGGCCTCACGTTGTGCGCCGGGAAGGAAGCCAGGCACAAAAAGACAAACACTGTAGGAGTCCACTTAGAGGGATCTAGAGGAGTCCAACGGACAGAAACGGAAAGTAGATTGGTGGCTGCCAGGGGCTGGGGGAGGAGAAGGGAGGTGTTTAATGGGCATGGACTTTCAAGTTTTTAAGATGTGGCACAATGTGGATACGGTGAACGCTAGTGTACTGTCCACTTAAAGATGGTGGGCACCTGGGTGACTCAGTTGGGTGAGCTTCCGACTTCTGCTCAGGTCATGATCTTGCGGTTCGTGAGTTTGAGCCCCTCGTCGGGCTCTGTGCTGACAGCTCGGAGCCTGGAGCCTGCTTCACGTTCTGTGTCTCCCTCTCTCACTGCCCCTCCCTTGCTCGTGCTCTCTCTCAAAAATAAACATTAAAAATTTTTTTTAAATAAAGATGGTGAACATGGTAACTCTTATGTTAGCTGTTTTTGACAATTTAAAACATGGGAGTGAGAAGTGTTCCCATAACTAATACCCTCTGAACACCTGAATAGGTTCCAGACACAGGGTTACAAACGCTGATAGATATTATCACATGTGATCCTTTCAAAAACCCCACAAGTTGGGTGCTGTTCCAGCATTTCTACCCATGAGCACAGCAAGGCTCGGAAAGGCCAGCCCCCTGCTCGTGTCACCCTGCTCCTGGGACGTCAGGGCTGACACTCGGACCTGCAGATCCCCCCTTCCTGGGCTGCTACAATATACAGCCCTGCTAGAAATCAACAGAATCTGGAAGGCAACAGAAACTATTGGATGCCAATCTTAAATTTTCAAGCACCTTTTCTTTATTTTTTTTTGTTATTTTTTTTATAGTTTATTGTCAGGTTGGTTTCCGTATAACACCCAGTGCTCTTCCCCACAAGTGACCTCCACCATGACCATCACCCCCCTTCCGCCCTCAGTTTGTTTTCGGTATTCAAGAGTCTCACCTGCTTTGTCTCCCTCCCTCTCCCTCCCTAACTCTTATTCCCTCCTTCCCCTGCCCACGGTCCTCTGTTGGGTCTCTCCTGTTAGACCTATGAGTGCAAGCATATGGTATCTGTCCTTCTCCGCCTGACTTATTTCGCTGAGCATGACACCCTCGAGGTCCATCCACTTTGCTACGAATGGCCAGATTTCATTCTTTCTCATGGCCATGTAGTATTCCATTGTATAGATGAAGCACATCTTCCTAATCCATTCATCAGTTGATGGACATTTAGGCTCTTTCCATGATTTGGCTATTGTTGAAAGTGCCGCTACAAACATTGGGGTACAAGTGCCCCTATGCCTCAGCACTTCTGTATCCCTTGGGTAAATCCCCAGCAGTGCTATTGCTGGGTCATACGGGAGTTTTATTGATAGTTTTCTGAGGAACCTCCACACTGTTTTCCAGAGCGGCTGTACCAGTTTACATTCCCACC
>CM053574.1:120763586-120834928 GCA_028646485.1 Cryptoprocta ferox | reverse complement strand
CATCCATTTGGAGTTTATTTTTGTGTACGGTGTAAGAGAGTGGTCTAGTTTCATGCTTCTGCATGTTGCCATCCAGTTCTCCCAGCACCACCTATTAAAGAGGCTATCTTTTTGCCATTGGATACTCTTTCCTCCTTTGTCAAAGATTAATTGGCCGTACATTTGTGGGTCCAGTTCTGGGCTCTCTAATCTATTCCACTGGTCTATGTGTCTGTTTTTGTCAAGCACCTTTTCTAAGGGCAAAGGTGAAAACCCAGCCAGGCCCTTCAGTTCAACAAAATCAAGACTGTCCTTGGCTCTTCCAAAATAGATTCCGTCAGTCAGTCTCTGGGCACAAATGGTCCTTATTTCTGCTCCTCTGTGCTTTTATTTCATTGCATTTTGGGGATAAAGTTTAATTGATGTTTTAGTTTCATTTTTGTAAATGTCTGTTTATTTTTAATGTTTTTTTTTATTTTTGAGAGAGAGAGAGAGAGAGAGAGCGAGAGCAGGGGAGGGTCAGAGAAAGAGGGAGAAACAGAATCTGAAGACAGGCTCCAGACTCTGAGCTAACTGTCAGCACAGAGCCCAACGTGGGGCTCGAACCCACAAACTGTGAGATCATGACCTGAGCCGAAGCCGGACGCTTAACCGACTGAGCCACCTAGGTGCCCCAAATGTGTTTATTTTTGACAGAGAGAGGGGGACAGAGGATCTGAAGTGGGCTGTACGCAGACAACAGCACAGAGCCTGATATGAGGCTCAAACTCGCAAACTGTGAGATCATGGCCTGAGCCAAAGGCAGATGCTTAACGTGCTGAGCTCCCCAGGCGCCCCTTACTGACGTTTTATACACGCACAGTGCACATGTGGTAAGTGTACAGCTCCCCGAATTTTCACATGCTGGTTGCACGCACAGAACCAGCACCCAGATTAAGAAACAGGACATGGCCAATGACCCCAGAGTCCCTCCTTGTCCCCTTCCCCACTCTCCTCGACCGCCTCATCTAACATCACAGATCAATTCTGTCAAAACAACTTCTTTCTTAAATTTTATGAAATTGGCTGTCACGTTGGGATTTTGTAATTTTGACAGAGAACAAAATATGGAAATATTGTCAGAACGGAAGGGTGATGGAGAGCATGAGCTTGGGTTTAGACAGAACTGAACTTGAATCAACGCATTTCCTAGCTGTGTACCTTTGGACAATGACTTCGCCTCTTTAAGCCTTAGCTTCCTTATCAGAAAAAGGGTTTATGATGGGTTCTTCCTGGAATGAATGAAATACTGTTGGTAAAACTAATATGCTGCCTTGCAACGAGTTATTACTCTCCAGGGCAGGTGTTGGCAAACTGTGGCTTCCCATATCATAAATAAAGTTTTATTGTAACAAAGCCACATCTATTCATTTACATATCGCCCACGACTGCTTCAGCACTGTAAGGTCAGACTTGAGTAGCTGCAGCAGAGACCCTACGGCCTGCAAAGGCTTCATATAGTATTTATTATCTGGCCCTTTCCAGAGTGTACTGATCCCTGCTTTAGAAAGTGGGCCATGTCAGCTGTTCTGTCCGCAGGGACAGTCTGGCACGTGGTAAGCACTCACGTGGTGGCTTTTGTGTTACGTGCGACAAATAAAGACGTATTCTTTCAGCCATCGTTAGGTTTTCTGTATCTTGCAGCTGAATGTATTACAAGAAAGCAGTGAGATCATAAAAATCAAGCGTGAAAAAACAAGACACCAGCACAGGTGCCAGTGCACAGGAAGATGAATAGATTTGCAAATTCTAGAAAAGCACTGCACTCGGGAGTCAGAAGACCATAGTTAGAATCCCAACTCCACCATTAGCTAGTCGGCTGACCCAGATACGGAACAGTTCTGAGAGTCTTAGTACCCTCGCCACTACTATTTATCATTAGAAAGGCATCTCCACCTGGCTTGGAACAGGGCAAGAGTGGAGTCAGGACCATGAAGCCATTAGGATCTTGCAAGAATTCAGGCAAAGGTGTTAGACATAATGAGGTAGCACGTCCTCCAGTGTTGTGAGAATCATCGTTTTAACATAAAATAAGTTTATGAAACAATGTTCCATACAACGTGCAACATTCCATTGTAATTATTTGTTTCCTTGTCTCTCGTACCAAGCTGTGCGCTTCTGATGAATGGAAACCATAAGCACCTCTTGCTGTCACTTTGTATCATGTGTCTTCCATGGTATAAAGCACGATGACTGAGACAGTGTAGGCACAAAAAATTTGTTGGATAAATAGAATGTAGAATTAGATTTGGCCCATCTGTGGTCATGTGCCACATCGGAAAAAGGACTGGGGAGTCAGGGAGGCTTAGATTTAATTTAAGTATGAGGAAATGGTGAAGAGTATCTGAAGACAGGAATACACCGAGAAAACACTATTCACACCCACTTTTAGGTATGTGACAGATTGGCTCATTCACCACCTACCCACTCGCCTCCTGTCTATGCCTTGCTTGCAGTGCTCTCTTCCTTTGCTCTGTCATGTGTCCCTCCCCTGGCTTTCCTCCTCCCCGTCTGCACCTCCTCTGAGGGCTCTTCCCTCTCTGTCCATCCCTTAAATGCTGGTGCTCACAATGGCCTCCTTTCCACTCTCTACACTCTCATCCAGTTTCAGAGCGTCAATTAATATTTAAAATAACCTTACGGGGCACCTGAGTGGCTCAGTCAGTTAAATGTCCAACTCTTTTTTACTTTGGCTCAGGTCCTGATCTTGCAGTTTGTAAGACTGAGCTCTGCACTCAGGCTCCGCGCTAATAGCGGGAGCATGGTTGGGATTCTCTCCCTCCCTCTCTCTCTGCCCCTCCTCTGCTTGCATACGCACACGCGCATGTGCGCACACACTCTCAAAATAAATATCTAATTAAAGATAATAATCCTGTGATTCTTAAATCTCCATTTCAGCTCAGATCTCTTTCCTGTGCTCTAGGAAAGACACCCACCAGCGCTGCCCACTGGATGTCTCCACTGAGATGCCCACTGACGCCCCCGAGTCCTCATGTCTGGGATGGAGCGTGTCATCTTTATCTCTTCGCAACATGGTGAGGCTTTCATCTGGCACCTCGGTCCTCCAGATGCCAAAGCTGGAAACCCCAGCTGCTCTGAGCCTGCTCTCTCTCTCACAAGCCCGTCCATTCAGTCATACCCCCAACCGCCTCCTCCCCCGAAACCTCTTGAATCCACCCACCTGGCTCCAGCCCACCGCCTCAGTTCTCCCTTAATTCCTTCCTGCTCCGCCTCCAGTTGGAAACACAGCAAGCCCCTAGCAGCCTTCCTGACTCTAGTCTTGTCCTGTTGCAGTCTAGCCAGGTCCTTTTTCGAAACCATAAATCAGATCAGACCATGCTCCCTTTAAAACACACTGACAGCTTCCCAAACGCGTTAGTTTGGTACAGAACTGTGCTGTCCGATGAAACAGCCACTAGCTACACGTGTCTACTGAGCCCCTGGAATACGGATGGTGTGAATCGAGAGGATCTGTGAGCGTGAAATACGTACCAGACTCAAAGACTCTGCATGAAAAAGTGTGAAATAGCTTCTTCATAGTTTCTGCTATTGATTACATGTTGAAATGATACTGTTTTTGGACATATTAAGTTACACATACTTTTAATTTCACTTTTTTTAAAAAACAAAACTAGAAAATGTGAATTTACATATGTGACTCATATTTTATTTCTACTGGATGGCAATGGTATAAAAAGTCCTTCGAGATGTGGCTCCCTGCCTACTTTTCAGTTTCCTCTTTCTCACCTCCTTCACCCGAGCCTCTCCTTACCTGTCAACTTTGGCCTTCCTTGCTGGTTCCTGCAGGCTGCTTTCTGCTCTTTATACCTGGGATCCCCCCCTCACTAGAACATTCTATTTCTTTTAATGTTTATCTATTTTTGTGAGAGAGAGAGAGAGAGAGAGCGCGCGAGCGAGCGGGGGAGGGGCAGAGCGAGGGAGACACAGAATCCGAAGCAGGCTCCAGGCTCTGAGCTGTCAGCATAGAACCCGACGTGGGGCTCAAACCCACAAACCATGAGATCATGACCTGAGCCGAAGTTGGACACTTCACCAACTGGGGCACCCAGGTGCCCCGTGGAACATTGTTTCTATTAGGTCAACTCCTACTGGCCTTCATAGGACTCAGCTTTGTAGTATCTGGGAAGGATTCCCTGAACACAAGTGTTACTTGTCACCCCCACTGCCCAATGGCTCCGGAGGAGAATACCTCCCCCATGCCCTGTGCTGGTCACTGACTAAGCCTGACACCCCACCCGGATCACACATTCCCTGCACCTTACAGTTACTGGGTCCCCTGTGCTGTGGCTAGCAAAAGTTCTAGGTACTCTGTATCCTGCATGAAAGGATAACCAGAAATACAGTCAATGAACTTATAGTTGCATAGGGTGTCTAATAAAAGACGCAGATACAGCCTTAAGAAAGCACCATGAGCCAAAAGACAAAAGAAACAACAATAAGCTGTGTTCTAACTTTTGGGTTCAAATGGGTGAAACCTTTGTAAAGGACATGACCTATTTTTTAAATTTTACAGTGATCAAACGCACGGAGTAGGCAACCCCATGCCCTTGGATCTCATGTACTGAAGCACTTGAGGCCAAGCTTCAACGTACTCGCGGTGGCTTCCTTTGTTGTAAAAGCAAGAGACTGGGAACAACCATCCCGTTATGTGTAGCGGACGTACATTACGGCCACGTCTGTTTGGCGGAATGGCGTGCAACGGAGAAAAAGAAGGAAGGGGATTCTACGCGTGGAAAAGAAAAGATCTTCATGATACATTAACTGAAGTAGAGTGTAAGGTACCAGACATTATATGTTGTTTTCCCACATTAGTGCGTTTCAAAAATATACGTGTGGGGCACCTGGGTGGCTCAGTCAGTTAAGCGTTAGACTCTTGATTTCAAGCTCAGGTCAGGATCTTGAGGCTCATGGGATCCAGCCCAGTATCGGGCTCTGCACTGAGAGTTCAGAGTCCGCTTAGAATTCTCCCTCTGCACCTTCTCTGCACACGTGCGCATGCTCTCTCTCTCTCAAGAAAGAAACTTAAAAAAATAAGCATGTGTATATACACACCCACGGACTTTTACCACAAGGGTACAGAACAGAAGCAACCGGTAATGGTGGCTCCCGGAGGGTGAGGCAGGGAAAGGGTCAGAGGGAGCTGGTGTTCACTGAGTCTTCTCTTTGAACTTGCTAATCCCACGTACACAGTGCTTTCAAAAAAAAGTTTAACAAGGGCTCTCTGGCTGTTTTTCTTCTATGACATGTGTGTATGGCCAAGGAACCAGACTGATGACTCTCCTTTCCCAAAGCTGAACAGAGATAGTAAAATATCAGTATTAATTCCCCGTCACCTACCGTGATCTTTTTGTGGTCGGGAAACTCGAGGCCAAAATAGTCCCCTTCCACGAGGTTGAGGTGGTTGCAAACTGCATCCAGCAACACTTTCCCGGGGGCTCTTTGCTGGAAGCAGAAACAACAGGAGTTACCCCTCTGAGACAGGCAGACCTGAAAACAAACCACGGCTCCCACCACGGGAAGCCTCTTCATTCCTGAAGCTTCCGGCCTTTCTCAGCTTGCCACCACCTACCTTCAAGAACCCTGACACCCCCCCCCCCCGAATGCACAGCTCTTTTCCAGGCTGTTTTCACACTTAAATGATAATTCTCTGCCATTTTCTCCCCACCACGGTCCCAGGCACCAGCCCCTTTTTAGAAATAGACTTTTATTTTTTAAGGCAGTTTTAGATTTACAGAAAACTGAAGAAAAAGTACAGAGCGTTCTGACATAGCTCTTCTCACCACACGCACAGAATCCCTTAGTCTTAATCTTGCATCAATGTGCTGCATTGGTCACAAATGTTGAGCCAACGCTGATACATTATCACCCTGAGTCCACAGTTGATACTAGGGTTCACTCCGCCTTGTACAGCCTCATGCTTCCTAACATATAGTATCGTGTATCCTAACATACAATATCATGGAGACACCATTACAGAATCAAGGAGGAAAGTTTCACCATCCTAAGAATCCACCATGTGCCACCTCGTCAACCCACACCCCCTTCTCCAACTCCTGGCTCCCACGGGTCTTTCTACTGTCTTCACTGTTTGACCTTTTCCAGAATGTCATACGGTTGGAATCCTATGGTATGTAGCCTTTTCAGATTGGCTTCTTTTGCTCAGCATTACGCACGTAGGTCCCTAGGTGTCTTTTCATGGCTTGTTGGTTCATTTCTTTTTATTGCTGAATAATACTCCCTTGTGTGGACATACCCCAGATTATTTATCCATTCACCCACTGAACGACATCTTGGTTACCACCCGAGTTTAGGCAATTAAGAAGAAAGCTGCTAAAATGGGCCTTCAGGAGGGCACTTGTTGGGATGAGCACTGGGTGTTGTATGTAAGCGATGCATCATGGGAATCTACCCCCAAAACCAAGAGCACACTGTGTACACTGTATGGTAGCCAACTCGACAATAAATTATATTTAAAAAAAAAAAAAAGAAGAAGAAAGCTCCTATAAATATTTATGTGTGGGTTTTGTACGGACATAAGTTTTCAGCTCGTGATTCCGTGCCCTTTTTCTGGAAGTCGAACCCCTGTCCCTGTTCCCTTTCCCTCCCTCCACACATAAGGCAGAAATTCTGGCTTTCTTCCTTAGGTTCTCCTAGCACCTTGTGCAAGTTCTCATCTATAACACCACACGGAAGGTAAGGATGCATTTAATAATCTCTGTATCCACAGAGCCTAAAGACCAACCTATTTTGAAGTGAATGAACCGATAAATAAAACTTACTCATTCCACAGTATTATACACGGTTAAGTAGACACAAGCCTGTCTCTCCAATTAAATTCTGGGCTACTTTCTATTTCATCTTAATATTCTTATTGGCCAGCAAAACACCTGGCACTCATTCAAATGCCTGCTGAAATCAATACTACACATGCATCTTCTGTATACTGAATCTACAGGGAAAGGGAACATGATATTTAAGACCCTGATTTCTACCCTCAATGCCTTGGTTTCTCTTCACCGCCCGGTGGATTCCTAGTGACCCACTAATAAAATGGATCCGATTTCACCACATGGATCAAACACTGGAAGAAAAATGTTTCAAAAACATAGTCCTCTAGTTATTGCTCTTATACTTTCACCTTCCCTCTGAGAAGAGCAGAACGTGTTAGGAACCAATTAGTAACCAGAAGAGCAATGGTCAGTAAGGGCTAGAGCCTGATGAATACAATGGTGGGCATGCCCATTAGCCTGGCTCAGTCTGACCCAAGGAGCCATCAAAGATGCTTTGGTGTCCAGTTGTGGGATCAAGCCCTCCATCAGGCTCTGCATTGAGCATGGAGCCTGCTTAAGACTCTCTCTCTTTCCCTCTGCCCCTCTTCTCTGCTCACATCCTCTCTAAAAAATATATAAAATAAAATAAAAAGGAGGAAAAGATTTCACTTTCTTTCTTTAAGAAAAATCATCCCTCCTTTACTTCCTCCAGTGAATTTACCCCAACAGTCCGCCCCATCGTTCCTCAAGACTTGTCTCCAAGTTTCTGAACTTCACGCTAAAAGTAATTTTGTTCAAAATCACATCACAGTAAGTAAAATGGATGGTGGTATTGGTCGCAGAGCATGGTGAATATACTTAATGCCACTGAATTGTCTACTTACTGGCTAAAATGGTAAATTTTATGTTACATGTATTTTATCACAATAAAAAATGTAGGGATGCCTCAGTAGCTCAGTTGGTTGAGGATCTGACTCTTGATTTTGGCTCAGGTCATGATCCCAGGGTCGTGGGATCGAACCCCACATTGGGCCCCTCGCTGAGCACGGGGCCTGCTTAAGATTCTCTCTCTCCCTCCGCCCCTTTCCTGCTGGTGCATGCTCTCTTTAAAACAAAAAAAAAAGTTTTTTAAAAATGAAGAGAAAAAACAAAAAGTAGCTGAGGATGCGGTTCACATCCTTAAATGACTGGAGAGGGTGATGCACAGTAGAATCCAGTTCAGCTTCTTTAAGAAGAAAATGAGTTCTTCTTAGAACATTAGGTCTTAGAAAAATATTGAGGGGCAGGACTAGCTCAAGGAAGAGTGGCTGTGAAGGCCTGGATCACACGGGCAGAGTGAGTGAACACCTGTGTGTGCACACCTAACCTTTGCTAAGATTTCTCCGTGCAAAAAGCTCTTTTCTGGGTTTGGCATGAAACGACTGTTGCCAGAGTAGTCGCAAATTTTGCATTTGGGGCAGGCTTTGCACGAGAAGCCAGTGATGGGGTTCAAAGAGCTAAAAAACCATGAGCCCTTCCGCTAAAACAAATCTAGAAATAAGCCAGTGAAATGTGAATGGGTGCAGGAGGTAACAGCATGGATAAAGCTAGCAGAGCCCGAAGCAGAGACCCTGAGAAAGACTAAACCGTAAAGGTATTTTCTCAAAGGGGGATTTACACACACACACAATTTGGGGCGCACGGGTGGCTCAGTCAGTTAAGCGTCCAACTTTGACTCAGGTCGTGATCTCACAGTTGGTGGGTTAGAGTCCCGTGTCAGGCTCCGGGCTGACAGCTCAGAGCCTGGAGCCTGCTTTGGATTCTGTGTCTCCCTCTACTCCTCCCCGCTCATACTCTGTCCCTCTCTCAAAAATAAACATTAAAAAAACTAATTTAAAAAAAGACACACAGTTCTATTTCATGCTGCACAAGCTATGCTACACAAGGAAGGGAAACCAAGAAATTTATATATCATTTGAAAATCTATATATGTCAGGAAGTTTAACACGGAAAGGATCTTATGACAAATGAGTTTTTTAATGATCGCCAAGTGTTAAGTGTTGGAGGGGAGGAAACAGATCCCTAAGACTCCCACAGCCTCTACGAAACTGTCAATCTGGCCAACCCCACACACAGCCACTCTTGATTAAAGTATTCTAGACACGTGTGCCTTACAGAAAAGACACCAAATAGTAATTATGTGTTTTATCCTGGAGAACAAATCAGCAATTAGTGAAACTACATAATCACATTTTTCTTATTGGCTACTTTTAATGATGCTCCAAAAGGCATTTGAATTTGAGCCCAGTGAACCAACAAGGTGGCTGGCTTCAAACTCGGTGTCCACGTTGAGTTTCTCCATTTTGAAGGGGCTTTTCACAGAATCCTGTGAGAGCACATTTTAGGAGGAGGTTTGCATTCTTGGAGAATGTCTGGCCACTGAATACTGAATAACAAATAGTATGAACATTCACATTTGGCCGTAAGCTACTAAAAATTGTGAATCAAAGTTGCTTTAGTTTATGGGACCTTTAAAATACATCAGTGCCCTCAGGCTATTTCTATTACATAAAGTTTTACGTGGGAGTATTTTTCTTCTCTTCCAAAAGAATAAAGACAATTCTTTCTAGGGTGTGCGGTAGGGGGGTATTTTCCTCTCTCTCCCTAATTCCTCAAAGCATCTGAACAAACGATTTCCCCTGCTTGACACAGCTAAGGTTCTAACCTCTCAAGGACAATCTCACAGACACAAATCTGTAAAGATAACGTTTGACCAGGTTTAAAAACATTTGCATCTGCTGAGGTTTCAGAAAGCTGTTTCTGGAAGTGATTTTTTTTTCTGGTTTAGGATTAACGTAGCCATGACAACCAGGGCGTGCTCTTACCCGGCAGAGAATGGCTTCTGTCAAAGGTCTTCAGCCCCCTTTTCCTTACCTATTAGACTATTATTCAAAGTCCTATAACCCACTAACCCTCAGCAGGTCTAATCTTAGGGCATTAGAATCCTGCAGATTCCCTCCTGGCTCTTTGCTAGTGTGTGACCGGGTGGGGGAATGTACTATGGTAGCTCGAGGGGCCACGCACGTGAGTCGGGGCTACAAACAAGCAGCTAAATATATGGTAAGAATATATGGTAAGTGCTGGGGCGCCTGGGTGGCTCAGTTTATTAAGCATCTGACGTCAGCTCAGGTCACGATCTCACAGTTTGTGGGCTCGAGTCCCACGTTGGGCTCTGTGCTGACAGCTCAGAGCCTGGAGCCTGCTTTGAATTCTGTGTCTCCTTCTCTCTCTGCTCCTCCCCCATTGATTCTCTCTCTCTCTCTCTCTCTGTCTCTCAAAAGTAAGTAAATATTAAAATTTTTTTTAAAAAGACTATATGGTAAGTGCTATGTTAGAAAGAGAGAGAGAGAGGGAGGGAGAGCGCGTGTGCTCCGGTGTCTCTTCCTAGCAGAACACTAATCCTATTTGATCAAGGTTTCACCTCTACGGCTTCATTTGACCTTAATTACTGCTTACTCTAAATATGGCCACAATAAAAATTAGGGCTTCAGTATATGAATTGAGGGCGAGGGAGCATAATTCAGTCCACAGGAAACGAGTCATGATAGGACTGGAGATATTATCATGTATCTCCCAGGATCAATGCAAGACTCAAAACTGTGATTGCAAAGCGGCTATTAGCAAAGGCCCTGGCATCTAAGAACAAGTTCTCAATTATTGCTGCTTCTACTGCGAAGGGAAAACGTTCACTTTATAGAATTAATGGCAGGAGCGTGAGTTGACATTGAGACGGAGGACCCATTTTCCAACCCCCAAGGCATGCCTCTGCAGTGTCATGGGATACAAAGCCTGGCTACCACCTCAGCGCGCTGTGTGCCAATGTCCCCAAGGGCAGAGGCCATGCCAGGATCCCTGCAGGAGGGGATCCAGAAGAGCACTTCTGACTTATGTGCCCGTCAATCACCTGCAGGCCTGCATAAGCTGCAGGTGCTGGTTCCGGAGGCATGGGGTGAAGCCCGGAAATCTGCATTCCTGGGGTCCCAGGACTGCTGCTGCTGGTGGTACAAAGACTGTGCTTTGAGTAGCAAGGTGCCAGTCACGTCGATGAGTTGCTACTGAGTGACCTGTGGGTCCTCGACACATGGGGCAGGCTGGCTGGCTCTGGGGTTTCTCACTCTGATTTCTGTTGGAGGCTAACAATGAGGCTAAGCTTGACAGTCAACCATAGCCCAAAAAAAAAAAAAAAAAAAAAAAAAAAAGCCAAACCTATGGTTATGGGTTGAATTGTGTCCCTCAGAAAGATATGCTGAAGTCTTATCTCCCAGGACCTGTGAACATGACCTTACGTGGAAACAGGGGCTTTCAGATATAATCAAGTTAAGAATGAGGTCATTAGCATGGGCTTTAACCCAGTATGACTGGTTCCTTATAAGAAAATGGTGTGAAGACAGAGACACTGGGAGGATCCCATGTGACAACAGGGGCAGAGACTGAACGAAGTGGTTATGAGCCAGGGAACATCAAGGATTAATAACCTCCCTCCCTCCCCAGAAGCTGAAAGAGGCAAAAAAGGATTCTACCCAGAGTCCTGGAGAGACCATGGCCCTGATGACACCTTGAATTTGGACTTGTAGCCTCCAGAACTGTGAGAGAATTAATTTGTTGTTTTAAGTCGCCCAGTTTGTGGGACTTTGTTAACGCAGCTCTAGCAAACTTATACAACTACCTTCTGTAGGGCTGTTACTCCCCTCTTGGCCACAGGGGGGCAGAGACAATGCAGTCACAGCCAGCACGGTCCCTTTGGAAGTCAGAGACTACAAGGGAATAACCACCTAATAAGTGGATTTGGAAGAACATAAAACCCCTGGCCTTCAAAATTTCTCTAACTTGATAATCAAACAGATCCAGCAAGTGCTAGACTAATTATGGAAGGTAATTAATCTTTCTTGCTGTTAAAAGAGGTTCCTCTTTTTACTCTGGTTGCTCTAGATGCGGGTGTTGTTCTAGAACTAGAAATTCTTTTTAAGAAATATTCTCTTTTGAGACCCTTCCACCCGTGAAGTCAGAGGGGCGGGAGCCAGGTTCGAAGGGCACAGAGCTCACACGTGCTCCCCCCACCCCAGCAGCCTGTCAGGGCCACCACCCCCTCCTAGCCCCTCTGCACACAGTTGGCAGTTGCCAATGAAGCAGAAGTTCAAAGAGAGTACAATTTGAGAAATTCCACAGGAACCCACCTAACTGTCCATAAATGCATGTTTTTCTTAGACAATTTAGCACAAGGCCACTGCCAGACAGAGCTTAATATAAACGATGGAAAGAATGTCAGTCTGTGGCTAAATATGGCCGACTGAACACATGTGTCTCCACTACACCCAGAAACCCCGCTTAAAAAAGAACAGTGAAAGGGTGACAAAAAAGGAAAAAAGAGGAATAAATTCACAGAAAACAGAGAAAGTGAGACAAGAGACAGCAAGCAAGAGATTCCCCCCGAATTCTAGAAGATGGCAGACGAGGATGCTAAAATCTAATTACAGAGCAGAGAGGAGAGTCAGCAATAGGGAAGCAGCTACCTTACACAGAACCATGCAGAGGGTCAGAAATGGGAGAGGCCAGGTACTTCTGATAATGCAGGCTAGAGGAAAACACTTGTTACAACACTGTAATTTGTATCCCCATATACCTAAGAGTTTATAACTAAAGAAAATAAAAAGCCAACAAACCCAGGTCATAAAAAGGAATATTTGGAACACAAGAGCTCTTAGCAATAAAAAACACACTGCAGAAATAAAATTTCACTGGAAGAATTTAAAGATGCAGCTGAAAACTCCTAAAAACGAGACCTCATGGCCAAGAAATGGCAACGAGACAAGGGCACGGGGCATTTATGGGCTCAGTTCAAGAGTTCCAACCTGTGGACAATGTGACATCTAGACAGATCCAAGAGCAAAGCAAAATTATGCAAGCACAATTCTCCAGAACGGAAGGGTAGAACATTCTAGATCGCAAAGGGCCAGAGAATACATCCCAGAATGAACGGGCACTATCCATTTCAAGGCGACTATCTGGGTAATTATGGAACCCAAAAAATAGAAAGGCTTTTCCAAATATTATGAGAGAGAGAGAGAGAAGCAAAGTATGGTGAATCATAATCAGGGCACATGAGAAGCCAGGGCAGAGTCCCTACCATTTCCCCTTACAGGACGGACTTCAATAATAATGGCTGTATGAACAGCTGGAGTAAACAAAGACACTGGCGGCCAGATGCAACTCCCTGGGACTCACCCTGGGGACAGAGGGAACACATTATTTACACACCTGTAACTCCCTAAGCTACAGGCCCTGAGGCATTCCAGGCAGAAGGACACAGACTTGCCAAGGTCATACTGGACTTGCCAAGGTCACACCCTCTGACTATGTAGCTGGGATTCAAACCCAGTCCTGAGAATCTGCTCCTAACCACTGAGTCCCAGAGTCTATTTTCCCTCACCCCTTTCAGGACCTATACTCGTAATTTTGAGGACTCAAATCATCCTGGAGAAAACCTGCTGACAAAATCAAGGAAAGAGGCTGACGCTTTACAAGGGCCACAGCTGGTGGCACCAAAGAGGGTTGGGAGGCCACACGATAGGACAGAGTCAACGGGACCATAAGTATGACATGGCCCCAGCAAGCCAGGGCGAGCATCACATAAGCCAACCACCATCTTCCACTACAAAGGCAGGACTCCTTAGGCAACACAGAGATCAGAAACCTGAAGTGTGGGAGAGGCTTCTCGTGCTGTTTCTCCAGCCCTTGGATGACGCGGAGAGGCAGCATAATGTAATTATTAAGAATACAAACATCAGCCTTCTTGCAAATCCTCGATCTCCACTCCATGGCCGCGGGACCTTGGGCGAGTTACTCTCTGGGCCTCGGGTGGCTCTTCCGTAGAATGGGCATCATGACCAAACCACTGTGTAGGGTTGTGGGGAAGATCACACGCCCTACTGTACCCCAAATGTGTAGGACGGTATCCAGTACTCAGTAAACTCCACCGGGTAATAACTATGCTGCTGGGGACGGGGAGGAAGAAAAGGCCTCAAAAGCCCAACAGGAAACATGGCGGCAGCCTCATGGGCAGGCAGCGTGATCACCACTGCGTGGAACTCCGGCCAGCGCGAGAACAGGAACTACGACTTTAAAACCGGAGTCCGGGCGCTGGGACAAAGCTTTCATTCTGGGAGAATGTGGCTAAACGCTGGGGCCTGCCCATCTCCTTGTCCACAAACGCGGCGATTCTTCCTCCCTCGGTGGCTCCAAGGGTGGCCGCGACGCTCTGCGCAGGCACACTGCGCCCCTTGTTCCCCTCCGCACTGAGCCCCAGTGATCAGAACGCTCATTAACCACACGTCAGATTGGATTTCAGAGTCCCGACGCCAGGCCGGGAAGAGAATGGGTGCTTTCAGCTCCCCGACTGCAATTTAGCTACATTATACCCATGGCGTCATTGGTACAGAAGTCACACCCCTTCCTCCTTGGCACGGTGGCTTGATGTGCGCATGCACGGCCGAGGCTTTCTAGGGCTTTCTTGCAATCCCGCAATGCAGTGAGCAAAATATGAAACATGTTTATGCAGCATTGGGCTTTTCCTAGTGCTAGGTTTCTCTGCTCTTGACCCTGAGCAATTCGTTGTCTTTGGATCACTTTCAGAGGTAGATGAATAGGGGCCCCTGGGTGGCTCAGTCAGTTAAGCACTGGACTTGGGCTCAGCTCACGATCTCCCATTTGTGGGTTCAGGCCCTGCGTCGGGCTCTGTGCTGACAGCTTAGAGCCTGCTGCACATTCTGTTATCTTTCTTTCTCCCTCTCTCTCTCTGCCCCTCCCTGGCTAGAGCTGTCTCTCAAGTATAAATAAATGTCAAAAAAAAAAAAAAAGTAGATGAATAAAAAATTCCAAAACTTATCAAAATAAAATAATCTTGACTTTAAACAAAATCTCCATCAGCCAGGGAATAAAATATCACACAAATATTAAGGCAAGTACACACCAGATCAGGACTGCTCAAGGAAAGCATTAGACCTTTCTCAGCAAAAGAGAAATGCTTGCATTTTCCTTATGTCTATTTAGTTCGGCATCTTTCTCTTTGGGCTCAGTGGTCTAATTAAGCCTCATAAGTACATTCAGTGCACAGCATCTGAATTTTCTCAAAATACACCTGACACCATGCACTTAGCCTCTAGAATTATTGTTCTGAAGATGGAAAGTAAATATTTTATTGAATTTAACTTCACATTGGAACAGAAGGGGGAAGACTTTGTAACACCAAGCCACCGAACAACATATGTGATTCCGGGTTCTCATCTCTCTTCGTGTGCAGGCAGATTTCTTCTACCATGTTTTTTAAACACAGCCTTCCTCCCAAGAGCCAATCTCCAAGGTTCTTGGACAACCTCCAGGAACATTAAATGAAAGAAAAATTATTTTAAATGTTTACAGATACTTTCCACAGAAAATATTTTTAATGTTTTTCAGTTAGCGGGGAGAATGGGAACATTTTCTCATCCTGAAAAAAGGAGGGTTTTCTTGTTAGATTTTTTTTTTTTTTAAGGTGTGGGGGGAAGTGCAGAGGAGAGGGGTAGAGACAGTGAGACGATCTCAAGCAGCCTCCATGATCAGCACAGAGCCTGATGCCAGGCTCAATCCCACCACCCTGGATTCACGACCTGAGCTGAAATCAAGAGTTGGATGGCAAGCCGACTGAGCCACCCAGGAGCCCCTGAAAAAGGGTGTTTAAATTATTTTTTTATGCATAAGGCTTTTAAATTAAAAATATGCACACTGACCTGTGAAAATACAGCTTTCAGGATACTAAGAATTCTCAGCTCTGGAGTCCCCAGAAAACCTCCCCAATTATTTACTTTTCATTCTTTTTCAAGTACTTTTCAGGTTTAATATCCTATTGAGCACCTAAGAGACTGGAGTTATGAGTGAGTTCTGCCTCCAGATTTGCATATCCGCAGAGAGGTCAGAGTCAGTACAGCTGACCCTTGAACAACTAGGGTTTGAACTTGGTGAGTGTGCTTATATGTAGATGTCTTCAATGAATACCATGCAATACTATACATGTGTTTTAGGATTCTCTTATTTTTAAGGCATAGAATGTACAAAGTATGTGTGACCCAACTGTTTATTATCTGTAAGGCATCTAGTCAACAGTAGGCTAGTAGTTAAGTTTGGGGTAAGTCAAAAGTCATACGCAGATTTTCAATTATACGGGGGGCTGGGGCCCCTAACCCCTGCATTACTCAAGGGTCACCTGTACTTGTTTTCCTCTGAAAAACTGCAAAGCTCAGATTAAAGCAAGCACAGAGACTCTACACTTAGGGAAAAGAAACTTACAAGTATATAACAAAGGTAACAAAAGGCATCCATCAGAGACAGAAAGTAGACTCAGAGTGGAAGGGTGGTGCCCAGGGGCTGGAGGTAGAGTAGGGAGGGTTATTGTTTCAGGGGTAGAGTTCAGTTTGGGAAGATGAAGACAGATGGCCGGTGGTGATGGTTGTACAGCAATGTGGATGCACTTAATGCCACTGAACTATACACTTAATGTGCAAGATGGTGAATTTTAAGTTATGTGTATTTGACAATAGAAAAATATGAGAAAATATCCAAAAGTGGTTATCAGCCACTACAGGGATGGGCAAAACGGGGGAGAAAAAGGCCCTATAGAGTATTTTCATTATAAACAAAGTATACATTATGATTATAAAGATAGAAAGAATCCTAACTTTTAACTCATTTACAACTGATGAAGCTATTACTATTAGGTATAAAAATGTGTGAGGGGCACACCGGTGGCTCAGTTGGTTAAGTGCTTGGCTTCGGCTCAGGCCATGATCTCGTGGTTTGTTAGTTCGGGCCCTCAATCTGCACTGTCAGTACAGAGCCTGCTTCAGATCCTTTGTTTCTCTCTCTCTCTGCCCTTCCCCTGCTCACGCTCTCAGAAATAAAATAAAAACATTTTTAAAAAATGTGTGAGATTGCATTTGGGAGCAGCACAGAATGGGGGGGGGGGGGATCCAGACTAATCAGAACAGAATTTTGATGCCTGACTTGTCATTTACCAGCGCTGTGGCCCAAACTAGTTACGTGGCCTGGGCAGTAACTATCCCATCTGGATAATGGAATAACGATATCCCTTAGAGAGGAGGTTCTGAGAATTCAATCAGGTTGACACATAAAACACCAGGCACCTATCCAGCAGTAGCACAAGGCTTCATTTGTAGTTGAAAGCTTTTCCAAGTTATTTCCAACTTTTGGTAGCTTTGAAAACTCCCTTAAGTAGTTTTAAGCCTTACTACAAATTAACCAGTGTTTTTAAAATAAAACACATACTTTGTTATATTCCAGAATCTTCTGATGAGTGGTTGAGGAAGGAGATAATGGATATAAGGGAAAGGGGGGGGGGCAATTCTGCATGATGGACGAACCAGAAAACCCTACATAGACCCTAGATCTAGGAAAACAAAGCTCTAACTAAATATAGAGCAAAAGTATAGAGAGCATATCCTATTCTACTAGACAGACAGTCTGCTAAGTTATCAGACAAGCTCCTTGGGTATTAATAAACCACAGTGCTGACGGACAAGATCGTTCCACATGGTTTACGTCAGATTCT
The DNA here is from genome assembly GCA_028646485.1 of Cryptoprocta ferox. Lineage (NCBI taxonomy): Eukaryota > Metazoa > Chordata > Mammalia > Carnivora > Eupleridae > Cryptoprocta > Cryptoprocta ferox. The sequence continues at coordinate 120,817,483 of CM053574.1, read as the reverse complement.
TTAAGTTATTACAAACCTTGCAGAAAGAGATGCTTATCCAGTCAGGAACTGTTTCCAGAAGCTAATTCCAGCATCGCAATGATTTCTGAGGTTCACCTGGAAACTTGAAATCATCCACACCTTCTAACCCCATACACACCTAGAGTCTCATATGCATGAAGAGCTTGGAAAAGTATCCCTCAACAAGTCTGATTCATGCACACACTCGCGGTCCTTCATGACACTCAAGAACTTGGAAACGACACAGCTTTATCTTTCATGACGTTCTTTTCAAAGTCACCTATTTGTGTACGTTGAGGAAATTTTTTTCTTTTTTTTAAAGTTTGGTTATGGGGGCGCCTGGGTGGCTCAGTCAGTTAAGCATCTGACTTTGGCTCAGGTCATGATCTCGCGGTTCGTGGGTTCGAGCCCCGCGTCGGCTCTGTGCTGACAGCTAGCTGAGAGCCTGGAGCCTGTCTTCAGATTCTGTGTCTCCCTCTCTCTGACCCTCCCCTGCTCATGCTGTTTTTCTCTCTCTCTCTCTCTCTCTCTCTCTCTCAAAAATAAATTAAAAGACATTAAAAAATTTTAAAGAATATAAAGTGTGGTTATTTATTGTTTACTTATTTATTTTGAGAAAACGCAAGCAGAGGAGGGGCAGAGAGAGAAAGAATCCCAAGAGGGATCTGCGCTATCAGTGCAGAGCCTGTTGTGAGGCTCGAACTCATGAACTGTGAGATCGTGACCTGAGCCAAAATCAAGAATCAGGCACTTAACCGGCTGAGTCACCCAGGCGCCCCGAGGAAATTTTTTTTTTCGAAACAACCTCCTGGTTATTAGTTATTGCACTTGACCTCTGTACTTATGACTACCATTTGACTTACTATATAAATACTTCCCACATAGTTTCTCAGCTCAGTTCTATCAGAAAGAGTCCTCTTGTACTAAATCAGATGTGTCATTCCTGCTTAAAACTCCGAGTAAGAGCCAGAGTCTTTACAATGGAAACAAAGGCCCCACGGGATCTGTTCCTCCCCTGTGGTCTGAGGCCACATCCAAGTGTTCTCCCTCTTGTTCATTCCACTCTAGCAACATGGACCTGCTTGCAATTCTCAGTGTATCAAGGACAAGCCCACCTCAGGGCCTTTGCACTGGCTGCTCCTGCTACCTGGAATACCCTCTCCTCAGAAATCTTCAAGGATAATTCCCTCACCTCTTTCAAATCTTTACACAAATGTCACCTTCTCAACAGGTCTGACCTGAACCCTCTACGTAACTATAATTTGCCCCCATACCTCCTTCCCTCCTCTTCCACTCTCTCTTCATTTTTCACTTTCATTTATCACTCTCTAGCATCCAAAACAATATTTCTTTATATTTCTTCTACGTGATTGTCCATCTGTTTATTTCATTAGATCAGTAGGGCACACAGTAGGTGTCGTAAAGATTTGCTGAATGGATGAGAGAATGCATTATTTTAAAATCATAATTCTTAGGGCACCTGAGTCGCTCAGCCGGTTGAGCATCTGACTCTTGATTTGGGCTCAGGTCATGAGATCGAGCCTCATGTCTGGCTCTGCGCTGGGTGTGAATCATAATTCTCATGAAGAGATGGTAATAACGCAATCTTTAACAAAAACAACTGTATGCTGGGGTCTAGACTCTAAAGCCAATTTGAGAATATATTTTTATTTCAAGAAATTGTTGCTCAAAGAACGGACATCTTCCAAAAGCCAAAGAGGAAACCATTCTGGAAAGGCCAATCACAGGGAAAACGTTAAAAGGGAAATAATAAAGGATGACATTCCATCGATGAGGAAACACGTCAGACTGCGTCTCCATGTACAACAAGGCTAGTCATGTGCCCGTTACGCACAGAAACACCTACAGGAAGGTGCAGTGATCCTGCGAATTGCCAATACTAAGTGGCCATGCGGCTTCCCCGCCTCATCCCTCAGATGGCTTTAATGAGTAAACTGAATATGAGAAATAAAAGGAGGGGCTGTGTTTTTTCAAATGTCGCTCAGAGAATATACACGGTTGTGTGGGCTGCTGCTCCTGAGGCAGTGCTCTGGAGTTGTCCCGAACTTCCGTTCCCTTTTGAGCTGGTTCACTAGTTCACTCTTATGTGATTACTTCAAAATCTGGTAAAAAGAATACTTTGGAGTTAGCACGTTCTGTTGATAATTCATACTGATTTTCAGTTTTTGGCTTACTCCAAGCCCCTCATTACAGAACAGCCCAGCAATTAGCTTCATTTTTATGTAGTGTTACCAGAGCTCAGAGTGAGTGGTGGAAAAATGGAAGACAGATGTAAGATATATAATCAAAAGCTTGAGTACAGATTACATCTTTGAAATAAAATCCTGCCCAGTAACTTGGGCAGCCTACAGTGTCCCAGTATTAGCAATGGGAGAAAAGCAAAAACGAGTAGTAAGAATGATCTTTAAAAACAATCCTCTACGATTTAATAGCACTTGAGACCTTCATCTGCAGCAGCCACACAGGCAAGGATGCATGTGGCTGAAAACGGAGCGTGTCCCCCTTGATCCCGAGTTTGGGTTGTTCACAATGACCGCATCTGTCAACAGTGTGCTCTCAGTAAATGCATTTTGTCCCAATTCATAAACAATTACGCTGGTGCTAAAAGCAAATTAAAATACTGGAGGGCAATAAACACATCTTTTAATTTATTTTAATTATTTTTAATATTAATTTTTGAGAGAGTGCGTGCGCAAGAGAGGGGGAGGGGCAGAGAGAAAGGGAGACACAGAAAGTGAAGCAGGCTCCAGGCTCTGGGCTGTCAGCACAGAGCCCAACGCGGGGCTCGAATTCACGAACTGTGAGATCATGACCTGAGCTGAAGTCAGACATTTAACCAAAGAGCCACCCAGGTGCCCCAAACACATTTTTTTTTTTTTTTTAAAAGTAGGCTCCACACCTTCCACGGGGCTTGAACTCATGACACGGAGATTAAAACCGGAGAGACGCTTAACCAACTTAGACACCAGACTTCCCACTAAGAACCTTTCTGAAACAGATTGTCACCTGTTGAAAATTAAGTATACCTTCAGAGAAGAAATTGAGTTTACAGGTTTACCTAGAAACTGGATAGTTAAGACTCAGTGCTGGAGCAGAGACAGGAAAACGATTTGGTTTTGAAAGCTTATAGTGGCTTTTCACGGTCTAATTTCTTAATCATGCAAGATGATTTTAACATGTTTTCAACAGTGATGCTCAAAAGAAATGCTCAGGAGAACCCCCCACACATGTGGGTATATGCCTGCGCTCTAGTTCACAAACCACTGTGACAATTACGTGTTGTTCTCTCCCGGCAGGATTAGCCCAAACTGCACCGAAGCAGGAGAGAAGCCTGGGCCATGAATCTGCTTGTAAAAGAAACAAGGGGACAAATTCAGAACAACAGGAAGTAGGATGGTGGTGATGAGGGCCTGGAGGAGGGGGAGGAGGAGGGATGGCAGGGTTATTTAATGGGCGCAGAGTTTCTGATTTGCAGGATGAAAAAGTTCTGGGGGCCTGTTTTACAACAATGTGAATATGCTTACCACTACCGAACTGTAGCCTTAAAAATGGGCGAGATGGTAAGTTTTACGCGTTTTTAATCACAATTAAAAAAAAAAAAGAAAAAGAAAAGAAAGCAAGGAGGACTAAATCTCTAGATTGGAGCCTGCGAAAAACAATCTTTCCTTAATGATACTACAGGACAATCTGGGTTTGTGAGTTTCACGGAACAAGACAAAAAAGCAGAAGCAGAACATGACAGGGGCGCCTGGGAGGCTCGGTTGGTTAAGCATCCAACTCTTGATTTCGGCTCAGGTCATGATCTCATGGTTCCTGGGTTCAAGCCCTGCTGTCAGCACAGAGCGTCCTGGGGATTCTCTCTCTCCCTCGCTCTGCCCCTCCCCTACTCACACTCTCTCCCTTCCAAATAAATAAATAAATAAATAAATAAATAAATAAATGCTTTTTTAAAAAAAAAACCACGACAGGCAACGCACGTGCACGTCAACATCCCTCTGCATGTGCTCATTCATTACCGAGTAGAGGGAACCATTTGTGACTCTATGTCTGATTTTCATTCCTTTTTCAAGCAGTCACCTACTGCTGGACTGCCCAGTGGAAAAGCTTCAAAAGCATTGATTAGATCATCGGCAGCTCCTTTTTAACTCCATGTGTCTGGAAGCCAGTCAGGCAAGAACCTATGAAGGGCAGCAATACAAAAGCCCCGTTTCCTCTGTCGAAATGTCCTGTGGCTGTTTCAGGGTACCAGGAACACAGTCCAGCTTTGAGAGCCTGGGGGTTTCAGCTTTTCCTTTTCTTTTTTAAACATGAGCCGTAACTCTAACCAACAGCCGTATTTGCCAGCCCCTCCCTCCTCTGCCACAAATTCTTTCTGTAGGACAGTTCTATCAAGACCACACGGGAAAAGCTACAGATAAGAAGATAAATCTTCTTGAGACATCTTCCCAGTGTACGTGTTCCAGAAGGTGCTTCTCTAGATTATCAACGTCTTTTGCCGCACACGTGGGATTCTGAATTAAGGCACTGATTTTGAGGTCCCAGGTACAAGATGGATTAGCAAGATGGGGAAGGCCTGGCGTTTGCCCTGGGTTTCGGTATGCAACCCTCTACCCAGAAGTCAGCAGATCAGCAGTGCAGGAGCTGGAAGTGGGTCGAAAAGACTGCTTACTCCCACAACCGTCAGCCCGCCCTGACTTTAATCAGCAAGCCAAGGAGGCAGGCAAGAGCCTCTATTTTTAGGAACAAGGCATGGATATCAAGCTCCGGGAACAGCACCCAAGAGGCAGCCTGTAATGAAGGTCAACGGTTTTATTAATCAACTTGGTGGAAAGCTGAATGTAAAGATGGCTCCGATGAGGGGGTAAACAAATGAAATCCATATTCCTAGGAGTGCTGTTTTCAGTACTTATGGCAAGACAGCTGTTGAAATATAGGAAAGAAAGAATTTCTCCCATTTTGGCATCACATGTATAAACTCAGCACCACTGTGCACTAGACCAAAATGTGTGTGTCCTCCCCGAATTCACAGGCTGGGATCTAATCCCCAGTGCGACGGTGTTAGGAGACAGGACCTCTGGGAGGTGATCAGGTTATCAAGGTGAACCCTCAGGAATGGGACGTGCGCCCTTCTAAGCGGGATCCCCAAGAGCGATCTTGTCCCTCCCGCGATGTGGGGACGCAGCAAGAAGACAGCCGTCTCTGAATCAGCACTGGCCTCTCACCAGCCAGTGAATCCACTGGCACCTTGGTCTCAGACTTCCTGGCCTCCAGATCTTAGACTTCCCGGCCTCCAGAACTGTAAGGAATAGATTTCTGGTGTTTATAAGCTGGCCAGTTTACGGCATGCTGTTACTGCAGCTCAAACTAACATTTCTGGTGACTATACCAAAGCAACTTCTACATTAGAAAAAGGGAAAACAGGAGGGGAACTTCCCCCATGTTACGTGGAGCCCCGCCATCCATGACCATCTGTGCTACTGTCCTTCCGCAGACAGGTAACTGCTGCCGTAGGGAGGGACTCAGGAAGAGAGGTAAGGGACGCCTAGATTTAGCAGGAGGAGCAACAGGAACCTGCCAAGAAAATTTAACATTAGAAAATGCTAATTACATCTAGTTCTTCACTTTGTACGGATGGCACAGGAGAGGAGACGGGGGACCATTCCAACCACCTGTACTGTGGCTGATAATGGCGAGTCGCTCTCTTGGTTCAGTGAGTGGACGCAGGACCCTGCTGGAGCCCGAAAGACTAAGGCAAAATAGAAAGTTACAAGAAAGAGTTTTAGCTTAGAGAAGGAATACTCTAAAATAAAAAATAGTCAACAGCATAACTGTTCGTCTTGGAAAGAAATGAGTTGTCCCCTCCAACAGGGTTTAAATATAAACGGGGTGGGGCGCCTGGGTGGCTCAGTCGGTTGAACGTCCGGCTTCGGCTCAGGTCGTGATCTCGTGGTTCGTGGGTTCGAGCCCTGTGTCGGGCTCTGTGCTGACAGCTCAGCGCCTGGAGCCTGTCCTCGGATTCTGCGTCTCCCTCTCTGACTCTCCCCTGTTTGCACTGTCTCTCTCTCTTTCAAAAATAAATAAAATATTAAAAAATAAATAAACGGGGTGACTGAGAAGATGCTGGCTCCAGGGAGAAGGTTTCTCTTCCTATGTCATGGTGCCTTCTCCTCCCCACATCCCAGACATCAGTTCTTGTCCTGCTTTACCTTCTTGTTCTATTCTTACTTCCTGGGGGGGCCCACGGTTAGATCTTTTTTAAAAGAAAATTATCAGCTCTAAAACATGAGGCAAGATATTCTATATCTAGGGAGGCTCTCGGATGCCGTTCAATACTGAGATGCTGTGATCCGCTGGGAAAATGGAAAATGACTTGAAACAACACAGTACAGTAGCTTAGAAGGAATAAAACAGATCTATAAATTAATGGTGATCTACATGCATGTGTGGGTTTCTGGGTAACATGCCCACAAATTATTTGCACATCACAATTTATAGGTGGCCTAGCGATCTTAGGCCGCATAAGGATTTATCTTGTGGGAGACGGCGGGTTTCCTACCACGGCTGCTACAGGCTGTCTGGGGAGAACACTGTGCTGATTCCAGGACCCAGATCTTTCCACACCTCCTTCCACTCACAATCCCCTCTCCCCGCAAATAAAACAATGTTACATCACTATTTAAAAGGTACTTGGAGAGGTCTGCCACTTTATATTAAAAAAAGAAGTGGAGTGCCTGGGTAGCTCAGTCGGTTAAGCGTCCGACTTCGGCTCAGAGCATGATCCTGCAGTTTGTAGGTTCTAGCCCCATGTCTGGCTCTGTGCTGACCGCTCAAACCTGGAGCCTGCTTCAGATCTGTGTCTCCCTCTCTGTGCCCCTCCCCTGCTCATGCTCTGTCTCTCTCTCTCAAAAATATACATAAAAAAATTCTTTTAATTAAAAAAATAAAGAAAATTCTACAAGTTAGGTCCATTTAAATTCTACAAGAGGTGACAGAATTGAAAACACATGATATTATAGACACATCTGAATGAAACCTCTGAAGATTAGCAGGATTAGTTACAAAGGAAGTGAAGGAGGGGGAGGTCTATGGTTTGGCATTTGTCATAAACTGGATCCAATTTTGGCCCAGAGGGAAAGAAAAGGAAACGGTCAAATGAATTGTTTTTATGAAAAGAATAAATGTCTTCCCTCTTTCCCAACTGAAGAACAAGGTACCGCAATTAATCACAGTCATGTTTACCAACACCGAAAAGTCGCTCTTAGTTTCTACTTTGATGAACTCCTCAAGCGTATGCTACATCAAGTGGTTTGGGTGCTCACAAATAACGTGATGAGTCTAATGAGGTATCCCACAATTCCATATCGCATGTTAGGCTGGACCCAAGTTACGTGCCTTGCATCCAACACAATGTTACCGGCTTCATAATAGGCAGGTAAATGTTACTCTTTAGAAGTATCTTACTGTTACAGAGAGAAATACTGTATATCCACTGTTCTGATTACACTTGTGCAGTGTCCAGTATAACCAGTCTCCGAGAAACAGAAAGTAGAATGATGGTCTTCGCCAGGGGCTCAGGGAGGGGAAATGGGGAGTTGTTGCTAAATGGGGCCGGTTTGTTTTACCAGATGAAAAAGTTCGGGAGACTGGCCGCACATCAGTGTGAATGCACTTAATACTAATGAGCTTCAAAAATGGTTAGGATGGGAGGTTTTAGGCTACAGGTATTAAACTACACCTTAAAAAATTAGAGAGTGTATTATGAGAAAGATAATACCAACCATCAAAGAGGATATGGACCAACGAGCACCGCTAGGAGGTATGCTAACACCACTAGTTTGGAAAACCATGAGCAATGTCTAAGCTAAACACGTGTATAGACTCAGCAATTCCATAAACATGCAACAGAAATCCACCCCAAGACATGGATCAGCCCCAAGTTAGGAACCATCTCAATGTCCACTGTCAGTAGAATAAACTGTGGTGTCCCAGGATCAACCCCAAGTTAGGAACCATCTCAATGTCCATTGTCAGTAGAATAAACTGTGGTGTCCCAGGATCAACCTCAAGTTAGGAACCATCTTAATGTCCACTGTCAGTAGAATAAACTGTGGTGTTCCAGCAATGAGGATGCACTACTTGCCACAGGAGCACCACAGAACTGAATGCCGAGCCAACATAATGAATGCCGAGCCAAAGAACTCACGCAGAACAACATGTATTTGATTCCATGGATCATAAATTCATTTGTTATACTCATCTAGGGTACTAAAAAAATCAGGATAGTAGCTATCCTTGGAGAGAAGTCATAATGGAGGTAGGGGAGGGGTCATCACTTCCAGGGGGGCTGAGAATCTTCTAGTAGTTGACTGGGTGATGGACATCACAGTGTATTACTCATTTTGTGAACTGGGCATGTTCCTATATGAGAATTATACTATAATAATGTTCTTTAGAAGTTACTGTTATAACTTGATAGAATCCATTCACTTTCATGATTGTCCAAACTCCATGCTCCTGAAATCTGAAACCATCCAAGTCCCAGTTTACTGCTCATCTAGTGAGGGTTTGACATTAACGCGGAACAGTTCTGACAGTGGTCTGCCACCCTGCCCCTACAAACTGCCTGCTTGAGGCACATATTCTAGATACCCACAGGCCTGCTGATTCTGCCCACGTATCCCCCTAAGGCAGACAAGCTTTGCCTCGCTGCTGCCCTTCCTTCCCTCCAGTGCTGGGTCTAGAGGAGGAGATGAAGAAAACCGAAGCAGCCAGTGCTCTGTGGGTTTCTGCCAGGATCACTCCTAGGCCGGGGGAAGAGCGAGAAACGGGCAGGGAGGAAACGACTCATTCATTCTGTGCCACGTCGCAGAAAGTCTATTTCCCAGTAAGAGGCACTCTGAAGAGAACCACCCTAAGTTTCATGGTGAGGTTTCCAGGTAGTAGCTCATTATTTCATAATACTTTCCACGGTGTAGCGAGCAAATTATTCATTTTTTTACCTTTACAAGACTTCCCTACAAGTTATCTTCCCATCGGGCTGCGAAATCTTTATTTCTCAATGCTTCACCACAAGGTGTCCTGAATTGCTCTCTATCCCATTTGGCTAAGAGATTTCAATGTCTCAAAAAAAGAGTGGCAGGCATGGCCAATGAAAAGAACCAGGCAATGCCCTTCCCAAGAGTGAGGAAGGCAGCCAAGAGTCATGGGGCCAGGACACAGCAAGTCTTCACTGGACGGTGAGAAACATGGCGCCCCAAGGACCCTTGGGATGAGACACAAGCTCCTCAGGGCCTAGCACTTCTAGGGGTCTTTACTGGCCCAAAGATGCAAAGGAAAAGAGTTTGGGGAGGACTGATTGTAAAGGTACGCACTGTGCTAGATGCTCAGAAACACACACCAGGTTTGGTCAACAAATTTTGACAACAGAAAACAGACCACGGAGAACTTCATATCTTTTTTCTGATGACGGTAAAAATTTTTTTCTTTGGAAGACATTAAAAAAAAAAAAGTGCTGTAAAGGCATCAGAAAGAAGACTCTTTTCAGAAAATGTCCAATCATTCCATCAAGCTATTTAGACTCAATGAACAAATCATGAATGTCGGCTTGGTAACAATTTGTAGACAGTTCTAAACAAATGTGAAAACTCTGAATACCAAGGTTACCCAGTGCAAAATAAATCTTATATAAGGAGCAGCAAGAACTGTACTTTAATTGTCCCGACTGCCAAAACACACAAGCTGGATTAGATGTGGCAAGAGTCCCTCATGAAAACGGGATTTCCTTCTCGTGAAAGACTGGGTGATAAAGTATGGGGGGGGAACATGGCTCTTTTTTTCCTTTCCGAGCCACAAATTAAAACACCAAGAAAACTAAGAGCCACCTGGAATTGAGAAAACATCCTCAACACCAGCACGACACAAAAACTCAAATTTATAACTTACATAAAATGAAGGATTCTTTTAGCCCTTAAATCACTGAGCTTTTCCTACTCCATTGACTACATCAACCAAGTAACACAACTGTTTGTTTCGACACAGTTCAGTTGTGACATAGCTCAGAATGTACATTAGTTATAAATAAGAAAGTGACTAAATTTTCTATTCTGGTCCTTGAGTACTTAATTGCTCTGAAGTTAACTTCCTTCCTTAAAGGCTGGGAAAAAAAAGACAAAATTACAGAGCTGTGCAAATATTGTCTAAAATATTCTAGAAAAGGAGAGACCTTTTTCTCTCTAAAAAAATGAATAAATTGCAAATAGTAAAAATTTAAGTTTTTTGTTCTATATCTAATAGTAAAATAAACTAGTCTTAATTTTTTTTATCTGAGGACCTAGTTTTCTAGTTTCCTTGAAAAGCAAAAAATTAATAACCAAAAATGTGCCAACTAGAAAAACCTTAAAAGATAGCCTTCAAGAATTTTCCTCTAAAATGGAAAGATCCAGAAAGAACAGATAAACATGTAAATCAAAACAAGTATGTAATATTTTCATGTGTTAGGAAGAGGCTAGGAAATATTTAGGCACAAATTCAATATCCTTATTGTTGATATAATAATAATTGGGGTGTCTGGGTGGCTCAGTTGGTTAAGCATCTGGCTCTTGGTTTCAGCTCAGGTCATGATCTCACAGTTCAAGAATTCAAGCCCCATTTCCAGCGCTGTGCTGATGGTGCAGAGCCTGCCCGAGATTCTCTCTCTCCCCCCCTCCCCTGCTCATGCTTGCTCTCTCTCAAAATAAATAAATAAACTTAAAAAAAAAATAATGAAGTCTTAAATGGGGGGAGCAGGGAAAGCCTATCTTAAATAACCACATCTTCAAAGCCAGCAGCAGACATGGCAAGAAAAACTCATTATGAACCAATAAATTTCTCATTATGGAGGCTATCTGGACCCCATTTTAAAGAAAATCAAGCAGCCTTTCTTATTCGCTATCTGGGCATACATGCTTACACATACTAATGAGAATTACAACAAATCTAAAACCTTTTGTGATTGACGTGTATGGGAACTGCTCCCAACCACCAACCAAAAATCAGCCCCCTCCCCAGGTGTTAATATACTGATCCTCTCGTTGAGTATCAGCCACAAGTGCTTTCTTCTACCACAGATGATCACAGATGAAATAAATACGCCCATTTCTGGCTGCGTAATTCTACGTGTGGCTAACATTGGTGCGTATGCGTGTGTTTTCATTTGGTTGGGTGTGGCTGCCTCTCATGCAAGATGGCCATCCCAATAAATGAAATTTGAAGATTATAAATTCCATAGTACATCGAGATTCCTCAGTTGAGCTCTGATGCTTGGATGATTCCCAGGCAACGGCCTCTACTCAAGTCAGGGCCTTTCTTCCACGTTCAAGAGTTTGCCTTCCGTGCTCAGTAAGGAGCAACGATGAGACATCCTGCGCTGGGTCATACGGCCTCGGAGAGGACCACAGTTGGCCAAGGAGCACATACGACGAGGAGGAAGGTAGTGCAATTAGTCCCGTGGCTATTGCCAAGCCACGTGGGGAGCAGTCCAAGTCCCAAACCAAGGGGCGTGTGGGCCGGGTCGGAGGTGGGCTGGCATTTGTTCTGGGGGGTCACTACGTGTCACTGAAGATTCCGCACGTTGGCAGTGTTTTTCATGAATTGCCTTTCAGGGGTTGTTGACCATCCGCTAAAGCCTATGCCAGGTGCTTCCCAAACATCTAGTTTCACCCTCGCAAAGGCCCCCCGCTAGGTGAGACTGAGAAGACACCGAGGACAGGCAGAAAGGGAGTCTGCCCCAGGTCGCACGGCTACTGAGGGCAGGTCTCAGACTGGAGTCCAGGTTTGCCCGACTCCAGAGCCGTGGCTGGGTAGCTGGAGAAATCTCATTCCCTCCGGGGAATAATGACATCAAGCGTTCCTCTATTCCTTAAGACTTCCAAACAGTGATGCTTCAACAAGCTACGGTTTTCTTTTAATAACCGAGAAGTTAAAATATGAAGGTTATTGGAGGCGAAGAAATTTCCTTAACTGATTTCTTACAAGGGTCAACTATGACTCCTGGTTAATTTTCATGGTCTTCTATCTGCATTCCACATTCACACACCTCTTTCCTGCAAATGCGGCATGTCATTTACCCCCTGGAATTTCCCCTGAGTATTGCTGCTTCAGCCATACCTCTAAAAGCCCATCTGTCACCTAAAGAACATGACCACAAAAACCTTGGGTGAATCAGGGGGTGACTTCTGTCCTTGCCCTAAAGCTGCTTTCCATTCTTAGAAGCTTTTTTCAGACCCAAGCGTGTCTAAGTGTAATTTTAACATACGCTTAGGTTAATGCTTCGACATGTCACCCAGGTTTGCTCTCCTTGTCTGCACTCACGAGTTTTAAGAAGCTAACTCACGGGCCGAGGAGCGTGTTTCTTGATGATTCTGTAGCAAGAACCTTCAGCTTCAAGACATGGGAAGCAAGCCAACAGGCGTGTAACGATCAAAACAAAGGAGGGGGTCTTCTTTTCTGTGAGGTCAGTGGTGACAGCTCGGCTTTGCAGACCAGCAGGACTGGAGGGTTTGTCTGAGGTGCATGCGCATTCACACACTGTGCATTAAACAGTGTGAAAGGAGCCAGTGAGAGGCTGTGGTCACTTTCCTCTTACATAATTCAAATGGCTCCAAGTCCTTAGGTCACAGACATTGAAAGGCACCTGCGGGGGGTCTCTGCACTTTCCCAAATTGGAGGTGCCTCTCAGGGAGTAAATGTCAGCTCCAGTTCTGCATTTAGATTCCCAGGCCTTGTACAGAGGACGCGGAGGAGACAGAGAGCGGACGCTGAATGCTCCAAAGAGCATCAGCACTTTTGAAAACGGCCTTGGTTTTCTGGCAGCTCCTATGAACCCACAGAGTTGGTGGCTTTTTAGAAAAGGAGGCAAGAAGCAAGGGGCCCACCTTTCTTGGACAGTCACTGCTGGAGAAGTCCTGAAGAAACAGCTGCTTTAAGACAGGTGCATTTACAGTCCAAATTGCAACAACCCCTGACGTTTATCTAACCGTCTAAGGCGTCACACGGACCACAGGAAAGCACGTTGAATCTGCTCATTCTTATCTGGCGAGAAAGTGCCATCAGTTGCGGGAGAAACAAGGGAAAAAAGGGGAGAATCCCTGATCTCCTTTTCACTTCCTTCTAACCTTCTAAAGAGGATTCTAAGACATCAGGCCCAGAAGGCTTAGGACAGACGCAGGTGTCCTTCCCCAGTGGTGGCTGGCAAGCTAAGCAAACCATCATCAAACATCTGGCAGGACAAGGTGCACTGGCAGGTTGGGTGAGGGGCCCTGGAGGGAGTCCTAGGCACACCTGTGCCAATCAGACAGCCTTCGCACAAGTTGGAACCAAAGGGGAGAAGGAGTTCGCATCTCTCTCTGGGGCAGGGTTGGTGACTCCGGGCTCACGTCTGCGTCCTCCACCTTCTGCGAGGCCTGGAGAAGCCAGGAGAGTAGTCTGCAAGGAGAGGGAAGAAGGCGGGCCCAGAAAGGAAAAAGTATGTCTGATCCCCGGGGGCAGGTTTGGAAATCATCCCGGTCCTCGAATGCATTCCCGCCCTGGTGTCTGAGGCGCCCCTACAGCCCAAGGATCCAATTCCATTTTCTGCTTACGTCATCTCAATAGGGTCGTTCATAACCTAACACATCCAGAGTAATTCAGAAATAAACTTAACTGCTTTTGTCCAACATAGTTCAAGAAAAGAAAGTCTTTTTATTTTCCAGTGAATTTAGGTATCCAGATGTCAAAAATAAAAACTAGGCCTGGATTAATATTAAACATATTCTTCCATATTTTTGTCCTTGAGTGCATTATGCGAAGTAAAATAAGCCAGGTGGAGAAAGACAAATACTGCATGCTATCACTTATACAAGGAATCTTTTTAAAAGACAAACTCTTAGGGCACCTCGGTGGCTCAGTCGGTTAAGCGTCCAACTTTGGCTCAGGTCATGATCTCACAGTTTGTGGGTTTGAGCCCCGCATCAGGCTCTGTGCTGACAGCTCAGAGCCTGGAGCCTGCTTCCGATTCTGTGTCTCCCTCTCTCTCTCTCTCTGCCCCTCCCTTGCTCGTGCTCTGTCTCCCTCTCTCTCTCAAAAAAAAAAAATTTTTTTTTAAATTAAAAAATAATAATAAAAATAAAAGACAAACTCTTAGAAACCGAGAGTAGGAAAGTGGTTATCAGAGGCTGGGGGGCGGGGGGGCAGGGAGGGAGGTGTGGATAGGGAGTGGTTGGTAAAAGGGTAGAACTTTCAGTTAGAAGATGACTAAGGCCTGAGGATCTAACGGATGTCTATCATGGGGACTACAGGTAACACTGCATTGTGTAAAACTGAAATCTGCTAAGGGAGTAGAAATTAAATATCCTTACACACATGGAGAGACACATGTGAGGCAATGACTGTATTAATTACCTATCAGTGGGGGGGAGGTTCTTTCATAAGAATATATTTACACATATAGATAAAATATATATACATCTAGCAAACCCACCACCATGGGCACTTTGAAAATCCTGCCTCTTCTATGTCAATCATACCTCAATAAAGCTGAAGTTTTAAAAATATTCTGTAACAGTGGATTAGAACAGGTTATTTGAGAAAAAGAAGGATTTGATCCTGCCAAATTGTATTTGAGAAGTTTTTTAATTGCTCTACTGTGGGTTTATATATACATTTATGGGGGGGAAAGGAGAGAAATAAGACCATAAACTCTTTCTTGAAAAGCTAAACTCCACAGGGTGCGATCAGTGTACATCTGAAGACGGACCCATTTTACATAGTCCACAGACGCAGAAATGAAACACACGTGCCAGAGACAAAAGGCAAAGGTGGAAGGCAAGCCACAGCAGCCATGACACCTGTCACCTGTCACGTGCTGTGGTGGAGGGGACAGGGGGCTCTAAATGAGCACGGCCGACTTCTAGCCTCCAGAACCATGAGAAACACGTTGCATTTTTTAAATATTTATTTTTGAGGGGTGGGGGGAAGAGCACAGAGAGAGAGGGAGACACAGAATCCGAAGCAGGTTCCAGGCTCTGAGCTGTCAGCAAAGAGCCTGACACGGGGCTCAAACTTGCAAACCGGCAGATCATGACACGAGCCAAAGTCAGATGCTGAACCGACTGAGCCACCCAGGCGCCCCAAACATGTTGCATTTTTAAGCCATCCGGTCAGTGGTATTTTGTTACGGTGGCTGACCACCACAGTCACCCGTCCGCAAACATAACCACAGTCACCCGTCCTCAAACATAAGAGGGAATCCAGTGAAAACTTCAGTTCCATCTTCTGTCTTTGGAAAACAAGCAGACAAAAACTGGACAATCACCTTGATCGCTGAAAGGGGCCTTAAAATACAAGGAAGGGGGATTTTTGTCTCAAGAACAAATTTCCATTTCCAAATACACGAACGGAGTGGACGTGTGAGGTCTGGGCAATGAGGCAGACCATTCAAAACGAGGCTTCCTTTTTAAATCTGTCCCGCCCTCTGTCTGGTAGCAGATTTCTTTTATGCTTAGCTTTGGCCAGAAGAAGAGCCACCTTTCCAGAGCTGCTGGTGGGATCAGGGAGTGGGAACCAGAAGCAGACAGAAGCTTTCCTGCACTTGATGTAGCTGTGAGGCCTCTACCTGCTGAGAAACGCGCCGCTTGCTTTCTGCACAGACCCCCTGGGCGCCTGCTGCAAAGGCTGTAATCCTGGGCGGTATTTTTAGAATCAGTCTCACAGGTCTTCCTTCCTGGCTTTACCAATCTAGCAAGACCATGTAACATAAATAGGATAGAAAGAACACTTCTATTTGCTTTCCATCTGGCTGCCTCCGCGCTGGAGTGGATTCTTGACAATGAACCTCCTGAGCGCACATGCTCAAATGTCAGGCCTAATTTTATCTCTGCCTACCTCACATCTGTGGCCACCCAAATGCCACTTGCGGAGGACCAGACCCCTTCCACCTCAATTTCCCAGTAACGTAATCATCGGGCGAGACGACGAACATGCTCGCAATGCGGGGTTTCGGAATCGGCGTGTTATTACTGAAATTTTAGCCGTGTGAACGGACGGCTCTGGCGCGGCAACAGTCACTAGAAGGGGCCTGCGTGGGGAAAGCAGCTCGGATGAGGCAAATCTGGCTTGCGAGGCCCCAGAAAGCAAGAGCGGCGTGAGCGTCCCCACGCGGGGCTGCTCCTGCGGGCTGCACCCTCGGAGGGGCCTGCTGGGAAAGGGGGCGGGGCCTGCCGGGAAAGGGGAGGGGCCTGCTGGGAAAGGGGGCGGGGCCTGCCGGGAAAGGGGAGGGGCCTGCTGGGAAAGTGGGCGGGGCCTGCCAGGAAAAGGGGCTCCAGCCCTACGTTAGAGGAGGCAAGGCACCAGGAGCTTGGCGGGGGGTCGGTTATAGCTATTGGAGCACAGGGTCCACCACGCATGAGCTGTGTGCCCTCAGGCAAGTTCCTCAACGCTCTGTGCCTTCATTTCTCATGGTAAAATTGGGAATGATAGAAGCACTGATATAGCAGGATTCTTGTGAAATTTAAATAGGGGCTCTGTGAGTTGAGCACCCGACTTCGGCTCAGGTCAGGACTTTGCGGTTTGTGAGCTCGAGCCCCGTATCGGGCTCTCTGCTGTCAGTGCACAGCCTGCTTTGGATCCTCTATCTCTCCCCACCCCCATCTCTCTCTGCCCCTCACCCCCTACTCGTTCTCTCTCTCTTAAAAATAAACATTTAAAAATAAGTAAATAGGGGCTCACAGCCAGGTGCTATGGTTAGGTGGTGTTATGGCTGTCCTTTTAGGAAGTCTATCTGCCTCAGGAGCAGAATGGCTGTCAGAGGCCAGGAAGAAGAGACTGGGGGGATGTGGGACAGCTGGTCCAGCCAAAGGGGAAGGCCTTTCTTCTAGGCGGGAATCCAAAGTGCTGGAATGAAACCATGGCAAAGCCTCGTCCTACAAACAGGACCAAAAAAAAAAAAAAAAAAAAAAAATCTAGGCCCCTGGGCACAGGAATACCAAGCTGACCCCAGGGCACTGCACAATCCCACCTGTGAGACAGTCAGGAGGGAGCAGGTAACATTCTGGCTCTCCTGCTTTGCTCCAGGAGCAGTTGAGCAAGTGACTGGGGGCTGCGTGTGGCCTGCCAACCCTTGGCCAGGCTCTGGGTTCCCAGCAGGAAACGTGGGGCCACCGCCTCTGCCCAAGAGGTCACCTTCCCAAACATCATCTCTCCAGCCGGGAGTTTCATCTAATTCACACGAGTGTGCCACACAGCCTTGCCTTCCTGACGCAGGGATGGACACAGGTACTGAATGAGAGCTCAGACTCCAGTCACTGGCAGCCAACAGGAGCTCAATCACAGCCGGAAGAGTCCATGTAAGGCCACTGAAATGGTCCTTCACAGCTGCCCCCATGCGCCCCAGGCCCATTGCATATGACAGCATTTACTTTTACAGTTGGAAAGGGTTGGCTGTGCGTGCTAGCTGTAGGAGGGAGAGGCCTGAATTTGCTCAATTTCTGAAGCTGTTTAAGATTATCAATGACAGTGAGATGCTGAAAAATAAAAAGTTCGAAGAGCAATTGTGTTTGAGGATAGTAATTATGACTCAGACTTGAAACTGAAATCAGCTTGACGTTTCTTACTCCCCGACTGATTGTCTGCTGGATCGGAACTCAGAAAACCATCGATGAATTCATTCTCCAAATTGCAGTGATGCAGACATGAAGAAGAACGTGTCTACCCTCGTTCTGCGCCGCATCCCGAGATAAAGGAAGAAAAAGAGAGCAGGTGGGTATTACTGAGCTACCTGTGCCGATGCCTATGTTCATACCTTCACCTCCCCAACGTAGATGGATTCTTCTAGAACATGCAGTCCTTTTATACAAGGCCACATTCTCACATGTATCCCCCAAACTCCTTTTGGAGTGGAGAAGGATGGGGGATAAGTGAGGATCTTGAGCTGTGAAGTTCACAGACTTCAGTGGCACAAGCACTTGACCCTACATCAATCATCTCAATAGAACATCCTTGCTGCAAACATTCCATCATTAATTTGCAATCAATTGTTATTGTGCAACCATGTGAAGAGGTCCGTGGAGGCACGTGGACGAGCCCCATCTGCTGTCCTGCCCTCGGCGACGGCTCTCCGCGTCCCTTCCCATCACCCTGGTCCTTTTCCAGACTCCACACTCCAACTCGGGGAAACCATCTGCTGCCTCCAGAGTCCCCAGGAAAACAACATTTCTCTCGACAACACACAAACGCCGTATGTAAATGATGGTCTGTTGCTGCCTCTTCCCTCAGCTCATCACATTCCTTCCAGAGGTGGCCCGGCTGCCCCAGAAAACGCCACCGTCTATTGGAGATTTCATTAGCGTAGTAAACCCTGCTGTCACATTCAACTACATAGGATTCCAGCAGAGACTGTTTTCTTCCTTTTGTTTGAGGGGTCTTGAAATTGTAAAACAACAATACTTTGGAAAGCATAATACCATTCATCCAGTGCTGTCCCTTATGTTACCTGATTTGTAAGTTTGTTAATGTGAATAGGAAAACAAACACCTGGCATTTATTGAGCACCTACTGAATGCTGCAAATTGCACTAGGTACATAATATATATCTCCTTGTCTAATCCTGAGAGGTAGGAATCACTGGGGGAAATTTTTAATTATTATGAAGGCATGTCAGAAGCATTAGGATAAATCACTTACTTGGAAATGTATTTAAGCATTAAATAAAGCGGGGCACCTGGGTGGCTCAGGTCATGATCTCATAGTTTGTGGGTTCGAGCCCCACGTCAGGCTCTGTGCAGACAGCTCAGAGCCTGGAGCCTGTTTCAGATTCTGTGTCTTCCTCTCTCTCTGCCCCTGCCCTACTCATGCTCTGTTTCTCTCTGTATCAATAATAAACATAAAAAAATTTTTAAAAAATTTTTAAAAAATAAAGTAATACATTTTGGTGCTCAGCAGAGCACCGGGTATATAGTAGGCTACCAGAAACATGTTCATTCTTCTACTTTCTTGGCAAAAGTAACTTGAATTATTCAAGTGCTTCCGAATAACACGTGGTAGGCAAACGCTGGGGCTCAGCTCATATCTACCTGCCTCTACCTGGTCCCCCCCCCCACACCCTTCTCCCCACACAGGATTTTACCCATGTTACTCCATTGTACACATAAGGACACGGTGGCCTGGGGAGGCTGATAACTTGCCCGAGGTCTCGGGGCAAATTAGGTGAAGGGGTAGCCAGGATGTGACCCACCTCCACTCCGCCCCATCAATCTGAAATCAGTCTTTGTTTAGACTGTGACGACTTTCAGGGTAGTTTTTTCTCATGTACACTCTTTCTTAAAAGCGAAATATTATGGCATCTTTGGTAGGGGAGGAGGTGGGCAAAGTAGAAGCTGCAGGTGTACTGGTTTCCTGGGGTGGGGGTGACAAAGCAACAGAAACTGGGGGGCTTAGAACAACAGAAACGAAGCGTGTTCTCGCACAGGTTGGGAGACCAGAGGTCTGAAATCAAGGTGTCGGTGGCTTGGTTCCTCTGGGAAGACTCAGAGGGAGTATGACCCTGGTCACACTGGATCAAGGACCCACCCCCCTCCTGTGCGACCTCATCCGAACCTACTTCTCAATTACATCTCAAAGACCCCTCTTCCAAATACAGTCATGGTCACAGGAAGCAGGGACAAGGACTCCAACACGCCTTCCGGTGGGGAGCACAATTCAACCCCTACCATCGTGTCCTCCTGAGCAGCCACAGAAAATCCTGCCCATTCCTCCTCCCGCCCCATTATCCCAATTCCGTTCACGATGAAGTCAATGACAACAGGGTAAATATGTCAAGTAAGCTGGCAACACTGGCTGAGAGAGAAGGCAGAGAGCCCTGTGCGGGTCAGACTGGAGTCACAGAAGAATGAAGGTCGACACCACTCAGCTCTGTTCCATGTCAAAATCTACTCCTGCTTTTATGCAAGAGATGCTTGGTTTTGGGGTTTTGGGGTTTTTTTCAATTTCTTTCTTATAAATAACATCCCTACTTGAAAAAAACCACCCTGCCACAGCTGGCTGTACTAATTATTCCAGTGTTAGGTTGGCTTCTTTTCAAACAGAGAGCAGCATTCCAAAATTTCTTCATGCGTCATCAAAATTAGAACAAAAATGTTAGAAGAAATCTACCTTTTCTCTCTCTCTAATGTTTACAATTTGGAGAGCAAGTGTAAACCCTGCCAATATAGCAAAGACCATCTTAAAAATGGTGCTGCATTTGCAGGCAAGGCAAAGCCATAATTATGGTAGGCCAGTCCTGTTCAGCACACTGCAATTTTTAAAGTATAAGTTTTTGGGGCACCTGGGTGCTCAATCAGTTGAGCGTCCGACTCCTGATTACCGCTCAGGTCACGATCCCAGGGTCGTGGCATTAAGCCCCGCATTGGACTCCACGCTGAGAGATTCTCTCTCTCTCCTTCTCCTCCACTCTTTAATGCTCTTTTTTCTCTCAAATCAAAAAAACGAGGAGTTGCCAATAAAATTGTTTAAAAAATAATAAGGTGTAAGTTTTCTCTGGGTGAGAGGTACATTCAAAGGCTCTTACATTTTTTTCTAAAAAGAGACGATTTTTAATGCTGACTTATTTTGAGAGTGAGAGAGAGAAGAGGGGAGAAGCAGAGAGAGAAGGAGAGAGAGAATCAGAAGCACTCTCCATACAGTCAGCCCAGAGCCTGACATGGGGTTCTATCCCATGAAATGTGAGATCATGACTTGAGCCAAAATCAAGAGTCGACGCTTAACCAACTGAGCCACCCAGGAGCCCAGTAGAAAAAGGATCACCCACCAAAACACTGAGAATGCATTTTAAAAGCCACTTTACTACCACACACGTGATTTGCTGGCCAATTCCCTTGCTCTCAGCTGGCAGGAAAAGGTGAAGAGAGTCTGTCATGTAATTAAAAGATGCCGAACATTTTAAAGGCTGAAATTCACTACCCGGCCAGGAAGCAAACGGGGTGGGAGTGGGGCTTTCGAATCTGCTGGTACTTCGGCAATCACAGTCTGTTTAATGAACACCTGGGCTAAAACCCACCCACCATTCCTGCGCTGTGACCTGGATTATGCTTTGACCTTTTGGGGCTTCCATGTTGAGGTCAATAAAGGCATGATAACACAACATCCCTGGCAGGTTTTAAGGTTAAAAACTATTGGGATGCCTGGTGGCTCAGTTGGTTCAACATTGGACTCCTGGTTTTGGCTCAGGTCATGATCTCACGGTTCGTGAGTTCAAGCCCTACATAGGGCTCTGCGCGGACAGTGCAGAGGCTGCTTAGGATTCTCTCCCTCTCTCTCTGTCCCTCCCGTGCTCATGCCCTTTCTCTCAAAACAAGTGAATAAACTTAAAAAGTTAAAGTACGCTGTGGGGCACTAGGTCCACGGTGGAAGTTCAATGAGGGATCGTGTTGTTGCCGATTTGCATCGTTGCTGCTGTTACTGTAATGGTCACGGATATTCGGAAGCAATAGACCCCAGGGTCCGTCTGCCGCCAAGCATCCTGTCTACCTCCCCCGTTGGGAATGGGACCCGCTCCCCACTCCAAGAACCCTGACAACTTCTGGGCGTGCCATGCGCTGCCCTCTCACTTCTCCCTCACAGGTAATCAGGGGGAGGGATGAGCTGCCCCGCGTCAGGATGACTTTGACTCCCTCTGCCAAGGGGGTGGAGCAGGAAGCAGAAGGAACGGAGATCCTTCTCAAAGGGAACTTTGAAACAAAATCTCCATAAACAGTTCCAGTGCTCTTAAAACAATAATATATTTCTTGGCAGGTAAAGTTTCTGTTGGAAGCAAATCTACATTAGGACCCATCATTACCAGTGAAGCCAGTAGCCTAATCACCCGTCTCCTATGGGTAAGGTTTCTTCCAGCATCTAAAATCTACAAAATTTTCCTACTTGCACGGATATCCACCCCACCTCTGAATGGCAGATTAGAACCTCTGTGGTACAGAACCTACACATTAGCACCATAATTTTTTAAACGGCATCAAGGGTAGCTTCAAATTCAAATTCCTGTGCTGAGTCACTGTAAGGCAGCGGCACCTGACAATACACACAGCTGTGTGTCACGATGACAGTGTGCTTCATCTTGAAGGCCAAATTCCCGATAATTCAGCTTTATTCTAGCCTATAGCTAGAACGCTCAGAGGCAGTAGCATTGAGGAGATCGCCACTAACTGGGCAATCCCTGGGGAAGCACAGAGGCGACCTGCTTCTTTGGAGTAAAGCCAGTATTCCAGATCTAGGCCACCAATCTTGATGATGTAGAAATCAGGGCTGCTGTCACCTCCACAGAGGAAACCCTGGGATTTGGGGGGTGGGGGTGGGGGATGGGGCTAGCACTCTGCATTCTGGAGATAACATTCATGCTCTATTGCTGTCCTCCAGCATAATTATCTTAAATTTAAGGTTACTATGGAAAAATACTTGATTAAATAAAACAAAAAAGATTATAAGGAGCATATATGAAGAATGGTACTATTTGCATAAAAGTCATACAGGAATGCATGCAAGTCCAGAAAGAGATCTGAAAGATGGTAATATACCGAGGTTTACGGGGGACTGTTCTCAAGACTAGAATGATGGGTGAGGAACAGGTTTTCTTCTCGTTTGCTGACTTTATTCTCTAATTGTGGTGCTGTAAATGGGAATGATGTCATCAGAGGAGAAAAACAATACAAGTTTCCATCCATTGTTTGGATTCAAGTTTGCCTATTCTAGATGGGGTGCTGCCTACACAGGCTACGTTCCTCATCACTTTTCCTCTCAACGGTGCCTACACTGTGTCTTCCACCTTCCCCTTTAACTTTTTGCAGGACCCGCCCCTCCTTGCTCTGCCAAATAAGGCAGCCACCCTTCCTTTCTTTCCACATCTGATTCGTTAAGCATGTGCCCTTTGCCTCCCACCTTGTCATCCCTAACCCCCTGGCTTCCTACAGCTTCTCTCTCGCCCAGCCGTCCAAGCAAAACCGTGTGAGCCCTGAATGACATTTAAATCTTCCTAACAGTAATACTTTTAAAAACAAAAACAAAACAAAAACTGATGAAATTAATCTTAACATTTTTTAATCCAGTATACTCAAAATATTATTTTAACATATAATCCATATTTTGAAATTGAGTTCTTTTACTTTGGGGGGAGGAGGAGGTTCGTACTACGTCTTTGAAATGGAGGGTGTGTGTTCTACTAACAGCGCATCTCAGTTTGGACTGGCCACGGGGCTAGTGCTCAGGCACGTGCAGCTTGTTGGACTGCACCGGGCAGTGGGGTTCTAGCCTTTAAGGCGGTTTGCTCTTTATCTTCCATGCTTACTTCCTGGTTCATTCATTATACCGTCTAAACAGGGACCAGACTGGTCAGTCTTGTGAGCCACAGTTCAACCACTAGGTCAATGAAGCAAGTCCTCATGACGTGGTCCGTAGGCATAACATGCCCTCAATGAGCTCCAGATGAGCCGTGATCCTGAAATCTATTTGATAACTAAATATTTACCAAATACCCACTATCTGATGAATGCAGATATGATCGTGACTGTCCTCAAGGTCCTGACACAGTCTTATGGGAACAGGCACTTACACAAAACAACTAGGATACATACTGCAGTCAAGAAATGCATGTGTTATGAAACCATGGGGCTGGGGTGGGGGGAAGTTCTGTTGAGTTCTGTGGGTTTCAGAGTCCAGGAAAGCTTCAGAGAGGAGTCCATTCATGGGAAAGGAGAGAGAGTGGTCCAAGGCAAGGGGAAGACTGCACAGAGGGTGCGAAGCATGAATTTGCAGTATTCCTGCCAAGCGACACCCAGCATGCTATAAAGGGGGAGGTCAGCAGGAGGTGAGACTAGTGAAAATGATCCTGTACGACCTGCTAAGTAATTTGAGCTTTATCCCAAGAGCACTGAAAAATCACTGAGGAGTGTTTTTGCAAGAGGCCAACATTGTCAAATTTGGGATCCATTCGCTCTGGCAGAAGGTAGGGTAACTGGGGGCGGGAGGAGGGGGTGACAAAAATCTGAGGGAAACAGCCCTCGTCATTTCCAGTTAGCTGCTATAAAGAATGGAGCGCCAGCAACAGACACAGGAGAGGAGACACTGAGCACCAGGCATTGAAGAAAAGCGGGTGCGGATGAATGGACATTGGGGTTAAACACTTTGATGCGTATCTGGTGGAAATCTCTCGGAGGAGAGGCCGGTGGTGCTAGACCCACAGTCAGGATAAAACCTCAGGGACACTGCACTGGTGGGCATCTGTGGTCAGAAAAGCCAGTCAAGGAGGCAGAGGAGGACGAGGCAGAGGTGGAGGGGAGGCAGGGAGATGCTGACGGACCCAGGGCAAGGGACGTGCCTCCCGGGGAAAGGGCACTTTTCATTACGAATTAGTTCCGTAGATTCCTTCCATCCATAACATGATCCGTGTGAGGTATTCAAAGTCAATCTTAACAGGTTTTGCAAAATTCCCAAGCTAATTCAGAAATCAACAGTTTATTACCCAAAACTACCTATGGAGGAAAAAGATCGATGGTTATAAGTAAAACCCCAAACCTTGGCCTCTTCCAGCTTTCTGATCTGAACCACATTTTATAAATGAAGACTTAGCTGTAGAATGAAACCTCTGAAACACACGTTAGTCGTGTGAGGCAAGGCTAGTCTGTCCGTCCTTTGTAAAGCCCAACTCTCTACACTGAACAGTCATGTCTCTAGGTCAGCCCCGTACATTCTCCGAGCTTTGTACTGCTCCTTCCTCTGTACCATGGGGACAACAGAAGGTCTGTGAGGAACAGGAGTGACCTAAGTACATGGCCCAAGCCCATTTGTTAGTGAATGTTGGCTTCCTTCTCTTTTCCCACCACCACGTTTGGTTTCTTTCCCAAAGGGTGGTATAGTATAAAAAGCAGGAATTTTGAAGCAAGAAAGATCTGAGTTTGAACTGTAAAAGCCTTCCACTTTCTTTCTTTTTTATTTTTTAATGTTTATATTTGAGAGAGAGAAAGCGTGGGAGGGGCAGAGAGAGGAAGGGGACAGAGGATCTGAAGTGGGCTCTATGCTGACAGCAGAGAGCCCGACGCGAGGCCGAAACTCACAAACTGTGAGATCATGACCTGAGCCGAAGTCGGATGAATTCTGTGAATTCTGACCGACCCACCCAGGCGTCCCCTCCTAACTGCCTTCAAGCAAGTAACTAAAACTCCTGGCCTCCATTGTCTTCCCCATAAAATGGAACATCTAGCACCATAAAGCATCGACAACTGGGGATACAAGAGAAACAGACAACCTGGTCCCCGCCCCCCCTTCCCTCTTCTTCCTAAGTTAGAGAACCGGAGTGGATCAGGCCCTTTTCTCCTTTGCACATTTCTGAGTACCGGCTTTGCACAGGTTGGTGAAATTAACACCAGTCTCCTGACAACACGACTCACCTTGGTTATCCTGGTATGTTCCATGGCGAGTGACTCACTGCTAGGTCTTCAGGACACAAAGCTCTCGGGAAAGAACAGACGCGCATGGCGATCACTGACCAACCGCACCGCTGCTTCCCCGGTCTCGGGGCAGTGGGTCACCCCACATTCACGACTCCTGTTCCCACAGACGGCAGAGCCCGCAGCCACGTGGCCTCCCCATCTCCCAGCAATAAACCCACAGAACATTTCACAAACCCCGACAACTGGAGGGGGAACGCGCAGCAAAGAGGAGAAAATGCACGAAGGGACATGCAAATTGAAGGTAAATGGAGTCACAGGACAAAGAGCAGCAAACCACAGAATGTCAGTCAGCACTGCCACCATTCGAGACACTCGGGGTGTGCAGCCAGAGAAACCCTGCGAAGATTCGGAGGCAAATCTATCGGCATAAGTGAGGAGTGTGAACGTGAAGGGGGAAGACATCCTAGAGAGAAGAAGTGAGGCTGCCAAAGGACTTCCCACCAATGGAATTCTCGGAGATCTTTCATGACATCGGAGAACATGCTGGAAGCTGACTGAAACGTAAGGAGCGGACAAATGACCAAGCAGAGAAAAGACGCTCACACTCCGTGTTATTAATTACATGACAATTACTGTACAAACAGCTCTTGATAAGTTTTAACATTCACACACGTTTCTGACATTTTAAAACATAGGATACAACATAAGTAACAGTTTTCATATTTTCTCCCTTTCCCTATGTGTTTGTAACTGACAAAGTTTTTTAAAAATTTTTAGAAAGGGTTTATTCATTTTTGAGAGACAGAGACAGAGCGTGAGCAGGGGAGTGGCAGAGAGAAAAGGAGACACAGAATCGGAAGCAGGCTCCAGGCTCTGAGCTGACAGCAGGGCCCGAAACGGGACTCAAACTCACTAACCATGAGATCATGACCTGAGCTGAAGTCGGACACTTAATCGACTGAGCCACCCAGGCATCTGAGTTCTTGTTGTTGTTAAGTTTATTTATTTTGAGAGTGAGAGAGAGAGAGAGGGCAGGGAAGGGGCAGAGAGAGAGAATCCCAAGCAGGCTCTGCACTGTCAGCACAGGGCCTGACGTGGGGGCTCAAAGTCACAACTTCAAGATCATAACCCAAAACCAACAGTCAGATGCTTAACTGACTGAACCACCCAAGGTGCCCCTATTACTGACGGAGATTTTAATATTTTGACAAAAAAATTTAAAGGTCAGGGAACGATCATAGTTTTAAATTCTGTCTCTGCCTAGTTGTAGGACTTTGGTCAAGTTACTCTACCTGTGATAGCCCAAGTGTACTCTTCTCTGAAATGGGTACAGAACCAGCCTCTGTCCAGGCCACGGCCAAGGTCAGATATGACATGTTTTACATGTTAAAAGTGACCAGCACTCTGCCTGGCACGTGGCCAGTCCCCAAATGGTGGCCAACACCAGGATTACACTTTTGCCCTATCAATATAGATAATCCAACAATACTTGTAGATGAAGAAAGGTTTTTTGTTTCCCCTAGGGGGAGAAAAAAGACATTTAAAAAGTCTTCTTAGCAACTGGCTACTTTTAATTATAAAGAACAGTGAACTTTTACTTCTTTCACTTGATAAAAATATTATGGTCATGCCTAAGAGTTCACTACCCAACATAAAGCATATAGGCTGGCCACAGAAAGGCCAGGTTTAAAGAAATGAAGACAAAATTAGAGAACGTTTCTTTGTCACACGCGTTGTATTTCTAAAGTTAAATTGAAATATGGGGCTCCTGGGGGCTCCATCAGTTAAGCATCGACTCTCGATTTCTGCCCAGGTCACGATCTGATGGTTTGTGAGTTCGAGCCCCATGTTAGGCTCTGCGCTGACAGCAAGGAGCCTGCTTGGGATTCTCATTCTCTCTCTCTCTCTCTCGCCCCCCCCCACCTCTTCCCTGCTTGTGTTTGTTCCCTCCATCCCTCTCCCTCTCCCTCTCTCCCCCGCTTCCTCTCTCAAAATAAACAAAGAAAGAAAGAAAGAAAAGGAAAAAGAAAGAAGAGAAGAGAAGAGAAGAAGAAAAGAGAAGAGAAAAGAAAAGAAAAGAAAAGAAAAGAAAAGAAAAAAGATAGACAACATTCCAACTGGCTGGCTGAGACACAAATCTGTTGACCTGTTATCCATGAATTTATGGCCAGGCCAGTGAGAGGTCATGACTTTTTAGTACCTGAGCAGCAGGCTGGAAGTAGTGAGCACTGAAACACTAAATGAATGTAGGCCTTCCACCTGCAAGATGAATGTCAGCACCACAAACCATTTCTAGGATAATCACTTCAGTGACACCATTTAAAACCATGATGCCCACGGGCCTGAAAGCAGCTGACAGTACTATGTGTTCCAAGCCCCCACCCAGGGCTGCCATCTTGGTTTCTGTCTCTGGGCTCCTGCCCTCTACCTGCCGTAGGCCCATCACCACTTGCCTGGAGCCACTTCATGGCTAGAACGGTGTCACCCTTCTGGACCCATCATCACCCAGCAAAGCACACATTCGTGACCTGAATTAATGAATGAAACCAAGGCACGTAAATTGCTTCAAGAGCTTTTTATAAACAATGACCTCTTTAAAAATAACTATTCTGCCGCCCACCTAGCCCTTAGATAAAAATTACAGTTAAAAGAAAAACTTCTGGTGAATAAGAGTAAAAACAAGAGATGTCAGGGGCATCTGGGTGGCTCAGTCAGGTAAGCATCTGACTCTGGATTTCTGCTCAGGTCATGATCTCACGATTTGTGGGATCCAGCCCCCACGTCGGGCTCTGGGCTGACAGTATAGAGCCTGCTTGGGATTCTCTCTCTCCTGATCTCTGGCCCTCCCCCACTAGTGCTCAAGCACTCTCTCTCTCTTAAAATAAACAAACTTTAAAAACAACAACAACAAAAGAAGAGGCTTCAAGTTGGCAGCTAGAAAGTGCTATCCCATTACCCATAATGTCACTGGCTTCCATAATCAAGCCCAGCACAGTAAGAGAAACTTCTGGAAGTGGGGTTGGGTCCCTCTAGTTGCACACCAAGATGAAGTTGCTACTAGGGGTAGGGGAGCATACAGTATGTTTTCACCAGACTTAAATCAGCTCTCAGCAGCCTTGCTAATAACCACAGCACTTCCCAAAATAAACATGGGACTTTAGGTATAGAGTTTTCTAAACACCAGAGGGAAAGGAGACTCACAATTAAATTCAGACCACCATGACACTATGGTCAGATAATGAATGTACTCTGATGAATGGAACCTTCTAATTAAAGGGGCATACATGAACTTTGAGGTCTTTCAATCTGCTAGTCAAATACAGTCTGGAGTCTCTGAATTTCTTAACTGTCTGCCAGTCTTCACACCACTGTCCTCTAGCCCTTAACCTTTAAAGTCCTTTCCAGTCCTGAGAGTCTATAGGATTTCACCCTTTTACATCTAGACATTACTAACATGGCCTTAAGATTTTCTTGCCCATAGAAATGGATGTCCTGTATATATAACCTATGAGTTCTTTTATATAAAGCATTTTTGAAAGATGCAATGAGCATTATGCAGCGTCTGCTTAGGGAAGCCCTGGAAGCAAGTTCACAACAGGACTTTGCTTAGAAGGTGCAATTGTTAAGAGCATCATTCACAGACACATTTCCCCGAACTGCAGTTAACATAATGGGGGGGACAAGCCCATACCATATAAATCTTTCTGTAGGTACTCAAGGCCCT
This sequence comes from Cryptoprocta ferox, assembly GCA_028646485.1. Classification (NCBI taxonomy): domain Eukaryota; kingdom Metazoa; phylum Chordata; class Mammalia; order Carnivora; family Eupleridae; genus Cryptoprocta; species Cryptoprocta ferox. The sequence goes on along the minus strand of CM053574.1, from coordinate 120,788,296 downwards.
CAGCAAGACCCAAACAAAATCCAAAGTAAAAAATTTAACAGTTTCACTGACGTGTAATTGACATTCTATAAAATTCCATCACTGGAAGTATCCAGGTCAATGACCTTTGGTAGATTTGTAGGACTGGGCCAACATCACCCCAATCCAGTTGTAAAACATCGCCACCTCCTCTAAACATCCCCTCGAGCCAGCCTGCAGGGCTTCCTGCCCCCCTCCCCTCACAGCTCCAGACAGCCGTCTGCCTTCCACCCGTCAGCTCACTCAATGCAAATAGAAACACCACCTCGTCATCTGTATCTGGCTTCCTTCACTTAGCATAAGGGTTTTTGAGGCTCGTACGTGTTGAACATGTCCGGTCAAGGTAAATTTCATTGATATTTCAGTGAAGACCTACCCTTTCCAATCAAAAGCCAGCTACCCAGACAACACCTCCAAGGGAAATCAAAAACTCCCCAGGGCCACCTGGTCACCTCCAGCCGTCGAGCAGATGACCACACAGCCACATCGGGGCCCGCCCCCTCTTCCCTCGTTTACCAAAGGGCTATTTCACTCACCTTGATCTCATGGCTTGACCTCAGCTGCAGGTGAAACTACTCCCGCCTCCACCCCCCATCCTGAGGGGTCAATAAGAACCAGTTACCCAGCTCTCTCAGTCTCTCGGCGAGGAGGGATGTGCCCTGTAACCGAGAACTGTTAGATGGTCACCGTTGTGGGATCCTGAAATTCCTCCTTACCCTTCACCTCACCTTTTCCCTGTCTAGAGGACCGTAGTACAGGGGGAAAGGATGGTGTTTGCCTGAGCGTGTCCCTAAAGGATGAGGTTTGGTAAACTACACCTGCCTGTGTTGGGCAGAAGTACCTCATGGTAGGCAAAAATGACTATCTTTGGCCATTTCGTAACTCTGGTGGTTTAAAAAAAAAAAAAAAAAAAAAGTGTGTGTTGTGGGGAGGAGGGGATGCAACAAAAGCACTCTTGGGAGTGAAGGAACACTCAGGAGATACAAATTAGTTCCGCAACAGAGGCAACCTGGCAAGCAGACACTGGCCTCGGCCCTCACGGGGGACCACGCGGAGGTGGGAGGGCCACACTTCCCTAAATGCACACGCTCTGTTATTCCGGAAGTGTGATCACAGCTTCCCAGCAAACACTAGGGCAACTGCTGACTGGCCGGCCCCTGCTTTGTGCCACAATGTGGCAGCTGAACCCAGAGTGTGGGGAGTTCCTCCTGGGCCTCTCAGCAGGGAAGGTCAGGATGGGTACAGAGAGGGTCTGCAACATGGGGTCAAAAGCGAGGTGTGTCTACCAGAAGCATTCCTTACAAGGCATCCGGCTTCCTTAGGGAAAAGAAGGTTTGTCTGCAGATCAATGGCTATCGCCAGGGTGACCTGTGCTGTGAAGTCTGGTCACCCTGATTAACGAGGTTGCTCTGGGCGACCCTCCCGCCCTGGCCCCGGCTTCTGCTCAGAGGACAGACAGTCTGCAGTTTCTGCTTTTCGGAGGTCCAAGCCATAGGCCACTGAGTCCATGTGCCCGTAAAAAATAAATAAATAAATAAACAATGAAAACCTTTGCTCCTTAAGGCAGGTTAACTATTCTTCTGAGTGTTTTCAATGTACTCTCATTTTGCAGCTTGTCCATCACCCCCTTCCCCGCAACAGCCTATCAAAAAGTTTATACAGTCATGTTACTTCATTTCCTTGTAACGCCTCCTCTTCAGGCATTAGCCCCCAGGAAGACTGAATGATATGCTGGAGTCTAGAAAACTCTAACCTTGCAATAAGAATCCAAGTCCCAGGAATGTACTGGAAATATGGAAAAGTAAACAGAAATGCCAAGTTTCTAAGTCACTGCCAGGAAAAGTCTCAGAGAATGAAATGAGCCTCACATCATCAGGGCAGCTCAGAAAACCGACCCCTCCGCGTACATGGGGACTTCAGGCTTCTCACGCTGGCCGCAGCCCCGCACAATAGAGGCTCTGTTTCCGTGAACCGGGCCCATCGCGCTTACCCCAGAAGCAAGTGCCTGCATCTCCCGGCCTGGAGGGCTTTCCGGTGGCCAGGGAGTGCTGAAGGGGACACACAGACCAGAGAAAACACCCCGCAAGCCCAGCGGAGACAAAGTGCATGGGGAAGGCCAGGAGCCGGGTCCCCACACCTCCTTGAGCTCCCTCCACACGGGAGCATCTCCGGTGAGGCACTTCTGACATTTTGGGAGGGTAATTCTCTGTTGGGGGGGCTGTCCTGTGGACGATTGGTCGCTCGGCAGCATCTCTGGCCTGTACTCACTGGGTGTCATTAGAAGACAAACAACGCCGTCTGTGGACATTGCCAGGTGGTCCCCAGTAGTGGACCCCTGGTCTGTACCAGCTACATCATCATCAATTTCAGGGTTGGAAAAACCCAGGAGACCATCTAGGCCAAGGAGTCATCATTTAGGAGAAGTTAGACCAAGTAAGTCTTGGGGCACCTGGGTGGCTCAGCCAGTTAAACGTCTGACTCTTAGTTTTGTCTCAGGTCATGACCTCATGGTTCTTGAGTTCGAGCCCTGCATTGGGCTCTGTGCTGTCAGCTTGGGATTCTCTCTCTCCTCTCTCTGCCCCTCCCCCAGCTTGCAGGCACACACTCTCTCTCAAAAAATAAAAACATAATAATAACAACAATAAAGAGTAACTCTCCAAGGTTACTGACCCCCCCACTACTTAGTAGCAGCACAGAGACCAGAAGCAATGGACCTGAGCAGGCTATCACTTTGGGAGAAGCCTTTTTTCAAAGAAATGACTGTATGTTAAGAGCATCACCCATATTTCAAAACCATTACTTGGCAAATAAAATAGTATTAGTAATGCTCTTCTGTCCTATGTATTTATTTTTAAGTGCAGAGGGAATAGGGGAGACACTTTCCCCAGCTACTGAGATGACAGATCCGGTAAGGCCAACAGGCAGAGAAGCAAAAATAGTTTACATGGATAGGACACATTTTATATGGGCTTATAAAATTACTGTTTTATAACATACAATTTCCTCAGGAAATCAACCCATTTAATGAAGAATTTCACGCACACAGATCCCGGGGGCTCTATGAGGAAGGATCCCACTCATCTGCCCGTCACCCTTCAAAGAACAGCCATTCATAGACGAGCCTGTAAAAATAAGACAGTGATGTGCTCTGGAAGGTCACTGTCAAATCTGGAGAGATACAGGGTCTGCACATGTCCCGGTGGGCCAGGACCCGAAGGAACTGTTCCCAGTGTTTGCCAAGTGACTTAGGAGAAAGCCTGAGCAGAAGGTAGCATGGAACGCTCTGTCCTTACTCAAGCACGTGCTACCTGAGGACGTGTTTCCTCTTGGGATTTGTTTTTTTGTTTTTGTTTTTTTTTTAAGATTTTATTTTTAAGGAATCTCTACACCCAATGTGGGGCTCGAACTTGCAACCCTGAGATCAAGAGTCACATGGTCTACCGACTGAGCCAGCCAGCCTCGCTGCCTCTTGTCTTAATAAATACCTTGATGCAGATACAGTGCTGTCAGGGTGACGGTGTGATCAAAACCTGAGTTTGGTGGGGTTTGCAGTATAATACGGGGACCTAACGGGTGTTTAAACGATAAATGTCTAACAGATTATTTAGATGTAACATTAGACATTATTCAAAGGTGCCATTAGAACCAAAGAGCAATTTTCAGCGTTCCTAGAGCATTTTAGTCCCTACTGATTGGGACTATAGAAAGCAGCAGATAATCTGGGAAGCACGAAATAAGCAAAAACATATAAACAGAGAAATATTCAAAGAACAATAAAGAATAAGAGGGGCACCTGGGTGGCTCAGTCGGTTGAGCATCTGACTCCTGATTTTGGCTCAGGTCATGATCTCACGGTTCATGGGACTGAGCCCAGAGTAGGGCTCCACGCTGTCAGCACAGAGCCTGCTTGGGATTCTCTCTCAGCCTTCTCTCTTTGCCCCTCCCCTGCTTGTGCTCTGTCTCGCTCACTCTGTCTCAAAAATAAATACACAGTAAAATTTTTTTTTAAATAATAAAGAACTAGAATCAAATGCATTCATGATTAGTGATAATTTCATCACTTTTTTTTTTTTTTTTGGTACATGCACTCCTGATTTATAGCCACACCACTCCAAACAACTTTTTGTGACTGTTTATTTTCCGAAACTCTCAAAGAATGACATTTCTCGCTAAGGCTATTCACAGAAAGAAAAAAAAAAAAAAAAAAAGCAAAGGAAAGAAAGATCTTCATAGAGTTCTTATCATTTGTGAATTCAGGTTTCCAGATTGATTACTGGAGTTAAAACCTTAATGTTGTTTTGGGGGGCCCAAATCTTATCTTTATTAATATTTTTCTTTCTTTAGCAATTATGCGATCTTCCAGGAGAATAACCAGGAAGCTCAAAGCTTGGGAGTCTCTTGTACAAGAGGAAAAGAAAGAAATCACTTGAATGCATGATGTCAAAATCCCCACTGCAGTGGACAGCCCTCATTTTCATGCACTTTCGCCTGCTAGGATCCACCTTTCAAATGGAGCTGGCCAGAGCGTGCTTTTATGTCTGGTGGCTGCTAACTGTTTAATTCTCGGTGCATGGCAGGGCTGGTGTGAAGAGAAAAGGCTGCTTTAAGCCAAGGTCAATATTAACAGGATATTGCAAGCAGAGAAAAATAGACACCAAAAGTTTAGAACAAAGGTCGACTATGCATGGTACAAGTTCTGTTTCTTTGTGTTCAATTTTTTTTTTTAAAAGACAGAATAGATATTACTTTCTTACTCAGAATTAAAATCAATTAATGTTTTGGGGCACCTGGGTGATTCAGCCAGGTGAGCATTTGACTCCTGATTTTGGTTCAGGTCATGATCCCTGGATGGTGGGATAGAGCCCCTCGTTGGGCTCCATGCTGGGCGTGGACCCTGCTTAAGATTCTTTCTCTTTAGCGTGCCTGGGGGGCTCAGTCCGACTCTTGATTTCAGCTCAGGTCGTGATCTCATGGTTTGTGAGTTTGAGCCCCACATCGGGCTCTGTGCTGACAGCCTGGAGCCTGCTTGGGATTCTCTCTCTCTTTCTCTCCTCTCTCTGCCTCCCTCCCTCCCTCTTTCTCTCAAAATAAATTAAGAAAATAAAGGATTAAAAAAATATTCTTTCTCTCTGTCCCTCACCCACTAGCTTTCTCTAAAAAAAAAAAAAAAAGAAAAATCAAGTAATTTTTTAATAACACATATTTTCCGAAGCTGGGAACTGCCATGGCTCTAACACTTAGGCCTATTAATGGAGCCCCCAACCAAATACACACTTTCCCATTCTATCCCGTCAGCCAGACGGCATCTACCCAGGACGCCCCTGCGTCTGGCAACCTGCTCCACTTACAACGTGCTAGCTCGCTGCCCACCAAGTCTGAAAACTCTGAGAGAAGCACACAGCTTAGTGTCTGACCATATCAACTCCTAAAGCCTGCTCACTATGTAGTGCCTTTACATTTCCACATCCTGGCAAGAAACAGCACGATCGTCCCTCAGCAGGTGGGTCAGCCCTCCTCTGTAGCCCTACATCATTACACACCCCACGGTGCTATAACGACAGAAAGCTTATTATGATCCACGCTTCTAGAAGGCAGGGGCCGTGTTTAACGCCTCTGTACAGTGCTGAGTTCCCATTAACAGAGGATTAATTAAATGTCTGACAAAAGACTCTGCGTCAAAGGTCAACAGCATCGACACAGATAAAAGCAAGCAGTTTGCCTCATTCCTGGGAACAGCTGGCGGAAATAACTCCGATAATGGAAAACCATGGGTGAGCCAGAAGGAATGAAGCTGATTGCCGCATCCTAACAGGATCGCTCATAAACGCTGATGCAAAAAGAAATGCGAAGCGCAGTTCTGTAAGAGGCTTTTATTAACCGCTCTAGGAATTGTGTGTTCTATGCTAGTCAGTTAAATATGACAAACAACTCCTCTGTGCAGGTATAGAGCCACTCCAGCGCAGTCCCCATATTGTAAGATGTCCGAACATGAGCCACTTTCTTTACCCTTTCTTGGTAAAATGGGCAACATGCGGCCTCCTTCAAAATGCCAATGTGATGGCTAAAAATTCAAGGTTATACAAAGTGTATACGACACGTGCTCAAAAATGTAGGGTAGACCCAAGGCCACTGTGTAATGCAGCTCGTGGCTGGACAGCCTTACACAGAAATCCTCACCACCTTTTTCCTTAGCATCCTGTTTTGCAGTTCATTTTCCACCTCTCTCTGCCTGTTCTCATCAGAAATGTCAAGGTCAAAAAGCAAACGCATAGGACAATGGCAAACAAGATACAGGAGAATGGATAATTTAGAAACAAACTGGCTTCTGATCTACTTCTAAGCCACAGAAGAAGACAAAGAATCCATTCAAGATCTTTCACTCCTAGATACAACTGTCAACTTCAGAGAAACTGAGAACAACATTTGATACTCTCGTTCTTCTGTTGGGGGGGGATCCACAGGACCCTTTTGAGAATTTGATGAAAGAAAGAGGCTTTCTTCTCCCAAATATACACATACATTGAAATTCTGCTTACATTCCAGACAATGCAGAAACACACAACCCCACCTGAAGCCCCTCCCCCACAGCAGAAAGAAAAGAGAATCAGGCAGACCCTCTTTATGATTAAAATATGGCACAGGCTGACTTTTAAAACTTATCGCGCACACAGCTGGCTGCGGTCCCAATCATTCCCTTGCTCTAGGTTGTGTTAAAATTCCAGAGAACTAAATAGCACGAAGCAAGCCTGGGACGTCTGTGAAGCCAGTCTCCGATCCAAAATGCCTGCTGCTTCACCAAATAATTAAGCCCTTACTTCATCTCTATTGCACACCTGCAAGATAATTGCTTCACAAAACCACGCTCACAGATGGCTCTGAGAGAGGTGAGTCCACGTAATACAAGTCCACAGGCAGCTTGGTTATTTGGACAAGGTTTTGGAATCACGGAGAAGCTGCCCACGGCAAACACACCATCTCATTAGCTCTAGCTGATTAGCTGAGCTGCACTTTGCTGAGCACTGTGTGCAGGGAAGCCCCATACCCCATCCTCCTGAGGGGGGCTCTGCGGTGTGCCCAGATTCTAAACAATAAATAAAGCACAGTGCCCCACGCTCGGACTTGAATAAGAGTATAGTCTACAGGAAAATGACAAATATGCATTCGCTGTCATTTAAAGATCCAAGCCAAAGATCCAAGTAATCATCGACCACTTTCTAGGTGTGCAATGCTTTGCCGTTTCTATGCACTTTCACACGGCTCAGAGCCTAGGAAGGCAGGTATGACTGCCAGTGCGCTCACTGAGTAGCAAACGTTTTTTGACCGTCGACTGGGCTGGATGTGGAGGAGGGAAGGGGGTGGTCCTGGTCTTCCAGGGGCCATGAAAACCTAGAAGGCCAAGTTGGCCCAGGGAGGAAGGGGTTTCCTTAAGGAAAGGAGCACAAAACTAGATTCTTCCAGGGTAGGTAATTTGGTGCAGAGAACCGGGATGGGAAGAGGCTGGGGAAGCAGCAGTCAAGGCAGAAAGAACCACCTGTGCAAATACAGAGGCAGAGAGGTGAGAATGGGCATGTTGTCATGGCGGGTGTGCCTGGGTGGGGGCTGTAAATGGAGAGGGAGATGGGCCAGATCAAGGGAGGTCTTACCTGCAGTGGAAGGTAAGACCTTCCTTTATAGAGATGGAAGCTGAAGATCACATGGGTCTCTGGTAGTCGCTGTTCTTAAACTCGAAGCAGAGCTTTACAAACAAAACAATGTATCTGGGCACCTGGGTGGCTCAGTCAGTCAAGCGTCCAACTCTTGATCTCGGCTCAGGTCACAATCTCACAGGTTTGTGGGATCAAGCCCTGTGTTGGGCTCTGCTCTGCGCGTGCAGAGCCTGCTTGGGATTCTCTCTTCCTCTCTACTCATCCCCTGCTCGCATACACGCGTTCTCTCTCTCTCTCTCTCTCTCTCTCTCTCTCAAAATAAATAAACTATCAATTAATTAATTAATTAATGTATCCTCATTTGGTTCCCACGCCCAAAAGATCCTGATTCAACTAGCCTGGTGTAGGACCTAGGTATCAGTATTCTTTTTTAATTAGTATTCTCTTTAAAGAGCTCCCCAGGCGAGATTACCGTGCAGCTGGCGTGGACAAGCCCTGAGCTAGAGGGCAAGCAGCCTCCAGGTCATCCACATTCAAGGCTCTTTCTTGGGCTTTGAATTGTAGCAATTATTTCCACTTGATTTTCTTTATCAATTTTAAGAATGAAAAAAAAAAAAAACATCTGGCTCTCAGAACCACACACACCCCCACACCCCCCCCCCCACACACACTCCTATCTTCCAGATACAGCTCTTCACTAGGACGCAAAGAATTCTAGCAATTGTTACTTGCTAGGATGTGCACATTGGTATGCAAAATATCCTAATTAATGCTGATGCTAACAAATCCAAGGTGACATTTATTTCTGGATTACCTGTTTGGAGTGGGTAGGAAAACAATTCTGAAAGTCTCTTTATTACTTAAGTTACTCCTTTTTTTTTAAATTTTATTTATTTTTCAGAGAGAGAGAGAGCGCGCACGCGAGCACGCACACATGAGAGCATGCCAGTGGGGGAGGAGCAGGGAAAGAGGGGGACAGAGGATCTGAAGCAGGCTCCACGCTGACAGCAGAGAGCACAATGTAGGGATCGAACTCAGAAACCGACAACCGAGAGAGCATGATCTGGGCCAAAGTTGGACGCTTAACCGACTGAGATACCCAGGTGTCCTTTAGATTATTCTTTAAGACCATGATGCTTTGCTGGGCAAGATCAACAAGTCAAATAAACTTCATAAAACCGACTCACCCAGCCAGTACACTGTGCGGGGAGGGAGGAAGTCCTGATTATGTTTATCTGAAGAGCTTCGATGCTTTCAAAGGTCATCTTATTGACAAATCTGGAGTTTATAAGCAGAACAGGTGAATCAGAGGTAGCGACCCAGCTAAACTCCATCAATCTAAGTGGCTGGCACTTCCCAGGGTAGCAAGGTCAGCAAACCCAGGTCACATCCACTGCCTCTTCGTCCTTCCCATGTCCCACAAGGACGCCACCGATGGAAGTGCCTTTTCTCTTTCAACACGGCGCTTTGTCAGCCACCATGAATCAAATAGACTCGGCAACAGAATCAAAAACAATTTATGATTCCTTCCCCATCATTTAACACCACGTTAAAAAGAACCACTCACTAGGACTACTTTGAAAGAGTACCAATTTATACCAAGCAAGAAGCCCCAGACACTGAATCCATTCATTTAAAGCGACAATATAGCCTTTTAGGTAAGTAGAAGTTGATTTACAAAAAATGTCTGGGGATATGAATTTTGGGAGAAGAATGAAATGCTTTTTTACTCCTGCCAGAAGAGAAAGAAAAAATAAGGGGGGGGGGGGGAATCCCCTCATTTTAAAACAGTCTTTGGTACTAAACTTTGAACATCATACGATGAATTCACCTTCATGCCAAGGGTCAGGTTTGTGTCTGTTTGATGACTTCCTGTATGACTCACACGGAAGAGTCGTGAGGGGGCTGCCTTCATCCCATGGGTTGTTTTTTAATTAAGCAATAGGATATCTAGGAAAACTCAACTGCATGGCATGATACAAATAAAGTTCATAAAAAATATTGTATCTATATTTGCCAATATTTGGTCACAATTACCAATATTGTGTGCATGACGAGTGACAGCTGACTCTGAGGATATCCGGTAATCTGCCCTCTTTCAGTCAGTTGCTCTGAAAGTTCGTTGCTCTACTTGGTGCTCATGACCAGCATCACGTAAGTGTCCTCGCTCTGTGCTTTCGACAGTCCTCAATGAGGGAGGGGGACAAGGGTCAGAGGAGAGTTGAGAAAAAACCCTGTGGCCAAATGATGCCATCGAACATATGCATTTATTCTGTCCTTTCAGGAGAGGAGAGATGAAAAGCTTGCGGAGATCAAATCTGGGGGAAACAGCTCAAGGCCACAGAAATTTCAAAAGATGGATTTCTATGTGTATTCTGTACAAAGTAAATATATTTAAAAAGGCCAATGTATCTTGAGGGATCATCACATTTACCTCACAGTCCATAAAAACATCTGGAAACACAGCCATGCTCTAAAGATTTGCTTGGGGTTCCTGGGTAGCTCAGTCGGTTGAGTGTCCGACTCTTGATTTCAGCTCAGGTCATGATTTCCTGGTTTGTGAGATCAAGCCCCACCCCCTCCAGGCTTTGCTGTGACAGTGTGGAGCCTGCTTGGGATTCTCTCACTCTCCACCCCCACCCAGCCCCTCTCCTGCTCATGCATGCTCTCTCTCAAAATAAATAAATAAACGTTAAAAAAATGGATTTGCTGACTCCCCAGTGAAGACGAGTAAAACAATTTGGCCAAACAAAATGGCCGTCTTAGTGAAATGCCACGTTACAGCACCTCTGCCACATGGACAGAAGGATGCACAGGCTCTGCTTGGCCACAGAAACCTCCACAGGCCCAGGCTAACCTGATAACGCCTGGCTCAGCCTTCCTCCAGGCCCTTCCAATTACAGTTTGTTATTACAACACCCTCCCCCGCCCCAAAACCACCACCACCAGGCTTCTTTTCAACCCACACTCTTGGTAAGTCGTGAACTTGGAAATTTCAATTACTTCTACTGACTACATTTCACGGTATGTGGACTGTGCCATTTGGAACCTGCTTCCAAACCTCTCTGTGGTTGCAACTGCATTATACATGGAAGATTCCTCTTGGGCTCTGGGGCCACCTGAGGCACGTAGCTTGGTACCTCAGAGACGGGTCACATTTCCTTAGTGGATTCAATTTGGAAGCCACCATACCTCCCATCAGGTAGCCTGGGGTCTCCTCCAATGAGGTATAACCTCAGGCGTCCCGAGGTGTTTGGCAGCAGTGAGGTGAGGCAGCTTCGCTATGCGGGGAATGTCGCCCACTCCTGGGCACCCCCAACCCTGACCTGCTCTCACAGGCCCAGTCAGCTTAGTAAATATTTATCCAGCATGCCTGACCTAAGCAAAAGCATGAAAACCACCCTTGGCCTGCTCTTCACACTAGAAAAGAAAACAATCGATTCTATTTAAACATAACTGATAAGTAAGACAGTAATATGTCAGTAATCCAGGCGAGTTAAGGAAAGATTCGTCCTGGGTTAGCTTTTTTTGCAAGTCGGATGAACACAAGGCAAGTAGGACTTTCCAAAAGTCCCCCACCTCTGCTTCCACTCTTGTTCCTCCATCTCATGACCTCAGGGATTTAAACTACTCCATGACTTTCTTACTAGAACACACATTTCTCTTTAAGTGTCTTGGAAAGAAGGGAGAATTTACCTACATGAGCAACTCATCACTGTCCTCCACCGGAGCTCCAAGCAGGACACACGTTCCAAACCGAAGGACGGAGAAAGGAGTCCCACATGCAACACCAACCAAGACCACGCCATTTTAGAAGATCAGATTTGCTTTGAGCCTCTTGGCTCAAAGGGATTTTCTTTCCCACCCTCAGGCCTTGGGCTGATGGCAATGAGTGAAATGCATGCTAATTTATCATAGATGGTTATTTTATGGTCTAGCCGGGTATGATCTAATGCAATGTTCTACAATGAAAGATCGGCGCTAATACAGTAGCCATGAGCCACAGATAGATACTGAGCCCTTGAATGTGGCGAGTGTGACTATTTTTAATTAGATTTAATTTAGATTTACGGAGTCACATGTGGCTAAAGACTACAATACTGGATGGTACACTTGCAGAACACACATAAAGGATTACTTTATTTCAGCTAGCAAGTTTCAACAAATACCTTTTCATTTTTGCCAAGGACTTACTAGCATCTTCTCTCACTTACAGTCCCCAGGCCCATAACTGAAGAAAATGTTGAGTCGATTCAATGGAAAAATGGGAGGCATATTAAAACATCAGATTTCAAGTATTGACGCTATACATCGAACGGAGCCTTCTTTCTGCCACCCGCACGACAAACAAGGACTTTTTAAATGACCCACAGCATGTAAAGTACAGTGAAATACGGCTGTGGGTTCTTCAACAACCACACACTTCAGGGCACACACGGTACTTTGTTAAGGAGCAGGAAATGTCAACAGAGAAGGCGTGACAGGGGAGGACAATTATGTTTTGCTTCCTACTCTTGGAAAAGCCTTTCCAATGTCCACCCACCCAAGTTTGTTTGCTCCCTTCTCCAGAGGTTCTTGTAAAGAACACAGAAGCTATTGTTCCCCGCCCCCACAACAGCTCTTCTCAAATAAGGCTTTGTCTCCAGGCCTTCAGAGACGATCACTCTCTGAGAAAATGCTGCTGAAAACTTGGGCCAAAGTGTGTCAACTTGGTGGTGTTTACACAGATCAAGAGGGAGGCAGCAGGGTCACCTCTCAAAGAGTTGAGACCTGGAGGCAGGGTCAGTCGCCCCAAGTGGAGGGAGGTAGTGGATGACTCGCCTTGAGATCGGGGGCGTGGGTCACTAGCTCACTGGGAGGTCCAAGAGCGATGCTCTGCATGGGGACACAAGGTCTTACTGAGCGCAAGGCGCGTTCCTGCTGGTGTGGAAAGTGCCGCTGGTGGGAACCTGACCGTCAAGAGAGTTACTCTGGGAGCCTGGAATCCACCCACACAAGCCACACTGAACACACCACCCTGTGGGACCAGAGAACCCTGCCGGGGACGGAAAGCAAACAAGACCAATTTCACAGACCCAAATCGTCTTGAAAATCAGGCAATGGTAATATTTACTTCTACCTTCACAGACGCAAAGTACAGAGCAAAGAAAATAGAGAAAGTTTAGGGGCCAACATTCTTCTCCCCACTCACTGCTTGGTCTTCCCCTTTTCAAAACCGGCAAGTTCGTTTTCCAGCTGCTCAGGCGACCCCTTTCGAGTCATCCTTGACTGCTCTTTCACTCACTCCCCAAATCCACATCCTTGGCAAATCCAACCAGCTCTACCTTCAAAATACATCTGGGACCCAACCACTAAGTGCCTCCATCGGTTTCCTGGGTGACTCCCTTGTTCTGTCTTTCTTCTTTGCATTGAGTACCACTTGGCATATACATTGAGTTCTGTTTTTTTTTTCTTTAACTGGAATAGAAGCTCCGTGGGGGCAGGAGTAGGGTGCGACTGCTATATCCCCAGGGCCCGCCTAGCACATAGTAGGTGTTCGAGAAATTTATCTGTGGGCTTTCTCTTTGAATACTTGGGTTGGCCCTTTACAAAGCAGAATTCTCCCAAAATGAAATTCATATGATTATGTAAACGTCATGAGGAAGACTCAAGTAAGTTATGGGCCATAAAATCACAATTCATACAAAGCAAATGGATTTCATATAGTTCCATGTGTTCGGGTCCAGACTAAAAATCAGGTTCACTAATTTCTCAACTAGTTCGTTCTCCAAGGCACCCCTCATGTTGCCTAAGGAAAGGGTTGCTCCTGTCAGAGGGGGGACTCTGGCTCCCCTTTCGTATATAGTGAGGGGATTTTCAAATGGTTTGGGTTCTTGATGGTCCTCTCTCCCTTAAAAAACAGAAAGGCCTACCACACGTGTCTATATCAGAGGGTTTTATAGTAAGGTGTGAAAATGAGCGTGTGTGTTTGTGAGAGACAAACACTTCACTTCTGTGTCAAGAAGTTTATTCAACATGGGGCACCGGCTGGCTCAGTCAGTAGAGCATGCAACTCTTGATCCCGGGGCTGAGAGAGTTCAAGCCCTATGTTGAGTACAGAGCTTACTTTAAAAAAAAAAAAAAAAGTGTATTCAACAAACACTGCATTCCCTTCTCCTGCAAGCCACCTCCCAACCTTAGTCACCCCCGGGAGGCTGTATATTCCACAGGGACACCCGTCTCTTGGTTCACCTGTCACACACCCATGACCCTGCTCAAGACCTGGAACACTACAGAGGCTCAAATCAATGTCTGCTGAGCGAGGAGGACTCCAGATCAGCCACAGAGATCCCAACAGCTGGTGACGTGTCCCCAGTAACCCTCAGGCTGAGTGGGGTCCATGACACTTTGGACATCATGCAGGACATGGTTGCTTTTACTGTTTACAGAAAATTGACCACATGGCAGCATGTTTCCCGTTTACTTCCAGGACAGAAGTATGCACCTCATAGATGGGCCCCATGCTCTTTCTGCACAGGCTAGTTTTAATTCCACCTCACCGGGTCCCTGCGGTAATAGATGTTGACAGTCCCAGATGCCAGGCCGTTGGTGACAGCATCTGCTTATCCCCTCAGGATTAATCTAAATGACTTAACCTCCAGGACAGCAGGTCTTCCTCTGGAGTTTTGCAGAAGAAAAAGCATACAGCACATGGGCCAACAGCCCCATGAAAATCCCTATGCTGAGAGCATCTATTTATCTGGATGGTTACCTCCTTGGGAGCCAGAACCTGACCTTATTCTTCACTGACCCATGCACAGTGAAAGCTCAATAAAAGCTTGGAGAAAGGGGCACCTGGGTGGCTCTGTCGGGTTAAGCATCTGACTTCAGCTCAGGTCATGATCTCACAGTTCGTGAGTTTGAGCCCCACGTCGGGCTCTGTGCTGACAGCTCAGAGCCTGGAGCCTGCTTCAGATTCCGTGTCTTCCTCTCTCTGTGCCCCTCCCCTAGTGCTCTCCCCCCCCACCCCGCCTCCAAAGTAACAAAACATTAAAAAAAAAAAAAAAAAAAAGCTTGAAGAAAAGTCACCGGATATTAAGTACATGACCTTAGACACCATACAGTCCGATTGGCACTCAGTAGGAATGAGACTGTTTCCCATTTTATGGGTAACCTCTTAGAATTTCCTATGTTGTGCTTAATTTTAATACTTTGGATGAGCCAAAGTAACATTAAAGTCTTTTTTTTCCCCTTTGGAGAAAGACAGGACTGGATTTACTTGCCCACGTGTACATTTACCAGGCCAAGCACATGGTTCCCGTCTGCCCCTGGATTCGTCATGCTTCCTCATTTCTTGGCATGGGACTAACACAGCAGGAATGTGCATCCTAATGGTCCATGGGATCAATTCCAGTGGTAGCTGACAGCTGATACTGAATATTTGAATACACAGAAGGACAAACATCGATGAGTTATAAAATACCCCAGTCGAACTGCTCATATGCAGAAAAAAGCATGGGGACAACAGCTCCTAAAACACCCAGAAATAGAATTCGTAACACACGACAGGCCCAAAGAAGACATTTGGGAGCTGGATACAAATAATTATGTAATAGAAAACAAGCAGTGACAATTCAGAATCAGACAAAGTAAATGTCACCTAGGCCAATATCCCCACCAGACACCAAAACCTCATTCCCTCGGATCTCGGATACACTTATGAACCAGGTGTTCCGATGTTTCCATCTGTAAGCATCTCTCACCCTTAGATCTGCCGAGCATCGATTACATGCATGTCATGTGCTATGCTTGATTTTAAGGATTAAATGGTAGAAGACATCGTTTCTGTCCCCAAGAGTCTCAGAACCTACCGGAGAGGAAAATAAATTGTGCAGGTAAAATGGTCAGTGATGGGGCACAGACAGGCTACGTGAACGCAAAAGAGCAAATCAGGAAAGGCTCACAAGAAGTAACAGTGCTTGAGGGTGCCTCGGTGGCTCAGTCAGTTGAGCATCTGACTCTTGATTTTGGCTCAGGTCACGATCCTAGGGTCATGGGATCGAGCTCCACACTGGGCTTAGAGCCTGCTTAAGATTATCTCTCCCTCTGAGCACCTGGGTGGCTCAGTCGGTTAAGGTCCCACTTCGGCCCAGGTCATGATCTCACTGTTCGTGAGTTCAAGTCTCGCCTTGGGCTCTCAGCTGTCAGTACAGAGTCTGCTTTCGCTTTGGATCCTCTGTCTCCCTCTCGTTCTGCCCCTCCCCTGCTCACGCTCGCTCAATCTCTCAAAAATAAACAAACATTAAAGAAAAAAACTTTTTAAAATGATCTCTCCCTCCTCTGTTCCTCTCTCCTCCTCGCACACACACTCTCTCAAACACACACAAACACACACACACACACACAAAACTGGCAGCGCTTGAGCTCCATGTTGAAGTCTGCCCAAGAAACAAGGGACCAAGACTCTCCAAAGAAGCAGAGACATGAAGACCAGGAAGCACAATGAACACCAGGATCTGTAAGCATATGGACAGGTCCCAGTCAGTTCATGCAGGCTAAGGAGTTTGGATTTTGTCCCCAAAATTAAGGGGAAACCACTGAAGAATGATGTGCTTGGATACGCATAAACATAGCTATACTACTGCTCACCATTCTTGACCGTGCTCCTCACTACATGTCAGTCCTCCCCTGTACCCCTTAAGCTCCAGGAACATAGGGATTGACTGTTTAGTTCACCACGTCCCCATTATCTAGCAAAGCGCCTGGGACTATTGACTATGGTCAGAATGCAACAACTGATCCGACCAAGCTATTTGCTATAAGCATTTCATTTTCACCTTTAAGACTGCTGGGGTGCCCGGCTGGCTCAGTCGGTTGAGCGTCCGACTCTTGATTTTGGCTCAGATCATGATTCATGGTCGTGGGATCAAGCCCCATGTCGGGCTCTACACTCAGCATGGAGTCTGCTGACGATATCTTCCCCCCTCAATCTCTCCCCCTCTGCCCCCTCCTCCGCTCGTGCTCTCCAAAATAAAATTTCAAAAAATTAAAGAAAAAAAGAAAGACGGCTAAGAGCTGAAGCATGAACTAGATCAGCTCCGTAAAGGAAGATCGCAGCTTACAGGCTGGCTCTGGGGTTAAAAAGCAGTTGAGAACCAACATGCGTAACAAAATGATCCCAACGTCAGATGTAAAAAGGACTGATGATCATTCTCTTCATTACAGCCGGGATCCACTTAGGTCTTGAGTTTCGGCGAGAACAAGGGAGCAGATTATAGGAAAGATAATGAGCGTGTTTTAAGCACCTGCCTTGCTCAGACCGACGGTGACGTCACTGAGCCGCCCTCCATCCTCCCAGAGTCTCTTTGAGATGAAGAAAAAGCACTCAGCAAATCCTCAGTGAAGTCAAATGACTAGCCGAGATCCCGAGGAAAGAGAAACGGAGCTATCAAAGGAGGCTGGGATTCATGACCAGAAAATCTAAGTTAATCTGCTTTATTCCAATTTTGTTAACTCCCTACAAGTAAAAGGGTATTCAAATTTGGGGGGAGAGAGGAGAATCTCTTCCATATTAAAAGCTTAGGAGACATTTTAAAATGTGTACATGTTGCAGTTTTTTCCCTTCAAAACTATAACGGCTTTGTTAAGTCTGACAACAAATGTCCATTGTTACAATCTGGATTACCTTCCTTATTGTAGAATGCCAATGAGAACATTCGCACTAGCTTTTTATTTTTTTAATGTTTTTTTAAATTTTTTAGAGAGAGAGAGAGAGAGCACAAGTGGGGGAGGGCAGAGAGAGAGAGGGAGACAGAATCTGAAGCAGGCTCCTGGCTCTGAGTTGTCTGCAGAGCTCGACGCGGGGCTTGAACTCACAAACTGTGAGATCATGACCTGAACTGAAGTCAGACGCTCAACCAACTGAGCCACCCAGGCATGCCTCGCACTAGCTTTTTAGATACTAAAAGAATACTGGAATATTTTTGAAAAGTAGCGACATGGTAGTGGCTTTCAAAATCTTTCGTTCTGGAATCAGATCACAAGACAGATCACAGCATTAGACAGACCCCCACCCCCCAGCCCGCCATGTGGCGTGCGGGTCCCGGGGAGCTCATCTCTGCTCTAGGAATGAAATGTTCCCATCTAGCCAACAGGAAACGAGTACCTCTGAGCATTAGCAATATGTGGGGCCTTAGCTCAAGGGGGGTCCACTGCCAGCAGCTGGTAATGAAAGATGGATTCCCGTGCCTGGGTTTAATCTCATGCTTACTCCAATTACCCTGAGGCATACGGAGAGCCTCTGAATATTAAAAATTAACCTTCTCAACCCATTATGAGCTCAAACTTCACTTGCAAATATAGCCAGGAAAAGACATTGAGGGAGGGAGAGAATCAGCAATCGTCAGTTAAATAACTGGAACTCGTAATTCTGAAAAGCCTAGGAATCTCCCACATAATTAGAATAATAAGGGCAATCTGTTCAGTCAACCAATTATCGAAGTTGTAAAGACTTATTACTGTTTTTTCCAAGTATCGTTGGGTCTGCTGAGGCCAGATAAGCCCACCTAGTTTTGGGGGCTCAATTTCTAGCTCTGAAGTTGGTGGGAACACTTCTCATGGCGTTAGCTTCACTGCCCGGGTGCTGGGAGGCGATAGCAGGGCTGGAACAGGGCGCAGGTAGAACAAATCATCATGTGTGTATCATCTCTGACTTTTTAAGACATCCGTACATAGAGGGGAGGTGGTGGCAATAGTTACCCAACTGGTCACTAACAGTTTCCTTGGACATCAATGTTCTAGATGTCCAATATGGCAGCTACTAGCATATGTGGCAACTGAGTAACTTTTTTCCTTTTTTTAAGTTTCTTTCTTTTGTGAGAGAGACAGAGCACACGAGCAGGGGAGGGGTAGAGACAGAGGGAGAAAGAGAATCCCGAGCAGGCTTCACACTACCAGCACCGAGCCTGATGGGGGGCTCAAACCTGTGAACCATGAGATCATGACCTGAGCCAAAGTCAAGAGCTGGACACTTAACTGACTGAGCTGCCCAGCCACCCCACGGCTGAGAAACATTTTAATTGTATTTAAATTTATAGAGCCACATGGGGCTGGGGGTTACCATGTTACACAACGTGTACTTAGAAGACACGACCTAACTTCTTTGTCAGTTGTCCAAATACAAAATGCTAACCTTAGAAATTTTAGGAATTATAGGATTAAAGTGTACATCCTTAGCTATAGTCAGTAAAAAAGTATGTTTGACATAGTTTGTCGCTAATCAATCTTCATCTTCAGAGATGTACAGACTAGACACACTGAGCAAATTTTCAGTTAAAGGTATAAACACATAAATCCTTAGTTTTTATTCTTCCAAAGAAAGAGTAAATACCTAGAAAAATAGAGAACTGGTTGATAAAGCCAGAATGTGTTTTATCAAAAAAATGTGGAGGCGGTGCCCGGGGGACTCAGTCGGTTGAACGTCCAACTCTTGATTTCAGCTCCGGTCCTGATCTCATGGTTCCTGGGATCGAGTCCCGCACTGCGCTCTGCGCTGTCCTCAAGAAGCCTGCTTGGGATTTTCTTCTCTTTCTCTCTCTCTCTCTCTCTCTCTATCATGATCTCACAGTTCGTGAGTTCGAGCCCCGCGCCGGGGTCTGTGCTGACAGCTTGACAGCTCAGAGCCTGCTTCAGATTCTGTGTCTCCCTCCCTCCCTCTCTCTCTCTCTGCCCCTCCCCCATTCTCTCCCTTGCTCTCTCTCAAAAATAAACATTTTTAAAAAAGTTTTAAAAATTAAAAAAAAAAACAAAAAAAAACACTTTATTTAGTAATGAATCTGAGACTTGGCTACTCTCATGCCAGATGACTTGGATTCTGTCCAGTTTGGTGGCCTCATTCCCTATCGTCCTGCCTCTCTATCTACAAGGTCTCCTGGGTGATTACGCTGACACCACAGTGCCTTAGGCACCACTGGGTGTGACATTTTCCAGAACAAACGCTTACTGCTTCCTGCCATGCTGAAGAGCTTAAGGATAGGTCAAAACCCCACCTAATTTTAGACTTTCTTGACATTCATTGTGCATAGGTGGGTTCCTCTCAAACTCTCCTCTGGTTTTCTCCTCAGGATGGATAAAGATGTCCTCATTTTCCTTATGAAAATTTCAAACTAAGTCAAATTACAGGAAAGCCGATTTTTTCCCCACCAAAGCACATACACAGATTACAGCATTTATGTAACCTTATCCTGTTTAATCAAGCCAAAATGATCCTTTTTCAAGTACAGAGAGACAAATTCTCTCAAGTGCACATAAAGTCCTCATTACAGAGAAATATGTACAATAACGTGTGTGTCCTCATCACCATAATTATTTTAGTAAAATGCATCTCCTAAGATAGGAGGTGCAATGACATCTTTTAGTTACAGCAAAGTCAGAAAATGAAGCATTCGCCACAATTTTCTAGAACTTCCCTTTTAAGATCAAATCCCTTAATCCTCTTTGTTAGAAATCATTTTTAAGTATATTTATAATCCCTTGCGTTCTTAAACAGAGAGGACTGAATTTCAAATTTTTTTTATTGAACATCCTTCAAAGCCAGGACATCAACTTCCAACTCTCACAGCTTGCTTTGCCCAATCTCCTGGTTTATAGCTTCCAATTGCCTATGTGCTTGGAGCAATAATTAAGCCTGTGTAGGTTAACTGAGTTAATCATGCTTTGAACGAGGAACCAAAGAGCAAAGTGCACGGGTCCTGGGTGAAAGATTTCTGCCAAGTGAAGCATTCAGAGGCTCACCCTCCCTGCCACCCCCAGCCTCCCCTCCATCCACGTGAAAATCTTACACGTGCAAGAGAAGCTGAAGACACCAGAAGCATAGCCTCCAAATAACACCTAACGTCCAAACTTCAATTAATACCAAATTAACCAGTTCATTTGGCATTTGCCGGGATTAAGTTTACTAGGTAATCCTTGCAATAATCAGAGATGCATAGCTCATCAACATAAGGCTCCCTCGGCCATAAATTGTCTGAGAGTAAAGGCTTGCCGTCTTTAATGATGACCGCACAGCAAATTTTCTGTTTGCAGGCGGCACCTTTAATCTTTCCTGCTGAGATGGGCTAGTGCTTATGAACGCATTTAGGGGATGGCTTTTCATGACTTCCTTGTGCTTGTTTATAGGAGACTGGGGGGCAGGGGGTGAATGTGGGTTGCACACGGGGCAACAAGGAAATGCAAGCCAGAGCAGAGACAGGTACAGAGAAATAGTAATAACCAGACCACGAATGCCACTAAACAAGGACTCCTCTGAAATCTTCGTAAAACAAATGATTTATTTCTTTTCTACTATCAATGAATGTAAGTGTTCTCTTCCTTCTGTTTTCATTATTCACAATTATAGGGGCACCTGGTGGCTCAGTTGGTTGAGCGTCCGACTTTTGATTTTGGCTCAGGTCATGATCCCAGGGTCCTGGGATCAAGCCCCACGTCAGGTTCCCCACTGGACATGGAGCCTGTTTAAGATTCTCTCTCTCCCTCCCTCTTGCCCCTCTCCCTGCTTGCTCTTAAAAAAAAAATTAAGACAGTATTAAAGTCTTTTAAAAATTCACGCATATCTTTACTTTTACTTTTCTTTGTGGGAACACAGCCATCTATGGTCCATGAATACAATCCAACTGGCATAAACGGGTCAATAGCACCCTGAGCAAGAGTACGGTATTCTCGTAAAAAGAAAAATATGAAAAAAAAATGAAAGGAGTCAATGAAATTGAGCCGTCAATGACCAAGTTTGAGGAATAAAACCCAGACAGTTGGATTTTCTGTAAAAATGCCTTAACTTATCACCCCTGGGATTTAAGGAGGCCTCCACAAACAGAAACCACCCAAGATCTGGGTTGAACGATTAACTCGGGCGTGGTGCTCACTCCCCACACAGTGGCCGAGGGCAGGCCATGGGCTCTGGGTCCGCTGGCACTGCTCAGCTTTGCAGACGTAACACGGAAACGGGGGCACAGGAGGAGCTAGGGGCGTGCAGGAAGGACACCTGCCTACCCCGGGAGGGTCACAGGGCTTCCTGCAGTAAGAGGCATCTCAGCCAACACAAGGAGTGAGCCCTGGATGAACCTTGGCAGAGCGCATTCAGGAAGGGGTGATGTCACATGCGCGCCAAAGCCCAGGTCCATCAGTTTAGGGCACCAGCGCCACTGTGGCGATCTGGGGGCTGGGGTAGGGGAGCCGAGGGGGAGCTGGAGAGACAACTGATCCTGAAAGCCCATGAAGCGTGGTGAGGAGCTGGTTTTCTAGGGAAAGCCATGCACAGTGGTGCGAGCAGGGGTAGCAGGAGAGAAGGGAGGAAGTTCAGGCAAGAGGTCTGAGGGAAGAAGGGTGTGGGCGGGCATCAAAGGGGCAGAAAGTCTGGGGACAGGGACACTGAAAGGACAATGGTTATATCCTGTAGGAAAGGAGCGAGAGCAAAGGGAGAGGCCCAGTATACCTGAGAAAGGCGCTCCAGGCATTAGAGCAAGTGATGGAGGATGTGGGTGGTGGAAGGCCCAGAGGCCGGGGCAAGAGGGAGAGTCTTCTAGAAGCACCCCAGCTCTACACCCAGAGTCACAGCCTCCTCACTGTGTCCTTTCTCAAAATCACTCATCCCAGGCCTCTATGAGTGCCACTACCCACGCAGGGGGAGGGTAGGAGGCATGCCCCCGCCTCCCCCCATGGGAAAAGAGGCCCCCAACACCGAACAGCCCTCACCTGCTTCTCAGCTCAGCCCAATATCTCTTCTCAAGCTGAGAACAAGCCTCAAGACCTGCTCTGCCCACATTTGCCTTTTACGATTTAATTAAAATTAAATAAAATTAGAAGGGCGCCTGGGTGGCTCAGTCAGCTGAGCGTCCGACTCTTGATTGTGGCTCAGGTTATGATCTCATGGCTCCTGAGATCAAGTTCCACATCGGGCTCTATGCTGACAATGCAGAACCTGCTTGGGATTCCCTCCCTCTCTCTCTCCCCCCCCCCATCCCATCTGCCTCTCCTATGTTCTCTCTTTCCCTCTCTCTTTCTCCCTCAAAATAATAGACTCAAAACATTTAAGTGTGAGAGGTTTTTTAATTTTTTTTTATGTCTTTATTTTATTTTGAGAGACAGAGACAGAGAGGGAGCATGAGAGGGGCAGAGAGAGAGAGGGAGACACAGAACCTGAAGCAGGCTCCAGGCTCTGAGCTGTCAGCACAGAGCCCAACACGGGGCTCGAACCCACAGACTGTGAGATCATGACCTGAGCCCAAGTCGGACGCTCAACCAACTGAGCCACTTAGGCGCCCCAAAACATTTTTAATAAAAAAAAAATTAAAAATTCAGTTCCTCAGACCCAAGAACCAACCATATTTTAAGTGACTACCAAAAATGGCAAACACAGACCATTTCCTTCATCACAGAGTTCTGTCAGAACCCTGTGGAATTTGTTTCAAATAACATATGCAAGATGTGAAGAAATTTATTAATAAGAAGGTAGAAATTTCACTTCATCGCAGATTACTTTAAAATTGTCAGTGAAGAGGGGCACCTGGCTGGCTCAGTTAGTAGAGCATGTGACTGTTGATCTCATGATCTTGAGTTCGAGCCCCAAGTTGGGCCTAGAGCTTACTTTAAAAAAGAAAACATGGGGTGCCTGGGTGGCTCAGTCACCGACTGAGTGTCTGACTTCAGCTCAGGTTATGATCTTGCAGTTCATGAGTTCAAGCCCTGAACTGGGCTCTGTGCTGACAGCTCAGAGCCTGGAGCCTGCTTCAGATCCTGTGTCTCCCTCTCTCTCTGCCCCTCCCCTGCTGGCACTCTCTGTCTTAAAGATAAATAAGTATTAAAAAAAATAATAAAAACACAAAATAAAATTCTCAGCGAAGAGGATCAATCTGGAAAACAAAAACACTACTCTGACATTCTCTTGAATACATAAAATATTCAAAGAACTATAATTGAAGCAATCAATTTCAAATGTTGGCACAGTTCACTCGGATATTTTTCTGTTGTACGTCTATAAACTTAATATTTATTTATTATGCTGTCAGTGTGAATAAATAATACAAAACGAGTAAGAAAAACATAGCAGCCTAGTCAGAGTGGGCGTTAAAAAGCCTTCAAAAATGTTCAAGATTCACGTTTTTAGATTCATGACAGATTCCATTCCATTTCTACCAGGAGGGAGAAAAACAGGATTGAAAGCAGCACTTAGGAATCGTTCTATCTGGCAAGTCCTGGGGGCCTTCTACACAGGATTACTGATAAGTACTAGTAGTGATGCCAACAAATAAATGCTCAATATTCAAATACCACCCCAGGGAGGGCAGGGGCGGTGTTGGAACACAGCACTGGGTCCTTGGGGAGGCGCTCCCACCCCTGCCCAGCTCCAGGCCACACCCATCAGAACACAGCAGGGGTGGGCGCAAGGGCAAGGGGCTTTTATTTTTTAAGGGCCACTGTGGAGACGCTAATATGCAGACAGAGTTGGAAACAACTACTATGGATTAAACTAAACCTTCCCATGGTCTCTGTGCTCACAACGAAGATGTCATATGGAACCCAGGGGAGAAAACACAGTCCTTTTTAATACTGACAATATTTTCCTTAAGCTCAATTTAAAACATCCTATTATCTACCAAGTCACTGGATTTAGCCCTGCCTATAGGCGGCGATCGCTTGGAAGGCTCTTAAAAATAACACTATAGATGCTGGTGAGGATGTGGAGAAACAGGCACCCTCCTACACTGTTGGTGGGAGTGTAAACTGGTGCAGCCACTCTGGAAAACAGTGTGGAGGTTCCTCAAAAAATTAACAATAGAACTCCCCTAAGACCCAGCCATAGCACTGCTAGGGATTTACCCAAGGGATACAGAAGTGCTGATGCATAGGGGCACATGGACCCCAATGTTCGTAGCGGCACTTTCAACAATAGCCAAATCATGGAAAGAGCCTAAATGTCCATCAACTGATGAATGGATTAGGAAGATGTGGTTCATCTATACAATGGAACACTACATGGCAATGAGAGAGAATGAGATCTGGCCATTCGTAGCA
>CM053574.1:120623811-120763086 GCA_028646485.1 Cryptoprocta ferox | reverse complement strand
GAGGAGGAGGAGGAGGAAAATCCAAAATAGAAAGGAAAATATGTATTCTTAATTTGACATTGATCAGACTGTATCAAGAAGAAAGATTAGCAAACCCTCCCTCTTCAGAAAATCCAACCATATCCAAAAGCTTCTAGAACACATTTCTATCATTATCAGATTACTGACACAGTCAAGGCTGGGGAAGCATTCTAAATAGTCAGGTGATTCCATCTCCAAAAAAGCTTGAGGAAGTTAAGAACAAATATTGTCTCTTTTTTACTCAAAACGTTTTCCTTTGTACTCAATGACGTTAAGGAATTTTTGATATTTTCAGTAAATCAATCTTTGAAGTGATTCACACTAAAAATGTTGACAACTAAACACAAAAGCCTCCTTCAGAAAGCAACACTTTCCAAAACTTGGTGAGTGATGCCCACTCATGCATTTTTTAAATCATTACTTCTCATCATTCTTTTTGTTATCACATTTCCTTTTCGGAAAAAGTTGTGGTTGAATGACATAAAACTTACCATTTTTAAGTGTACAGTTCAGGAGGATTAAGCCCATTCTCACTGTTACACAACCATCACCATCCAGCTCCAGAACTTTTTTTATCTTGAAAAACAGCACCTGTGCACCCATTAAATACCAACTCCCTGTCGCCCTGCCCCACTCGGTCCCTGGCAACCACCACTCGCTGTCTCCACCATGCGTGTGATTTGCAAGTCCCTTGGTTTCAAACTCAGAATAACCCAATACCAAAACACCTCCCTCAGATTTCAAATACTGATTCATTACTTAAAGTACAGTATTAACATACGTGCTTAACTTGCAATAAAAATACTTACAACATTTTAACAGTTACATAGAATTCTGTGTACCAATAAATGATCATTTAAGTGAATTTATGGTCTTGTTTTATTAGGATTGCTTTCAAGAAATTGTTCAATGGGCTTGTATTTTTATTAGCTCTGTAAGAGCACTTCCTAGAAATGAAAGTGCTGGGGCAAAGCTCTGCACATTTTTAAGATTTTTGAACAGTTGCCAAATTGCCCACCAGAAGGGTTGTTGGTTTAACTTTTAGTGCTGCTTCTCATATTCACGTAGAATGTTCTGGATCTGGGGGAGTGGGGAGGGAGGCTAGATGATATTCAAACAATGACTTACGGTTCCCACTAAATGCCTGTACTACCCATCCTTTTCTTGGAGTTATAAGAGACTTTTTCCATGTGATCTCTGCCTGACATGGGGGAAGAAATCTATACAGGTCATGAATGGTCATGAGCTAGGAATCCGATTTTCTGAAGTTTTTTTTTTTTTCCATTAAAAACTTGAAGATCTAACTCTGAAAGAAATCTGCTACGTAGGACTGTAAAACAGACAATAAGCCAAATACAGATTTATCTTATTACTAATATATTTCAAAACCAACCTAATGAAAGCAAATTCAGAAGAATTTCTTTCATTCCTATGATTATCACAGTTTTGTAATATTTTACGTTATCAGCAAATGCGTGTATTTCACAGGCAACCGTTTTGCATTTACAAGAAAAACTGCAAAACCAACAACATCTTCCTACATTTTATATCTTGCCCATTAATTGAGCTTATTCAGGGCGGCCGAAAAAAAGCCTAAAAACAGCCCTCTACACTCTGGTGTCCCCCCCATACACCCAAAAGCTCATTTCTCAAATCAAGCTAAATTCTCTGGTTTAAGAAATTCATTGTTTCAAAAATTTCTCCTAGAGAGAGAGAGAGAGAGAGAGAGAATGCCATAAAAGAAACTTTGTACTGAATACAGCTTTTTTCTTTGGCCCAGCTGCAGGCAAGCCAGCAACTCTCGTCCACGAAGTGGTTCCTGAAAATCGCGTGGTTACTTTTCCCATCTCCCCACTGCCATCGGTTATGTGAACATATGTTTTCATTTAGAGCATTATGGATATTCTCTAGACAGTCAGTCTGTTGAAAAGAAATTAATCCCAGCAGTGAGCGAAGATCCTGAATTCTCAGCAATTTCTTGTGAATTCATGGTAAGGCTATTTATGCTGAGACTGAAACTGAATGTGTAAACGGCTGATCAGGGCTAAACTATTATGTATCAGGCTTCTCTGGCTTAAATCTCCCTCTGCGTTTAGAGCGACACAGGCAGAAGAATACCTTTCTCATTAATGGCTTCGATACAAATGAAACAGACAAAATGCCTACAATAGCTTCGCGTCCGTATCACTGAGACCAAATACCTCCTATTTACCGAGCACCTACTAGGTGCCAGGAATTGCCTAACCCCTCCCGTGTGCCATCTAGGTCTTTTGCCAACTCAAAGACCTACTGTCATAAACTGAGACTCATCATAGGTAAGTCATTCGTTCAGAATCACAGTTGTAACAGTGGAACTAAGGTCTGAATGCTCATCTCTCACCCCAGACCCGGAACGCTAACTAACACGACACAAACACCAGTGTTGGACACATTAGTGTTTCATTGCAAGACAGCTGTGGGGGACGTGGAGGAGAGCCTAGTGCTTTTCAGGGATGCCCCCTCCGATCAACACTTTGCCCGGAGCCTCTGAGGTTTCCCGTAACAAGAGGTGAGGATGCTGAGCTGGTCCTCAGGACACAAATAACTGGATGATCACATGGACATAACAGGAAGTTCTTTTCAAACATGTTCGCAACCGTCTGATAAGCCCCATGCTGGGTTATGAAGAACGAGACAAAACCGATGATCAATTTGTTCCAAACCCCGCTTCCTAAGTACGCACCCATACCCTCACCCACACCCCGCAAGAAATGCAGAGCTCAAACCCAGAAATTCTGCCTCCACCCAGCCCTGTATCTGTTAGAGCAAACCAAAACACCAACCACGTGGCCCAGTTTGCACAAAAATTTGCTGTGAACGGACTAGGGCTGTCACGTGGAAAAGGGTAAGAGCAACACACACATGGGCTTGGCAGTGAGCTCAACACGCCCTTGGGCTGTGACCTTGGGCACCAGCAGCAGTCTACACTGACACTGCTTTGAAAGTGACGTGTCAGTACCACACACATTAGCTCATTTAATCCCCACAACCACGTCTGAGCAGGATGCTGTTACCCTCAGTTTACCAATGGCAAAACCCAGATCACGGTTAAAGGTGGCAGAAGCAGGATTCGAATCCACTTTTGCCTACAATCAAAGTCTGGATGTCACGGGCCACCTGGGTGGCTCAGTCAGTTGAGCACCCAACTTCTTCAGCTCAGGTCATGATCTCACGGCTCATGGGTTCGAGCCCCACGTTGGGCTCTGTGCTGACAGCTCAGAGCCTGGAGCCTGCTTCAGATTCTGTGTCTGTCTCCCCCGCTCGGGCTCGCTCGCTCTCTCTCAAAAATAAAATAAAACATTTTTAAAAATTTAAAAAAAAAATCTTGATGTCACTGATAAGCCGTATCCTTGCTAAGCCAGATGGGACTGACTCAGCGGGCTGCTGTGATCATTTCCTGAGACAGATCCAAAAACTACTCTGAAGCAGCTACTGACGCTTTCATCATCCTTCATCTTCATCATCATCATCATCATCATCATCTTCAGTAGCAGCAGCAGCAGCAGGTTATCGAGGCCAAAAGGGCTTAAACTCAGGGCTACTGCCAATAAACATTGAACAACATTCTTTAGGGCTTCAAATCATTTTTATCTCCCTAAGCACCCGATCAAAGATCAGAAACTTCACATTTTTCCTTGCTGAACTTGGCTTGAAAGTCACTTTTGTCGCAGCCCAAATCAACACACAGCTATTAATTCATCACTCGCCGTACGGACAGCGTCCGTGCCAACCTCTGGAATTCTACCTACTCATAACCCAGGAGCTGGTTTTATTTTGATGAAACCTACTTTAAAATCTCGGGGCTGCGCTTGGCAACATCCAGTTGAAAAATGTTGGTGTCAAACGATTTGGAAGCATTCTAAAACTAATACTCTGAGAATTGGGGGCAGTTAGATTTTCCTCTGAAGTATAAATTATCACCAAGGCTCCCTGAGTCATGGACTTGCCTCCCCGGGTGAGTGAAAAGAGAACTTCCTTTCGAGACCAACACCAGAGGCTGCCTTCGACGTGGTCTTACGTACAATTTCAGGCCCTTGGAAGGCACAGGTGACTAAGTGGCTTGGTATGAAAGACAAAAGTCTTCGAATGTGTTGCAAAGTATGAAGTACAGAGGCGGCTGAGATTTTCAGAGAGGAGCCTAGGACACACGAGTTGGGAGCACTTCTGTCCTACCCAAGGGGTAAGGCCTGCCATGACCACTCTCTTGCCCATCTGCAGGGTACCGCTGGCTTGTCTTTGACCTCATGTCAAAATAATAGGACAAAATCATCACTGTGTGTGCGTGCGCGCTCGCACGTGTGTTAGGGCAATGGGGGGAGGGAAATCTTCAAATACCAAAACCCAGACCCTACTCTTCGAAAAATGTCATCTTTGGGTAAATGAATAAAGATTCAGTGGGCGCCTGGGTGGTTCAGTTGGTTAAGCGTCCGACTTCAGCTCAGGTCATGATCTCACAGTTTGTGAGTCTGAGCCCCACATCGGGCTGCACTGACAGCTCAGAGCCCGGAACCTGTTTTGGATTCTGTGTCTCCCTCTCTCTCTACCCCTGCCCCACTCGTGCTCTCTCTCAGAAATAAACATTAAAAAATTAAAAAAAAATAAACTGAAAAAAAGCCATCTCCATCTTTTGATTAAAACCACCTTGGGGTGCCTGGGTGGCTCAGTCAGTTAAGGATCCCACTCTTAACTGCAGCTCAGGTCATGATCTCATGGTTCATGAGTTCAAGCCCCAAATCGGGCTCCATGCGGACAGTGCAGAGTCTGCTTGGGATTCTTTCTCTGCGCCCCTCCCCCATGCATGTGTCAATGGACAGCCCCAATGCTGGGTGTTTGGGAATCATTGGTAAATCTCATAAATTTTACATTCCTGTATTATTTAATATATACAAGTCACACACTCTTTTCTCAAACGCATCTCCATATCTGAGGCTCAAAATTAGGTTTTCAAAAAAGATCAGCAGCCTAAACCCTGCTTAATTTTGAAGACTTCGGGGCGCCTGGGTGGCTCAGTTGGTTAAGCGTCAGACTTCTGCTCAGGTCATGATCTCACGGTCTGTGGGTTTGAGCCCCACATCGGGCTCTGTCCTGACAGCTCAGAGCCTAGAGCCTGCTTCGGATTCTGTCTCCCTCTCTCTCTGCCCCTCCCCGTTCATGCTCTGTCTCAAAAATAAATAAAAACATTTAAAAAAATTTTTTTTGAAGACTTCCAAAAGACATCTGGGGAAGGTACTGTCGAACATCACATACATATATTGAAGGAATGAGGGTGAGTAACCAGAGTGTTCATTTCATTTCCCACTGGAATTTCCTTTTTTTGAAAACCACTGCTAAGAAACAGTATTCTTCAGATTTCCTTTGGTCTTTTTTCTTCTATAATGTTCAAAGAGGTATAAACACAAGGCCCCTGTGATCTTTCTTTTGTAGACATTCATCTGGTTACTTTTCTGTCTCCCCAAGATGCAGCCTTATGTGGTATCCATCATTTCAATAGCCAAACAATTTATGTGTTGTCAAAAGAATATAACCTGGATGAAGAATGTGTGTGTGTGTGTGTGTGTGTGTGTGTGGCGGGGGGGTGGGGGGAACATTAAGATGTCTCTTACTAAAATATCACTGTCACCATAAGGAAAAATAACTCAACAAAAAGCTATTTTTGATGCTATACTCCTAGAGCAAAAATGAACTCTTCCTTAAATAAAGGCATCAGATGTGGACCCTTGTAGAAAGAACTTTGTACTACAAATGTCCAAGTTCTTACCATGTCAAGTAAAAGAGGTACCACACCATCAAAAAAATACCATTTTCCCCCAACCTGAAACATTAACAAGGAACTCTCATGCCTGCCTATTTCCAAAGGCGAACTTGTAACAGTAAAATCCACGCAAGCATCACCTGATCAGTGCCATTTGTGTGAAAGTTACCTGGGAGTTCCTATTTCTCTGATTATTAGATATCATATGAAAACTGTAACACAAAAAAACAATTATAGCTTAACTTGGGTGTTCCTGTAATTGAATTACAGGTGATTCCCATTCTTTGCCATAGTCTGTTCTGTAAAGTTGCTGTTTAATTAGCAAATACTTAACCACAGCTCCTAGGAGAAATACAGGGCTAGGTAGGAACCTCACCGGAAGCCTCTGGTCTTAGCATTTTTATCAACCTATCAACCCATCACTTTAGAACCTTTAAGTTTTTTTTGTTTTTTTTTTTTAAGCTTATTTTTGAGAGAGAGACCGAGCACGAGCGGGGGAGGGGCAGAGAGAGAGGGAGACAAAGAATCTGAAACACGCTCCAGGCTCTGATCTGTCAGCACAGAGCCCCATGTGGGGCTCGAAGCCATGAACCATGAGATCATGACTGGAGCTGAAGTCCGGCGTTTAACCAACTGAGCCACCCAGGTGCCCTAATGTGAAATAAGGTGTCTTTAAACATAAATACATCTATCATCGATTTGTTAACATTGACCTCCTGGCCAACAGCACTGTAATTCATGCCTGCACAGAGCTCGTGTAAGGTACCTTCCGGCTTTCTTGTGCTTGGGGAACACCACATGGCACTTCAGCTCTACACCTGGGGACCATCGGAAACAGCGAAATCACCAATGAAAAGCACAAAAATGTGGGAAAGGTGATACTAAATAGACTGTGAGAAGGACAGCTGTTTACAGTGACAGCTGAAACAAGAAGGCAGTGCCGGCTTGTCCAGCCTCTGCTGGGAGTGGGTGGCTCAAAGTGCTCAACACCGTGCGTGTGTGCGCACGTCCGTGAATGATCTCAAAAGCAACACAAGTAGTGATTTGGGGTTGGTTACAAATAAATTGCAGGGAGTAAGTGAATTCACAAATACTGGAACCCACAAATAATGAAGATCAGCTGTAGCTGAACTGCAGCACACCACAACTTTGACATATTAGTATCTAAAAATGTTTCTGAAGCTTTTATCATGTTTAAAGTATAACAGGTATTTCTTTTCCTGACATTATTCCATCCTATAATGAAACAGCCTAATACTTCTACGGCCATAACAAAATATTACCTTGTGTGAGCCGTCTGTCCTAAGAAAACCCTCACACACCGTCTACTGTGCAGGCATTTTCTCACTCACCCCTCCATCTTTCTCCTCAAGTCCATTCTAGAATCTTCTTCCACCCAAATACAGTGTAAAGAGCTCAAAACTCCTAGGATGTTTAAACACACAGAACTAGTTTGTTATTCTTCTAGTGTATATAATCTACACTTAACCCAAGCTAGAAATAGATGTGTAACTGACACATTTCCCCCATTAAAATGGTTATTATTGCGTTGGGGTAGGCTGGGCCCATCCACCTATTGCGAGAAAATGGTCCAAGGAAACTGCCTCTGTGATACTGAAGGTGTTGATGGTTTCAGTCATTGTGTGATGATGTTCCCTTCCTAAGGACGCTTCCAGAGGTTCATTTCTGGTCTAAGAGTGAGAAATCTGTGAGTCTTCTGAGAATTAGCTTGCCTTTTTTTTTTTTTTTTTTTTTTTTTTTTTAAGTTTTATTTACTTCTGTAGAAAGAGAGACGGGGCACCTGGGTGGCTCAGTCAGTTAAGCCTCCGACTTCAGCTCAGGTCATGATCTCAGGTTCGTGGGTTCGAGCCCCGCGTTGGGCTGTGTGCTGACAGCTCAGAGCCTGGAGCCTGCTTCGGATTCTGTCTCCCTCTCTCTCTGCCCCTCCCCGCTCATGCTCTGTATCTGTCTCAAAAATAAATAAAACATTTAAAAAAATTTAAAAAAAAAAGAGAGAGAGCACCAGCAGGGGAGGGGCAGAGAGAGAGAGGGACAGAGAGAATCCCAGGCAGGCTCCACACTGTCAGTGTAGAGCCTGATGCAGGGCTCAAACTCACAAAATCATGACCTGAGCAGAAACCAAGAGTCAGGCTCTTAACCAACCGAGGCTCCCAAATATCCCAAGAATTGGCTTACTCTTATCATACACATTGTGGATCAAGAACCCAGTGTGAATCGCTC
Organism: Cryptoprocta ferox; assembly: GCA_028646485.1. NCBI lineage: Eukaryota > Metazoa > Chordata > Mammalia > Carnivora > Eupleridae > Cryptoprocta > Cryptoprocta ferox. Next base: position 120,755,033 of record CM053574.1, on the reverse strand, counting down.
CTCATAATGATTGCTGGAAAGCTCAGGGCCACGTTGGTGGCTCATTTAGGACTAAAGAGATTCATTTAGGGAATCGGCCTCATTCCTGGATCTGGTTTATGTCTTGTCCTTGTTCTTCCTTTGTTTTGACTTTTTGGTTTTTAACCTACTTCCATTTTACATTATCTATACTCTGTAACTACCTTCAATCCTTTGTAAAGTTGGGGGAGGGGGTAGAATAATCTGATCCTTGCTCCGCCCTCCTCACCTCCCAAGGAAAGGTTTCTCTGCTGCTTTTGATTCCACCAGAACCCCATACTTATCTCCTGTTGGATGTTTTTTCCCTGCTGTCACCCCTCATTAGTTCAAACTGCTCATGGTGGCCATCCATCCGCCTAGACTGTCTACACTGCAGGGCTGTGGGTAGTGACAGCCCATGCCAGTCGCACTGAGCAGTGGCCTGTCCACGGAAGGGACCTGGCCTGGTCATGTAGAGCCCCATGTGACTTTCTGAAAGAACAGTTAAAGAAATCATGTGTGAGAACAAAAGTGGGCCAAACCTTGCGGCCAGGTGTGTGGAAGGCTGCACGTCACCAATAAGCCACACACCTTGGGCATGACCCTATTAGCAGATGGCAGGCACACTTCCGAGGGGTGCAAAGGAAAGGCTGTCCCCTTGAGAAGGCAGGTGCCCAGGACACAAGGAGCCCCGGTTCTCGGTTCTACGCAGAGAGAATGCAGCCAGGGTGCATGGGTTCACTCAACAGCTGGATTTCTGAACCTAATTAACAATTAATGTTCCATTTCAGTGCTCTGGTCTAGAAAAACAATGACAAAGCCTCTATTCACTCAAGTGCTGTGTTCTTAAAATGAGGTCATTCTGTTTGTTTACAGTTAAAGTACCTGGTTAAAATTAAACTTTTCTAAATACCCCCTTACAGCATTGTTTCCGTGTGTGTGACTAAGGATTTTGAACTTTTAAAATTATCCCCAGAGAAGAAAAAGAAGGTAAGAGGGTATGTAAATACACACACACACACCCCACCTGACTTTTTTAGAATTCGCTAAAATTATAGTCACTTTTCCCAGACAAAAATAAAAGAAGCTTTATTTTTTTTTAAGTTGTAAGACAAAGAAGGCTAGGTTTATTCTCCCGATCTGTCCAAGATAATTAAGAATCTGTTTCAAAAGTTCTAAGAACAGGACGTATCACTATGGTCTGTGTTATTGGAAAGTGCTACCGCTGGGTCATGTCACACCTTTGTAATCACAAAACAAGCTATTCCTTTCAAGAACTGTTAAACCCGAAATATTTCTCAAGAATTAACAATGGCATAAACATCTGTTGTTCTTACTAATTCAGGCCTAACCGTCCACCTAATTCTGGGAAAGAAAGATGAAGGCGACTTTAAAATAAAGCGTTGAGTTTACACAAGTAGACGATGTCCCATAGGTGCTTATCGAGGTACTAGGATTCTGTCCTATACAAAATACTGAATTAAATACAGGAGCTGAAACTTTGTCTTCACATCTAAATTCGCAGTTATAGAAACATCTCACAAAATGCTTATCAAGAAACTGGGGAAATAAATGGCAATTTAAGTAGATACTTAGAGTTTTATTAGTCTTCCTAAGAAGCTTTACAATTAATAATCCATTATTTCAGTGAAAAAATTGTGATGCAGAAATTACTATGGAGTTCTCAGAACACAGGAGGATGGTAAACGAGGTGTTCCTTTTAAATTTAAAACCTTTCAGGAATTGAACTGCAGCAATCCCAATTAACATTTTGAAACTAATGAATCTAATTAAAAGCCCGCGTGGGAAAGAAATGGTTTTTAACTTCAGCAACTAAGCAATAAACCAAATTCCTCTCTTCGGTCTAATTTATGTCAGGAACGGAAGTGGCTTTCCCCTGGCATGGAACACCAATGCCAGAAAGGTCTTGCTTCCCCCCTCCCTCTAGCAGGTACCTGATCTGGGAGAGCCCCACCCCCCCAGAGCCATAGTTACAAGTGGGTCAGTTTCTCTGACCTACCAGCGCATCTCTACTACATCCACCCAGCAAAAAGTAATGGTACTTGCCACTGAAATGTGGTCACATCACGTTCTAGTGGAACGCTAGCCGCTGCGGGTCATTCGCTTCAAAGAAATAATGAAACAGGACTTTGAGTCTTAACTCCATAGAGCTTAAAAAGCTCTTCAGCAAATGCTACTCCCGAGCTCCTACTTCAAACCCAATTTATGTAAGAAACAGAACCTTTCGTTCAGGAGTGATAAATACAGTTCTCTCCAAACGCTTCAATTACGTGCAAATGGCGGTTCAGTGCTTGGGCCACGAAACTACCCGAGTGGATCGGGTGCTCAGAGGATGGGAAGACGTAGCACAGCGTCCACGGAAAGGGACAGAGTCAATGCTACTTCTCTTGGAAGGGCATTCGTTGGGAAAGCCCAACTGCCAACAAACAATTGGCCACAAAGTTGGGTTCAACTGTATTTCCATCACAAATTTTGTGTCTGACTCTAGTCCGCTTTAAAATTGTGCAAAATTTTCTGGTATTTATGTGAATATATTTGATTAATGAAAGGTCTCTCTGAAATTTCAATCAAGCTCAGATTGACCCAAGGGATCGTCACCATTTGTTTAAAGTTACATTGTAATCCAACATATGTGTGCAGGGGTAAATGTGAAAGCCCTCTACAAAAGCCAACAGTGAAATCAATTTTAGGTAGTTTTCATTACAAAAATAACTGATGGTCAACACTGAGGGATTTCATCAAGCTGGAAAAAAAAGAAAAAAGAATTACCTAAAAGGGCCCTAAAAGGGCAATGCAAATTATACAGATTCTTCTTTCTCAATGAAATACAACAATGAAGTAGCCCTTTGTGGCTGATTTTTTTCATCCTACAGAACTCAACAACACACTCAAAGCAGACAATAGTCTATATCCAAAGTTTTTCCCACAGAAAATATACTTTAAAAACAGATGTAGGGGCGCCTCGGTGGCTCAGTCGGTTAAGTGTCCGACTTTGGCTCAGGTCATGATCTTGCGGTTCGTGAGTTTGAGCCCTGCATCAGGCTCTGTGCTGACAGCTCGGAGCCTGGAGCCTGCTTCAGATTCTGTGTCTCCCTCTCTCTGCCCTTCCCCCACTCACACTCTATCAAAAATAAATAAACATTTAAAAAATTAAAAACAGATGTAGATGCTTTGGTTTCATGAAATTCATAAAGACACACATACGAAAATTTGAATCTCTAAAATATATTTATGTAATTAAAGATAACATTGGTCTTTCACAAGCTCTCACGCATTATATAAAATATCCCTAGTGTTTTTATGCTTCTATTTTTATATCTTTGGAACATAGGAGATACTACTATATATACACGTATTTGCAAGGTATTTCGACTATCTTTGAGTAATATCCACTCTCTAATATATAACATATACACATATATATAGCCGTATATATACTCACTGAACTTATATTCATCAAGAGAAGTCCTGATTTTTAAGAATCTTCTTTAATATGAGAAATGATCCCCCTGAAATAAGTTCCCTATTCAGCTAGTGAATGAGTACTATTATTCCAGACAAAAGCATTTAGAAAACCAGTTTCACGCAATGTGGACAGTAGACACTAATTTTCCCTGTTGCCTTAGGGGAGAGGAGAACACGTGAAATATTTATATATTAAAAAATATGTGTCCTTCATAGATCTTGAACATAAGGTTCGGGGTGGTCCATGCAAAAACAGGTCCCGTTTAATACAAAAGGACTTTAAGCAGAGCCTGTCAACAGGGCAACACAAGATGCCCTGTTACATCGCTCCCACCAAATAGAAAAATAAACGAGCTGGATGGCAAAGAACAAAACAGAGGTTTGTGTTTTAGCCCAGCTGTATGGAATTCGTCCATCCAAAGAGGTTCCCCTTCTGTTTCTGTGGCGTCGAAGCCATCAAACAGAACATGCTGGTAGGCAGGGCCTCACCCATCAGAGCTGCTCAATACCTTCTCCCCGGGTATTTCTCCTGCGTTCCTTCCAGCCCACACCACCCACAGCACGCCTCTCTCCGGAAGCATTCTGAGCTCCTGCCTGCAGCACACACGCCGGGGATCCCCGGAAGTCTGCCCACTCTGTCCACTGCTTTTTGTAAAACTTCACTTTGGGCTTATCTGGGGCAGAAACCCACCCTAATCCCCCAACTATGTCCAGCTCTCCCCCAGATTCTGCATTCCCTCCATGCTCGTGAACTTAGCTCATCCCCTTCCCTGGTCATTTACAATTGGCCGTGTTCTCACACTAGGACTATCCGCCAACCGTTGTGTTGGATGAGAATCCTCACTATCACGGAGGTATCTTGTCTGGTACTTTCTTCCTACTGATTCATTCTCTAGATTCCTGCCATAGTATCTAGGACCATAGATTCATCTCCTGCAACTCACAAAATGTTGCAGGAGAAAACACAATGCCTGATTTAAAGGAATGTGGAGTTTCCAGATAACACACTTTATTCTTTCCATTTGGCCCTCTCCCCAAGGCCTTTTCCTACCTCCTCCCATCCTAAAATTTCCACCATGAACAAAGGGGTACTGGAAAAGTTCACACTCTATGGTAATATCCATCAGTATGATGATTTTTTGTGTTCAATGAATTAAGATCATCATTCTCTACTGAACAAGAGGCAATGTCATCACACAGGGTTTCAAAGCCACAGGCCCACCTGCACTGAACAAGCTCAAATTTTCCTCCTTCTTGTGAAATGACTTCTCTCCTTTAGATCTCAGCTCTAATTTTTTTTATACTTTTAATATTTAGTTTTGAGACAGAGACAGAGACGGACACAGTGTGAGCGAAGGACGGGCAGAGAGAGGGAGACAGAGAACTGGAAGCAGGTTCCAGACTCTGAGCTGTCAGCCCAGAGCCAGACACGGGGCTTGAACTCAAGAGCCGTGACGTCATGACCTGAGCAAAGTTGGATGCTCAACCAACCGAGCCACCCAGGCGCCCCATGATGTTTTTATTTTCTACCAAAAGAGGCAAGGTATCCACTAACAAATCATTTCATGCACTTATTCAAAATTTTGTTAACTTGTCAGCAGTTCCCTTTTTACCTGTGTGCCACCCACAAGTCCTACACCTTCACCCTCCTCTCCAACAGATCCACGTTTCAACCATGGGAAACCTCCACCACTTTTCTCCGGCTCTGCCTCAGAACACCACTCGAGTAATCGCTGTGGAGACAGACCCACGCGAAAGCTAAGGCAGCTGGCGCCCAGCCTGTCGCTGGCTGACCCTTCCAAGGCCTTGGACCTAATTTCTTATTCGTAATTTCACATTCTTTTTTTTTTTTTTTTTTTTTTTTTTAAAGGAAAGCCTCATAAAACATGCACCGGCCCCATCATTAAACTCCTGCTTCAACCACCAGACTGGCCTAAGACCTTCCTGCCCTGAGCCAATGTAACCCCTGCCCCAGGGTGGGGGAAGAGATGGAAGAGGTGACGGACGGACCCTTCCCTGTACTCAAGGCCGTGCCAGAAGAGCAGAGAAGCCTCCTCTCCTACTGACTTCCCCGTCTCACCCAATCTCCCACCACGGAACAGCCCTGCCACAGTGGCACCCACCTGACCCTCTCTGAGGGAGAAGAGTCTCTTTCCTCCTGATAAGGTGTCCTGTCCAGGGAGACTCACCTTCTGGAATGGAGCCAGCAGCCCCTTGCTCACCCTGCTCTTCTCTTCCCTTCTGGAAAAGCTCTAGTCCAGCACACGTGAGCACTACCATGTGCCCACATGCACATCCAGCTTGGACCTGCCATCAGCCACGTACCTTCCCACTGACCCCTCATCTCAGCCCCAAAGGATCTTGCTCTCCTCCTGCATCCTCTCCCTGAGCGGCCCCTCTCTAGCCAATGCCATCGGCCATCCCAGCGGTACAGCCAGGAAGCTGAGGGTCCTGCTCTTCCCTGCACCCCCCCCCCCAGGCCCCATAGCCCCAGTGCTCAGCTCCTTCCATTCCCCTCACCAGGACGGCTCCTTCAAGAATTTCTCAGCATCAGTGCCTTGCCTTGCTTTCCACCCTTTCCACCCTAGAGGATCGGCCCTTCAGCTCTGATTAGGTCTCCTCTCCCTGACTACTTAAAGTCATTCCACGGCACAGAAGTCACTTAAAGTAACTAAAAATGCAGGATAGAACATGAACATCTCGTCAATGCCCTGCTGCAATAAAGTAAGGACACTCAGGTCCAGAGAGCTTGAATCACAAGCAATAAATGGGCTACAAGATGCAACCTTGGGCTTGGCGGCCTTTGCTAAACCTGAGGGTCCAGGGCCTCCAGTTTCTATGATGGAGATAAGAGAGAACATCACACCCAGGGCCTGTCCGGAAGGAGCCAAAGGAGACACACGCACCCCTTTGGGGTTCTTTTTTGACATGGTAGATATTTTACGTTTTTCAATGCACTGAATTCTGGTGTTAATTACTTTCCCAGAGCCGCAGAAAGGTTTCAAAAATATGCCGAAAACAGTCTGAAGCACAGTTGTCTATGAGGATTAAAAGGTAAGATCTAGTCCATACCACTAATCCGGCGTTTCCAGAAGGCATGATGTTTTCCCAGAACATAACAAAGGCCACACACATTTTGTTACCTGATTTTGCATTCCCAGGTATTACTTTTGGAAATGAACATACGAGAGGTTGGCAACGCTTGCACATTTTCTGTTCCAGTTTTACTTAGTCTTTGACCAGGTAGAACAGGACTAGATTTATGGCCCTATCTGGTTTGAATTAAGGCTTCTGTTTGCAAGACTTCTTTTCCCTAAGTTCTAGTGGTCCTAGAAAGAAGTCCTGATATCTTAGCAAAGTCTGTTTTTCCTGGCTACAAATTAAGATTTTTGAAGAAAAAAAAAAGAGCCATTGGATTGATGGTCACGGTTAAACAAACTTTTACTATGCTTTGTTCTTCAGTTATACAATGAGCTCATTAATGTTTTTTTTTTTTTAAAGGCTTTTGTGAAGCTGGTAACAAAAGGCCACATATTGCAGGATGCCATTTATATGAAATGTACCAGAACAGGCAAACCTGTACAAACAAAAAGCAGGTTAGTGGCTGTCAGAGGCTGAGATTGCTAATAGGTATGGGGTTTCTTCTGGGGGTGATGAAAAGTCCCAGAAATTGACTGGTGATGGCTCACAGCTCTGTCAATACTCTGTTAAAAACCCATTGAATTATATATACCTTGAGTGAATCGTATGGTTTGTGAGTTATGGGAAATAAAGCACTTTTAAAAATGGGCCTGGAGGGTTGCCAGGGACTTGAGAGAGGGAAATAGGGAGCTGTTCCAGGAAGTCGGTTGTGGTCCGCTTCAGTGTGGGAGCCCGTTTGCACAACAATGTCAATGTACTTATCACTCATCTGTGCACCTTAAATGTGATCAAAATGGCAAATTTATGTTGTGCAGGTTTTTTTTCTTTTGCTATGATTGGAAATTTCAAGAATTTTTTAAAATGTTTACTTTGAGAGAGAGAGCGAGTGCATGGGTATGAGTCGGGGAGAGACAGAGAGAGAATCCCAAGCAGGTCAGATGCTAACAGCATGGAACCCAACACAGGGTTTGATCTCACGAACCACAAGATCGTGACCTAAGCCGAAATCAAGAGTTGGATGCCCGACTGAACCACCCAGGCCGGCGCTCCTCAAAAATTATTTTAAAGGGGAGGGGGATACCTGGAAAAACACCTGATTCAAAGCTCCCGTTACGCGTTCTGTCTCCTGCCCGGGCACGGGCACAGCGTTCAGGAGCTGCCTTCTGCATGGGGAGAGGCGGGGAGGGCGGGGGGGGGGGGCAGTCAGTTAAGCATCCAACTTCATTCAGCTCAGGACATGATCTCGCGGTCTGCAGGTTCGAGCCCCAAGTCAGGCTCTGTGCAGACAGTTCAGAGCCTGGAGCCTGCTTCGGATTCTGTGTCTCCCTCTCTCTCTGCCCCTCCCCTGCTCTGTCTCTCTCTCTCTCTCTCAAAAATAAATAGACATTAAAAAAAAATAAAAAAAGAAATCAGCAGGCATAATCAAAAGGTTATACACAAACTCCTTAGCACACTCTCTCTTCAGAGAGACCTTCTCAAGTCACTGGTGGCTTTTTGAGGACTTCTTAGTTCCATGAGAATGTTACACTGGATTCCGTGGGGCTGACAGCCTGGGTAGTGCAAGGAGGTTCCCACGCCTGTGCATGCACAGGGGGATGGGGCGGTGGCGGCAGGTACTACACGCGGAAGACCACAGAAAGTTCTCATACAGTTGATGCTGAAATCGGGGCATGTGAAATTCTGAGTGGCTCTGCAACACAGCCGAGCAAGCCTGAATGCAGAGAGCAAGGACAGGGACTGTGGCCCAAATGCTGGGGTCTACGAGACCCCACACCTGCCAGCTCAGCGTGGCCTTGAGCAAGTTCCTTAGACTCTTGCCACCAAGTTTTTTCATGTGAATGGGCACAGTAATAGCACCTCTCTGAGACCTTAAAAGTACTTGCCTCTAAGTCCATTATGTTGTAATTATTATGCAATGTGGTTTTTTTTTTAATTTGAGAGAGAGAACAAACATAAGTGGGGAAGAGGGACACACACACACACACACACACAGAGAGAGAGAGAGAGAGAGAGAGAGAGAGAGAGAATGAATGAATGAATCAATATCCCAAACAGGCTCCACGCTCAGCACAGAGCCCATCGTGGGGCCCGATCCCAAGATGCTGGGATCACAACCTGAGCCAAAAATCAAAAGTTGGACACTCACCTGACTGAGCCACCTAAGCGGCCCAGCAGTATGGTATTTTTTAAAATGTCATTCTGTTCATATGTTCAGTTAGTCTGCTCAGGTTGCCATGACAAAATAATCCTAGACTGGGTGGCTTCAACAACGGAAATTTATTTCTCCCAGTTCTGGAGACTGCAGGTCAAGATCAAAGCACCCTTGATCTTGCAGGTCTGATCAAGGAGACTCAGCTCCTGGTGAGCACGCTCTTCCTGGTTTGGGAATGGGGTCCTCTTGCAGATCCTCGGATGGCAGAGGGAGACACAGCAAGTGCTCCTGGGCTCTCCTTTTAGGAGGACACTAATCCAGCCCCATTATTCAGGGCTCCATCCTTAGGACCTCATTTAAGCTTAATTCCTTACAGCAACACAGCCACACTGGAGGTTAGAGCTTTCATGCAGGAGTGTGGGGGCACGGGGAGGGGGGACACAATCCAGTCCATAGCACAGATCAAGAAAGGTAAATGAACAACATTGGGTTTGGGGACACATGGTAGTCACAAAAATAGTCCGTCTGTGGCCAGACATAGGAGGCAGTGTTAACCACCTGGTAAGGACACACACACACACACACACACACACCCAATGATGTAAGTACAAGGATCCTCCAAGCTCTGTCTACCTCACTTATGAAGGCCTAGTTCAGAATTTATTCTTACTTTACACAGATTTCTAACAACATTTACTATCATATGTCCCAAAGAATGGGTTAGAAGTAGCAAATCAGAGGTTTAGAAATAAATGCTTCCAAGTCCAAGAACACAGAAGAGTGACAAGAAGGAATAACCCGCAATCTCTCAGAAATACTTTTTCAGGGGCGCCTGGGGGGCTCAGTCGGTTAAACGTCCAACTTCAGCTCAGGCCTGATCTCCCGGTTTGTGGGTTCAAGCCCTGCCTCAGGCTCTGTGCGGACAGCTCAGAGCCTCGAGCCTGCTTCAGATTCTGTGTCTCCCTCTCTCTTCCCCTCCCCTGCTTGCTCGCTCGCTCTCTCAAAAATAAATGAATATTTTTTCAAACATGGACCCATCCACTTGAAAGTAACAGCAGTATAATTCCATTCATTATCTGTTTAGCGGGTGTTTAGGCACCTGTCATGGTTGACCTGTGTCCCCCTAATATTCGTATGTTGAATCCCTAACCCCCCAAGATCTCCGAATGTGGCCTTAACTTGGAAACAGGGTCACTGCAGATGTAACTAGTTAAAGGGAGGTTCTACTGGGGTAGGGTGGGCTCCTCATCCAGTAGGATCGAGGTCCTTACAAAATGGGAAATTTGAACACACGTGCACACACAGGGCTCTGCTGTATTTCTGCAGCCACATGCCGAGAACTGTGACCCGGCCTGGAAGTCTATGCTTTCCCTAGCGCCCTCGGGGGAATATGGCACTGCGGACACCCTGATCTCGGACTTCCAGCCTCCAGGACAGTGTTTAAACTGCCCAACAGATCGCATGCCAGGCTCTCCTGAAAAAAGTAACACTATCATGGAAACAGGTGTTGTTGTTTTTTGGACTTGGACAGTAGGATCGTGAATTTAACAGGTCAAACTGACAAGACCATGGGGTGCCCAGGTATCCGGTCAAACATTATTCTCAGGGTGTCTGTGAGGGTGTTTTGGAGAAGATTAACATTTAAATCAGTAGACTGAGTAAAGCACATTGCTCTCCCAGGGTGGGTGGGTCTCATCCAATCATTTAAAGGCAGGGGTGGGGGGTGGGGGGTGGGGCTGACCCCCCCCCCCAAAAGAGAAAACTCCCTGAGCCTAACTGCCTTCAGACTGGGACGCCAAGCTTTCTTCCTGCCGTCAGACTCAAGTGGAAATGTTGGCTCTTGCAGGGTCTTCAAGCCTACTGGCCTTCAGACTGGAACGTCCCCCACTACCTGTCCGGATTCTCAGACCTCCAGACTCAGGCTGGAGCTTCGCCATCAGCCCTCCAGCTCGCCGATTCACCCTGTGGGTCTGGGACTCGCCAGCCTCCATCATCATGGGGACCAATTCCTTATAACAAATCCCTTTCGAGACGCACATATATACACATCCTGTCCGTTCAATTTCTCCGGAGAACGCTGACCGACACAGATCAATCTCAAGCCAGTGAGGGTCATGATCTATAAAATGGGGATAATACTGCCCATCCTGAGAGTTGTGTAAATTAGAGACCAAGCAGGCTGACAGCTAACACACTTTCAGGCTCAGTCAATGGGGACCTGGAGAGCAGTGGCCACCACCACCGCACCCAGGCAGCCCTACGCGGAGGACGGTCACAGGTGGGCACCTGCTTACGTGGAAGGAAATGCCATCTTTTAAAAAGACCAAGTGGTTATAAATACATTTGTTAGACTTAAACAGAGAGAACCCGAGAGAGACAGAATTACAGAAGCTCAAAACACTAATAATAGACATCAGCAACCCTCAAAACCCACGCTGTGAGCAACCGCTACAAGTAGTAACTTGAAACGACACTTTTAAGTGTATTTAATTTTAGAGAAAGAGAGCACAAGCAGAGGAGGGGCAGAGAGAGGGGCAGAGAAAGAATCCCAAGCAGGCTCCAGACGGTCAGTGCAGAGCCCGATATCGGAATCAAACCCACGAATCGTGAGATCATGACCTGAGCCGAAATCAAGAATCGGACACTTAACTGACTGACAGAGCCACCCAGGCACCCCTGGTTTTTTTGGGTGTATTAAAACTTCTGTCAAATGACATTTCAAATGACCAAGAGTTGGTTTGGGCTCAGGTCATAATCTCACTGTTTGTGAGTTCAAGCCCCATATCGGGTTCAGTGCAGACAGCTCGGGGCCTGCTTGGGATTCTCTCTGTGTCTCTCTCTCACCCTCTCTACCCCTGCCCCACTTGTGTGTACTCTCTCGCTCTCAAAATAATAAACTTAAAAAAAATACGTCCAAAAAACCAGATGTGAATGCATGAAAAACTAAATTCTAATACTGTTAGGAAACAGGTATTTAGGTGCCTCAAGTGTAAAGAAAGCTTCCTTCCGGGGGGAGGGGGCAGTAGTTACTCTACACACCAGAAAGAATAAAACAGGTGCGGACAGGATCAGAGTCCGCTTCAGAAAACACTTTATTATTTCCTTGTTGCTGCTATTCCAAAGAATGATGACCTTCACCTTCCAGCATACTTCAGACCCGCTTCCCAGAACAAACTCTACCACGAAAAGCTGCTAGCAACAGTAGACATATTTTTAAAGTGATCTTTTTAGCTGCCCTGCTACATTGGCACGAAAGTGGAGACTCAAAACAGAAAGAATGGGGGATGCAGACGGGCAGGGAGAGCAGCCAGCAGAAGTGGGTCAGGGGCAGGATGGCCCTTGTCTACAGATGGAGGGAGCACCAGGAGAGCACCAGGGTCCAAACCCAGCCATTCCCCCAACACGTGAGGGAGTCGGGCTCAGATACTGAGCACCCGGACACCTGCCATGACCTTCCCCCCCACCCGCAACCTATTTCAACATTGAAGATTAGAGCTCTCCATTCTTATTATTTGCCACACTGGGGTATTTTTTTTTATGTTTATTTATTTTTGAAGAGCGAGAGAGAGAGAGAGAGAGAGGGAGGGAGGGAGGGAGGGAGAGAGAGAGAATGAATGAACGAACAGGGGAGGAGCAGAGAGATAGGGAGACCCCCGAAGTAAGCTCCAGGCTGTCAGCACAAAGCCCAACGCAGGGCTTGAACCCGTGAGCCTTGAAATCACAACCTGAGCTGAAATCAGATGCTTAACCGACTAAGCCACCCAGGCGCCCACACTGGGGTATTCTTAGAAGCCCGAGAGCTTAATTAATTAATGGCTTTAAGGCACTCGGACCCCAGGCTTGCCAGCTTCTGTATCTTCCCAACAGTAACTACAGAAGACTTGTATTCAAATGGTTACAAATTCCACACCTGACTCTGCCCGAAAGGGCTCCTCTCCCCACCCCTCCATCCCGAGGGGTGATGCGGCCATCTCTCCCAGCAGGGGGCCTGTCTCCAGCATCATGTACAGATGCAGACTATCAACCAGGACACGATGCCTTGAGATCTGGCACCTGACACCCACAGCCCCCCACCTCAGCCCCGGAGTACATGGTAAGCGATCATTCTTAAACTTACGGTTAAGGGCTGTGCTCTGGCAGGACAGGGAAATAAATAAACGAGGAGGCTGTGTCTCCACCTTCAGTCAAGACAGCCTGCTCTAGGGCGCCTGGGTGGCGCAGTCGATTAAGCAACCGACTCCTGATTTCGACTCCTGATTTCGGCTCAGGTCCTAAGCTGACGGTTCATGGGTTCGAGCCCCGCATCAGGCTCTGTGCTGACAGTACAGAGCCTGGACTCCGTGTCTCCTTCTCTCTCTGCCCCTCCCCTGCTCATGCTCAGTCTCCTTCTTTCAAAAATGAATAAACATTTTAAAAAAGACAGCCTTCCCTTCCAATGACTTCCTTTGTTATTGAAAATGGGAAAGGAGCCCACATCCCAGAAAAGTGAAAAACAAAAGCTAAAGAGAAACAACTAATTTGGATTGCGGTGGAAGACATTTCTCAGGCAGTTGACAATTAATATGCTCAGTTCATAAAGGAACAAGGGACGACTGCTTATGCAGTTAAGTAGAGACAATGTCCATCCGTTAGCCCGTAGAGAAGAAACTTGTTTTGGGGTCCTCTGGCCTCTGTAGTGGGGGTGGCAGGGAGGAAGGGACAGCAGACAGGTAGGTAGAGGGGGTAGACCAGTACCCCCGATCTGAGGTGGGCACCAGTCGCTCTGTGGTCAAGACCCACACGGAACACATTCTTTGCCTCTGCATAAATGAGCTTTGAGTCTTTGAAAACACAGCAAACCGGAATGAGGAGCCGTTCTTCCACGTCTCTCTCAGACAGAAGTGAATCCGTGTTCTAACTTCTCGTCCTTTCCACATCCCTCAAAGAACATTCTTTTGAATGCCTACGTGGAGTCTGAGTCTCACTAATCATGTGGAACTCAAAACTGCTTGTTAATTTTCAGGAAAAGTGCCAACTAATTACTGCTTACATTTTTATATATGGTACACGAGAAGTCCGTCTGTGTACATACACACGTACTTTTGTAAGAGAGTTTTCATTATTCCGAGGATTACTGGGTGCAAATAAAAAATATCAGATGCATTCCTGTTCCACCTCTTCCAGCCCCTCCCTTCTCTCCGAACCCCTACGAGTGCTCCATAGAGCTGGGCAATCATAAACTGTCCAGTAAGACATTTTAGTGCAAATAAACGAACATCTATTAATTCTCCCTCTCTCCTTGAATCGGAACCCCAGTCTACAAGTGGATTATTGATGGGGAACAGAGGCAAAACAGGTTTCAAGAACAGACAGAATTTAAAATAAGGCTGAACAAAGACCTCCCAGAGAGCTGTAAGGTCCATTGGGTAAATAAAGGTCAAGGGAGGTGGATTATGCTCGGACTACTGAATCAGGAAGAAAGGAAAAAGGTGACCATGTGACCGGGATACCTGGGGGGACGTGGAGAGACAACATTAGCTCTTAAAGGCAAAGGGGCTTTCTCAAACCCACCATCTACCTGATTTGCTTCAAAGTTTCACCCTAATTTTGCAATTACTAACGAAATTTAGGTAATTATAGGATTCAGGGAGCACCCTCAACTTCTCCAAGTGTCCACAGCACCCTTGGAGTGTTCTCCAAGTGTTTTACAGCACCATTGTTTTACTGATATTAAAAATAGTATTTGTTAAAAATTTATAACATGGAGAATTATTATAGATACAAATGGATTAAGCCACACGTGTCCTATTAATAAGCAGCCTGGGATGTAGAGACAGTCCAAGGAGGTTGAAGCTCATGTGCATCTCTGGCAGCAAATGGAAGGACGGAACGACAGACGGAAGGATGGACAAGGTAGGTTATTACTCATCTTTTCCCTTATGGTCTCAAGAATATCCTACATAACCCAAAGGCTATACAGTTTACCAAATGTCTTCCTAATGTTTTACTTTTACATTTAGAGTTAGAGCTTTAATGCACCTCGTAGTTTTGCCTTTAACTGGTCTAAGATGAAAAATCTAAATTTTTCTTCCCAACGGATAGCTAAGCAGGCCAGCACCATTTAAGTAAACCATTCTTTCCCCAGCCGATTTAAATGTGCTTTTCCCATATAAAGTTTCCCATAAGTATTGAGACTCCTGATTCTATTTCTGTGCCAGTACCTGCTATTTTAATTACAGTGGCTCTGAAATTCTAACATCTGAAAAAGCAAGTCCCATTTTACGTTTTTCAAAAATGTCCTGGTGATTCTCACACATTCATTCTCCCTCAGGAACTTACAATCACTTGGTCTGTTTCCCCATCCCCCAAGAAATGGTAGCACTCTGATGGGAAGAACATAAAACATGTCAATTCCTGTAAAAACTAGTATTTTAGGATATGCTCTCCCCATCCAGAAGTATGTTCCTCCACTATTTAGATCTCATTTTTAAAAATTCTTCTGTAAAGTTTAACATTTTTCTTATGTTCCTCCTAGTAAAATTTCTAAGTATTTTTCACTCTTGCTCATAATTTTTAACTTTGTCCCACCTCTGGTTATTCCAAGGATGAAAAAAAAGCCATTAGTTTATTTACTCATAAATTTACTTAACTCAAACATACTTAAAAGATTACCTTGGGTTGGGGCACCTGGGTGGCTCAGTTGGTTAAGCATTCAACTCTTGATTTTGGCTCAGGTCATGATTTCACAGTTTGAGTTCGAGCCCTGCATGGGGCTCTGTGCTAACAACACATGGAGCCTGCTTGGGATCTGTCTCCCCCTCTCCCTCCCTGCCCCGTCCCCACCTGCTCTCTATTACCATTCTCAAGATAAATAAAAATAAACTTAAAAGAAAACGATTACCTTGGGTTTTTAAGTATATGATGACAACCTTTGAAAACAAGTAACTTCCCTCTCCCAATCTTCCCGATTTCTCACTCTCCTTGTAAGTTAAAATTGTTGTTATAACTTATTAGATATGTTGTAAGTTATGTAAGTTGTCACTTAGAAGTTAAAACCCTTAAAATATTAAATAGTGAGAAGGCATCAAGTATTTGGTTGATTTTAATGGGAACAGTTTTAATATTTCACCATGTAATTAATGGTGCTGGATTTTGTTCATCAGTCTTCATGTTTAAGTACTTTTTATTTATTCCTATTTCATTCCGATGTTAAAACTCATGTCTAAAAACAACTATTAGACATTTTTAACATCTAATGGCATTTAAAAAATTTATTTTTAGTATTTTGAAAGATTCCATAATGTTGAACCATCTTTGAATTCATGGAATAGACCTCAGTTCATTCTGATCTTTGAAATATACCAAACCTTGTGTTAATTTGTCAATTTAATTAAATTGTGTTTTATTTATAATTGTGTATTTATCAGTATATTGACCTATATGTTCTTTTTCCATGTAATCTACATGGGGCTACAACATATAGTAGCATGTATTATATTTTATTTTTATATTTTAGAAAGTACCTGTTCTTTCTAGACTGGCTGTGAAACTATCTAGGCCTGGGGCTCTTTTTTTTCTTTTGTTCGCTTTTGTTTTTTTAAACAGGTGAGCTTAGTCAATTGACAACCTGCTTGCAAATGTAACTTTTTTCCTGATTGGGGAAGAAATCCTCCAAGTTGTACACAGAGATACACATATGTGCCAAGGGATATTAACTTCCTCAATTTTCTAATTTCTGACTTGAAAGGGAAATACAAGAGGAGTCCCTGTGACAGCTGGGACCTCCCCGAGGTGTGCAGGAAACCAAAAGGAAAATCCGAGGAGCACCTGACATCGGAGCACTGGCAAACTATACCAAATGAGCTCATGCCACAAAAATTCAAAATCCCAGGTCATTCCTTAAGTTTGCCACAACCTGGGGTGCCTGGGTGGCTCAGTCGGTTAAGCGACCGACTTCGGCTCAGGTCAATGATCCCACGGTTCATGGGTTCAAGCCCTGCATCGGGCTCTGTGCAGACAGCTAGCCCAGAGCCTGGAGCCTGTCTTCGGATTCTGTGTCTCCCTCTCTCTCTGTCCCTCCCCTGCTCATGCTGTCTTTCTCTCTCTCAAAAATAAATAAGAACATTAAAAAAAAAAAAACTTTTTTAAAAAGTTTGCCACAACCTGAAGTCCGAAAGGAAATAAAAATATCCTTAGCAATTTACAACTTCCCAACTGAATTGAGTGGTCAGTTGAGTGCCAAAGCTTTTCGGTTGCTTCCCCCTAAGAGGTCACTGCTTTACATCTATTGAACCTTCCTACGAGACTTATAGTAACATTTAAACTCCATTACCTTACAGTGGTTCCTTATGTGGGGGCTCTGGCTGGCCTCTCTCGGTAGCCCTCACTAGCGCCTTCCCGAGGGTCAATTTGTATCTATCAGATGGGTAACTCTGGGGAAGAAGGCTGGGCATGCCAGTGACGGAGTGGGGAGTCTAGTTCTGGGCACAGATACCAGCAGGGCCGGCCAGCATGGAAACCTGGTGCTTATCACTCATAGGGCTAGCACTGTGATCATCCCACGGACAGCATGCCTCTTTCTCAGTTGGTTCTCAACTCGGGACAAACAGGTTACTTATTAATACCACTCACTCTTAAAGCTAAAGCATCTCTTTATTTCAACAAAGAACTCTATGTAAATATAAAATGGGCCAAATGACATTTGCCAATGCCCTCAACCATCTATCTGTACCTTGCAAAGACCAGCTGAACCCCTAGGCCAGAGAGTTAACCCAGGGCAGCACTGCTCATTTAGAACCACAAAACTCCCCCTTCTCTCTGCCCTTCCCATGCTCATGCTCTGCCTCTCTCTGGCTCTCAGTAATAAATAAATGTTAAAAATTTAAAAAGTGGGGGGTGCCTGGATGGCTCAGTCGGTTGAGCGTCTGACTTCGGCTCAGGTCATGATCTTGTGGTTTGGAAGTTCGAGCCCCACGGTGGGTTCTGTGCTGACAGCTCAGAGCCTGCAGCCTGCTTCGGATTCAGTGTCTCCCCCTCTCTCTGCCCCTCCCGTGCTCATGCTCTGTCTCTCTCTGGCTCTCAATAATAAATAAACATTTAAAAAAATTTAGAACCACAAAACCTGCAGGCATCAGACCTAGGAGGACATGCAAATCTGCAAACAGAAGCCCTGGAACATCTGAGCCTCCTCCAGGACAACACACACCACGCAAGACCTTCGTGGGGGCCTCACTCAATCTTCGGGAGACAGGGAAGAAGCTCTTACAGACGATTCCTGGGAAAATCAGACAATGCTAACAAAAACCTCATTCACCCCAAAGTTTCAAGACGTTCCTTCTCAGCAGACACGTAATCTCTAAGTATACGATTCTTACGTGCCTTGTTAACATAGGCACATTAGTGCCAATTTACGAGATCTACCCTCACAGCATGGCAATCTGAAAATTATTTGATTAACACTTTTTTCCCCTACAAACCCTCGCAGTTGTCCTCCAAAATAACAGTAAATCAAATCTGAAGTTCCTACGCAGCAGACCATGGTTTGCAACAACAACAACAACAACACAAAAGACTTAACTGGGAAAGTCAGACTGAAGGAAAATAGGCCCCTAAAGGTTCATAATCATGAGTTAAGCAGAAAAATAAGCAAAAAGGCAAATTTTAGAGAGGATAGGATATTCTCTACAACGAAAACATTCCAGTCTCTGTACGAATCCTAAGAGTGCAAAAGAAACACGTTACGAAACGGGATCTGAAGGGGAAGATACGCATGTTGCCCTACCAACTGCTTTACTACTTCTGTTCTCCTCCCCCGACTGCCAGTAAGTTTGCCGAGGGTTTTATTTTTCTGCTGTTACCTTTCTATCCATCCCTGGCCCAGATCTTAAGAATTCATCCTACCTCTGTCCAAGTATCAGCCTGGCCCTGGCCCAGGGAGTACTTCTGGGGTGTTCCCTGCCCCCAAGTTCATCACAATGAACTGCTAAACCACTCCCTGGTCATCACATGGCTGTGGACCAGGGAGCCGGAACTTCTCCGTGTGCCCCTCCTACCCCTCAGCTTCCTCCTCTTTGCCAATCCCTCCACCCATCAGTACCATCCCCAGGTGGAGAAGAACAACACCCAATATATACGATACGTTTTGTTCTATAAAAAGATATTCTAGAAAAGATGTTCTAGGAAACAAACGGGATGGTTGCCAGGCTCACAATTATTCACGTCCATGCTATCTGGCCATGGGGAGCTGCCAGAAAGATCTTTCAACAAGTCCCCATCTTTACTTACACCAGCTACAATCTTTTACTATTGCTTACAATCCAAAGAGAACCGTATGGAAAGACCATAAAACACCAACCTTTGTCTAGTTGGAGGAGGTCTTCTTTACGTTTTTATGCATTTTCCCATTTTCGTACAATGAACACAGATTGCTTCAGATGTAAGTACAGATGTAAGTATTAAGAAGCTTCAGAAGGCTTTAGGGTTAATCTGTGTTAAACACCAAATGTTCGTCTGGGGCTCGCTAAATCCCATAACCTGTTCAAAGATGCCAAAACCTCCAAGGCTCAAAAATCAGGTTAATGAGCAATTATTAAAATGAGCTATTATGACAGTTTCGTGGATAAGGACAATATTTTCAAGGATGCCCAAATCCTGGGTGGGGGTGGGACCCAGTTCTCAAAGGCAAGCAGGAGGCATGACTCACCTACCCCGCAGCCCCATGGCCCTTAGGCATGCCCGGTGGCCATTACACAGCCTGCTAGGAAGCATTATATGGTCATGACTTGGCTTTCAAAGAATGCTTTCTCATTCTTAAAACACTCGTACATTAAAATTATATATTCAATCAACTTTTTCCATTTCTCTAACCTATAACAGGCAACACAGTAGAGAAAAACAGGGCCTCGTAACTCAGATGAGATTGCAAGTCCCACCACCTTCCAGTGTGCTGACATCTCCCTTCTATAGTTTTTATTACTGTCCTGTGACCTTATCCTCTAAGCAAAACACTTCTTTGAGATTATGCTATAATGCCCTGTCACTGCCGTAACTTAGTATTTCACTTTGTCACTCAGGGGCCTCAAGCTGGGAATAAAATAGACGTAAAAAAGGTTTCATGATGGGAAAATTTACCTGAATGCTATACATGGGAGACACGACTTTAACACTTCTTGTTAAAAAAAAAAAAAAAAAAAATTCTTGCCTATAGGTTTCCAAGTGCTACAACACAAGCAGAATATATTTTTTTTTTACTTGTTTCATGTTCACTGTCAGATGAATCTCTGCAAAGGAGGAGCAAATGTGGGCAGAAGGGCAAAGAAGAGAAAATTTATCATTTGCAGGGAATTAATTAGAACAAGGTCCAAATGGTATGTCTTGGCAGCTCTCCGCCTGGAACGTCATACGTTACTCGAAAACAATATTTAATTGCAGATCTGCATGCCAACTACAGCAAGGAGATATCACTGGGCTTGCTTACTTGAGGACAGGTTTTGTGCAATATTAAAAGATTTGGTATGGGAGAATCTTGTTCAACTGGTCAATTCACATAGAAATTGCTAGAAAATAAAGATGCGTTGGCATCGTTGAACGGTAACACCTTTGGTAACTTCAGGATCGTTTCCGAAATTGTGTCTGTGCAAAATGTTTCTCAATTCGTACATAACCCAAGACCCAGCAACAATGCACCTGGAGGTGAAGTGACAATTAGGATAAAGTGATGTGTGGAAGGGCCGCCAAGTGGATCTATGGACAAGAAAGATCTATTAACTATTTACTCTTGGGATGTGCAGGAAACACACAACTGCTGTGGAGGTCACCAAGACCACAGCCTTAAAAAAATGTTAACATCTCTGTGGGAGGCACAAGCCATAAAATGGTAAGTGTATCATTATACATAATCAACTGATAAACGCCAACATCAAACAACGCCGTCAACGATGTTATTAGTGAAACTTTCAAGTCACCTTGGATATTTCCAGACGATCTCCATCAGTCATCTACAGAGGGGAGGTCCCATACTTAGGAGCTAGGATTTTATTTGAACAAATCTGTTCCCACCTCCAAACTTTTCACCATGGCTGAACCTATTTCCATATCCCCTGGGCCCCACCCAGTATACTGTAAGGATTCACCTGAAACACAGTGGAAATGCAGGGCCAGCCTATTTTTCCCAAAAGCTGAAATTGGCTGTGCCTATTTTAACTAGTTTCCAACTTTTTCAAATTATGGTTAAAAACTCCACGTATAACAATACTCCGATCTTAATGCTCTTTAAGTATATACTTTGCTTGTGTTCAGTATATTCACACAGATCTCCAGAGCTTTTTCATCTTGCAAAACTGAAACTACATTTCCCTCCGCCCCAGAGGCCCTGGCAACTACATTATATTTTCTGTCTCTATGAATTTGACTACCCTTGGGATCTCATGTAAGTGGATTCATACAGTATCTGTCTTTTTGTGGCTTATTTCACTTAACGTTCTCAAGGTTCATCCATGTAGCAGCAGGTGACAGGATCTCCTTCAAGACTTAATATTCCATAGTATGTATACACCACATGTCAGCCATTCATCCATCAACACACATTTGGGTTGTTTCCACCTCCTGGCTACAGTGAATTAGGCTGTAATGAACACGGCATACAAGTAGCTCTTTGAGGTCCTGTTTTTAATTCTTTTGGATATATACCCACAAGTAGGATTGCTAGATTATACAGGAATTCTATGTTTATATTTTTGAGGAACTGCCCTATTTTCCATGGTGGCCACCATTTTACATTCCCAGCAACAGGGTAGGAGGGTTTCAATTTCTCCACATCCTCACCTAACACTTGTTACATTCCGGGTCTTCACAGCACAGAGGGGATAGCTCGCTGTGATCCTGATTTGCATTTCTTTTAATGGTTAGTGATGTTCTCTGGCTTACCTGTCTCAAGACTGAGCGAACACTGGGAGAGCAGTAAAGGCTTAGGTTTTCAACCTGGACCAAAACATCAAGGGAAGGGATACTGGCCAGAACGAGTGAATGATGTTAGAAGCGCAACAGGATGATGTGGGAAGGTGCTAGGCAGGGCCTCTCCAGCTAGCACTCTCCCATTACTGGTTCACTGAAAAATGCTGGGGGAGGAAGGAAAATTACTCAAAACCAACCAACTCCTGTGGTTTACCTGATTGAAACAGCCAAGATTTCTCATCTAATAGCGCTGCCCATCCTACAGGTCTTATTTTAATTATGCATATGTGTGATTTAAGAAGAGTTCTGGGGGATAAATGTCTCCTCCACTTACTAAGAAAATGTCCTATTGTACGTTGTGCTCCGTAGGAACCAGAGCCGAAAATTGGGGACAGAAGTTGCAAAGCTAGAAGTCACAGCACCAAATGGCCCAACCCTTTCTCAAATGATGTCTCATCAAGAAGCTGAACAATGAAAGTCGCTGTATATATGGGCTGAATTAGGTTTCAACAAAATTCAAACGTTCAAGCCCTAACCCCCAGTGCCCAGTGACCTTATTTGGAAATCGAGCCTGCGGACACTCGAGTGAAGATGGGGTGGACGCTAAACCAAAGGATCATGGCCTCAGAAAGAGAAACTGGGAGACAGACATACACAGAGAATACCATGTGAAGATGAAGGTGATGGACAGAGCTGCACCTACAAGCCAAACACCACCAAAGATTGGCCACAAACCACCAAAGCTGGTGTGGATGAGACTCCCCCTCACAGCATTGGAAGGAAACCAACCGTGTTGACATCTTCATCGCTGACTGCCACCTTCCAGAACAGCGAGGACATACATCTCTGTTGTTGCAGCTGCCCACCTGTGGTCCTAGGTCATGGCTACCCTGGCAAACGAACACGTTCTATTTCAACAAATAGCAAACTGAGTCCTCCAGTGACGGAGGAGCCCAGGAAACAGACTACATCTAAAGTGTCACCTCGATGCCTCGGCCCAACACGCTGCCAGTAGGGCTCATGTGGGTATACAGGGCACAGAGAAAAAGAACTGGAGCCTAGGACCTTATGTACCACTCAACAATGACCAAAAACAAAACCAGCTCTCCAGGCCCCTTGTCAAGCACTTTTGGAGCCAGACAGAGGACAAAAATAAGTTTGGAAGCTAAGCAATGCGACTTGTACCCACATAAAACCTCTCTACACAGCTCCGGTTGGCAGGACGCCCAAGGGCTGCTGGCAGTGTCTCAGTTTCTGTTGAACCAGTTTTCTGCAGAAAATTAGAGTTTTATGTTCTAAAGACTGACATGTACCTTTCAGGAGCTTTCAGAAGAGAAGGCAGGTGGGCACTCATGGAAAAGCCCACAGTGGAGAAATCGCCTTGGGCCTGGAAAGGAAAGGGGGGGTGGGGAAAGGAGACAATCTATGTTATCAGGGGTTCAGGAAGTTCACGGTTAGCAAACACCAAGACTTGGCTTGAAGGGAGGGTTTCCTCTTTAGAGGTGAATAATGGGCAAGAGCCTGACAAAGCAGGAGAGCTCTGGGCAGGGTGGCAGCCAGGAGCCCAGACCCTTCATCATGTGGGCAGCAAACAGGGATGCTAATCATCCTGGTGCGATCTACCTGGATGCAAGGAGCTGTTAAATGCAGCCGAAACCCAGCTAACAAAGGAAAAGAGGACTTCCCAGCACCGTATTACAAAACCAGATGTCCCATTTAACAGCTCCAATAAAACCTGTCATCTCAGTACTTACAGAAATCATTAAATCAGGCTAAGGGATAATCAGATGGCTAACAGTAATAGAGAAGTTTTGTTTCAACTCATATATTCGGTATGCACGATAACCACACACAACGCTGGCCGGCTTTTTTTTGTCATTTGGATTCTACTGAGAAAATCGTCTACAAATTCCACAGAAGTGTGTCCGTGGATCGCAGGATTTATCCGTGAATGAAGGGATCGGTGTTGGTGTCTGCCAGATACAGCACTGGCCGGTGGAGGCGGGATCAGCGATGGAAGCGTCAGGGGGTGTAAAGAGGAACCCCCCTCACCTGAGGCTGGAAGTGAAGGCACAGAAGAGAGAGACCTGCAGGGGGTTAGAGGTAGGAGCCTGAGGGAGCCACACCTGGTGGCCTTAATCTTCTTTGGGAGGTGGATGGCTCAGTCCTCCCTAGGAGAGAGGGTGTTCCTGGCTCTCCCCCCACTGCTCCAGCTAACTGGCCCGGACAGCCTGCTCACCGTGGCTCCCTTGTCCGTGGTCGAGACAAAAGGTGGGCTCTTTATCCCCCACCCCTCCTCTGCTTCCCTCCTGGCCCTCTGCTGGGGTCCCTGGCAATGGCTATCACTCCCGCTGGCCAGTCCCTCCTGCATGGCCACAGCACGAGTGCCCTAAGAACCAGTCCCTCTTCCTGCCCCATCAAGTCTAAGGCTGACAGCTCCTGTGGGGTCACAGGAGAGCTGGTCGGAAGGCATGAGGACGGCCTGTCACAGCTACTGTGGACACAGCCAAGCAATGACTAAGCGCTCTCCCTCAGAGGAGCCAGGAAGCTCCAACGACCAGGGGAGATCAGAGGCTGTGACTTTATAGCGGCCACAGCCCCTGCTATGGTAGAATTCCTTCCAACAGCTCTTTTCTGGTGTTGCTTTTCTGCAACTGCTAGAATCAGGGCAAGGAACAGGCACCCTACATGACAAGTCATTGGGATCTGAACCACGAGCACGTCATCAAGGCAGGAGAAGGGGTCGCTCCCAGGGTGAAGGGCAGAGGTTGTAGGAGGGACAGGATGGAGAGATCAGGTAGGAGTCACAAAGCTAACTCAATGCCGCTACTGGGAGGGGGGGAAAAAAAAAAATCACAGAATACTGAAAGCATGGGCTTTCATAAAAGTGTTACCAAACATTTACTATTGGACATCTAGCCCATTCAGGTGTCCCCTGTACCCAGAAATCAGTCACACATGCCTTATTTCTGTTGTTCCTAGTTAAGTGGCACATACGCAGAATCAGGAATTGGGGAACGCTTTAAATTCTAAGTCAGTCTTCCACACAATGAGCTTTAACTACTTTTTTTTCAAAAACATATCAAAAAGGAAATCTTTCTACTAACTGTTCAGTGAGAACAAAGACAGAAGTGTTTTTATTTTTAACAGGTGTGCTAATAAGGAAATGGTGTCTTGGGGCTCAGGCTGAACCAGACTCTTTTCCCTTCATTCTCTCAATGTTCACTATGCTTTTGTTATGGGTTGAATTGGGTCCTCCAAGATGCAGGTATTGAAGTTCTCACCCCCGCTGTTTTAGAATGTGACTTCATTTGAAAATAGGGCCTTTACAGAGGTCATCAAGTTCAAAGGAGGTCATTGGGGCTGGTGCCCTTATAAGAGGAAATTTGGAGACTGTCACCCAACACAGGGAGAAAGAACACCACGGAAACATAGAAACATTGAGTCGGAGATGGGGGCGCTCCATCTTCCAACCAAAGAACACGAGGGACTGCCAGTAAATCACCAGAAGCTAGGAGAGAGACATGGAAGGCATTCACCCTCAGAAGGAACCGACCCTGGGGTGCCTCAGTGACTTGGTTGAGTAACCGATTCTAGGTATCTGCTCAGATCATGATCTCCCAGTTCATGAGATAGAGCCCTGTCAGCACAGAGCCTGCTTGGGATTCTCTCTGTCCCTCTCTCCCTGTCCCTCCTCTGCTCATACTCTGTCTCTCTCTCTCTCTCAATAAATAAAACTTAAAAAAAAAAAAAGGTAATTGAGCATTTGTGTTCTGTTTGACATTCTAACAAATGGCCACCAGAACATGACATAATAGTCAGATACACTTAATGCTACAACACCTCATAAGTAAACTGCATCAAAATTAAACAACAAGCTGACGACCACTGTCACCCCCTCCCTTTCTAATGATTCTGAGCAGGGTCCTTTGAAGACACTGGATTTAAATGCCTTCCCAGGCCAGCCTTCATTTCAGGTGGCTAGCTGAACAGAATAGCTTCTGGATGACAAGGAAATGCAAATCCAAGGAGTAAATATAATTTTCCTAATATAAATGGAAACCAAGCAATCAACCTCCATTTGATACTTCCAGTCTGTACAATTGCATAATCACTATGAATCCTAGAGGTTCATTTACAGAGTCACGGATTCCTCTTTGTGATTAAAAATAAGGCAGTGCCTTTTATTAGCAACACGTCTTTCCCGTCAACTACAAAAAGACACCATTTCTAGTACGACAGTTGGCATGAAAAGGTCTGCTAGTCCTTTGTGACAGCACAGGGCCTCCCAAGTGCAAACCCAAGGGCTGTACAGTCTCCCAAGTTCAAACCCAAGGGCTGTACGGTCTCCCAAGTTCAAGCACAAGGGCTGTAAGTCTCCCAAGTGCAAACCCAAGGGTTGTGCGGTCTCCCAAGTGCAAACCCAAGGGCTGTGCCGTCTCCCAAGTTCAAGCACAAGGGCTGTGCCGTCTCCCACTGTGTGCTGCCAAGCCCCATCAATTCCACCTCCTCCATTTCTCCTGGATCGGCTCTTGTGTAAGCACTCCATCTAGAGTCCATGCCGGTACCTGAGTGCATGACACCACAAGGTCTCTGGTCACTGGGCGTTTCACCTGCAGGCTCAGCCCTATTCAATCCATCCTTCCCACTTCAGGGTACCTATTGCCAGCATGTGTTGGGGGCAAGCAGGACTGACCTGCTAAGTTATCCTACTACTACTAGGATTATCCAGGGCTACTTCTGGCCCTGGACAAGCTCACAGTGTGAGGCGAGCTGAGCTTAAGTGGAGAATGTGCAGGGCCAGGACCCAGCTCCCTTCCCCCAGCTCTGTGACCTAGACTGAGTCCCTCATGCCATCCCAGCCTCACAGGGCTCATTCATGCCTACCTCAGTGGTTCACCGCTCAGCCACAAATGAGGTAATAGAAGGACAGACCAAGAGCAGATATCTGGCACATGGCAAGGGATTTTTAAAAGGTAGTCCTTTGTGAGGGGCGCCTGGGCAGTTCAGTCGGTTAAGGGTCCAACTCTTGATTTCAGCTCAGGTCAAGATCTCACAGTTCGTAAGTTCGAGCCCCAAGTGCAGCTCTGAACTGAAGCTGAGGAGCGGGGATTCTCTCTTTCCTCATTCTCCGCCCCTCCACAGCTCACGCTCATTCATTTTCTCTCCCTTTCTCTCAAAATAAATAAAACTTAAAAAAATAAAAATAAAAGGTAGTCTTTTTTTTTTAATTCAGTTATCACCAGCAGCACCTTGCCTTGTGGGTTCATAAACATTTGTGCAACTCCTATTGTGTTTTCCAGATCACATTCCATAAAATGACAGCAGGGCCGCACAATTCCACTGTGGGGATCTAGCCTAGCTTCCTGTTTATATAAATGAGGAAAGAGGAACCCAGAAAGCTCTGACTTACAGTTACAAAGTGTTAAAGACTTTCAGAACTGCTCACCTACAGAAGACCTCAAATTGATTAAAATCATTCCATGCCTTTCTTAGCCGTTAAAACTAACGTCCAACTCAAATGTTCAAAGAAATGGACAACAAATACGTGAATCGTTAAAGACAGTAGATGGTTTAAAAGCCAGTGTGATTTATGTTAATATTTCATTTTAACATTCAGACCCAAGAGTATCTCGCCAGCTAAGCACTTCCTTCAAAGCAACCTGCACAGCCCACACCGAGAAGAGCGATCCTAAAAGTCTAAACGACCTTCACCCACCTTGAAATCCTTCATCTGGTGAGAACAGAAATTCAGCAAAGCCAGAATGCACACAAAAATTAAGCTAAAAGAACACCCCCCTCTATTTCAGAGCAAACCAAACGGAAGCACGGAGAAGCTGCAGGTACACTGGGGGGGAAAACGGGGGGGGGAAGTAAATGTGCTTGTCAGAAACTGAGAATTCATCACAGCTGTCCAAGGGACACTTCATTCTTACAGACTTTCGGAAGCCACCTGGGAAATGTCTCTATTTTAGGAAAAACCCTCCAAAGAGAGCTCAAATGGAATGTGAGACTCTGTAGAAAGAGCTATGGGGGGGTGGTTTGGGGGGGAGGGTGGGCATTATTCTACTTGACCTAAGCATGCTATTTTCATTTTTTTTTAATCTTGAAGTGCTTTCGTACTTTTTTTCCCCATTTCATCTTGCCGACAGCTCTACAATAAGAGCACAATCTCAATTCTGTTAAAGAACAATCCAGAAACTAAAGCTTAGCAGGAATGGAAGAAGAAAGAGCAACTTTCTTGAGAAGCTGATGGGAGTCCAGGGCTTGGCAAGGTGTATTTCCATCAGAGCTCAGCCCCAAAGGGAGGCATCCTCCCTCCATACTTCGAGAAGAGAGAGGTAGAGAATGGAGATCTGCTCATCCAGGGCCACACAGCCAGTGAGCGATGATGGCGGGCTCCACAGTCCTGGATTTTCCCCTCTAACCACTCTGTTTCTTGGAATTCAAAAATGTATTATCTCCATTTTAAAGGGGCGGGGGTGGGAAGCAGCTCTCAAACTCCCTAAGTTTTCTCAGCATACTGGCCGATTTTAACGTCAGATACAGACATTCTCAATTACAGGGTTTGTTGGTTTTTTTTTTTTAATTTATTAGGTTCTACTGAGAAACCCTTTTCAGGGAGAAAATAGCAAACAGCTGTTAGAAAATCCCTGCAATCATGTCAGAGCTAAGGACAGACTTTGATCCCCAGCATCTAAACCAAAGTTGAAAGGGGCACACACAAACATTCTGGGCCAACATCTGAGATCGACTCTTGGCTGCAAGGAGCTAGAAGGGAAGGCTAACAGTATTAAAGCTGAAATGATTTATGAAAAACTTTTTTTCATCTATTAAAATAGCCTTTAAATTGAACCTCATGAGGCCAGACCCAGACAGCACCATTTATCATTCCAGTTAAATAAAACACAGAAAGGGCTATGCAGAGTGGACATAAATACTATTTCAGA
The DNA here is from genome assembly GCA_028646485.1 of Cryptoprocta ferox. NCBI lineage: Eukaryota > Metazoa > Chordata > Mammalia > Carnivora > Eupleridae > Cryptoprocta > Cryptoprocta ferox. The sequence continues at coordinate 120,726,377 of CM053574.1, read as the reverse complement.
AACTTTGCTGATCAAGTGAGCCAAAAGCAACACAGATAAGGAAAGAAACACTGACTTTTTTATTTTTTTAAGCTGCGTGACCTGGTGAGATTCCTACCCCTCATTTGGGTTCAAACTGAAGCTGCTTGAGAGAGTTAATACAGCTCTTGGTTTTAAATGGCCAATTAAATTTTATTCAGGTCCCACCACCAACTCCTCCTGGACCGCCTGCCTCTCTTCCAAGTGCATTTCATGCGAAAAGAGAAAACAAAGGAGCCCGGGACTCCACACCTGCCTTCTAATATCACTAGAATCAGATCAACTAGAGTGAACAATCCACCCCACCACCAGGGACTTAGAATTCCAGGTGAGTGAGAAGCAGAACACCTCTAAGAAAGGAAGATTTCCCAAGACCTTCAGTTCAATCTATATTCCCTCTCTCTGGGGACAAAAGAAAAAGAAAAGCAACTCTCAGTGGCTTATCCAAAAGGACACCTTTTCTAAGATGGTTGAAATAGGAAAAAAAAAAAAGAAAAGAAAAAGAAAAAAGCAAAGTGGGGTGGGAGGGGAGAGACACACAAAACTCATTCAAAATTAGAAAAGACCAAGAGAAAAGGAGCGTGTTTTCCAAAAATACAGTTGCTTGGAGTGAGGCGTAAAGTGGAAGTCCACAAAGAAAATGTGAAGGGTTTTTTTTGGGGTTTTTTTTTTTTTTTTTTTTTTAAGTAGGCTCCAAGCCCAGCCCAGCCCAGCCCAGGGCCCAGCGCAGAGCCTGAACTCACAACCCTGAGATGAAGACCCGAGCTGACATCAAGACCCGGATGCTGAACCAACTGAGCCACTGGGGCGTCCCAGTATCATGGAGCCTTAAAGTCCTTTATTCTGAGCTGAAGCCTATGAAGACAGCTTTAAAATTCTAGGACCATTTAAGACCTTTCAAAGAACCAAAGCACTTGGAGAACAACTCTCAACTGACGTCAAGCCCAGTTTCAAGGGAAATTAGATCCGAAACGAGTTGCACTTCACAACGTAAAAAAATGAAACGTTTAACCACTTAAGGATGGACCGTAAGAAACACCTAAGTCGGTCTGAGCTACCAGGCCATTTTTCCCCCCAGGAAAAAATCCTCCGTGGTCTATTAGGACACGGCAACTAGGTCTTAAGAATTTTAGAGGTCTTCTATTTTCGACAAATGAAAAATGTGTGGTCTAGAAAATAACAGATCTCTTTCAGTCTTCTCTCTTCGGTGATCAACTCGACGTCGTTTGGGCCAATTTCATTCAGTGATATTTATGTAAGTAACCCCCTCCCCCCCACACAAATTAAATATTGACATTTCCTAATGCTCCATAAATAGCATATCATGTGTAAATCCCAGCACGCTTGTTCACACTCCCCATGTGTTTTGTTGTTTTTTTGTTGTGGTTTGTGTGTGTGTGTGTGTGTGTGTGTGTGTGTGTGTTTTAAGTACTTAGTAGGTAACAGAAACTACTGTTGTCTGATCAGATTTGGGGGTTCTTTTTTATTTAAGATGAAAAGTTCCTTTTCTCAAGGAGTTTACCATCTGCCCGGGCAATTAACAAACACTAGTCATGAGAAGTTACACAATCCGTCAACAAAGATCTCAACGCAGAATCCCAACTCCCAAAAACGGGAGGAAAACGCCTTTAATATCATCTAGACCAAACACCTCATTTTGCGGATAAGCAAACTGAGTCTCAGCAGGGATATAAAGGAGCTAATTAAGGAGAAAGGAAGATTGGAGCCTGTGGTTCAAAGTCTATTAGACGTGCAGATAACAAGCACTGGGGGCCCCCAGCAAGAGCCCCGGGGGCCCTGGATGGCGGGTGGGATGGAGAGAAGGTTGTGGGAAGGGAGGCTGGGCAGGGTTTAGAATGGGGAAAGCACCAGAGCAGCTCAGAGGGGAGAAAGTGGCAACCTTCCCTTGGGAGCCGGAGGGGAGGTGATGCTAAGTGCACGGAAGGGGGACAGTATTGGGGGTCGTGAAGGCTGGGTTCCAATCCCAGTCTTGTCTTAACGCTGTACAAAAATGGGGGAAGTAACCAGAAGCTCTTCAACAAGAGGGCAGCACCCACCACCTCTCAGATCCGGGAGTCAGACAACCGAACATGGGTGTGGGCAGTCGGGAACATGCATCGGGCGTCTGCTGGGTCGAGGCAGCTCCGGGTGGAGGACCCAGTGATAAACAAGAACACAGGAGGCCCTGCCCCAAGGAGCTCCCCTTCTACACGCTGGACCCCCAACCCAGCAGGTCAACGAGGAGGAGCGGGTCTGGCAGGAGACACTAACACGGAAGGTGAACCACCAAGGACAGCGGTGGGGGACAAGGGCGCCGTAGCCCCAGCTCAGCTGTCCACAGCAGCGCGCCCGGCCTCCCCAAACTCAGAGTCCACTTTATCCTTGGGCACTTGGGAGCTATACAGGCTTCTGAGGCAAAGGGATGACAAGACACGAACGCGCAGAGGGCACAATGATGGGACCCTGCGATAGCTGTGGCTGACATCGAGTTCCTTCTGCCACAACCAGCCCCAGGCTCTGCTTCCGGAAGGTTCCGCCAGCCTCCCCACACCTGGCCACTCCTGTCAACTCAGCTCAGACCAGGGGTCTTCTGGTTCTGTGAGCGTCTTTCCCATGTGTTTTGACCAGGGCCTGCTCAAATCCAGAGGGGGAAAAAAAAAAAAAAAAAAAAAAAGAAAGAAAGAAAAACTGGCTCCCTTTTATATCCCCTGATCTCAACGCTTCCTAGAGTGACCTTGCTAATGAAAACAAACTGAATAAACACTCGGAGGAGAAGCCATCTGCTTCATGCTACAAATGTCCGTAGGAACAGTGTTTGTTTACCAGCAGGGTCAGGAGGACAGGACACAGAAAACCTTCTCAGAGGTCTTAAGTAGGGGGTTGGCCCTGGCTGGGGTGGGGTGCAGGGAGAAGGGTCCTTAACCCTTTCAGCTCTGGGTGAGGCCCTTCATTTCATACGCTCTGGCTGGAAGAGAAAGTCGCATAGACCATAAACCGCAGGGGGAGGCTTATCTGCACAGCATTTTCCACATGATGATAAAACGCTGTGGAAGAATTTACTGTAAATATTGCACTTGAACTTTCCACTTTGCAGAGGAAACAGCGAAGATGACCGGCCAAGCTCAAGAGCGAAGGTGGCTGGTGGAACCACAAGCAAAGTGGAAGAAACGTGCTCATCACAGAGGCTTTTCAAAGTGCTCTTGAAGGACTTTTTTTAAAGGCTATATATCGCAATAGAGACAACCATATAGACTCGGGTTTGGTGCTCTGGGCTCCGAAGTATTTAGGGAATTTGTTATTTAAGATGACGACTCGGGGGACACCTGGGTGGCTCCGTCGGTTAAAGTGTCCGACTCTTGATTTCATGGGATTAAGCCCTGCGTCGGGCTGTGTGCTGATGGCACGCAGCCTGCTCGGGATTCTCTCTCTCCTCTCTCTGCCCCTTCCCCCACCATCTCAGTCTCTCAAACTTCAAAACCATAAAATACAATGATGACTCTGCCCGCGTTCTACTCCAAGACAAAACTAAGAAAGGGCCCAGGAAATTCAATCCCCAAGGAAATACATGGTTCACACAAGAACGCTGGCAAAGGAAACCCCAGGGACTTCTGGCCACGTGCCCTGCTCATCTGCGTGGCAAATGTGAGGAAGTGTGAGTGAAGAATGAGAATATATTCTCTCGAGGCGCCCACTCAAGGAGGGATCCCATGTGGGCCAGGGAGACACCTCCAGGGCCAGACCCCCGGCCTTGACGAGTCACAGCAAGAAGCTGTGGTGCCAGGTTTCCAGAAGTCACGGACGGCCGTGTCTCTTCCAATCCAGTGTCGCTGCGATCCCGTCCAGAGTACTAAGACTCAGTCACTATGGCCGGCCTGATGCCTTCCAGCTGCGTGAAGGCCTGGCCGTGTCTGCTCTTAAAGAACACAAGGTAGCAATTTAGAATCCGCTCCAGTCAATAAAAACGCTGATATCTGCCTTTCCACAGGCAGTTACAGAAAACATCTGGTTGAGAAGGAACATTCTGGCCACACTAGGAAAATCAAAATGTGAATGGGCGAGGCATGTGAAAAAATAATGACATCAAACTTGTAAACAAACTCACTCTAACATTCAGTCAGCAAACATGTTACCAAGCACCTAGCACATGCCAGGTGTGGGGAACGAGGCACGTCGGGAAGGGCCCTGCCCAGGCAGGGGGCAAGGGCACCACTCACCACACTTGTCTTAAGTGCTTACAATGTGCCGAGTTGTTACAAATAGAGTGTCTGGAACAACTCTGTTATTATCATAGTGTGAGACAGGGTTTATCACTAGCCTCATTTTACAAAGGAGAAAACAGATACAGAGAGGTATCTTGTCCAAGGGGATCAATGGGTCAGTAAAAAAAGGCTGAAATTTGAACCCAAGGAGTCTAGCTCCACCCTGATGGGTATATAAGTAAAGAGGACGGAGGGAAGGAAGAAAAAGCCAGTCTCAGAAGTTAGCATCTGGGCAAAACTGGCAGGGTCTTTAAGGGTGCATAGGAGTGTATCAGGGAGGAAATGAGAAAAGTTCGTTCCAGAAAGAAGGATTATAAATGCAAAGCACAGACATCAGCAGTACCAGATAAAATACTTTTAAAAGAGGAAAACACACTCCATTCCTCCTAGGCAGGGAGATCCCACAGAGCTCCTAGAAAAACAACAGCTCGGGACAGTCTTGACATTCTTTGGTTTAGGGACACTGAAGAAACGCAGTTGAATACAGTCCAGGACTCCGCATAGTTCAGGCACACAACGGCAATATGTGATAGCTTGTCAGTCCCAACCACACACGGGAACGCGATTTAATAGAATGTGTTGCTACAGACTTGGGCTCCAAAGTCCTTAGCACAGTCCCAACAGGAAACCCTGAAACTAAATACCTCACCAAACCAGTCTGGCAACAAAGAGAAAAAAGCTGGAAAGAGGGAGGGAGACCATGTGCCCGAAGGCCAAATTCTAACAGGCTGGCAGGTGCACTCCTCATTTATTTTTATAGTTTCAACAGACCAGCAATGGCTTTGTTCACCAGAATACGGACACGTTCCCAAGACTCTGAAAGACAGGAATTCCCCCAACAAGAAACTAAGAAATGTGCAATAAATTGGCAGTTCTAGACACAGCTATTCGGAGGTTTATCTTTCCCTGAGACACTTCATGGTAATTCACACTCTCTGAACAATATTCTTTAAGATGAATAGAGTTTAGTGGATCGTATCACACAAATGATTAAATGATGGGTTACAGATGTTAAGGTCATTAAATTCCAGTCCCTCCAGCTAACAGGAGTAACAGACGGATCGTCTCCACTTTAAAAACAGGTTATACTCCCAAAGTTTTGTTGTTAAGTTGGCTGTTTAGAATTCAGGAGTGGTTTTTTTTTTCCCCCACCAACGACGCTAGAGGCGGTGGATAGTACGTAAGACAGAACACAGACAACTAAATCCAAAGTGGGCTACGAGGTAGGTCTATGGACCCCCGCCCACGTAAGGGATAAGGATTCTGGAGGAAGGTGCGATCCAAGTTCCGGAGAGCCGGACCTATCCCTCTCACTCTGCCTCCTTTGGGCACAAGAAATCCTCTATCTGCGTGTAATTGCTGCTGGTTCGCTAACTTCCAGCAGGCGTTGTATTTAAGAAGGAGGTTGGAGAGTAGGAGCAGGCAGGGGTTCAAGGAAAAATTGCAGAACCATGGCGGTGAGGGCGTGAGAGCCAGGGTGCAGGGCTCCCACTGATGAAAGAGGCCACGGCTGCGGATTCTTCCTTCTCTGCACAGCCTCAGACACCCCTACTTTCCTCCCCTGGATGGCGGGGCTCTGAAAGTCCAGGGCTGCGGCACTGTGGGTCTGGATCAGGGTTTTTCTACACCCCTTACACGTCCCACTCTTGAACAGAGTCGTCCACTTCTCTAATGACATGAAAACATGCATGAGGCTCTTTGAGAGTTTTTTCAGGCTTTTTCTTGCCCATACGCTAGAGAAGGGGCACACGCAAGTGCACACGCATGCACCAACGTGAGAGGAATCCGTGGAGCGAGCAGAGTAGAACAAGACGCATCCACCAGACCACAATTCTATCCAGTTCAAATACATACATAGCGCACGTGAATATGCATACAAGGTCCGTAGTGATCTGCCCACTGAGATCGCTACGTAGGCAGAGCATGCGAGAATCTAACAACTGGACAGCTCAAAACCACAACGGGTCAGGGGAGCGTGCCGCGGGCCGAGAGGGAGGTGCGGACCCTTGTCCTGCCACCTCACGTCATGGAGAACAGGGAAGAGATGAACCTCCCGCCCATGCTCTTGAGTTCACAGATATACCCCAACTTACTGGAACTTCAAATGCCTCCTGGGTGTCATCCAGCATCTGGATTTTGATGGACATGAGTTTTCCTGAAGGTGTTGGGGGCGGCTTCTGTCCATGTTCCAAGGTACTGATCCCCGAATTCTCCGGGGCCCCCAGTCGCGATCCTGGACTTGGCCTCTGCTCTATCTCTCCCATGGTGAAAGCAGATTATATACTATCTGCAGAAAGCAGCGAGAAAGAAAATACATTAGAAGAGGAGACTCATTTCAAGCACCTAAGGGACATCTATCATCTCCGACCCTTTCTCGGATCCCTGGAACCACAGCTCGGTGGTCTCTCCGTCCCCTGACCAGCAATCACACGTGGGGAGGCTTCAAGCATTCACGAACAATAAGGTCACTTTCAACCAACCAAGGGATGCAAACAGTGGTGCATATCTTACATGGTTTCTAGTTTTACAGTCAGCTCTTATTCATACCGTAGATTCAGTTGTTTTCAACATATAATTCAGTGTCTGTAGCAAGCGAGACCCCGCTTTTTACGCATCCTGAGTCTGGACAGGAGATAATAAACTGTGCTTAAGCCATGCCATTAGCAACCATTAATTACCTTTTATGGACACACCAACATACTAAGTAATGTGGGTATTATAAAGATAAAGAGATGAAACACACGGTGGCTCTCAAGTTTATAATCTGTTGAAGCTAAAACTCCACTCGCACAAACATAGGCAGCATAAGGTAGGGTCTTTTCTCCCAATTTCTTCTCTTGTTTCTATCACAATTCCCTCCTAATTCATTTCTTTCCTGCCATCCCCCCATTGTTCCCCTTTTCCAGAAAAACCATTCTGCATATAACACAATCAATGACAACGTTACTTCCCTAAAAACAAAACCCAACCCTCTTTCCCCTACAAATAGCTGGCTCTTACCCTCTCCCTCTCCCCTCCCCCCTCCGTCATGCTCCAGGTCTTCAATGCGTGGCTCTCTGGCTGAATGCTTTGCCCTCCTTCTCCACCCAGAAACTTCTCGTCTAGCTTTCTGGAACTCAGTTCCAGTAGCACATCCCCAACACCTGGGTAAGACAGGTACCACGTCCCCCTCACTGCCCATGACTCACGGTGTTTAGTCTTATGTGCCTCTGCCCGATTATGCCCCCCATGGCCACCCTAAAGCCAGAATCAAATCTTGGGTATCTCTGGATGTCAGCACCTACCTAGACACAGGGCGGGGGATAGAGAGTCCAGCAATGGCTGCTTGCTGACTGGCCCTGTCTGGACATGAAGGGTCACGGAGCACAACAGGGGGCTTTCTTCATGGAGAAGGTAGAGCAATCTACTCTTTAATGTCAGGGAATACTTGGAAGGAGACAAGCACACAGAAGTTGACACTGCAGGAAAATGGAACGGCCCCAACAAAGCTATGGGACAGGAACAGGGAGGCAGAGAAGATGAGTAGGAATTAACGCTGGAAATGCGCTTGGAAAACAGGCTGGAACCAAACTAAAGGACTTCAAACACCTTGCTGAGAAGTATGGTCTTTCCCTACTGGCAGCAGGGAGCCACTGGGGGCGAATAAGGACACAAGACAGCAGAATTTTAGAAAAACCCATCTGAGGAGGAGCTGTTCTACAGGCTGGAAAAAGATGAATGGCAAGGGCTGCAAGGGGGTGGGGGATACAGCGACCAAGCTACTGCAACAATCTGTGCCCAAGGGGAAAACTGGGACAGTAGTGATAGAAGGGAAAACGTGAAGCCATAAAACCCACTGTTCTGGAAGAATTACCCTGATGTTGTTAACAGTAAGCCACCCAGAGGAGGATATAGAAGTAGGACAATGACCAGAAAATGTTGTAACAGGGCAGAAGGGAGGGAAGGTGTGAGTTTCACTGGGGGCGCCGTCCAGGGAGGGAAGGTGTGAGTTTCACTGGGGGCCCCAGGGGCCTACAGGGGAGGGGGAGCTGGGTTTGGGCTGACGGGTTCAGAGTCCATGGTGCTGTAAAGGCAAAAGCCACAATGAAAGCAAATGGCGAGGAGGTGGAGGGGAGGAGCCAACGAAGCAAAAAAAAAAAAAAAAAGAAAAGAAAAAAGGAACCCAGTCATGAGGGTGGTCACAGGCTGAGTACTGCTCCCCCAAAATCTCACTCCCAGCATCTCAGAGCGGGACGGTCTTTGAAGAAAGGGTCTTAAGAAAGGTGATTCAGTTCAAATAAGGCCAGTAAGATGAACCATAATCCAGTGTGACTGGCGTCCTTATGAGGAGGGGAAAACTGGCCAGAGACACCAGGGACGCTCAAGCACGGAGAGGCCATGCGAGGGCGCTAGGAGAAGGCGGCCATCTGCCGGCCCAGGAGACCCTGGCCCTGCCGACAGCCCGGTCTGGACTCCCAGCCTCCGGAACTGCGAGGAAATACACTTCTGTTGTTTTCACCCCCACCCCCAACCTGTGGGACTTTGTTACAGCCGCCCTAACAAACTCACCCAAGGGTTCATGGGAACCCGGAAAGAGGCACACAAAGAACAACCTAGGCACCAAGTGACAGAAAGCTACGGAAAGGGCACCCGAGGGGTCACCTAAGGTGTGAGGTACGGACCTAAGTGGTGTGTCTCACCCATGTGAAATCACGTCGCCCTTCAGCTCTTTAGTTCAGGAAAGACCAACCAGTTTGTAAATCTTATTTGGTAGGTTCTTCTCACCCAACTCCTGCTCGTCCACCTCTTACGGAGTTGGCCCCTTAGACGTTTCCAACAATATTCCATATGGAAGCCCCTCCCGCTTCCTCTCAGCAGAATCTGTCACACTCTCACTGTGACACCAAAGGCTGTCCCGGAGGTCAGCAGATCAGAGACTAGGGAGTCACCTCAACAACCTGGTCATTGACTCAAACCACCCTCTCCTAAAGAGATGCGTCCTTTGGACAGAAAAAGGGCCTGAAGACCACCTCAGAGGGGCGCCTGGGTGGCTCAGTCAGTTGAACGTCTGACTTCGGCTCAGCTCATGATCTCGTGGTTCGTGGGTTCGAGCCCTGCATCACGCTCTGTGCTGACTGCTAGCTCAGAGCCTGGGGCCTGTCTTGGGATTCTGTGTCTCCCTCTCTCTCTGACCCTCCACTGTTCACGCTGTCGCTCTGTGTATCTCAAAAATAAATAAATGTAAAAAAAAAAAAATTTTTTTTTAAAAAGACCACCTCAGAAAAGACTGCTTACTAAGTATTTCTCCACAAACTCTCCACCAAAGCCTATTAGAGAGTACTCTGTTCCTCTACAATCCTTCGTGATTGGGTCCTGTGGCAAGGCAATGGCAGTTAAGGACCAGCTTTTCTTTTTTGATGCCCATGTAGGACTTCACAGATCCGTTCTGGAAGTACCTTTCTAATTTCTGCCCCAAGTACGCTTTCTTTAAGACCCAAACACTAGTTTGTTGTGTGATCTGTGCCTTGCTTAATATGTCTATTAGTCTTGAAACGTCCGACTGGACCAAGTTCATCTATAATGCCTAAGCACAGGGCCTTACACCAAATGGAAACAGGTCCTCTGCTTGTTCAAGGAGTCAGATGTGGGTATATAGATCTGATCAGTTCTGAAATGGGTGGTGTTTAAAATAATCTTCACCAACCAGGCAGAATTATTTTCCTGTATGTTTTCTGGTTGGTGTCTCGCAGTTAAAAATACATACAACTTCAGGGAAACACTGTGATATCAGCCCCATTTGCCTTCCCCGTTCCCAGATTCCTCTCTGCACTTTTTTCTACTTCGGTCTTGATCCCTCCTTGCCTCTCGAAGCATCCTCTGCTGCCTGCCTCCTCTTTCCTGCATGCAGTCCATCAGGACGGACAGGCCCTGGGCTCGGTCACTCATGCCGGGCTTGGCCCCCTACTGCAGAGTCAGGGAGATGTGGCTCAGATGCCCAGCCACGGAGGTGACGACAGGGAGAAAGGGACCCATCTCAAAGGTGCTAGGGACCCTCCCTACACAAGCACTTCCTCTCTGTCCAGCCTGTGCAAAGGGCAAGGCCCCTCATCTCCTAAAACTAAATCCTCTTTCTCCCCCCTCGGGCCCAAGATTCCCAGATGATTATGTATGGTCATTTTTAGCACCTTGGCATTTAAAAATTAAACTGAGTTAGTTATTAATAGATATTTAGTACCTTAAATTCCCTTTTCCGTAGCCTTCACAAGGACCTCACACCTGTATTATTTCTACTTCTGGTTACTGACATTTCAACAACATAGTCACACTTTCTGTTCTCTGAGTGGCATGAAGACTATTGCTGTACGTGGAAAGAACTGCTGAATTCAAATATAAATCCAGCCAATGGTCTGAACTGAGCACCCTAGGAATGTCCCGAATATCTGAGGAATGCTGGCAAGTCATAAATGGGGGAGCACGCTGATCCTGGACCTCAGAATCAGGGAGTCCAGGAACCCAACACTGCCTTCCAGATGAACAGGTTCAGCAAACCTAAACGCCTTTTGTTTAGACAGATCAACCCGTGCTCTAGTTGGACTTGACCTCCAGAACTATCCCCAGCTTCTGCATTCCTTAAGGACTGGTCAAGGTGAAGGAAATTAACCTTTCCGTCCTTGTGACACGTTAACTTAGCACGATCGTTCCAGACCTACAAGAAAAAGCTGCTTAAGAAACGACCTTATTCTTTAGCTGTATTTGAAAAGCTAGTTAAAAGGAAACATAACAACAAACAAAGCAGTAAAACTGTTCACTGGTAGAGAAAAGATGAAAAAACTCGAGTTGCCCTGGCTTCAAGGCTTCCTCTCAGGATGCGCCCAAAAGCAACTTGTAGCTCACATGCAGATGCCAACTCCATCCCGGAGGGACCGAAGGACATCCACAAGTCCAAACCACACACGGGGCTCAAGAACTGCCAAACTGCCCTCAAGGTCAGACAGAGGAGAAGGAAAATGCTTGGAGAGGCTGCCCACGCCTGCGGAGCTGTGCCCCCCGGACAAGGGCATCCAACAAAGCCAGCAAGGACTTGCTGGGCGCAAGGGGGAGGGATGTGCAGCTTAGCACATGGACAGTGTGGTGGAAGACCTCAAGAAGCCCTAAAGGTGGAGAGACGGAGAGACAGCACAGGCAAGGCACATTAGCAGGACACCACCAAGGGCACTGGGAACACCACCAGCCCAGCAAGCAGAGGAAAACAGAGGATGAAAAGATTATATAAACATACATACACACACACACACACACCCTCAGGCCACAAGAGTTCCTACCAGCATGGGACACAGCCCCCGTCTCCTGGCTCTCAGGAGCCTCCTACAAATAGCTAGTTTGTAAAGAACTCACCCAACAACAAAGGATCTTCACTGAGATTCTACAAGAAAGGGGGGAAAAAATGAAAAGGACAGGGGCATCTGGGTGGCTCAGTTAGGCATCCCACTTCAGTTCAGGTCATGATCTCATGGTTCGTGAGTTCGAGCCCCACATCAGGTTTTGTCCCTAGTGGTGCCAAGCCTGCTTGGGATTTTCTCTCTCCCTCTCTCACTGCCCCTCCCCAATTCACACACACGCGCGCTCTCTCTCTCTCTCTCTCTCTCTCTCTCTCTCTCTCTCTCTCTCTCTCTCTCTCTCTCAAAATAAACGTTAAAAAAGGAGAAAGAATTCCAATTTTCCCCAAACACATTGTCCTCACTTAACTAAAGCAATGAAATAACAGACTCCATAAACAAAAACACAAGAGGATTTATAAGAGTTCGGGGGAGCTATGGGGAAAATAAGGAAATAGAGCATGAGGGCAGACCTCAGGGGGAAACCAGGATGAATAAAAACATCGCTGCTGTAAAACAGATGCGTAGGTTGCCCCCAAATTTATATGTTGAAACCGAATCCCTGATGTGATGATACAGGGGCAGGGGGAGGGACAGCTGGGGGGGGGGGGCCTTTGGTAGGTGACAGGTGACTATATGGTGAGGGTGGAGCCCCCATGAGTGGGATTCATGCCCTATGAAAGAGACCTCGGGGCACAAGTCCATCCCCTCTGCCATGCGGGGACCCAGTAGGAAGCCAGCAGTCTATGAAGCAGGTGCCTCCTGGGGCGCCTGGGTGGCTCAGGTCATGATCTCCCAGTTCGTGAGTTCCAGCCCCATGTCAGGCTCTGTGCTGACAGCTCAGAGTATGGAACCTGCTTCAGATTCTGTGTCTATCTGCCCCTGCCCAGCTCATGCTGTGCGTGTGTCTCTCTCTCAAAAATAAACATTAAAAAAAATTAAAAAGAGGCACCTGGGTGGCTCAGTCAGCTAAGTGTTGGACTTCAGCTCAAGTGACGATCTTGTGGTTTGTGGGTTCGAGCCCCATGTCAGGTTCTGTGCTAACAGCTCAGAGTCTGGAGCCTGCTACGGATTCTGTGTCTCCCTCCCTCTCTCATGCTCGCTCATTCTCGATCACGCTCTTGCTCTCGCGTTCTCTCTCTCTCAAAAATTAACAAACATTAAAAAAAAAATTGAAGCAGGTGTCTTCGCGTTGGCTTTCCCAGCTTCCAGAAATTTCAGAAATCAAGTCCTGTGGTTTATAAGCCGTCCAGTCTATGGCATTGTTATAGCAGCAAAAGTGTAAACAGACTAAAAGAACCACCAAAATGCAAAGGGCCAAAAGGAAATATGCACAGGTGAAAATAGGAGGGTTTTAGGGTAAAGACTGAGAAAAGGGAGCAAAAGATTTTAAAAGGAGTGAAAAGGGATAGCTATGGAAGAGAGGAGATCCAACTCCCCCACAATCAACATCCCTAAAAAAAAAAAATAATAATAATAATAATAATAATGGAACAAGAAAACAAAAGTTAAAGGTATAATTCAGGAAAACATTCCAGAAATAAAAGAGGACTCTCCATAGTAAATGAACATCTAGTCCAGAAACATCTAACAGGATGATCAAACACCAAGACACCTCCCGTATCATCGCTGATACGGGAATCACTGATATGGGAAATTATAAAGGAATCACGCAGGGGGCACCTGGGTGGTTTAGTTGAACATCTGACTCTTGATTCTGGCTCAGGTCAGGATCTCTTCGTGAGATGGAGCCCTGCATCGGGGACTGCGCAGTCTGGACACTGCTTGGGATTCTGTCTCCCTCTCTCCCCTCCTCCCCCGCTAGCGCTCTGTCTCTCAAAATAAATAATTAAACTTACAATTTTTTTTTTTAAAAAGGAATCATTTGGGCACCTAGGCACAAAGTTCCAACAAAATCCAAAGGGACAAAGTTCAGACTCACCCACAGCACATTTAATGCTTAAATTGTCAAGACTATCCTCAAATAAAGAGGAATCAAAACCTTAAAGCCAAATTTTCATTCAAATAGAAGAGCCAAACATTTTATCTTTTTTAAGGTTTATTTATTTTGAGAGTGAGCAAGCAAGTGTGGGAGAGGGGCAGAGGGAAGGGAGAGAGAGAATCCCAAGCAGGGTCCACACAGTCAGCACAGAGCCCAACTCGGAGCCGTGTCCCATGAACTGGGAGATCATGACCTGAGCCAAAATCAAGAGTCGGACACCCAAACAACTGGGCCACCCAGGCACCCTGAGCCAAACTAAAATGTTCAGTAGTCAAGAACTCAGAATATTGTTGCCCAAGCCCTTCCAGAAGAAACTACCAGAAGGCTAAGAGTCAGCAAAACAGGGGGCAAACCTGGGTGAAAACACTGGAAGGGATTCCTGGTAAACTTTAAATCCATTTATACCATAAGAGGTAGACTACAATAGCAGCAGAATGTGGTTAACTCCTGACAACGTAGAAATACGACTGAGAAACTGGCAGAGGAAAGGACCGAGATAGTGGAGAGGCATGCGAAATTAACTGTTAGCACAGGCTTCAAAACAGACAAAAGAAAATTTAAACCTCCAAAGATACACAAATGGTTAAGAAGCACATGGAAGGATGTCCAACACCATTAGTCGTTAGGAAAGGCAAAGGACATTCACCGGGGGACCGTGAAGTGGGGTATTTCACACCCACTGTGATGGATGGTAACAAATGTTACAGAGAGTGTGAATAACCTGGAATTCTCCTCCATTGCTGCTGGGAACATAAAAAGGTGCGGCCACTTTGGAGAACATTGCGGTCATTTCTTTAAAATTTAATCAAAAATTTTGCATTCGACCCAGGAATTGGGCTCCGCTAATAAAGCCTAGGCGTCCCTCCAAGGGACATGAAAAGGTAGGTCCACGTACAGACTTGTCCATAGGCTCATGTCCATAGCTGAATGAGCCTGCAGGCGGAAAGGAAACAAAAGCTCAGATCCTGGTGAAAGGAGAAACAATGAGGTCCAACGTGGTACGTCCAAACGGGGCACAGTTATTCACCAACAAGAATACCGGACATGCTGGCCCACACTACACCGTGGATGAACCTCAAAAACATTTTAAGTGAAAGAAGCCAGACGCAAAAGATTACATAACAGATGACCCAATCTGTAGGAAACATCCAGAAGAGGCAAATCTAGAAAGTGGTTTCCTGAGGCTCTGGAGAGGGGGGCTGGGCTAGCAGCAAAGGATCTGAGTGAGGGAGATTTGGGGGAGCGACGGGGTGTGCTGGAAAGGTTCTGGAAGTAACTTGTGGGGACGGTCACACAACTCCATAAATGTACTAAAAACCTGCGAATTGCACAACGAAAACACATCGGTTATGCTGTATAAATTATACCTCAATAAACAGCATAAAAAACGTGTGTGCACAACTTGTGATGAGCGCCGGGCGATTTACCGAATTGTTGGATCATGATACTGTACACCTGAAACTAATATAACGCTGTGGTGTTTGTTTTATTATTTTTTTTTTTTAACGTTCATTTCATTTTGAGAGACAGAGCACAAGCAGGGGAGGGGCAGAGAGAGAAGGAGACACAGAATCCGAAGCAGGCTCCAGGCTCCGAGCTGTCCGCACAGAGCCTGACGCGGGGCTCAAACTCACAAACCGTGAGATCGTGACCTGCGCCGAAGTCGGACGCTTAACCGACTGAGCCACCCAGGCGCCCCTGTAACACTGTATGTTACCTGGAATTAAGAACTTTTTTTTTTTTTAAAAAAGGTGTGGGCACCCACACGAATATCCTTGGGAGCACACAGCTCTCTGCAAGGACAGAGAGGTGACGGGTAGGAGACCAGTCTCCGGGTGAAGGACAGGACCGAGAGGGGGATCACCCATTCAGAAATACACCATTGTAGAGGCTCCCGGGCGGCTCAGTCGGTTAAGCATCTGACTCTCGGTTTCAGTTCAGGTCATGATCCTGGGTCACGGGTTCGAGCCCCACATCGGGCTCTGCACTGACGGTGTGGAGCCTGCTTGGGATTCTCTCTCTACCCCTCACCCACTCACACTCATGCTCTCTCTCTCTCTCTCTCTCCGTCAAAAATTAACTAAGAAAAAAAAAATAGACAATTTTAAAAATTCCATCTACTAGGAGGACATCATCCTGACTCTCCTGGCCCTATTCAGAGCACGAAATTGAATGAGAAGACAGCAGTCAAGAAGGGTCACAATTCTCAAACAAAAACAGGATGGCCAAGAGAAACTTTTTCAGGAGTTTTTCCTTCCAGTTTTACACAGAAGCCACGGAAAACTGCTGGGTTAGGACAAACTCACAGAAATCTGTTACTTAAGGGGAGAAGCCCAAGACGCAGATTTTAGGAAGCTACAGGGCTGGCTTCTAGAGCCCCCAAAGTACTTCTGAGCACTCCCCCCCCCCCCACTGAGAGGGATCGAGCCACACCTGCCACTGTGTGGGGACCAAGAGCGGCCTCAGACACTCAGGAGCGCAAAGGGCACAGGGTGCGTAACCCCGGGCTCCGCTGGGTAACAAAGCCACCTTGTGCTCCGTCCCTGGGGAGCCACCAGCCGGGGGCGGGGGGGGAAAGAGCCACCCCAGAAAGGCGAGCGGCCAGCACCCACTCAGGAACACAACCAGCCAAGTTTGGCTTTTCACAGGGGCTTAGATAAGGAAGGGGTTTTGAGAAAAGTTCAAAACACAGCTATCTCTGCGGATAGATTTGCTTACTTCAAAAAAAAAAAAAAAAAGAGTCTGTGAGCAAAAGAAACAACTGCAGATCAGCTGTTTTACATCAACCAGAGACTTCAAACAAGAGAGAGACTGTTTGGCCTGTTTGATCATCTGGGAGGAGAGAAGGACGTTAACCGTCTCCGAGCTGCCCCCCCACCCCAGCAGGGTCAGCAAAAGAGGACAAAGCCACCTCAACGCCATAAACGTTATTTCTTCACCGTCTTTCCTCTGCAACCCTAGTAAGAACAAATTAAATTAAACAGGCTACCTTAAATACCCTTAACAAGTCTCCAGAAAGTCCTTCAAGGAAAACTCAGAGCAGAAGTTTTCTCATTTCATAGACGTCGTTTCAAAAGCCTGGTTTTAACCTATCCCTTCTCACTCCAAAACCTGACTCTGACCAATACCGCGTTAAAGGTGAAAATTCCTGGGAGCTCGTAAGAAACGCAAATTCAGGGGCACCTGGGAGGCTCAGTCGGTTAAGCGTCACACTTCAGCTCGGGTCATGATCTTGCGGTTCCTGAGTTCGAGCCCCGCGGAGGGCTTTGTGCTGCCAGCTCAGAGCCGGATTCTGGGTCTCCTCTTTCTGCTTCTCTCCTGCTCATGCTCTGTCTCTCTGACTCTCTCAAAAATTAAATCCAGGCATTCAACGATCTACCCTGATTTCTCTGCGTGTGAATAGACGTTTCTAATCCAGTTGGCCTCTGCTATTCCGCACATCTACGTTCTCCTGACGCGGATGCCATCGCTGTTCGGGCTCTTCCTTCTCAAATACCGCCTTCTTGACCTAGCTCCATGTCACCTCCTCCAGAAATCCTTCCCTGATGTCGTCTTTCGGGGGGGAGGGAGGGGGAAGCCTCACTTTCTTCTCTCTGAGGTTTTGCTTGTGTTTCGCTTGCTTTCCAGGCCTTAACCCCTTTTCCTGCGTTGCCAACTAGATTACAAGTACAGAAGGGCTGCGTTACCTGGAAGTGTGACAGGTACCTCCTGTCTCAGGGCAAGAGACCGCTCTGCCTCAGGGACCGTGAGAACCTCAGCCAGCGCATGTGCACACGTCTCTCCTCGCTGACGCTTCCGCTACCAGAAAATGCAGACAAAGCCAACCATCTACTGCAGGGGGGGGGGGTGCGGTTTAAACCCTGGTTGCAAATTGGCAGCAACAGCGTCACCTGGGAGCTTGTAAGAAATGCAAATACAGGGGCACCTGAGTGGCTCAGTCGGTTAAGCATCTGACTTCAGCTCAGGCCATGATCTTGCCGTTTGAGTTGAGTCCCGCTAGGGCTCTGTGTTGACAGCTCAGAGCTGGATTCTGTGTCTCCCTCTCTCTCTCTCTCTGCCTCTCTTCTGCTCATGCTCTGTCTCTCTAACTCTCTTAAAAATAAATAATAAACATTAAAAAAAAAAAAAAGAAATGCAAATTCTGCCCCAGCTCCGGTCCACTGAATCCAATAGCTCGGGTGCCTTCCAGAAGATTCTGAGGCGGGCTCTGGCCTGAGAACTGCTGCTCCACTTCCCAAGGTCTCAGTCGGGATCAGCTAAAATAAGTAAATCCACCTGACAACAAATTGGGCAGTAACTTCACCAAGAAAACACCTATCGACCATGTTTCACATGTGCACCTGCTGTAAAGTGCGCCTGATTTTTTTCAATAGCTCTTGACGTTCGGCATTTCTTTTCCAATCACATTTTCACATTTTCTTTTCCAATCACATGTAAGACAATACAGTACTTTCGTGTGCATTTTCACTGACTTGGTAGCACACATTTCTTGCATTAGACAGGCAAAGACAAAAGCACGTAGGAAGGAAGTGGCAGTAAAAGGTGTCGGGAACAGAAGGCTCTTTTTACCCCGGGTTGCGGGGCAGGCGGGTGCGGAAATCAAGACGCCAGGAAAAAAATAAATCTCTAATGAGTCACATGTCAATGATGTCAATTTCTTGATGACTCTGAAGGTACAAAATTAAATGCTAGCTCCCTCCATTCTATCTCTAACACAAAGGCCGGGGTAAATAAAATGTCAGGGGAAAGGTGGTCTTCTTGAAGACAAAGTAACAAAAAATGAAAAAAAAAAACAAAAACCCAAGAAAACCCAGCCTGCAGCCTCTCTCAATCCCCATACACCACGCGGCTGCAGTGTCAACAGAGACTGGACCTGGTGGGCTGCCGTCAAGCTCGCTCTACTGAAAACACATCATTCTCGTCCACTTACGACAGAAGGTCCTCTCTGTCTCTAGGTGACACAGGTCAACCTCTCCAAATATATGTGGAAAACACCTAGCCCTTGCCTGGCCCAGAGTGAGGTGCAGTGTTTTACTACTGGATCTGCTTACTCAACATCTCTGAAAATCACATTACTGTTCAGACGATCGTTCCTGTGTCACGATAACTGGGATCCTCACCATTGAAGGCACGTATAAGGATCCGGTATGTTTCAGCAACTTCAGTCCGCACGACCGGGGACCCGAGGCCCCAATACGGCACCGTATGGTTGGTCTTTATGGGATGGATTATGTATCAGGCAATAGAAAACGGGTACTCAGAGATGATGCTTGAAGGCAACGTGTTTACTTCTGACATTAGATATTATGTAAATTTTAAAAGCTACAGAAAGGTGTGGATAAGACATGCATTCTAGGTGGAGTTCATTCTGGCATTCAATAAAAGTATCTGCCATCACCAGGAGCTGTGCCAAAAGTGGGTACAGGCTAACAGAGGCACGAAGATAGTGAAAAAGAAAAGGAGATGAACAGGTGCGAGACAGATCTCAGTCCACCTGAAAGAGGCCAAGGTGTCAGAGGTTCATCTGTGGATCAGGATGAGGCACTAGGGTTTTTAAGACAGGGTGAGACCGGGGCAGGTTTAGGAAATTATTGACAGTGAGGTCAGGGCTAGATTAGGAGACCAGTCAGGAAACATCTGTAATGCCCCGTGTACGAAAGGATGGTAGTGACAATGAGAATAGAGGGTCAGGAGGCATATTTTGGGAATACTTTGGCATTAAGAATCTTTACAAATGGATGACAAATTAGATGCAGGGAAGAAGATGGTAATAGGGGCAAATCTAGAACTCAGCTGCAAGTGGGAGACAGAACAAGGGAAGGCCAAAAGGCCCAGCTGTGGCTGCCTGAGGGTGACTGCAGGGCATGGAGGGAGGATGGCCAGCCATATTCTCAAGGGCCCTGTCTCCATTTTCCTCAACACTCTCCACTCCTCAGCCCCCAGCACCTCCTCTCAAATGCTTTCTCCAAAGTTCCACGCTGGTAAGCTGAGTGGAGGGGCCTGAGGTTCAGGAAAAAGAATAAGCCACGTACACATGAGTCAGAGGTGACCCCGTGACAACGGGCGGTATCAGAGAGGGTGGAAAACGCACAAGAAGAAATAACCAAGATGGCAGCCCGGAGTGAATGCCAACCGTCAAGAGTGGGAAGAGGAAGTGGACTTGGCGAAGGAATCCCAAGTTCTTGGGAGTTGGAAGGGCTTCTGAGGAACATTTAGGACAGCCTTCTCCCTGATGGGTGAATCCCATATTTTTAAAAGAGCTGAGTCTGAAAATCCATTCTAAAACACAGCAGAAAGCCAAGGAGGCAAGCGCATCAAGAACGAGAGGCTAAACCACAATGCTGATGTTGTCAGGGCAACACGGAAAATAAGGATTAAGAAAAGTTCATTCAGGGGCGCCTGGCTGGCTGAGTCAGTACAGCATGCGACTCGCGATCTCAGAGTGGTGATTCGAGTCCCATGTTTGGGTGCAGAGATCACTTTTAAAAAATTTATTTTAAAAAAGCTCATTCATCAGATCTGGTATGATCAGCTAGTCACCAGTATGAAGAGAAAAAGTTATCAACTGAGTAACAGAGGAAGAAGCCAGGCTGATGGTTAGTAATTGAGATACCAAATAGATTAATCTATATTAATCTGTTATTTAAGAGACTTTGTTTTTTAGAGCTTTATGTTTCCAGGAAAATACAGAGGGCTCGTAAATACCCTCTCTCCTCACGCGGTTTCCGATTATTAACACCTGCATTACTGTGAAAAATTTGTTACCACTGATGGACCAATACTGACACATTATTATTAACTCAAGTCCAGCTCAAGTGTACCTTTTGTGGTGTGGGCCAAGGGCATGCATCCACGATTATCCGATCACACAGAATCATTTCTCCACCCCCCACATCGCCTGTTCTCCATCTATTCATCCCTGCTCTCCTTCATGTTCCCTGACAACCACTAATCTTTTTACTGTCCACCCTCTTGCCTTTTCCAGAAAGTCATATGGCTGGAATCAGACAGTATGTAACCTTTCTGTCTGGCTTCTTTCACTAAGCAATGTGCGTTTGAGGTTCCTCCATGTTTTGTCACAGCTTGACAGCTCACATCTTTTCATCACAGAATAATATTCCATTGCCTGCAGGCATCACGGGGCTTCTTTAAAAATATTTTTTTAATGTTTATTTATCTTTTGAGAGACAGAGAGACAGAACACGAGCAGGGAGGGGCAGAGAGAGAGGGAGCCAAAGCAGGCTCCAGGCTCCGAGCTGTCAGCGCAGAGCCCGACACGGGGCTCGAACTTACGAACCACGAGACCATGACCTGAGCCGAAGTCACACGCTTAAGGCACCACAGTTTCTTTATCCATTCACCCAGTGAAGCACATCGTGGTCGCTTCCAGGTTAAAGCTACTCTGAAATGCTTTTCAGTTATAGAAATGGGAGGGGAGATGTTGCTTCCAAAGGGGGCTGGCTCCACTTGAGGTGAGAAATGAGAGCAAGTCCTGCTGTTTAGTGAGCAGACATTGCACTGCCAACTTCTGGCTCAAGGAGGCCCACACCTTGGCAGGTAACGCAGTTTACCTCAGAGGTCCTATGAGATCACCCTCCTTTATTTCATGAGAAAATGACTGGACTTAGTAAATTAAAAGAAAAAGTGTTTCTGGAAAGAAGAAAGAAAGGAAGGAAGGAAGGAAGGAAGGAAGGAAGGAAGGAAGGAAGGAAGGAAGAAAAGGAAAAAGAAAAGGGAGGAAAAGGAAAAGGGAAAGGGAAAAGGAAAAAGAGGGGCGCCTGGGTGGCTCAGTCGGTTAAGCTCAGGTCATGATCTCACGGTTCGTGAGTTTGAGCCCCGTGTTGGGCTCCGTGCTGACAGCTCAGAGCCTGGAGCCTGCTTCCGATTCTGTGTCTCCCTCTCTCTCTGCCCCTCCCCCACTCACTCTCTCTCTCTCTCTCTCTCTCTCTCTCTCTCTCTCAAAAATAAATAAACATTAGAAAAAAATTTTTTAAAGAAAGCACTAGGTATTTTCTTTAACAAACTACAAGGCATTAAGTTTGTGTTCAAATTTGGTAAGGAGAGTCCCAACAGCCTCATTATGAAATAAAGAAATTTTTAGTAAAAAAAATTAATTCACAATCTATTGTTCTCTCCTGAAGTTTCTCTGGAAATGATGCTTAAGAAAAAAAAAAAGGCCAAAATTTAAATGCAGCCTGCATCTTGTGGAAAATTCTACTGACATCTATCCTAGAGTGAGTAACAGCATGTTTCATACAACTTTAAGAAAAAAAAGAACGCATTTCCTAAAGCTCACCAAATCCCATGAATCAGAAATGACAGGGCTTTCCCTCAGGGCGGGAAAAGGAAAGCAATTTCTATTAAAGCCATTAAAGACTAGACTGTTAAATTGTCTCACAGTTCAATATTATTCAAGAAATAAACGAGGCACTATTATCGCAGACCAAATGATATAATAAAATTCAACAGAATTGTAAAGAGTATATCGCATCTTGGA
Source organism: Cryptoprocta ferox (assembly GCA_028646485.1). NCBI lineage: Eukaryota > Metazoa > Chordata > Mammalia > Carnivora > Eupleridae > Cryptoprocta > Cryptoprocta ferox. The sequence continues at coordinate 120,704,246 of CM053574.1, read as the reverse complement.
ACACTTCCCCCAGAATTAATCATTAGAATAGTGAAATGTCAAGGGGAAAAAAAAGTACGTAATAAAAAAGTGAAACCCCTTGTGAAAAATGAAAAATTAAAATGTCGGCCTGGCAAATAAATAAGGTATTTAACTAAACAATACTGTGCATTAAAAAAAATAATAATTATGAGTAATCGTTTTTGCCGTGGATCGCTGAGAGAGAAGAAAAATGATTTAGATCCGATCAGATTGTTCACCAGGTTCTAAATCCTAATTTTTGACATTTTTGCGTGCGTTGTAAAATGGACTTGATCCTTCCTAGATTTCAGGCTTCTGATTCACAAGACTGTGGAAAAAAATATACAGGTATTATTTTAACTTTGCCAACACGTATATAGCAGTTTCTAGAACTGAGCAGGCATTGTTCTAAGAGTTTTATAAATACTAACTTATTGAAAGCTCACCCACCATTAGGTGGACACTATTACTGACCCCTTTTTCAGAGGAGGAAACTAAGGCACTGAGATTAAGTCAACTTTCCCACGGTCACCCAGCTAGTAAAGTGGCAGATGTGAGACCAGATGGCAGACAGGCTGGTCTTCACCACCACATCATGGGCTCCCCTGGACAAAGATAATCTCTAAAATTGTCACTCTAATACTCAATGACCTGCGGACTCAATAGTTTAGATGCAATCAGTCTTCCCTGAACCTCTCACGTTTTCTAGCCCAAAGGTGCCAATCAAGCTACCAAGCTACTTACCCACGTAGGCTACTAAGGATCTCAAAGGGGCAAACCCATCAAAAAACCAAAATGCTCACTGAATTATTACTAGAGTATAAAGAGTACGGTATACTGTCTTTTTATGGTTCTATGTTACGAATATTCTCAATGTCTTAAAACCCTTCTCACTTCTCCAGGCAAGGATTTTTCACGAGTGTCTATTCATGCGGTGGACGCAACATGCAATCCCCAACACCCGTGAACTAGCTCAGTTCTTAAAACAGAAGATACTCGGAGCACAGGCAAAGACGCTGCCCTGAAAAGTGCTGGGAAACCGCCGAGCTTCAGGGGACATTGAGACACTCGGGGCAGACACCCCCGGGCAAAGTCAAAGACAGATAACCCGCCTTCTCCCAGGGCCAACGCTCGGCTCCCACGGATTACACTGCTGGGTTAAAACAGACAGACACAGAACTCTTCCGAGGCCACATGTCATGAAACAGAAAAAGCCGACGGTGGAGCGGGGCTGAGGAATCAGTTCCAGACACTCTCTGGGCTCAAAGGACCTCGCACGGTGTGAAATGAGACATTGGAGCACAGTACTTTTTTTTTCCCCCAGGGCAATACCTACTGCCTCCCCTTTTCCTTTTTTAATTTATTTTTGAGAGAGAGAGAGAGAGAGAGAGAGAGAGAGAAAGAGAATCCCACGCAGGCTCCACACTGTCGGTGTAGAGCCCAAAGCGGGGCTCGATCTCATGAGCCCTGAGACGATAACCTTAGCTGAAATCAAGAGTCGGCCGCGAAACCAACCGAGCCACGCCCCGCAGAGCACAGTACTTCTGTTTCTGTTGAGAAATACAAGTTTTTTCTTTCCTGTCTCTGAGCACTTTCACGTAATACCATGGACCATTTATTAAATAAGCACTTACTTGTGCTGTTACTTCATCACTGCAGACCCACCGTGTGGGGCCAGCTACCTGCAGAAAAGAGTTTTCTGGGGAGAGTCTGAAAGACCAGGGCTCCAAAGAGGAAACTGAGGCCCAGCAAGCTCGTGGCTGAATGGCAGGCGCTGGTCTGTCTGACCCTTCACTGGCTGGGTCTCCCCGATCCTCCCCACAGCCTAAAAGGAGGTACCATTAGCTCTGTTTCCCAGAGGGGGTATATGAGGCTCACTTAGGAAACCCAGGAGGCACTAACCAACCTTCTCTAATCCACTGGAACAAGCCATTAAGGAAACACAACCCGCCGGGGAAATACATTAAGGGCAGAAATAACAATATCTGGACAACAAGGAATGGCAAATAAGGAACACGCATTCCACTCTATTATACTCCAGTTTTTCATAGAACAGTGATTTTGCTGAAGTGCAAAATTCACCTGTAACAGCAGGTCTATGTACATGTTATATATTCTCAGATCGCAAAGAGTAAATCAGAAATAAAGAACAAAGTGACTCTCAACCAGGCATCTGTAAACATGGATACCCTGTGTCACAGCAAGGCAACAGTCAGAAGGGCATTTTTCTTAAAGTCACTAAGAGTAGTTTCAACATTGAAAATATAAGCAAGGGGCCCCTGGGTGGCTCAATGGGTCAGGCACCCCACTCTTGATTTTGGTTCAGGTCACGATCTCACAGTTCATGGGTTCAAGCCTTGAATCGGGCTCTGCACCTGACAGGAGCCAGCCTGCTTGGGATTCTCTCTCTCTCCCTCTCTCTCTGCCCATCCCCATCCCCTCTCAAAATAAATAAATAAACAAACATTTTTTTTAAAGAAAGGAAAATGGATTGTTCTCTATACCAATATAAGCAGGAAGAATGAACAGTCTGTATCTAAAGAATTCTGAAAGTGACAAGAACATAAAACCGAATAAACTAAGAGTCAGTAAAACTTGAACAACAAAAAAGGATATCATCTGTTACAGAAAACATGAAAAGACCAAAAAAAAAAAAAAAAGGAAAACTCGGGGGCCCCTGACAGGCTCAGCCGGTGGAGTGTGTGCCTCTTGATCTCAGGGTTGTGAGTTTGAGCCCCACATTGAATATAAAAATTACGTAAATAAAAACTTTAATAAAAAGAAACTAATTCTGACATTTACGTCTCCCCCAAGTCTATAAAAGCCTGGGAAATTTTCCTAACATTTCACAGATAAACAAACAATCTTTTCTTTTTCAGTTATATTTCTAAACCCATTTTAGTTGCGCCCAAGCAAAAACAACATTTTAAAGAAAACTGAAACTCAAAAATCCTTAATGAAATCCTACCAAGGGGAGCCTGGGTGGCTCAGTCGGTTGAGCGTCCGTTCGAGCCCCACATCAGGCTCTGTGCTGAAAGCTTCAGATCCTCTGTGTCCCTCTCTCTCTGCCCCTCCACCACTCTCGCTCTCTCACTCTCAAAAATAAATACACATTTAAGGATTAAAAAAAGGAAAAAAATCTTATCAAGGTGACAAAAAACACACAAGAAGAATATCTACTATGAATAAGTTAAGATTTAAACTGGGAATTCTGAGGTGGAACAGACCATGGGAAACTATCCACTATTCATTATAACCAGAAATGATAGTATCACATAATAACCATTAGATATCAAAAAACACACTCAAAAATTGAACATATATTCTTTTTTATTAAAATTTTTTAATGTTTATTTATTTTTGAGAGAGAGACAGAGCGTTAGCAGGGGAAGTGCAGAGAGAGAGGGAGACACAGAATCTGAAGCAGACGCCAGGCTCGGAGCTGTCAGCACAGAGCCCAATGCAGGGCTCGAACTCACAAACTGTGAGAGCATGACCTGAGCCGAAGTCGGACGTTTGACTGACTGAGCCACCCAGGCGCCCAGACATATATTCGTAATACTCTTCTACATGTGAGCACTGAATAGCAACTGGTAACAGGTGCACCAAAACAGGTTTTCTTTGCAAGGTGAGGTTATAAACGATTTTGAGTTCTCTTCCTGTGAGAAGGTGCAGAGGTCAACATGAAATGGATACCCATCTAAAGCCGGCGCGCAGTCAGGCCCTCTCCAGGACAAATGGCAGGGGACTCTTATTGGCCAACAGGGAAAGACAGACATGTGAAGAATACCCAGAAGTGGTTGCTCCGTCATCCTCCAGGGCAGGTGACGGAGCCCCAGAAAGGCCCTCGTCACGGCCAGGCGTGAGAGCTGGGCATTCAGGGGCTGAAACCTACGTCAAGTCAGGGGACAGGTGACGGCCTACCTGTAGAGGCTGCCGGGAACCCGGGACCCTGTGGCTGGGGAAAAGAAACCACAAGCATAAGTAAGCTCCAACTCCACCGGACTAAGGGGTCTAACATCCATTTAACGTCTTAAAGTTGTCACCATTTTGAAACCAAAATCTAGTTCATTCCAGTGGTCCCACATATGCAGTTCGGACACTCAGAACTTAGCATCCGTGCACTTCAACAAGGAGCAGAGAGAGCACAGTGATCCCTCCTCTCAAACCTCTGACTCTCAGACCCAAAAGTATATGAAATGTGGCAAAATATATCCTATATAGTAAAGGATATTTAAACAAGTGGAAGAAAGATGAATTCTTCAGTACGACGTGTTGCAACAAATGGGTTCCCATTTGGGAAAAAACTAAGTCGGATCTACACTTCTCACCAAAATAGATTCCAAATGCATACAAGACTTAAAGGTAAATAACAAAATGTAAAACCTTTGAGTCTCGGGCATTCTCCGCTTCCAATGTCCATTTTGGCTTTAACTACATAAATTACACAGGCAGGCTACGTATACTCTGGGTATCACACACCTCATGTGTAATCTTGAGCTGCCTCTAAGTGTCCATCCTCCAACGGACAACTGTGGGGAGCGCCCCTCCTGATCATCAGTGGGGATTGAGCTGTATGTGCCCCAGATGACAGAGCTTCAACAGTGGTTTACAAAAAAACAACACTTTCAAAGGGGAAAATCATTATAGTCCCACATTTTTTATGGCCATTATAAGAATTATTACCATTCTGGCATGAACTATTTTATTTCTATTCACTTAAAAAAATTTCTTTTAATGTTTATTTTTATTTTTTGAGAGAAAGAGAGAGAGAGAGAGAGAGAGAGAGAGCATGAGCAGGGGAGGGGCAGAGAGAGAGGGAAACAGAATCTGAAGCAAGCTCCAGGCTCTGAGCTGTCTGCACAGAGCCTGATGTGGGGCTCGAAACTCACGAACCGTGATACCCATGACCTGAGCCGAAGTCAGATGCTTAACCGACTGAGCCATCTAGGTGCCCCTATTTCTATTCAATTTTTAAATTGCAATTAATAATGACATTAATCAATCCTGATAAGCAATTATGGCTAATTAGCAACTAAAGAAGACAAAGGTAAATGGAAAGAAAACCCTACCAGGATTCAGAAGGAACCAATATGGTGGCCATGACAGTCTTCTTTATTTTTTTTAAGTTTATTTATTTATTTTTGAGAGAAAGAGAGAGGAAGAGAAAGAATCCCAAGCAGGCTGTGCGCTATCAGCACAAAGAGATCATGACCTGAGCCAAAATCAAGAGTTGGATGCTTTGGAAAGAGCCTAAATGTCCATCAACTGATGAATGGATCAAGAAGATGTGGTTTATATATACAATGGAATACTACTCGGCAATGAAAAAGAATGAAATCTGGCCATTTGTAGCAATGCGGATGGAACTCGAGGGTGTTATGCTAAATGAAATAAGTCAGGCACAGAAGGACAGATACCATATGTTTTCACTCATAAGTGGAACAGGAGAAACTTAACAGAGGACCATGTGGCAGGGAGAGGGGAAAAATAGTTGGGGAGATGGATGGAGGCAAACCATGAGAGACTCTTGAATACTGAGATCAAACCGAAGGCTGATGGGGGTGGGGGAGAGGGGAAGGGGGGTGATGGGCATGGAGGAGAGCACTTGTTGGGATGAGCACTGGGTGTTATATGGAAACCAACTTGACAATAAAGTATAATAAAAATAAATAAATAATAATAATAATAATAAAAGAGTTGGATGCTTAACCAACTGAGCCACCCAGGTGCCCAGTGCCCCATAGGACCGTCTTCTTTAAATGCATATATAAATTTTCTGCAATACAAAAACCCACAGAGAATATTTATGGAGCATGACAGAGCAATAGGAAATCCATCTAGAAAATAAGCAGTCAGTGAAACTAAAAGAATATATTAATTTTATGTAGTTCCAGAATTAAAAATGCACCTCTAAGGGACAATTGTCAAAATGGGACATTAGCAAGAAGAGGCCTTGAAAAAGGACCTAGAAGCTAGGATGGCTTTATTAAGAACACACCAGACCACAATCTCCTCCTTCCTGTTTTTGTCAGAGTTCTTTTCTGGGAGATCAGGGTTATTGTTAGAGCCATAGAATAGCTGGATTTCTTTTTTTTTTTTTTTAATTTTTTTTAACATTTATTTTTGAGAGACAGAGACAGAGCATGAGTGCGGGAAGGGCAGAGAGAGAGAGAGAGAGAGAGAGAGAGAGAGAGAGGGAGACACAGAATCTGAAGCAGGCTCCAGGCTCTGAGCTGTCAGCACAGAGCCTGATGTGGGGCTCGAACTCACAAACTGTGAGATCATGACCTGAGCTGAAGTTGGATGCTTAACCAACTAAGCCACCCAGGCGCCCCAGAAGAGATTGATTTCAACGAGGTGTTCCAAAGAAATGCTCAGGACATGGCTGTGTATTAGGTGAGAATAAGGGCCGGGTGACAGTAAAGTTGGTTGCTGCCAGACAACGTACCAAAAAAAGTACTGAAAAATTAAAGAACATCTCCTAGACCATGAGTCCCCAAAAATGGCCCCATCCATTGCAACTTATCAGATATCCTTTATTAGACGCTTCAGGGAAGGTTTTAAGGGTATGCAAACAATATTTATGGATAAGGAAGCACTAACAAAAAGAAATGTCAGAATATTTAATAGGAGTGTACCAGCTAATATAACACTGTATATAATTATATATTAATTATATATTTAATCAATAAAATTAAAAAACATAGGAATGCGTCAAATACTTCAATGTTACAGGTCTTCATATTATAAATACCACTGCTCTGACAGGTGTCTCTAAATAAAGAAGTCAGCAGGTTGCTTCTACTGGGGCACACATTTTCCATGGGGAGAAATAAATATAAGAAGAGTTTGGTTTTCTGGTGACTTCCCAAGCCTATTATCAGAAGTTACAGCATGTCGTCTTACTGTGAAAGACGACTGAGCCCTGATCAGCCAATCGGTCCATCCATCCATCCATCCATCCATCCATTAATCTGTCCATCCATGACTTCCTGCGTAGGTAAGGGACTGGAGAAACACAGACCTTTCATAAAATCTATTTTGCTTGATAGAATATCCATTAAAGACTTAGAGGGACAGAGTTATTACCAAGGTGAGCCAAATTCTCTGGCTTCCTCACGTTTCTTGTCAGTTTAAAATATCTGCCTATAATCAATGGTTTTTCTTAAAATGCCAAAAGAAATTTTGGCAAGATTTTTTTTGAAAGTAGACTAGGAAGTAAAACTCAACATTCTATGCCTGGTGTTGAAGGAAATGTGATACAACACTTCTCGAAACCAATATGCACCAATACCATAAATACTGGAGACTCCCCATAATTTGCCATTTTGGAGAATTTACCTTTGAGAAATCATCCCAAGGAATAAAGAGGCCATAAGCACAAAGGTGTTCTTTGACATTAATGTCAACTCAAAATACCCAAAGAATAGTTAACCAAATTATGGTACGTCCACTGCCTGGAATAGTGTACACTCAAAAATTACAAACATGAAGACTATGCAACACAGGAAAAGTAACCTGTTACAATGTTAAAGTTAAAAAATGCAAAAGTAGAGGGGGAGGGGGCCTGGCTGGTTCAGTTGGTTGAGCAGGTGACTCCTGATCCTGGGGTCATGAGTTCAAGTCCCATGTTGGGCATAGAGCTTGCCTCCCTGCGTATGCACACATGAATGAATGAATAAGTAAATAAATGCAAAATCACACTTGCACAATAATTATGAATGCCATAGACAGGGTCTCAATGTCACAGGCAAAGAATGTGATTTTTCAGGATTTCAGGATTACGTGTCCTTTTTCTCCTTCTTTTAACCCAGAGGTTGGTTTTACTGGTACACTGCAGGAGGGAAAAAAAGAAAAATGAAAAGAAGAAAAACTAGTACAGCATCCTGTAATGCCTTCATAATTGGGATGAAATTCAATTTGGTATCTACAGCTTACGAACAAGTTATATTCCTAACATTTATTCCCATGTTGATGAATATTTGGAACCCAAAAAGCATTGTCCACTGCTATATGGTGGAAAGATTCTCAAGTCAGCCCTGGGAAGCCATTTTAGTACAACGATGCTTACCAGCAATATTAACAAGAGCTAATTACTACTCATAGCTCCATTTCTATTGAAAAGTATCTTCTTTTTTTTTTTTTTGGAAAGCATATTCTGTAGCCCAGTGTTCCCAGTGCTCACTTCACCTGTTTCAGAGACTCCTAAGATTACTTCCATAGGGATAAATGGCGGATGGTGGGGGGTAGCAGGGGAGGACACGGGGGAAGAGGGGAAAGACTAGCCGAGGAAGTATCAATGTTGAGAATCTTGGCAGAGTCTCAGGGGTTAATAGGGTCACGGGTTCTGCAGGTCGAAGCTCCTAGGAGCAGGAAGACCAGGTCCACTGTGGGAACCCAGCCACGTGGCATCAGAGGTCACCAGGACAGCTGGGGCAGGACTGAGACTTCCTATGATGCCGCCAGCAGTGCCAGGTGGGGAGCGTATGGTCCTGGCCATACTGGGTATGTCAAGTTTCCACTCTTCAAAGAGGTGGGGGGCACAGGAGAGTGATGGAATCGGAAGCTGGTCTAGGTGAGGTGGCAGGAGGCCAGTGTTCGCACATTTAGAGCATTCGAATGGAGAATCTGGAGTCCAATACTACCTATGTCAAAATTAGTTTTTAATGGGGAAAAAATAGAAACCATATGCTATGAACTGAAGTGTGCATCCCCCCACCCCACCCCAACCCCCAAAATTCATATGTTGAAACCCTAACTCCCAATGTGACTGTATTTAGAGACAAGACTTCCAGGAAATCATTCTGGTTAAATGAGGTCACAAAGGTGGGGCCTGAATCTGATGGGATTAGTGGCCTTTGTAAGCACAGGAAGAAAGATCTCCTCTCTCCATACACACATCCACCGAGGAAAGAGCATATAGGGACACAGCGAGAAGGAAGTCATCTGCAAGCCAGGAAGAGAACCCTCACCAGGAATCAAATTAGTCAGTGCCTTGATCCTGGACTTCCCAGCTTCCAGAACTGTGAAAAATACATTTGTGTTGTTTAAGTCACTCAGGTCTACAATATGCTATTCTGGCTGTGTGAGCTAAGACACTGAGGTTTATAGAGTTCCTGGAAATGTCATATTGCATATCAATTACCTGGCTGGGAAGGAATTGGACTCTGCAAATTTTCTATCAGTCAATCTTAATTTTGCTTGTAATCAGTTTGGAAGGGAGAAAAAGGTACACAATAAACATACACAGAGTTAAAGACCACAGGGCTGGATCTTTTTCGAACACTGATTTATAATGAATGTATTCCTAGAAAGAACAGCTAAGAGAAAGGAAATTTTTCAGAGTTTCACCATTCATTAAGACAATGCAGAGATACAACAAAGCAAGAGCATCCGTTTTAAAAGTTCTGCACAGTAATTGTCCATATACCAATGCAAAATATCCTCATAGGAAGGAGACGGTTGTATAATATTTTTAAACAAAAATAACAATAGAGTGGAGACAGCTTCAGTTGTCCCACTGCAGACACCTGGGCATTGCTAAGCAACAATTCTTCAGTAGATCAGCTCAAAAAGAGAAAAGCTAACACAAAGGCTATTATAGACAATATCAAGAAAACCAAAGGGACGTGGACAAGAAGGAATGACACAGTGCCAACAGGCAAAAGAAGACAGGCGCAAATCTCGGTCACTAAATATAGACACTCCAGCAGGGGCACCTGGGTGGGTCGGCTGGCTAAGCGTCTGACTTCAGCTCAGGTCATGATCTAGCAGTTTGTTGGGTTCGAGCCCCGCGTCGGGCTCTGTGCTGACAGTTCAGAGCCTGGAGCCTGCTTCAGATTCTCTGTCTCCCCTTCTGTCTGTCCTTCCCCTCCTCATGTTCTGTCTCTCTCTGTTTCTCGATAATAAATAAATGTTAAAAAAAAATTTTTTTAAAGAAGAAAATATTGTATATAATATGAAGACAGATAACTTCAAGGAGAAAGCAAAAAATAAGCTTTTAAACAAGAATTACCCAAAAGGTCTCTGTTAACAGAGCTCACCAGCCTTGGCTGTTGTTCATAAAAATTGTGATAATATACAACATCAGAACTCTTTTCTGGGTAACTTAAAATAAAAATCTGATGTATATTTATTATATGAGGCCCCCAAACTAGTTTTTAAATTAAAAATTCAGCTATGCCTCACTTGAGAAACCTTTGTAATATACATGGCAATAATAAGTAAATATTGTCTGTATTGAATATGTATTTTATTTAACTATTACATTTGGTTGGTTAGGGAATGTCTATTCCTACAATTTGCATAATCTGGTGAATTGATTTATCCTTTATTCAAATCCTATTCTGTACTGCTGATTATAATATCAGGTTTATTAATGGACTCTTTTATTCTCACATGATCAAAAGCAGTTACGGTCTACTTGTGACAATGACCAAAGTGTGGCAAAAAAATGAACAGGTAGCCTCTGTGAACTTGGCCTAAAGCAGCCAGTAATAATCTAGGTAGACACTGAACATTTACTTAAGAATGTATTAAAAATTAAAGGCCTTAGCGGCACCTGGCCAGCTCAGTGGTGCATGTGACTCTTGATCTTGGGGTTGTGAGTTCAAGTCCCATGTTGGCTGTAGAGATTACTTAAAAATACAATTTTCAAAAAAAAAAAAAAACAATTAGGGGTGCCTGGCTCACTCAGGCAGAGAAGCATGTGATTCTTGTTCGCTGGGTCATGAGTTTGAGCCCCACATTGGATGCAGAGATTACCTACAAATTAAAAAAAAAAAATCATGGGGCACCTGAGTGGCTCAGTTAAGTGTCTGACTTCAGCTCAGGTCATGATCTCATGGCTTGTGAGTTTGAGCCCAGCGTCCCGCTCTGTGCTGACAGCTCAGAGCCTGGAGCTTGCTTCGGATTCTGTGTCTCCCTCTCTCTCTGCCCCTCCCCTGCTAACATGCTGTCTCTCTCTCTCTTTCAAAAATAAATTAAAATATTTTCTAAAAACCTTCAAAAAATGAATGGCCTTAAATAGAACTGAAATGATTTTCTTGTACTGTTTTGTCATTAAAAAAATTAAAATACTCATTTTCCTGACAATCATAAACTTAAGAAGATTGCCTCAGCTGCCAGTCTACTTCAAACCCCTCAGACGGCATGAGTTCACGCACTTGGCCACCCCATCACCTAAATCTTCCCCCAGCTAACGAGCACGCCTCCATCAGCCAGCACCCAGCAGGCCACCCCACATGGGCACTCCCTGGGAACACAATGGTAAGTGGCCCTGCCTCACACAACAGGTACAAGTGCTCTCTACCACCCCGGAGCGGGGAGGGGGCACAATGCTGGGAAGCAGGTGGTAGTCTGACCCACACAATGCTGGCAGATGTCCATGGGCCATATCATTTTACAGCCGACCCGGAGTTTCGACCTCAGAAACATCCTGGTGCAAGAGGCCAACACTTTTCCCCACCACCTGTAAAGTCAACGTCAATCAAAGAAATCAGTCCCAGCCCATTGTGTATTTTGGATGTCCAGAACAGGAGCACCTGTTTCACACCACACACCAGTTTGAAGGAGGACTACTAGGGAACTCATCTCTAGGAAAGGAGGACCTTCAAAGTCACTAACCGTGGCCAGCTGAGCCCTCTCTTTCCTCATGGCCACAGTGAGGCCCACATCGGGCCCCCAGGTAAACTTGGACAGTCTACGAAGTAGTCAAGGCACCAGGTCATTACTATAAACCTTTATGGTATTGTCCTTCCTTTTCCATCTTGAAACTCCATTCATTCAACAAACATTTATGACACTTCCTCCTTACAGGAACTGCTCCAGTCCCCTGCTGGCACTGCCGAAACATGAAAGATCACCCTCACCAGAAGAGCCCACACCCTGAAAAATGACCAACGGCCAAGTTCAGGTTGGTAATCCTGCCAACTTGTGTTCAGTAGAACAAACATTGAACCCCCTGGGAGGAACTTTGGAGCTTGGAGACGATTCGCCCTCACAGCTTGAAATACCACATTTGCACACTTTTGCCCTCAGGATTTTTATTTGACTTTTCTCAAGTCACAACTAATCGTCTCAATGATTTGATGGACTCCCTAAAGAATGTTCAGTGTATAGACTAAATGTCATATTTAATAGGATAATGTAAAGAAAATAAAAAGGCAACATACAAAATTGAACAAAACTCTGGTCATGGACACTACATCAACAAGAGGAAAATGGAAGTAAGAGAACTAACTTTCCATTTCCCCATAAGACCTCTCGGCTAGGTTATTTCAACAGCCAAATGGCTTTTGCTAATACAATCTCCAGCTCCACGTGGTAATCCATCTGACTGCCCAGATTAAAATGTTTTCAACTCAACTACAATTCTGTTCCTGAATTCCTAATGAAAAGCTTTTCATGGCTCTTCATTATCTATAAAACTGAATAAACTATTTAGCGTCGCATCAAAGGTCCCTTATGGTGACCCAAACTTACCTCTCCATACTTTCCCTCTCTCTCTCCTCAAGACACAGAGCCCCCTTTCCTGACCTCCTTCTCCAAATCCCCACCCGGCCATATTTTATTTCTTTACCAGAGATTATCCAAAATGCCACATCCTCCACAAAATTTTTCCTGTTCCTCTCCATGTGAGCACTCAGAACATATTGTATTTCTCTTCTGGCACTCAGCATATGATGCTTTATGTTATGATACTATCTTTACATTTAATTGGGCTATCACATCACACTGCAGACATTCAAATATATGATGTGTTAACAGAACACCATCCCAAAAGATAAACTCATAGAAAGACACGCTATCGGCTTGCGAAGGGATACAATCGACAAGGATGCAATCGTTTGGGGAAGGTATGCTGGTTTCTAGCTCAGAAAACTGATGAATGAGCAGTGTAAAAGAGAATGGCAGGACCTCAAAAAAATTAAAGAATTACCATATGATCCAGCAACTCCGCTTCTGGGTATATCTCTGAAAGGAGCAAAAGCAGGGCTTCGACCAGATAGTTGTACACCCAGGTTCATTGCAGCGTCAGTCACAAGTGCCAAAAAGTAGAGGCAACCCAAGTGTCCAACAACAGATAAGTGGACAAACAAAATGAGACATATACATGCAATGCCACGTCACTCAGGCTTAAAAAAAAAAAAAAAGAGAGATTCTGACACATGTTACAGCATGGATGACACTGAGGACATTACGCTCGGTGAAATAAGCCAGACGCAACTGGACAAATATTGCCTGATTCCTCTTAGACGACGTTATCTAGAAAAAGTAAATTCACAGAGGCAGAAAGCAGAATGGAAGTTGCCAGAGGCTGGGGCAGGGATAAGGGGGGAGTTACTGCTTCCAGATGCAGAATTCCAGTTAAGAAGATGAAAAAGTTCTGGAAATGTCTGGCAGTGATGGCTGTACAACAATGTCAGTGTACTTAATGCCCCTGAACCGTACACTTGAAAATGGTCAATACGGTCAATTATACGTTACATATATTTTACCAACACAAGAGTAAAAGATGAATGAATAAATTTCAGAGAATCAAAGTCATCTGGGACGAAGCGACTCCCGAAACTTCACACTGTAGACACTGTATGTTAGCTAACTTGACAAAAAATTCCATTTAGGAGGAAAAATAAGTCTCCTAAAGGATGATATGCCAAGAATGGTGTCCACCAAGAAAGGTACCATCCTATTCCAACTGCCAAAAAGTTACACACCATGGAGCACAGTACCCAATTATTTACCATCTTCTACTGGTATCCTGACTGAATGCAACCTCAAGCAGAAAAACAAGCCATCCCAGAATAAAATTCTCAATCAAAACAGCCCCTTAAGGAACCAGATTAACCCCAATGCCTGAATGCTTTACTTTTTTTAAGATTTTATTTTTAAGTAATCTCTACACCCAATATGGGGCTCGAACTCACGACCCCCATATCAAAAGTCGCGGTCAGGCATCCCTTTACTTTCTTTACTTTACTCGTCCTGTGAAGAGTTCTTTCCAGTAGTATGCTAGAGCCAGTTTATATCCACTCAGGAGAGCATTCTTAAGTGTTTGGGAATTTTTATCAGCCAGTTGTTACAAAGACATTATTAAAAAATAAATTATATAAAGTTACACTTATGTCATATTGAAAACAAAAGTAATAAATACTCAAAAGTCATCCCCTCCTTATTTTCCTACATTTTTACGGTTCTCTATACTCGAGGTTATTTTGGCCTACGGTATTCATGTAGCGACGATATTACAGACCTGTAATATTTTTGCTAGTGCAAAGCCCTTTCTCGTTCTGTGTTCAAGAACGTCACGTCGGGAGCCCAAAATCAGCCATGGTGGGAATACAGGCACCACGGGAATCTGCAACCACTATGAATGAGAGTGTTGCTTTGGTTTTTCAAGACAAGTGGTTGTTAAACTAGTTCCTCCTCATTCAAAGTAGCTCATCGCTAAAATTAGGGACCTTAAAAAACAGCCATCAGCTTAAAGATGACCACCTGTTAGCATTAGCCAAAAACAGAATAATGAACTTTACTTCAATCCACAAAAGCAGAGTAAGTGGGGTAACTGAAACAATCCTTTAGAAAAGAGAGTTTCTCACAAATTCTTACTTGAGATTATTACTGAGATTTTCGAAAGGACACAGAACCTGCTACCACTCCCCGCGGTCACCATAGGCAAGAGTAGAATGGATTTTAGAAATCTGGGCAACAACACGTTGGTATTTTTCTGTTCAACCCATTTTAATGCACAATTTTTAAATTTTTTTAAAGTTTATTTTTGAGAGAGAGACAGAGTGTGAGCGGGGGAAGGGCAGAGAGAGAGAGAGAGAGAGAGAGAGAGACGCAGAATCTGAAGCAGGCTCCAGGCTCTGCTGTCACCACAGAGCCTGATGCGGGCCTCGGACTCACGAACCACAAGATCATGACCTGAGCCAGAGTTGGATGCTTAACTGACTGAGCCACCCAGGTGCCCCTTTAATGTACAATTTTTAAAAAGCAAAAAGCAGAATCACACCACACAGTTTTATAAACCGCTTTTAGATTCTAATAGTATAAACAATGTCCCAATTATCATATAATCTCCCACAACCCTATGATAGCATATAACTTTAAAATGACACATTAAAATACTTGTTAAAACTGAAGGAAGATTATTCTCAAGGTAGAAGTAAAAGGAATGGTTAAAAAAAAAAAGTGGATATAATAAATAGGAGTGAATGTTTTGCAATACTCCCCACCCCAACCTTCTGACCTTCATTCAACATATCCCACACATTAGTGTTTTTAGCAAACACCTCAGCCTCATTCAAATATGAGTCATCATCGAGTAGGAAGCCAGGCAAAACCCAGGTAAAAATAATCAACAGTAGGGGTGCCTGGGTGGCCCACTCGGTTGAGCATCTGACTTCAGCTCAGGTCATGATCTCACGGTTGGTTTGGGAGTTCAAGCCCTGCATTGGGCTCTCCGCTGTCAACACAGAGCCTGCTTCAGATCCTCCCTCTCTCTGCCCCTCCCCTACTGGTTCTCTCTAGCTCTCTCAAAATAAATAAAAATAAAACTTAAAAACAAATAATCAACAGGGGTGACTACAGTATGAAAATACAGGGCCCCTTGTTCAAAAATTAAGAATTTCAAGACAGAAGCAGCAGAGCATTAACCCAAGTGCGGGGGCCGTTTCTGAACGCACAGGTTGAACGCCCATGGTATGGCCATGAAAATCAACAAAGGTAACAGACTCAGAGTTCAGGAAGAAACATCTCTCCATTACCTGAAAAATATTAGCAATAAAATGGTCAATCTAAACAAGGGGGGACTCAGGTGCCTGGGTGTCTCAGTCAGTTGAGCGTCCGACTTCAGCTCAGGCCATGATCTCATAGTTCATGGGTTCAAGCCCATGTCGAGCTCTGTGCTGACAGCTAAGACCCTGGCTTCGGATTCTGTGTGTCCATCTCTCTGCCCCTCCCTACCACACTCTCTCTCCCTCTTTCCCTCAAAAGTAAAATAAACATTTTAAAAAGGCGCTCAGAAACTAGATAGGAAGCTTTCAAGAAATGATTGTCACTTATCTAAGAGATTTTCAGTGGACTGATAGAGCAGAAGAAGCAGATTAGGAAACAATTACAGAATAGGAGCCACTCAACTGCCACAATAAAACAAAGCAAGCTTCAGAAAACACAAAGAGACATAGGGAGCAAACTTGAAGAAATTACTCAAAATTAAATGGAAAAAGACAAAGATACATAAACAGTGACAAGAAAAGATGCTAGATTTGGAAAACAAAAGAAAGAGAACATAGCAACTACAGTTCTTGAAAAGTGAAGACTATTCAAAATATGTGCAGAAATATGTACAGATCTAATGGAAGAAAACTTTGTGATACAAAAACAGACTGGGATTTACAGATACTGTGGTACAGAAAATCCCAGGAAAGTGACCTAACACAACCAATGCTCTGTGTCTCTGTGTCTCTCTGACCCTCCCCCTCTCATGCTGTCTCTCTCTGTCTCAAAAATAAATAAAACATTTAAAAAAATAAGAAAAAAAAACTCTAAGGTCTAAAAAGAATGAAAGATCCCACAGGCATGTCCATTTGGAAAAAAACAGTCCTGTGTAAGAGAGAAGAAACATTAACCTGGCCTCAGCTTCCTCCTCCAGAAATACCTAATGCTGAAAAAAAAAAAAATGGAGAGCAACCTCTGAAATTCTGAGCACAAGAAAGTGTGACCCAAAAATTTGATTCGCAGCCAAATCAGCCTTCAAATATAAAGCCAAGAAATAGCCACTCTCCAAGCAGTGAAGAACTCAGGGAACACACGAGGTCCCCACGAGGACTTCTTTATTTTATATTTTTTTTAATTTTTTAAATGTTTATTTAGTTTTGAGAGAGAGACACACACAGAGTGCGAACAGGGGAGGGTCAGAGAGAGAGGGAGAGACAGAATCCAAAGCAGGCTCCAGGCGCTGAGCTGTCAGTACAGAGCCCGATGTGGGGCTCAAACTCACAAAGTGTGAGATCATGACCTGAGCCACCTAGGCGCCCCCAGACTTCTTTAAATAACACACTCCGGTCGTGCGTTCCTGCCAACCAAGAACGAATCAAAACTTAAAACAAAACCTCAGGAATGGCAAAGCCACGGCGAGAAGACAGGTGATAAGCACTAAGTCAAAGAGTTACGAGAAACTGGGATATTAGAGCAGAATATAAATGCCACAATCCTTTGCATTATTAAAATTCATAATTGGTAAACATCTGCAGCTAAGGGGAGGAGAGGTGGCATAAGGTCAGTGCTAATTTCTCACAAGTTATGGTAATTTCTTACAAGTCACGGTAGTTCGTTTTGTGTACGTGTCTTCATTTCTGCAATAAGCATGTATTACTTTTAAATCTTTAAAGAGTATAAGCACCACTGGGGCGCCTGGGTGGTTTAGTGAGTTAAGCATCTGGGTCTTCATCTTAGCTCAGGTCGTGTTTTCACGGTTCATGAGTTCGAGCCCCTTTTGGGCTCTGTGCTGTGCGTAAGGTAGGATTCTGTCGCTCCTTCTCTGCCCCTCCCCCACTTGCCTGTAGGCTTGCTCCCTCTCTCTCTCTCTCTCTCTCTCAAAACAAATAAACTTAAAAAAAAAGAGACTAAAACATTAAAACAGAAGCAGCACTACTGCAGGGGAGTGATTCCGTTGAGAACGTGCTGGAAATGAGGAAGTTAAGGCACAAACGAAAAGGATTCTTCCAAGAATTAATTCATCTGAGAGGGTGGGAACACATCAGTAGAAGGAAAGGTTTGGGAAGGTGACTTTTTAGCTCACTTTTGTTTTTTAAGATAGAAAAGACTTAAATCTTTGTCGCAGACGAGGAGAAGCCAGCTGAAGGACAGTAAAGAGGGATTCGTGTGGCGGCCACCCGACTTCTGGGCATATTTCCAGCTCTCACTTAAGATAGCAACTTACTTCTCTCCGAAGACAGATACAAATGTGTCCATACAGAGCTCCTGATAAAGGACTGTGTCTTATATTATGTAAATATTCATAGTGGCATATCTCACATCTCAACTTTGGCCTTGAGTTCCTTGAAGACAGAACCATGTTACATGTCCTGTTTTTGAATGGCCTCGAGGCGCCTCCATAAAGACCGGTTGGTTAGCAAAAATTTAATGAAACCAAGCTGTCCAACACCTGCTACAGAGAGAGCTTCCGCAAAACCCTCAACCTAAATTTAACCATGAACTACATCCACCCATCCCCATGGGCCCAGTCCAAGGCAGGGGAGTGGTGAAGAGCACAGCCTGGGTTCAAATCATGCCTCTACCGATCACAGCTGTGTGACTTTGTGTATGTTGCTTGACCACTCTATGCCTCAGTTTCCTCATACGTAATAGTATCCACCTCTCAGTGTTATGTTGAGAAAGCGATATATGTAAAGTGCTCAGGACCATGCCTGACATATAGCATGTGCTCTAGAAGTGTCGGTCATTATTATTTGGCAGGGGGTGGGGGGGACAGGATGGCACTCAGATAGGAGACAAGGCAGAGTTCCCGTGCCCCATAATGTTGAGTCACCTTACAGAGCTTTCTCCAAGAATTGTCTTTGCCAAAGCTAACAACACGATACTTCTGTAAAATGACTCACTGGGCTCCGCCCTCCCCCCCAAACCCCTCAGTTTCTGCCAGTTCTGTCAAAGGGCTATTTTATTCACTTTCGAGCTTTCCAAAAACATTTGGAATCTGCACAAAAGAAGAAATATGAAACTTTCGGGCAGCGATAAGCAGAAAGCCTGGGCTTCTGCTCGGGGTTTTCCTTGCAGCTCTCCCTGGGGTTTGGGCCATAGCACCTCACCTGTGTGTGGAGGGTTCCTCGGGTGTGCCAGCCTCACACCCCGTGACCTTCGTCGAGTGCTCGGTCCGAGTCATCAACCTTTGCCAGCATTCCAATATACACCAAAACTACGTATATTTCGTCCCACTTTAAAACAACACAATAAATCTCATTACTGATCATTTTTCAAAATTAAGGCAGTAAAGCACTCACTGCAAAGTGTTGCTAAATTTGGTAACCTGGCCTACCGGGGTGTGGGTGGGAAGCAAAAGTTGTTAACGTTTTGGTCAATTTCCTTCCAGTCTGTGTATTTCTAATATATATATATTTAAGTTTTTTAAGTTTATTTATTTATTTTGAAAGAGAGACAGAGCAAGCACAGTAGAGGAGGAACAGAGAGAGAGAGAAAAACAATCCCAAGCAGGCTCCACGCGGTCAGTGATGAGCGCATGTGTGACTCGAACTCACGAACCGTGAGATCATGACCTAAGCCAAAATCAAAGAGTTGGCCACCAATCAACCAAGTGAGCCACCCAGGTGCCCCTAATGTATATATTTTTTTAATTTTTTATTTTTATTTTTGAGAGAGCGAGAGAGAAAGAGAGCGAGTGAGCAAGCCAGTGGGGGAGGGACAGACAGAGAAAGGGAG
Organism: Cryptoprocta ferox; assembly: GCA_028646485.1. Lineage (NCBI taxonomy): Eukaryota > Metazoa > Chordata > Mammalia > Carnivora > Eupleridae > Cryptoprocta > Cryptoprocta ferox. Next base: position 120,684,782 of record CM053574.1, on the reverse strand, counting down.
ACAGAGGGTCTGAAGCAGGCTCTGTGCTGACAGCAGACAGCCCGACGTGGGGCTCAAACCCATGATCTGTGAGATCATGACCTGAGCCGAAGCCGGACGCTCAACCGACTGAGCCACCCAGGCTCCCCTCAAATATATTTAATAAACACTCTGGAGTTGGAGAGAAAGGAAGCAGCCGGCACTCCAGTGGAATCCACTCATATCCCAGCAGTGCAGACCTTTTCTGTCACCCTTCTGACACCAGAGCCATGGCAGGCGCCTGGGCTTTGCTTAAATAACCGCAAACAGGGGTGAGAACACTCCCCCATTAGCACCATCATACCTGGCAAACATCTTACCTGGGGAGCGAACAGAGCAGCGTGGGGACAGCTGGTCTTCAGCTAGGGCTTTGGTCACTTCTGTCTAGATCAGGGTCCCTGCCACTCATCTCCCACCATACCGCTTCCCAGCACCAATCCCTAGATCAAGAGAACACATGTGCCAGACGGCAACGCTTCCTCGTCACGCACTGAAGGCACATGTGATGAATGAATGGTCAGTAACTCCCGGTGATCAGCGTGAGACTGCGTGCTTCCATACTCCGAAGAGAAAGATCTGGCCAAGCCCAACAACAGATGCTTCTGTTAATTTGTTAAATCACAAGGACTTAATGAGATGGCCCGTCTCCCGCCCCCACTCCCACTCCCGGCCCCCATGACTGTGCGATTCTGCCGGTTGGCTTTCTGCAATCCTGAAAATCCCTCACAAACCTGCAATCCACAGATGCGAACCCCTTAGGATGCCAAAGACTCCAGGTTGAGAGGCAAAACCCGAGAGTCAATGAAAACCAAAACCTGAAGAAATTTTACTCAGGTTGATTGATACCCTGAAATCTACAAAATTCTTTAAGAAGGAATTTTCGTAAGTACCACCTGAAATCGGAGCGAACCGTGCATGGTATGTACGGCTGACTTTTTTACTTATGCCAATGCCCGTGAAAATTCCTCTCCTTCTTTGCAAGGACAGAACTCTCAAGAACAAATGACCTAATTAAACACGAGATTTCCTGGCTAACAGCGATGCTATGAAACGTTGCTGAATTTGGAAGGGGCCGTGTGCCAAGCAGATTTAGAGAATCGGGTTTGCTTTTTTTTTTGATGTGCACGTCCAACACCAGAGCTAGAAACCTGAGCGACAGCCATCCTTAACCACGGCCAGAATGCGCATTTCCCCACTTATCGACTGCACGTTTTTCAAAATGTGATTATGTAGCCGTATGAATGCATCTTTTTGGCACAATTTGCCAGCCTGCCTTGGCTACTGGGTCAGTGCCAGGGCACTAGTCTCTCCAGCGTTCAGAAATGTGCTAAATTATCCCATACTCTCCCTGGGCTCTGAACCCTCCGCCCTATCTGATTTTGCACAGATGTTCAAGGAGAAAGAAATTTTTTCTTTAAACGAATGTCAAGGGCCTGGCAAAATACTGTACAAAGAAATGCAAAAGTCAGCACTGTGTTGAAAAGCTGGTTATTAGCTCACTTCCTTCAGGCTCCGCTTCTCCAGGTCCCAAAAAAACCCAAAAACAAAACAAACAAACACGGAAATTATTACACTTGCCCAAGGTCTAAAACCAACCCAGAACATAAGCAGGTCACAGGCTCACAGGTAATTTCTCTTTGCTCCTTTATGCTGAACTTGGACGAGCTGTCAGAGTTGTGGGTACCTTAAGGAACTCCACTAGAGGCAGCCCTTGATTCTCACTCTTTTGGCTACGACCCCTGGGGAGCTGAGGTCATGGGGAAATTCCAAGGGGGTCACATAACTGCTTGGTGGCGCTGGTAAAGTAGCCTGTCTGAGCTAAGTCCCACCCCCGCGCCAACCCCCATGACACCCTATTTTCAGAGTCTTGTGGATTCTGCCCGTTTCTCCCTCCTTCCCATCGCTTCATCCCCAAGGCCACCGAGACCTCCCTCGGGAGCCAAAATCAAATCAATAGCCTGGCATCTATCCACTGGATTCCTGCTCAGAAATGTCTCATCAGAACTGGGATTCTCATACTTTTTCCCACCCCACCCCCCAACAGAACAGCACAGCAGGACTGCCATGGCCCTGAGCCGACAGGGACACCTTCTCTTTGTTCCATCCAGAAGAGAATTGCTACACACACCGAGGCTGGCAAACCCCCCTAGAGTGAGTGAAAACATCTGTGGTCAAGAGATTTAAAACAACACAAAACAAAGAAACACAAAAAACAAACCTCTCAGACAGACTGCGCTTGAGTTCCTGTGCGAAGGGGAGGAAATGAGAGAAAAACCTGACTGAGTGTGTGGACACGTGCAGGGGCATTGCCGTGTTTGCAGGACAAACCTATCATATAAGAAATTATATCAATTCTTAGAAGGACCCACACGCATTGGACTCAATCTCTGCACCTGTGGGAAATGAAAATGTGACATAATTTTCTTAACAATTTAAGGGCCCCTGGGATTCTTGGTGCTTCTACGGTAAATTTTTGCCCCTTGGCAAAATAAACTTTTGGTTGAACATGGCAGATAAACCACATTGCCTGTATTACTGTAGTAAAATTATCAAGCAAAGATCCACCAAAATCAAAGCAAGCATATCTGTTTAAAAGGACAAAACAATACGCAGCAAAGATAAGAGCAGACAAGACATTCAGCTGACTCCTGGACAATGGAAAGCAGAGTTAACTGATAACGGCCCTAAGTGATGCCACGGGGGGTTCTAACAAATAGGTCAATTCCCTCCCCAAACCCCTGGGAGGCCCCACTGGAGGGGAGGCTGAGGGGCAGGCTGGAACAGAGGGTGCAGGGCCAGATACAAAAAGGATGGGCCTTGGGGCCCCATATCCCCTCTCCTATCTGCCCCACTGCCAATTAAGAGGCTTATGATCCAACGAAATTGAATTCGGGATTTCAGAAACTCAGCGTAGCACCAGGCACTATGAAAAAGAGAGATGTGATTCTGGGCTGAAAACGCAGCAAGAGATGGTGGGAATTAAGGAAAAGTCTCCTTACTGCCTGCATAGGACACATAGTCCCCTTCCTCCATCCTGCTTCCGGAATACTCTATCCCAGGCTTATTCCAGGCAAAGCTGGAGGAATTATTCTCTGGAGAATCTGAACGAACACACATACTGACATCTGAGGGTTTCACCCAACAAAAAAGACCAATTTCTGCTTCATCACTTTAAAGGAAAATCAACAATTGACAAGCCCTGTCCACATACACAGAGATTCAGATCTGATTTTTTGTACCTTACTCTTAATGTCCGCTCTTAATAAACGCCAAGGATCAGCAAACATTTAAGGAAAGCTTACAAAATGGAAGTCCGGACCAAAATGCAGAGGAGGAAAAAAGCCTTCTGAAAACATGCAGACGTTACAGGGAGCAGAGGAAAATGTTTTTAAATCTAGAATGAAGATCCCCAGAGAGAACATCATGTCTCAAAATATAGGAAGAGATGCTATAAAAACAGGCCCACAGCTCTTAGAAATTAATAATATGGATAACTGAAAGTTTTGTTTCTATAGTTAGCTGAAAGGTTAATTTAAAGAAATTCCATAGAAAGTAGAGCAAAAAAATAAACAGACGGAAATTTAAAAAGATAAGAAGGGAATCTTCCATAAGGTCTAATCCTCAAATAATAGGAGTTACAGAAAAAGAGAATTAAAAGAAATTATTTTTTTTTTATTTCAAGAAATGTACTAGACTGACAGACAAGGGTTTCCAGACTAAGAAGAAAAGCAAATGTCCAGCAAAATAATTTAAGGGGCGCCTGGGTGGCTCAGTCAGTTGAGCATCCAACTCTTGTTTTTGGCTCAGGTCATGATCCTAGGGTCGTCGTGGGATCGAGCACTGTGTCAGGCTCCACATTGAGCCTGCTTGAGATTCTCTCTCTCTCTCTCTCCCTCTGACCCTCTCCCTTGCTTGTGCTCTCCCTTTCCCTCTCTCTCTCTCTAAAATAAAATTTTAAAAAATAATAAATGTTTTAAAAGGACCCTCTGAGCTATATGCCAAATATTGTGAAACTTCATAATTTGAGAAATTAGGTGAAGGTTCTAAAATATTGCAGAGAAAAAGAGAAAGAAAATAAATCACATGCAAAGGATGCTAGAAGACAAGGGAGCAAACTCTTCAAACTTCCAAGGATCATATTTTCAATGTTTAAGTGCACGTGTAGCAAAATTATCAAACAAATCTAAGAATTCATTGAAGGCATTTTTCCATGCAAAGATTCTAAAGAAATTTAGCTTCCTTGTACCTTTCTGAGAAAGCTACTGTAGTATGTATTCTATCACAGGAATGGAGTATAAACTATGAAAGTAGAGGATTTAGAATCCAGAGGAGTGACCCCAGGACAGGAAAATAGTGAAGGAACGTCTCTGAATGATGGTTATGTACTAGGTCCAGAATACAACGCATTAGGACAGGCATCAGAGGATAGGGGTCTTGCAGACAGTGGTACACACTGGAGGAAGAGAGATGGGAAACTGAGTGATTATATGATGCATTCAGAATTTGGTAAAAATTAGTTGAAAGAACATTGACGGGGCTATTGAGGTTACCTGGAAGAAACTAGCCATAGGTACATCGAAAATCAAGCAAGTTTTTAAGAAGTAAATTACCTCTAGGAAAAACAAAAGAAAGCAGTCAAAAGAAAGAATCTGGCTCAGCAGTGCATACTCCCCACAGTGATAATAATGTACACACCGAGTCAATACACTTAACCACATAGGGAGGAGGAGGGAAGGAGAAACATGGGCGAGGTAGGGGTTCAGAGAGCTAAGCCTCTGTCCCAGTAGGACGTACAGAGAAGCTTTAACTACTTTGTTGTTGTTTTTTTAATTAATTTATTTATTCTGAGAGAGAGAGAGAAAGAGAGAGAGAGACAGCGAGCACACTAGTGGGGGAAGGAGAGAGAGGGGGAAGAGAGAGAGAATTCCAAGCAAGCTCCACACTCAAAGTGCATAACCCAATTTGGGGCTCGAACTCATGAAACCATGAGATCATGACCTGAGCCAAGATCAAGAGTTGGACTCTCAATTGACTGAGCCACCCAGGAACCCCTGGAAGTTATAACTACTTCTAAACAGCCTTCCACCTCATCATCCTGTTTGCAGATCTTTCTCTGAGCCCACAGGTCTCCCCAGATACTAAGGGAGGGGTTTCACCAAAATGCCAGAGAAAACATGGAAACAGAATGACACAGGCTCCGGAAAACAGATTTCAGAAGGAGAAGCAGGGGTACTCCCAGGAGAGATCCCTGATGCTGACCAGGCCAGAAATCCTACATCAGGTGCTAAATCTCCTTGAGGATAAAACATAGACTATCTAAGCATCGGATGAATTTGAATATATAATAAGGAGATTTAGGTAAGAGGTAAAGGGTTTGAACTAAATTTGCTAAGTACATGGAATATGAAGCAAAGGAAACACTAGGTAATTATTAACACCAGGGAAAGCAAAATTGGGCACAAAGGAAAAACAAACAAACAAACATGGTATAAACATGAGCTATATGGCTAACAGCATGGCTCAGTTGTCAATAGTCACAGCAGGAACTGTAATAACAAAATGACCCCAAATACTAATCTCCTGGGAGTTTGTTTTTTATTCTTGGATAGCTGCATGTCATTACCACTGACTGTTATTAGAAAAAAATAAAGTTGGATCCTATGTTACTCTTTAAACCAACATAAATTTTTTGAAAAAAACCATAAAGTTCTAATATGGGATTTGTAAAAATGCTCTCAGAGTGAGGAAGATCTCTCTAAACATAACCTCAATCCCAGACACCATGGAGGAAATGACTGATAATGTACAGAGCCAAAAAGGAAACTACAAAGTAAGACAAAGCATTTGAAATACATTTGGCTAAGGACTAATTTCTCCATATGCAAAAAAACTCCTGCTAATCAACAAGAAAAATACTTGCAACCTAATAGAAAAATGGGCAAAGGCAGGAGCAAGTCATGGGCAGATAGCAAAGAAAATCCAGATGGCTTATCTACATTTGAAAATATGTCCAATCTCAACTATTGATAAGAAAAATATAGAATGACAATTAAGAAAGCCTGACATCTCACTGGTCAGATTAGGAAAAATATAAACATTGACATCACTGTGGTTCCCCACTGTAACAGGCAGTTATGCACCATGGTTAAGAGGGGCCTCTGGATCCAGACCACCTGGGTTCAAATCCTAGCTCACCACTTACTGGACGTGGCCCTAGAGCAGATTACATCATTTCTATGGCCTCAGTTTCCTCATCTATAAAACCGCAATCATGATAGTTACCTCTAAGGGTTGCTCTGAGGATTAAACAAGTTAATATTTGTTATTATTACTAACAACAATAGTTCTCAGCAATGGTAAGCACTATGTAAGAGGTGTTCGTAAAATGAACAAATGGGGATAAACTCTTGGAGGGCAATATGGCCGTGTCTCTCTATTTTGAAAACAAACCTACCTTTGACACACATCCCACTTCTAGGAATTTATTCAGACATACTCACAAAGAGACACCAAGGATTCTTACTGCAGCACTGTTTTATAAAACCAAAATGCCTAAAACAACCTAAATGTCTATCAACAGGGAAACTTCACAGGGAACTGAAGGTACCCCTGTAAAATGGCTAGAATGTGCCAATAAAAACAAAATGAGATAGATCTGTATGTATAAATATGGAACAGTCTTCAGAGTGTATGGAATGAAAAGAACAAGATATAACACAGCATAGTATATGCAACCAATTGTGTTAAATGTCTATGCATAGAATATTTCTGAATTTTTGCTTTTAAATGATGGGGGACTGTCACAAAAAAGCGTCCTAGGAGGTCTGTTTTAATGGGTAAGAATCCTGAATGATTCGTTCCCAAGTGTTGGGAAAGTCTCTTCTCTTAAAGGGAATAAACTTTCCCCATGTAACTTTATTTTCCCTATTTGCTTAACAAACCTTTCCCCAGAGCATCACTGTAAAATAAACTTCAGCCTAGAGGCACCCAGCTGGCTTAGTAGGTAGAGCCTGCAACTCTTGATCTCGGGGTTGTGAGTTTGAGCCCCACACTGGGTGCAGATATTACTTAAAAGTAAAATCTTAAAAACAAAACCAAACAAACAAAAAAAAAACTTCAGCCTGAGTTCAAACTACCATATACTCTGAATTACTGGGATTTGAAACCAAGGCACTGGGATTTGGCTCAGTCGGTTAAGTGTCGGACTTTGGCTCAGGTCATGATCTCACAGTTCGTGAGTTCAAGCCCCACACTGGGCTGTCTTGAAGAGCCTGCTTCAGAGCCTCTTTCTCCCTCTCTCTCTACCCTTCCCCTGCTCGTTCGCACGTGCTCACGCTCACACTCTCTCAAAAATAAACATTTTAAACAAAATTTCTAAACCAAGGCACAATGGGCCATGTGTGAAGTGGTGTACTCACAGTATCGCTTATCGCTTCATAATTTAATAGTTAACGATTCACCTTAAAACACTTTCTCAGAAAACGTTTCCTTTCCTTTAATGGCCACATGACTGCCAAATTACAGTACAATTTTACAAATTTTTAAAGATATCACAAGCTCAAAAATACACTCAAGCAAAAGAATTTTAAATCAAACTAACCTTCGTCATATTTTGAAGATAAATGATTAGGATTAAGCAAAAATCCTGTCATTCGCTTTGGACCGTCCTGACTAGGGAACCTCTGGCCCTGCCAGACTGGCGCTACATCATCAGAGAACGAGAGACTTCCCTCTCACACAAAGATACCCATGAGGTGGGACAGAGGAGGAAGCCACAGTAACAGCACTGAAGAACGCTATAGAACTCTTAAAACTATTAAGAGTATGAACTTTGTTTCACAGTAAACAAAAATCTCAGCTCTCTAGAAGATGAATCATGCTTCCCCTGAATTCACAGCTGTAGGCCAACCTGCCTCTATGAAGTGAAGGCCACAGAGGTGTCACTCCGTCGTGTGATCCAACACAAATCAAAAGAGCCAAGAGATTCAATTAGTAAGAATTGAGAGATTTCAGCATAAACCCCCCAAGAGCACCCCAGACTTTCTGGCTCCTTCAGTCTCAAATTCAAATGCCCTTCTCTTCATTCTCAAAACAAGAGTCCCTGAAATGCTGCCCAGTGGGTGTCAGGGAAACAGAGGCCAGATGTCCGACCAACCTCTGCAGTTCAAACAAACGGTGCCCCCTCACGAGGGCCAAGGTAGCCGCAAACCGACAGCTACTAATAGAAGTAAAATACCCATATGCCAATTTCCTGATTCTTATGTTCCCTCCTCTTCCCCAAAATCTGAAATGCTCGTAGGCACACCGTTCACTCGAAGTAAGGTGGGAGTTGTTACCAACAGCATTACTCAGAGTCAGGCAACCCAGTTATTTATTCAGAATTCACCTAAAGAGGGGTAATCAGAAGGATCCAACTTATAAGCCACTCAAGTGGGATATCATGGTCCCCAAATAAGCTTTTCCTTCCCCTAAGTGGGCATTTGTTTTTCAGATTCCCCAGCTCCCAAGCTAAAAGGCACTTCAGCCACTCCTAGAACCTTGTTAAGGATTCTCTAACTTCAGAGAGACTAACTGGGCCAGGCCTGTGTGTGCCGGCGACTGAAACCAAGTCCAGAAGCTAAAAAGCGGGTCCTTACAGTAGATAAACAGTGTCTGAGGGCCAGGCCATCAGCTGGGGACTATAAATTCAGGGCTTTTACAGGCCGTGTGGGCCAAACAGCGGACGAGTCAGTCAGCTCAGGCCTGAGACGTCCAAGGTAATTTTACCAAGAAGCTCCAGAGCGGGCCTCAGTTCCTTCCCTCAGCTCAACGACCACTGACAACGTCAGTGCTAGGCAGCCGGTCCACAGAAGTGACCAGAATAAGCCAGCGCCTACAGGTTCACTGGGGAAAGGCGCTGTTCTCCCAGCGCACGCCCCCGAGAAGGCAAACGTTCCCACTCCTCACACACGCCCCTCGCGGAAACCCCGCGCCACGGGGCGACCCCCACGCTGTCAGACAGGCTTGTCCCACAGGAGCTGTTAACTGCCAGAAGCATCCTTGAGAGTTAGGTGTTTCCTTTAACACTCGAGACTGTTCTGGAAACACTCCTGCTACAGTTCTATTTTCTACCTCAAGAGGAAGGCTAACGGCTTCTAATGGAAAGTAGGTTCCAGATCCCCTCCCCCAAATGCCACTGGGGAAAAAAAAAACTCCAATGATAAAAGACACAGGAGAGGGAGTTTTCATAGTCCCTAAATCCTTCTAAGAACATTCTGGGAAATCTCCACGTGATGAATATTCCAAGAGCAAGTCGCCTGGGGACCACCCCCTCCCCACTGGGAGCTCAGCTGCATTCCTCAGAGGCAAGGTCAACAGGAAATCACCTCACAAGGCCTTTTACCTTAATCATATTAGTTTAACAATTACTGAAGCAAAACTGAGGGGGAGAAATTCATAAGACATAAGTAATATATTATAAATCTGAAAAAAAAGCAGACGTTAAGGAAAATGCTAGATGCTGATAACAGGGGTACTGGGGGTCAAGGCGTATGTACAGGAACCCTCCGTACTTTCTGTTCCATTTTGTTGTGAACCTAAGACTGCTCTAAAAAGCAAACTTTTGGGGGCGCCTGGGGGGGGGGGGCGGCGCAGTCACTTAAGCGTGGGACTCTTGATCTCAGCTCAGGTCATGATCTCAGTTTGTGAGATCAAGTCCCGCACCGGGCTCTGTGTTGATGGCCTGGAGCCTGCTTGGGATTCTCTCTCCTCTCTGCTGCTCCCTCTGCTTGTGCTCGCTCTCTCTCTCTCTCTCTCTCTCTCTCTCTCTAAATAAACTTAAAAGAAAATTTTTTAATTAAGGCAAAAAAAAACTATATAAAGCAAAAATAAAGAAGAAAGCAATGTCGGTGTGTGTTTAGCCAGACTACTTTACTTTTCAAAGTTTCTACCGTGACCCTATCATTTTTGCAATTTAAAAAAGGCACGCAGGGGCACCCGGGTGGCTCAGCTGCTTAAGCTACCAACTTCAGCTCAGGTCAGGATCTCACAGTGAGTTCGAACCCCACATCGGGCTCTCTGCTGTCAGCACAGAGCCCACTTCCGATCCTCTGTCCCCCTCTTTGCCCCTCCCCTGCTCAAGCTCTCTCTCTCTCTCTCTCTCTCTCTTTCTCTCTCAAAAAAAAGAAAAAAAGGCACACACACAAGAAACAAGGTTATTTTTAAATGTTTTATTTAAAACAAAAAGACCATGAAAGACAGCCAATTCCCACATGAAATACACGAGGTTGGTCTTGTGATCTATTCGGGACACCCAGGCCACCCAATGCAGGCGCAACGCAGCTGCCTGGCCCACACTGCAGCCCCGTGATGCCCAGGTCCTGACATCCGGCCAGACGCACCCACCTGTCAGAGGCTGGCATCAGTATCCAGGGAAAGCCCCTTTATTACGTGGCTTCCGTGTGAAAAATGAACTCCTCCTTCCCGCCCCCAAACATTAGAGCCCCGCTACAAAACACCAGCCACCGGTGACTCTAGCAGGTTTTCATCAGACCTGGGTTTCCATGTCTCAAAGCTGAACCCCTGTAAGTAACCTCCAGTACAGACGCCTGTGTCCATCAGAGGCAGAGCACCATCTTAAGGGGACACCGAGATACGTCAATACGACTGTGACTCATCCCCCCGAATTCCTTGAAGGAAAAAAAAAATTGTTCGGCATTAGTTTCAGTGCTGAAACAGATGACGAAATCCTCTGCTGGCTGCTGTCATCCTTCTGTCTCCAGAAGTGCCCGCTAAGGGGAGACTCAGGAGAGCCAAGGGAGGCACTCACCTTGGGCACAAAATTTAAGGGGGCGCCAAGACAACTCAGTAATGAAGATGATCATTTTTAGTGACTTTTTTTAATATTTATTTTTGAGAAAGAGAGAGAGACAGAGCTCAAGCGGGAGAGGGAGACACAGAATCCGAAGCGGGGTCCAGGCTCTGAGCTATCAGCGCAGAGCCTGATGTGGGGCTGGAACTCAGGAACCTTGAGCTCATGACCTGAGTCAAAAATCAAGAGTCAGACGCTTACCCGACTGAGCAGCCCAGGCAGCCCTTTAGTGACTATTTTTAAAAACCAAAAGTAATTTTAAAAAATTTACAATGAACAGCACACCACAATTTTAAAATAAAGACAGGCCTTGACCCCGAACTTGCAGGATCCATCTGCCCTGACCCCGGTTCTGGCGGGCTCAGTGACAGCTGTACTACGGGAAGATCCCAATCTGAGCCACTTAGAAGGGTATGGACTTTAGGAAAATCTCATTTTGCCGAGTAGCTAGCCGGGTGACCTTGGGCACGCTGCCCAATCATCTATGTCTTAGTTTCCTCCTCTGTGAAATGGAAATAATACTTTCCTCCCTGAATGAATGATCAAGTAGAATTAAATGCAAAGTGCCACACCCACTGTGCAGCACAGGACCCCCGTATGAAACTGGCTGTCCCACAGCCTCACACCAAGTAGCTGGATTCCAAGGAGAAGCCAGAACGTGTTTCCTACGTGCTGGGAGCTCGTACAGTAGACTTTCAAGCAATTTTCAGGAAATGGGTTTGACAGGTTATTGCGGTTTCCCTTCCAGCCCTGAAGACAAACTTCTCTTCTTGTCCCTTCCGTCTTCAGAACTAAAGACCAACCCCAGCACTGAATCAGTAGCGGCGGGGAGAGGTAGAGAGTCGGGGCGGGGGATGGAGACCTGGAACAGCACTCACCCCCCCCACCTCACCCCCAAACACCGCCCCCCACCGTGGGTCAACAGGCAGGTGACACCCCAACAGCCTGGCATGACTGGAAAACAAAACAACCCTTGTGTACCTCAAGAGTTTTTCTTCCTACAACAAAGCATGGCCGTTTTTAAATAAAAGGAATCAACCTCCCAGGACAGTTTCTTATCCCCTTCATTCCTTGCTAACCTACCTTTGAACCTGGAAGAAGCAACTTGTTCCCAGTCACGGTTGTGCTGCCAGAGGCATTGAACCTTCCCACCGACTTTGGACCTGGTAATGCGGACTGTGGGATTTATGTATGTGACCTTGGGATTATTATTATTACCATTCTCAGACTCTCAAAGTCTAGAGTCTGAGTTCATCCTTACGAATTATTCTATCTCCAAAATAAAAGCATCCCATGACCTGGACCACAGACCTCAGACAACCTTGAACTTCCACACCACAAATAAACACCTGTCAATCACCATCTCTCACCCAAGTGTCTTGAGTACCTATAGTCCTTTGTTATGTGGCTGGAAACACCAGGAAGAAGAAGAACACAATCATTAAGTAGATGGTTTCAATAATACAGCAGGGAAAGGTGTCACGCCTAAAGCATGTCTCACATGGCCGTTCACATACGTGGGCAGGCTCTGCTTAAGGTGCAGGAAAAAAATGTTAAAACTTTTCCTTTCCTTACATCGCTGAAAAATAGTTTACTTTTCTCATTTTAAATAGCATGACTGGATAATTATCAAAGCAATAAGAATGAAGTATGGGAAATTTACAAAGCATAGAAAGTTCAAAGGAAAAAAAAAACCGCTCATGTCAGTCCATCCAAAGAAAAACATCATGAGTAAAACCCTTTTTTCAATGCACATAAATATATAGATATAGATATACAGATAGCAAAGAAGTTTACATATATGTGCTCATCTCTTAAGTAGCAAACTAAGTGTACAATTACAAAAGAAGTAGGTGACCAGGCACAAGAAGGTCAATGAATAGCATAAGAAATAAACTCAGAAGCTCATCATCCTGCAGAAGGCTAGGAGAGGGGCTACATCTTACAAAGAAATATAAGACATTATCTGTGACAAAATTTACTTCTTAAGAGAGGTAAGCGTCAGCAAATATTTACTGAGCGCCTACCAAGTTCCCACTTCGTCAGGCACTGGGAATGCAGAGGTGTAAAATACTTCAGTAGAGGGGGTCTGGGGGGCTCAGTCGGTTAAGCGTCCGACTTCAGCACAGGTCATGATCTCACAGTTCGTGGGTTCGAGCCCCGCGTCGGGCTCTGTGCTGACAGCTCAGAACCTGGAGCCTGCCTCGGATTCTGTGTCTCCCTCTCTCTCTGCCTCTCCCCCACTCATGCTCTCTCTCTCTCTCAAAGATAAATAAACAATAAATTTTTTTTAAATGCTTTAGTAGAAGGGGCTCTCCACTAAGTGGGGAAAGACTTCCTGAGCTTCTTCCTGGGCTCTGCCAATTAGAAGTTGTATGACCTTCCGGCAAGTCATTAACCTCTCTGTGCCTCAGTTTCCTCTTATATAAAATGGAGATTAACCATGAGGGCAGTTGGGATGATTACATAAGTCTGTATACCTAAAGCACTTAGAACTCGGCCTGAGACTCAGAAGTGCTCAATAAAAGTCAGTGCTCCAATAATAAAATGAGTGGGAAAGAGAAAAAAACACACTGTAGAGACAGAGGGTCCAGGTGAGCCCCTAGAAGAGACCTAAGTCTTAGAAAGGCTTCTGAAAGGAAGTGGGCAGGGACTGGGTGGACATCTAATGGGAGAACTGGGTAGAAAGCCCTTGGCTTCCAAGCTGAGGAATCAGCAGGTGTGGAGATGAGAGGGTATGAGACAGGAGGGCTTCTGTGGCTGGATTTAGGGGCAGTCCAGGGGGAGGTGAACCTAAGGAGGTGGGGACAGAAAAGGAGACCAAGACACCCAATTTTGTTTGGCCACCTTCTTTTCAGTGACAGCAAAACAGGTAGGCTATCCCGCATCATGATCACTTTGAACAGGAAAGCTTTCCGGACTATTCCAGTAAAGCCAAAGTGTACTGATTTATGTATTTTTAAGTTACTTTTACAAGTAAGCATTTTCTAAAAACTCTATAAAGAGGCAGAGATGATGCAATGAGCTGATCCTTCAGACCTGCTCTCCAGACAGCCCTAAACTCATCACAAAGGTCTCTGAGTCCTTACAGCACACACGGTAAACCTCTAGTAATATATTTCTCACTGGGGGTATTACTACAAACAAAACAGAGAGCAAGACTAGATGATAAATTTGGTCTTCGCGACTTCACAATGACTAGGAAAAAAAGGAAAGGGGAAAAAATTGTTAAACATATCTAGAATATAAATGTGAAAGATGTGACCAATACCTTTGCTTAAAAGAATGTTTTTATTACCTCATGTGTTTATCTCTGTTGATATGTTCTGCACGGTTAAGATTGTTTTTTGTTTTTTTAATTTAAATCCAAGTGACTTAACATACAGTGTAATAATGGTGTCAGGAGTAGGATTCAGTAATTCGTCACTTACATATAACACCCACTGTTCATCCCAACACGTGCCCTTCTTCATGTCCATCATTCATCTAGCCCATCCCCCCCCCACCAGCAACCCTCAGTTTGTTCTCTGTATTCAAGAGTCTCTTCTCTTTGCCTCCTGCACGATTAAGATTTAAAGCTTCATAGTTTAATAATTAATACCTACAATGTCATGAGCTTTTTATAAATCACCAGGAAGTCCCTTTTTATATACAGTTGACTGCTGGACACCATTGGGGTTAGGGGTACTGACCACACAGGCAAAAATCCATGTATAACTTTTGACTCCCCAAAAACTTAACCACTAATCACCTACTGTTAAGTGGAAGACTTACCAATGACATAAATAGTCAATTAACAGATATTTTGTCAGTTATGTTATATATTGTATTCTTACAATAAAGTAAGTTAGAGAAAGGAAAATGTTACTGAGAAAATCATAAGAGGAAATACACTTACAGTACTGTATTTATGGACAAAACTCTGTGTAAAGTCAACCCACACAGTTCAAACCCGTGGTGTTAAAGGGTCAACTGTATTATCTTCAATTCCCAAAAAAAATTCTAAATTCTAAAAAATGCTGACCACCAAGACTTTTTACAAGCAACTTATTTAAAATCTGTCATTTATAGCTCAATAGGTATCATCTCCATTTTTAAAATATGACCGGGAACTGAGACTCAGAAACTAAAAGACTTGCTCTAGACCACACAATGTCTGAATGGCAGAGCTAGGATTTGAACATAGGCCCCTCACATGCTATGGTAGCCAGCTTCCAATGATCCTTCCCTCCTGGCATCCAAACCTTTCTGCAGTCTCCTCCCTCTGAATCACGGCTGGCCTGTGGGACCAAAACTACTGTGGAAGTGACAGTTAATGACTTCTAAACCTATGTCATAAAAGTCATGGCAGCGTCTACCTTGGCCTCCTCCTAAGTCACTCACTCTGAAAGAAGCTAGCGACCATATTGTGAGCACACTCAAGCATCCTGCCCAAGGAGCCTACAGGGGTCCTTGGAAGCAGACCCTAAAGTCCCAGCTGTTGAAGCCACTCCCAAAGTCCTGATCTGAAGAAACTGTGTAGGACAATAAATATTTACTACTGGTCTACATCAATCAATTTGGGAGAAATTTTTTATGCAGCAATAGATAATTAACACACGCCTGAAGCCTGTGTTCTTTTCTCCGTATCTACTGCCGTTCAGGAGCTTCTGCAACTTTATCTTTTAATTATTATCACTGTACATTAATATAGAGAATTAACAGAATAGTTACTGAAATCAAAGCTATCCACCCTATCAGGTCTGTGAGAAAAGCACCTCAGAACTGACATCTTACATCTATTTCTTGCTGGCACTGTTCCATTCTGGGACTCAGGTTGTCTTTTTTTTTTAAGTTTATTTATTTATTTTTAGAGAGAAAGTGCGGGGAAGGGGCAGAGAGAGAGGGAGAGACAGAGAATCCCAAGCAGGCATCTAGCTGTCAGCGCAGAGCCCTACACGGGGCTCGAACTCACAAACTGGGAGATCACGACCTGAGCCAAAACCAAGAGTCGGATGCTTAACCTACTGAGCCACCCAGGTGCCCCTGGGACTAAGATTTCATACACACAATTGTTCCTGTTGATCTACCCCTTCACAAAATAGGCAGCTAACAGGGCTCATTAAGCCTGCACTGGGTAGACCAGAAAACCATTTAGTCATGTCTTTTAAAGGTGTGATTTTGGCATGTTTTGTTCAAAAAAAATAAATAAACATAAGCGTGCTGAGATACTGCTACATGCCTATTAAAATGGCGAAGATAAAAAGTACTGACAATGTCAAGTGCTGGTGAGGATTCTACCTCTGGGTATTTGCCCAGGGGAGTTCAAAACCGTGTTCACATCAAAACCTACACGCGAAAGGTTACAGCAGAGTGCGTGTTTATAGCCACTGAATTCACTACCGCCCCCAACTGGGAACAACCCAAAAGTCCTTTGACTAGTCCCTGATTCCATTTATACAATGTTCTGGGAAAAGACCAAACAACAGCGACAGAGCAGAGATCCGTGTCAACAGTGGCCGGAAAAGCAGGAAGGTGACTCCAAAGTGGCAACGCTCGGGAGCTTTTCTGAGCTGAATGACACAGTCCCTGTCCTGAGTGTGAGTGTCATGTTCACCACACACACTGCTGCACCTGGTAAAGTTCACAGAACCGTACACAGAAAAATAATCACTTTTACTCCATCTTGATTTAAAAAAAAAAAAAATAGGGACACCTGGGTGGCTCAGTCGCTTAAGTGTCCAACTTTGGCTCACGTCATGATCTCATGGCTCAGGGAGTTTGAGCCCCACATCGGGCTCTGTGTTGACAGCTGGGCGCCTGGAGCCTGCTTCGGATTCTGAGTCTCCCTCTCTCTCTACCCCTCCCCACTCATGCTCTGTCTCTCTCTCTCTCTCTCAAAAATAAATAAACATTTTAAAAAAATTTTTTTAAAGACATGCACATGTACTTTTCTTTTGAAGCAATTTAATTCCTTTTTCCCATAAGAAGAAATACATCTTTTCTTAAATCACCTTCAGGGCCTAGGGCCATCTTGATTTCCAAATCTTTATGAAAACAAACAAACAAACAAAAAATGTTGACCACAAGGACTTTTACAAGCAAGTTATTTAGAATCCGTGATTTGTAGCTCAGGAGTCTATCTTCTTTCAAACAACTACCATTCATTCTTTTCCTGAGGCCATTATTTCCCTGGCCCCTGCTTTATGTCCCTGTGAAGATTCTTGCCTGGGAGCAAAAGGCCTTTTAGACAAACACAGATAAAACCACACATGTTCTCAATAAACGTTTGCTGGGTGTGTACATGGTGGGGTTCATCCCTTAAGCCACAGATTAGCTGGATCTGTCCCTACACTGTCCCAAAGGCATCCGAAGGCCTCTGGGAAAAACCAGCTCCCCACTCTGAGATGCACTCTGAGCACGAGGGTGACCGTCCACATAGCCGCCTCCTGCCCCGGCTCCCCATACAGTTCACACCTCCTTCCAGTATCAAAAATGTCTCCATTTGGACAAATAATGTATATGCATTTCCCCTGAAGACAAGCATTTTTGGTCTGTTTTGTGCACGGATGTGAAGGTCGAGAATAGCACCTACCTTGTGAAAGGTGATCAACGAATCTTTGTGGAAAGTAAGATCAGTTTTATTCTTTCTAACCGGTGAAGACCTTAGGAATTTAAGGAGCGGTGATTTTCCAGATGCCTATGATCCTGTGATAAGACCTCCATTAGTCCGTCAAAGAAAGGCTCTTTTTTAAGGACCTGGAAGATAACAGGGAAGTCGCATCCATGGCCCCTGACCTCCAGGAACTCTGATGGAAAGGGTGGGTTCACACATCGGGGGGTAAGGCCTTCTATGTCCGTGTGAGATCACTTATGCCCATGGACCCGCCCCCTGCACGTCCTGGAAGGTCCCCTCATGCTTCTGTGGGCAGCGTCCCAAAAGGTGCACCAGTGGGATTCAGAATCAGGCGCTGCTCTCATCGGGAACTTGAAAAACAGGCAAGGCTCCGATGTTTCACAAACGTTTTGCTGGGGGCCGATCGGGGCCGGTGAAGAACCAAGCCCTTCACTCACGTGCTTTGGACCCACAACAGACAAAGCAGGCAGGTAAAAATTCTCCCCGAGTTAGAAGAAAATAAAGCAGTAGGCACCCCTCCCATTTCAGCCTGCTGGAGGGCCCCCCGCCCCTCCTTTGGGCCTTTCTCAACCCGCAAATACAGGCCACTTTTGCTATAAAGTCGCCCTGAGCAAGCTCCCCCCCATCCCCCCCCACCCCCCAGAAGGTGCGATCCAATACAAGGAAGAGCCTCGTGGGGATAATATGTAAGTGACAAACTACTCATGACACCCTTCACGAGGGATCATTAGGTTAGAGCCGCTGCTCTTGGGGCATAGACATCAACATTTATGTGCCCGTGAACTTTGGAGCTCCGCACAGCCCCCGGAGGAGGTGACACAGAAGCCTCTCACATTTCTGCGGTTCCCTTCCCTGCTGGTCCCCCACCCCCACCCCCAGGAAGGCTCTCCTTCATCTCTCTTATTTTTGCCCCTCAATCCCATCCATCTGGAAAGGCTCATGTTGTCTGGGCACCATCTCACGTCCCCCAGTGCTCCTGCCCCTAGACGCACCCCCCACCACCAGAGTGGTCCCTCCTGTCACCGACACGAGAGTCCTTGCCTGGGAAGAGAGGCGGGGGGTTCGAGCTCCGCTAGGCGACTCTTCATCACAGTGGGAGCAGTCTGGGCACCCTGCCACGGAACGGAAAACGCTCGAAGGTGTGACGGACTGTCAGGATGACTGGAGGACAGCCTGGATTTTTAAGGCAGGAGCCCCGGACGCTGGACTTCCTGCCGTTCTCCGCCCCCATCCCCAAACTGTCCTGCTCAAAACGCCAGCGGAGGGGGTGACCTGAAGGTGGAAGGCAATGTGGGCAAAAAACAGAGTCTGGACACTACGCGGGAAAGCCCGCAGCGGCCGACTCCGGATCCGGGGCTCTGTGCTTGACACCGACCCACCTCTGCCCTTCGGAGGTTGGCACTGAGAACTAAGAAATACCCCTTTGGTCTGCATCCTACGGCCCAAGCTGGGCATCTGTCCCTTGCAACAAGAGTCCTAGGGACCCTCCTACCACAGATTTATGTACACATGGTCACTGCAAGCAAAACAAAAACAAAAAACAAAAACAAAAAAACAAAAAAAACGACCGATATGGGCACCTGGGAGGCTCAACGAGTTCAGAAGCCGACTCTTGATTTCGGCTCAGGTCATGGGGGTGGAAGTGAGGCCCAAGACGGGCTCTGTGCTGAGCGTGGAGCCTGCTTAAGATTCTCATTCTCTCTCTCTTTCTTTCTCTCTCTCTCTCTCTCTCTCTCTACCCCCACCCCGCCACCCCGCCCTGCCCTGCCCCTCCCCTACATGCACTGCCTCAAAAAATAAAAATCAGTTTTAAAAAAATGACCGATGGGGCACCTGGGTGGCTCAGTCAGTTGAGAGTCCGACTTCGGCTCAGGTCATGATCTCATAGTTTGTGGGTTCGAGCCCCGCCTCAGGCTCTGTGCTAACAGCTCAGAGTCTGGAGCCTGCTACGGATTCTGTGTCTCCCTCTCTCTCTGCCCCTCCCCCGCTTGTGCTCTGTCTCTCTCTGTCTCAAAGATAAACAAACATTAAAAAATAAATTTAAAAAAAGATTTACACACAATATCAGACACCTAAAGTCCTGAAAAACAGTTCACCTCTCACAGAGATTCGATATGACCACTAAGTCACTTTCCACATAATCAACAGAAACATGTTTTATCACAGATAACGGTAAATGGTGAAAGAAAGATAAAGTCTTCCAACTAATGTATCAGGCAAGATGCTTTGGATGGCAGTAAGAGTTAGAAAGTAATTAAATTATTATTGAGTACACGAAGCCCAGGTTTGTATTATTTAGCACATAAAATGCACTATTCTTTAGTATAGTCAGCTCCACATGCAGAAGATCAGTGACTCGATGACACCCACAGGGACTCTGGTACCAAGGCATCCAGGCGGCTCAGTGGGTTGAGCAGCCGCCTCTTGATTTGGGCTCAGGTCATGATCTCACAGTCATGAGACTGAGCCCCACATCGGGTTCACTCTGGGCATGGAGCCTGCTTAAGATTCTTTCTCCCTCTACCCCCCTCTTCTCTCTCTCTCTCTCAAAAAGAAAAAAAAAAAAGTCTCCAGATCCATCCCTCAACTCCATCAACCTCTTGCCTTCATCCCAAGGTGAATCACAACATGGCTGCTGTGGTTCCAGACATCACATTCCGTCTGGTCTTTGGATCTCTTTTTAAGAGCACAGAAACGTTCTCTGGAATTCCCTTTCTAGACCTCCCAGATGTTAGAGTCTTCTGGGAAGGGTTTGGCTCAGTGACAAAAGGAGCCTAAAGAAGCCTGTGCCATTAACCTGCCAACAAATGTGTGAGAAAATACAGCCGCAGCAGCCATTAGTCATAACAGCTAATTAGGCGGCAACAGTCTAATTAACCGCTAGGCAACAAGCCTACGTCCGAAGGCCAACATGCTGGGGGTGGCAAGGTGGACAGACAGAAAGAGCCTGGGTCCCCGATGATCCTGTGAGCCGAGACACCAAACTGGGAACCCCTTATTATTACTCGAGGCAACTAAATGTTTGACGGCGTAAACTACTATTAGCCAGATCTTCTACCATTTTATGAGGAAACTACTCTTAAAGATTCCCTTGAAGTTTGAGGAAAAGCGCACCAGTAACTTGCCCAACATGACAAACATGGCCAGCGTGGAGGGGCAGATCTGTCTGGTTCTGGTGCCTACGCTCCCAACACTTGCTACCTCTGACACCGCCCTCTACCTCCCGGGTTCTCAAATGTCACAGGGTGTTCGCTGCACACATTTTAATTCAGATCAACCAATATTTATTTACCTCCTCCAGGCAGGAGAGACAAAACTTAGGAAAACGTACTTTCTGACCCTAATAATGCTTATTATTTGGTTCAGAAAATGAGGAGCAAACACAGACAGCAAGCAGGACAGAATTCCTGCCGAAACAAAGAACTTAAGGCATTTCCCAACTACCGACATGTGCCGCTCTGACCTCTTTTTAAAATGTTACATCTTGGGGGTCCTGGGGGGCTCAGTCGATTAAGCGTCCAGCCCTTGGTCTCAGCTCCGGTCATGATCTCATGGTTTGCAGGATCGAGCCCCACATGGGGCTCTGCGCTGACAGTGCGGAGCCTGGTTGGGATTCTCTCTCTCTCTCTCCCGCTCTTTCTGCCCCATCCCCACTCATGCATGCGCTCTCTCTCTCTGTCTCTCTTTCAAAATAAATAAATAGACTTTAAAAAATTAAAATTAAATAAAATGTTACACCTTGCTATTACCCAAGGCTTCATTTTTGTGTTGCTTTCAAAAATATATCCTTCCTATCTTCTTTCTGTGTGCTAGAGAACAAATAGAACTCCACTTTGAATTTTAGAAATCTGTTTATTTGATCATAATCTTAATTGTTTCCTCAGATTTTCAAAATAAGCAGGTATTTTTCTCTTTCATTTTTAAGGCTCGTCGACTCAGTTTTAGGTAGGAAGAACAAAACTGCTCCTTCGCCCTCAAAAATGGAGGCTGACCACCTGAACAGAGCGATACTAGCTAAGCCTTACACGTAAAAATGTGTTATTTTTCCAAAAGTGAATACATTCCCTGACCTTTAATAACTTCAATAATTAGACCATGTGTATACAATGCTTTCCTAATAATTTTTGCTTTTCAAGAGATACCCTCAAAAAATAGAAAGGTTAAAATATAGACTGGTGAAAATATTCACAACACACAGATCTAACAAAGAACTAGTATCCAGAATATATAAAGAATCCCCACAATAAAATTAAGACGACATTAAGTATGTGCATTATATGTTAATTACACTCAAAAGCTATATAAAATGATCAGACAAAAACATAATTAAAAATACAAACGCTTTACTACACAAAGGAAGATATACAAATGGCCAATAAGCACACGAAAAGCAACCGCTAGCCATCAGGGAAATATACAACGAAACCACGCTGAGACAGCACAACAAGCCCACCGGAATGGCTAAAATGAAAAAGACTGACAATTTCAAGAGTTACTGAGGACTACAGTAACTGGAATGTTTAGATGTCATCGGTGGGAATGTAAAATGGTACAAATACTTGGGAAAACGGACGGTAGCTTCTTATAAAGTTAAGCACACACTTATTATAAGACCCAGCGATAAAATTAAAAACAGATCTCTATACAAAGACTTGTTCGCAAGTGTTCACAGGCATCAGAGCCCAGACCAAATGGCCAGAGGGGCCCTGAAATGGTACTGGGAGACAGAAAGAAAGATACCGGTAAGAGGATGGTTGGGAGGAGTAGAGAAAGGGAAGAAGGGGAGAGTGGGGAGGAGGAAGAGGAGGAGAGGAAGGGGTAACCAAGTCAAGGAGAAAAGAAATTAATTATACCTAGCCACAGTGAGACTGCAGAAACTCCAAAGAACCTTAAAAGGAGCCAGGGGCGCCTGTCTGGCTCAGTCGGTCCAACTCTTGATTTTAGACTCAGGTCATGATCTCACAGTTTATGAGTTCGAGCCCCGCATCAGGCTCTCTGCTGGCAGCACGAGCCTGCTTGGGATTTTTCTCTCTCTCCCTCTCTCTCTCTCCGCCCCTTCCCTGCTCGTGCGCTCTCTCTCTGTCTCAAAATATATAAATAAGCTTAAAAAAAAAAAAGGCAGCAGAGAGAAAAGACAGACTACTCACAAGTAACAACCAGCCTGATGGCTGACATTGCAGCCACTACAAAGGAACCAGACGGTACTTGATTAATACGACAACATCAATCTGGAATTGCACACCCAGGGCATTTATCATTCCAGAACAAAGATACCTAAAGGCACACAAAAATGGAGGTTACCATCAAACAGAGGCTCACTAATGAAACTTCTGGAAAATATGCCAAGGAAGAAGGAAAATTCTTGCAGAAGCTAGCTTTTCAGAGAAGTTTTACTTTCTTCTTCATGCTTTTAGACCTAAGTTTCTTTTTAAGGAGACTGTACCTTTTTACAAATATTACCCAGATTTCAAGGTTAATTTAAGTTGTTAAATTAGAACAACATGGGAACAAAATCAAATATCAAATCTTCCAATTCCCAGAACAGCATCTTAAAAACTTTAAAGATTACCTGGAAAGGACACCAAAAACAAGGTTTATTTATTCACAGCAAGTATTTACGAAGGGATTGCTACGTGCCAGGCACATACTAGATCCTGAGTTAACAGGATGAGAACAAAAAATGAAAATCACCATAATCCTGGCTTTGTAAGTTTTCTTGTATAAGATACTCTACGGAAAGCCGAAGTCTGTGTATAAAGTGGCATTACTCGTGACAAGAAATATTAGCATAATAGAGTTAAAAGCAATCTAGTTTGGCTGGTGGCTCCTTTGTTTGAAAATGTATGCACAAATATGACAATTTTACGCATGAAATTAATTCAGTGTAAATGATGAATTCTCACATCATTTATTTGCCAATCTTACAGTTTGTCTATTATTTCTGTCCCACATTATAGTAAGAAAACTGCCAATTCCTAGCCAGCACTGAGCATGCACTCCTTTTAGTGACGTTGTATTCGACGGTCCCTGGCTTATTTCAGAGATATCAAAAGCTTAGAGCACCATATTTAATATCTATCAAGTGCCCACTTTTGCTTCAAGTATCCACTTGGCAAAACATTTTTTAACTGCCTTCGACCAGGACGAGGGGAGCCGAAAAAAGCCAGTTTCTCCGCTTTGAAATAAACATTTTCCGGGGGCTTCTTGATTAAAAACAAAGGCAGCGTTTGGCATAAAAAGACTGGGGAAATCAGTATTTCAAGTAATGTGAATGGAAACCGTTGGGCTCTGATCATCCTCGACATGTGGAAGTGGTTAACGCAGTAACCTGCAGGAAACAGAGGTCGCGGCAGAAACTCTACCCATTAAAAGGCAAGAAAAAGAACTTGACCTACGGCTTCCCATCCAATAGCCTGGCTTGAAGAGCCTGCCTTTTCCATCGGAGGTACCCAAGATTAGGAGAGGGCAGCCACGGGACCTAAAAACCTGCCCCTTCCCCTCCCTGCCAACACCCAGAATGCCTGTGCACCCAAAGTGGAAAGGACTCAAGCCAGGGACTGTATCTGGAGGTTCATAGGAGCACCTCTCTTTTCTGTAGCATTTTCCATTACGGGGAATAGGGCATTTCTCGAAAAGCCTAGGCAGTTCTCTACAATAAGCAAGGCCGGTTATAAAGGGTGTGTTTCAAATGCCAGTTCTCTGTGCTACCAAATCACAGCCCGATACCTGCAAATCCACAAAACTTGCCCCGCCCTCTGGGAAAAGTCACAAAATCTTTCCTAAAAGGTGTTCAGCACAAAGACTGGCCTCTTGCCTTTTCTCCAGTGTTCTCTAACCTCTCCTAGGATGGAAAAAGCTCTTCTCTTTTGATGGTTATCCCAAGCACCCTTCTTAAAAAGTTGTATCGTTTTTCCAAATGAATTAAACCCTGCTGTTCGCATCGAGGATTAGAGGACGAAT
The DNA here is from genome assembly GCA_028646485.1 of Cryptoprocta ferox. Classification (NCBI taxonomy): domain Eukaryota; kingdom Metazoa; phylum Chordata; class Mammalia; order Carnivora; family Eupleridae; genus Cryptoprocta; species Cryptoprocta ferox. Next base: position 120,660,339 of record CM053574.1, on the reverse strand, counting down.
TCCACTTTTTAAGAAACAAACCCCTTTGACCCTGTATTTAATTCTTAACTTTCTGTAATGAAATACAAAACAAAAACATTCACCCAGCTGTCTTTTAGTCTCAAAATAATTATAAACTGAACACAACACACCAGGAGGAAACGGTCTTGGATAGATTTTGAAATCTCCTTTTGGTAAATTTGGCTACAGAGTAGCATTACTGTTCTATTATGACCCGAGGAATTAAATCCCTACACGAATTCCAGGAAGAGACTATCAACGTGAAAAGGGACATTATAAACCTAACTCCAGCATTTCCATAGGGACCGACTCCTTAAATGCACAACCACGCACCCGACTCGCAAGGGGTGTGCCACAGAATCTGTGACCTTACGGGGCACAACTACATCATCCCCAACTATTTTAAGTTTCCTGCCCGCCTCAAAGAAACAGGAGATTCAGGGAAGCCCTGGGGTAAGAGAGGCATCAGGCTCAGTATCTGCACCAATGCTTCGCCCAGCAAGCCAGCCCCTGGCCAATAATGTCTATTTATTTTACCCAGAGGCAGATCTATTAGCCAGACATTCTAAAAACACAAACGTTTTGTTGTGCTTGGAGGAACTCCAATGTTGGTGCCTTGCTGCAGAACGATGCTGCGGGAATATAAAGTGAGCCATGTGGAGGCCGACCCCGACCCCACGGAGAAGCCGTCCTCAGAAAGTGTCATACCAGAAGAGGAGCCCTTTGGAAAGGCCGAGGGTAAACCCCCTGCCAGAAGGCTGTGGAATGAGGGAAGAAAGCCAAAGCCAGGGGACACCAGAAAGGCCCATCCCGTGCATCCACGATGACAATTTTTAAGGCAACTCCCTCAAAGCTCTGGGCACCAAAAAGGCCTTTACCTCCTCTCCTTTTTAGACTGAGTGAGAAAAAGCGAGACAATGCTAAAGGACGTCCTGCAATGGGCTTGGCAAGTCACCACGTGCAAAACACATTAAACATAACCCACGAAGGGTTGACTCTCCCAAGACTGCCCGCTGGGAGGGGAGATGGGGGTCCACAAAAGTCATGGCTCAGGAGGAATCGGGGAAACAGGGCAGGGCCGGGCGGAGCAAGTCAAACCTGAGAAGCTAAGGAGGAAGGCATTAACAACAAAAATAAAACGAGATAACCAGAGGCCACCATGTACTCCAGAAGGCTCTGAGACAGGCTGAGACGGCTGAACTCCTCCAGATGAGAGACGATCTCTCCACAGCTCAAGGGGCTGATCTCATAGCAGCGTCCTCGATTCTTTTGTAAGCCTCACCTCCCTCCTTTCTGGGGTCCTGCACCGATCCCAGCAGCAGCGGGGCCCCAAACGCCAGGAACGAAATCCAGAACTAAGATTACAGGGAACTCATCACCCCCCCCCTCAAATAACACACACACACACACACACACACACACACACACACACACTCACTCACTCACTCAAGGGTCCGGCCGGATCACACAGCTAAAGTTTCCGGAACTTAAATCGTAAAACCACAATCAGAAGTTCTGGTTTTGAAATGCTCACCACAAAAATCTGTGATCTTTGCTGGAAAGAAAGAAGGAGAAAAAAAAAAAACTTTGCTCTCCATAAAGACAGGCGGTAAAGAGAGACAAAATCTAACTTAGGCGGAGGGTGTGTTCCTCTTTGTCACCTACCCGGGTGCTCGCGCCGCGCGTGGGCGAGCGGCGGGCACCCGGCAGCGCCGCGGCACCCGAGCCAGCGGCCACCTCCCCGGCCCCCGGTCCGCCTCTGGGGCCAAGATCGCGGCCCGAGGTCCGGAAGCGGCGTCCGGCGCTGTCACTGTGCCGGGTGGGATGGGAGGAAGCTGGGGGGAAGGGCCCCGCGGGGTGGGGGAGGCGAGGGGGGCCGCACGCAGAGCCCCGCAGCCCGGGTCCGCGGAGGTGAGAGAGAAAGGTGCAAAGGGCTGCCCGGAGCCCGGAGGCCCCCGAGCTCCTGCTATTGTTGCCGGGAGCGCGATCCCACCCGCCGCCCGCCTCCTCCGGGCAGGACCCCGCGGGCACGCACCCACCTCCACCCGCGCCCCTCCCCCGCCCCCGGCCGGTCGGCCCCGAGCGCCCGGACTCGCACAAGTTGCCGCCCGCCCGCCCCGCCGCGGTCATTGTTCGCCCCGCGCCTCCTACCTCCACGGCGCCGGCGGCTCCGGCTCCCACTCCGGGCCTCCGGGTGCAGCAGCTCCGAGCCCCTGGCTGCCGAGGGCGCGGCGGCTCCGGGCGGCGCGTGCAGCGGCGGCGCTCGGCTATTAATACCCGCGGGCGGCGGCGGCGCGGGAGCGCGAGCGGGGCTGGCGGTGGCCGGCCGAGGTCCGAGCCATCAAAGGTGGCGCGGGGCGGAGGGGAGGGCGGAGCAGGCGGGGTGGGTGGGGAGCGGGCTCAGGGTCGCCATGGCCGCCTCGACGCCCGGCCGAGCGCCACTTGCGCGGGGAGGAGCGGCGCAGAGCTGGCGGCGGCCGCGTCCCCGCCCCGCGCCCCAGCCGAGCGCCCGCAGCCCTGCGCCCGCGCGGGACCCGCCGCCTCCGAGGCCCGCGAGCGGGAAGCGAAGGCGATCGCGCTCCTCCCCGGGCCTGGGCCGGCCCCTCGGCGGGGGTGGGGACGCGGGGGAGCTTGGGCGCCGCGCCGCCGGAACCGCGGGGACAGCGCGAGAGCCACAGCCCCCTCCAGCGTCCGGGCCGGCGACCTGCGCGCCAGCGCGCCCCGCCCCGCTCCGCCCTGGGGGGCAGGTGCGCCCGGGGAAGAGGGGGTGGCACCAGCCCGAAGCTCCCCTCCCCGACCCCGAGAGTCCACCTCGGATCTGTGCCTTACTTGGTCCTACAGCCAGAACCCGAGTCTCTGCGCTGCGCCACCGAACCGAGCGCAGGAAGCGCTGAGGCGAGCGCTGCGCCACCAGGGACCCGCCAATCCTGCTGCTGTGGCTGAAAGCGATCTAAGGAGAGCGGGAGACGAGCGCACGGGCTTAACCAGGAGCCGCTGCAGGGCCGGCGGCGGCGCGGACTCTGCAACTCACTGGCTGGGGTCGTGCAAGGGGCTGCCTGTGTGCCCACCTGGGACTTTACGTTGTCGCGCGGGAAGCGGCGCTTGGCAGGGGCCCACGGGCACCCTCGCCTCCCGAGCCACACGAGCGGGCTTCCGGCACCACCCTGGGCTTGCGAGCGACTTAATCCCGAAGGGGCGGTTGCCACCTACCCCCCCGCCCCCCGCCACGGCCCAATGTCTTCCACCCTGGCGATTCCCAGGACACTCCCCACCCCCACGTGCCCCACCTCCGAGAACAGGAGCAACGCCCCGCGGGGGAGAAGAGTGAAATAGGTTGGGAGCTGGTTTGCGGAATTTAATGGGGGAGGGGACAAGATGAACCAAGGAGGCTGGGACCTGTGGCGGGGGGAGGGGTGGAGACAGTTACTGTCCCCACCCTCCAGCAGAGAGCCCCCGCTTTACCGTCTCCATCTCCCCCTTCCCGAGCCCCTCGTGTCGCCTTTTCCTCGCTGTACTCGTGGAGGGAAAAGGGCGGGCGGCAGCAGCTTAGAGCCCAGAGCCCCCCTCTGCTAGACCCCGAGGCTGTGAGCACCCGCCTCCGAAGGCCGCTGGCTCTGGAATCCCGGTCATTTTGTGCCTTTGAGGAGTTCACAGTCCTCAAACCAGATGGACAGGTTTCGTGGGAAAAGCCGCCGAGGAGCGGGCAGGGGCCCGCTGTGTGCGTTGGCACAAGAACAGGACGCATTAAAGGACAGGGGGCACCTGCCGCAGCAGGTGTGAGTAGTTCCTGGATAGGAGCAAAGGGACATATTTTGAGTATAAGGTACTGACCTGTATTTTTGTTTATAGCCAAAGGCTTTTTTCCAGAGAGAGAGAGAGAGACAGAGAGAGAGAATCTTAAGCAAGCTCCACACTCAGTGCAAAGCCAGAGGCGGGGCTCCATTCCACAATCCTGGAATCAAGACTAGAGCTGAAATCAAGAGTCGATGCCCAACTGACTGCGCCACCCAAGTGCCCCCCTGCATTTTTTCCTTTCTTTTTTTTTTTTTTTTTTACCCCTTGCATATTTGATGAAAGTGGAAGTAAAGAGCAGGGGCGTCCATCCGGGTGGTCCGACTCTTGACTTCCGCCGTGAGATCCAGCCCCGCATCTGGCTTTGCGCGGACATCCCGGAGCCTGCTTGGGATCCTCTGTCTCCCTCTCTCTTTCTGCCCCTCCTCTGCTCAGGCTCTCTCTCTCAAAATAAATAAATAAACTTAAAAAAAAGCGGGGGGGGGGGGAAGTGCATTGTAGGCCTCAGACCTAAGAAGAAATAGCAGATGGGCTGAAAAGAAGAAGTAGTGGGTTCTCACCAGCTGTGTGGCCTTCATAAACCACAGATCAGAGGGTTTTCAGTGCTTCTAAGTGTGGCTCTCACACCTGCAACAGCAACACCTGGAAACATCGAGAAGGGGCCACATGCCAGACCTACCTTATCAAGTTCTCCAATCACCTGAAGGGCTAACTCAAATAGATCGCCAGGCTGATTCTGTAGATCTGGGGCGGGGCTGCGAACTTGCATTCTTTAATGGGTATGCTAGACCCCCACTCCCAGCCACTGTGCTAGCATAATGGTCTGGAATCCTGGAACCACCTAAGATTAAAAAAAAAAAAAAAACTTCTCACCCAGGCTTTACCTCAGACAAGTACATCAGGATCTGTGAGGTCGGGACCCAGGCCTCAGGGATTTTTCAAGTTCTGTACGTGATTCCAATGCGAAGCCAGGTTTGAGAACAATTACTCTTTTAAAGTTTACATGAATCACCTGGAGCTCTTGTTAAAATGCAGATTCTGGGTTAGTGAAGTGTGAGACGCTATTTCTTTCTTTTTTTTTTTTTAAGTTTATTTAGTTATTTTGAGAGAGACCATGCAGGGGAGGGGCAGAGAGAGAATCCCAAGCAGGCTCCACACTGTCAGCACAGAGCCCAACATGGGGCTGGAACTCACGAACCGTGAGCTCTTGGCCTGAGCCGAGATCAAGAGTCGGTGGCTTAACCAACTGAGCCACCCACACGCCCCTCATTTGGGACACTATTTCTAACAAGCTCTCTGTGATTTTTGCTAGTCAAGGGATTAGTGCATTGAGTGGCCAGCAAGGTGCTACGCAATACCTCACAACGAAACCAAAAAACTACAGAAATCTGAACATTAGAAAAGTGACATTTTCCCAGTCATTCTCTTTGGAAGACACAGGTCTCTTTCATCTTCTTTCTAGGTCTGAAATAAGGTTTGTGTTGGTTTGCTCTTAGCACAGGTATGGTCACCCTACATCGAATGCTGTTTCATTACCTTTTTGAGGCAAGGTGACTTGTCACAGGGGCAATCTGAGAGTGTCTGCAGGCCTACAGAGAGAGTTAATATAGGAGAAGAGAGAAGAGAGCAGGCTGAGGGCTCCAACTCAAAGAGGCTGGGGAACCACCCCCACACACACACCCCCACCCCTAGTTCCTTCCAGCTCTTTAGAACATTCTGTGCTTTGTACTTCATCTCCTTGAAAGCACTTTTTAAATTCCTCTACCTGAAAAGCCACGGACACCTGGCCTGCAAAATCTGCCACCAGGACAATCAACGCGTGAAAAATGGACGCGTGCACTTGTCATTTTTTCGTGTATGCCTCCCTTGCAGACTATACACATTTGCAATTAACTAGATCCCCTTTTTATCCCATGACATGGGGTTATTTAGAAATCTCTCCAGGGGCACCTGGGTGGCTCTGTTGCGCATCTGACTCTTGATTCCGGCTCAGGCTATGATCTCATTCATGGTTCATGAGATCAAGCCCCTTGTAGGGCTCTGCGCTGGCAGTGAGGAGCCTACTTGGGATTCTCTCTCGCACTCTCTGCCCCTCCCCCATTGGCACATGCGTGCACAGTCTCTCTCTCTTTCAAAATAAATAAGCGTTGAGAAATCTTTCTCTTTTTTTTAACTTTATTTATTTATTTTGAGAGAGAAGGAGTGGGAGAAGGGCAGAAAGAGAGAGAGAATCCCAAGCAGGCTCTGCACAGAGCCTGATGCTGGGCTTGAACTCACAAACCATGAGGTCATGACCTGAGCCAAACTCAAGAGTCCAACACTTGACTGACTGAGCCACCCAGGCACCCCAAGAAATCTTTCTACATTAAGTGGTTACCCTGTTCTTAATTTTTCCCTTTGTTAATTTTAACTGGGTTTTATTACAATAAATGTGTGTACATGGCAAATTAAGAAATAATCAAGCAGTACAGAAAGGCATTAAGTAGAGCATAGAAGGGACCCTTCCCCACATTCCCAGACCCACTTCTCAGAGACCAGTTTCCCAAGGGTTCACAGTCCCTTGGGAAGTGTATGTAAATGTTTTATGCTAAAGCCATTATGTGTCACAGTGAAAAGAAACTTCATATTCCATAGTTACCATCATCCCCTCTCTGAGAAACACACCACCACGGGGTGACCCCACCTTTCCAGATGAGGGCAGTTGCTGGGATGAGGGCAATGCAAATCTCTGGATGTGAAAATATGCACTGTCAGTAACATGAGAATCCACAATAAAACCCGTCAGGGAACAGGGGATTTGCCCATAGCACTTGTGGGCAGCTCCAGCGTGACTCCTAATATTCACATTCTGTGTCATCCCCTCACCCTGACCAAGGGTCAGCGAGTGCCTCACTGCTAATGTACAGAATGTGGAAGCAGGAGGTGACGCCACTTCTTCCATGGTTAGCTTACAAAAGTCACTCTCTCTTGCCTGCCTTTGATGAAGCCAGCGCCATATTGGGAGGCATCCTATGAAGGACCCATGTGGCAAGGAACAAAGGGATCTGGTGAAGAAATGAAGCTTTATTTAGGCCCTTGAGGCACTGAATCCTGTGATAATCTCAGGAGGGAGCTAGGAAGGGGATCCTTCCCAGTCAAGCCTTGAAATGATCGCAATATTGTGAGAAATCCAGAGCCAAAGGACCCAGCTAAGCCATGCTTAGATTCTTGACCCACCGAAAGAGGAGATGATAACCGTCATTGTTTAAGCCACTGCATTCTGGAGTAATTTGTTATGCAGCAATGGGTAACTAAACAACATAGCATAATATAGTAAGAGTAGTTGAATTAGAATAAGCAGGTCCAAAGTTAAGTCAGTAGGGAGAATATGAATCTCCCTAATAGTAGAAAGGAAAAAAAATCTTGGGATTTCAAGCTGTGATTCATTTTGGCAGAATGGAGCCCTACTCTTTCTGGAGCCCTACCACCCATGGGGCCAGAGTTACCCCATGCTCAGAGCTGCTCCCCTTCCGTGGAACCAGCAGATACTGAATTGCAGAGGAAACAATGGACAGGAAATGGACACATGAGGTTGTAAAATTTATAGAATCCAAGAAGGGTTCTAGAGATGAAGACTTAATTATGTTGCAGAGTAGGTTCTAGATCTAGGAAGGGAAGGGATCGCAATGGTAGGGGCAGAAACCAGGTACAGAAAATGTTAAGGAGAGACTGCAGAATAGGGACCAAGCGACTATCCATATAAGACACTTTTGGCTCCAAAGGTAGTTGCATATTAAATCTTGGTAGATATTGCAAAATTCCCCTCCAAAGATGGTGCCAGAATTTCTTCTTCCACTGTGGTGTTTTCAAAACATGGCCACAGATTCTTTGACATTCCAGTCATGAAGACGTCGTATCTATGTCTGCTCCCTCTGAATCTGGACAAGCTTGTGACTTAGTCGGTAGAGTGGAGGTGATGCTATGGGACTTGGTCAGAAAAAGCCATACAGCTTCTAGCTTCTTCTCTGCATATACTTGCTCTTGGGGCCCTGGGCTGCCATGTAAGAAGTCCCAGCTATCCCCCGGCACCTGGGCGGCTCAGTCGGTTGGGCATCCGACTTCGGCTCAGGTCATGATCTCCAGGTTTGTAAGTTCAAACCCCACGTTGGGCTCTGTGCTGACAGCTCAGAGCCTGCAGCCTGCTTCGAATTCTATGTCTCCCTCTCTCTGCCCTTCCCCTGCTCATGCTCTGTCTCTCTCTGTCTCTCAAAAATGAATAAGTGTAAAAAAACAATTTTTTTTTAAGAAGTCCCAACGATCCCAAGACCACCATAATCAAGAGGCCATATAGTGGTGCTCTAACTGAAAGTCCCAGAGGAGCCCATCTTTCACCATTTCAGCCCAGGTATGGGGAAGTGAGTACGAGTGGCTTCTTCAGCCCCACTGAGCCTATCCCAAGCCTTTCCCCCACCCCAGCCTCTGGGTCATATCAGCTAAGGACACTGTGAAACAGAGATGATCCAGCCCCATTGTGCCCTTTCCAAATTCCCGATCCACAAAATCCATGATAAAATGGTATTTTAGGCCATGAATCTTTGCAGGGCTTGCTAGCAAGCAGCAGATAACCAGAACACTCACTAACTGTGCTTGAGAATACTTACAATTCACACTTTGACATACTCTGAGCAGTGGCAAACTCTTAATATTCGTCAATCTTGTACGTACAATGGAATCCCATTCTTTTTTAATTATCCATGGACATTTCTTCATCCACGAATTGACTTTATATCCTTTGCTCATTTAGCCCTTGGGTTGTCTTTTTCTAGTTGAGTCATAATATCTTCATAGGTGAAGGAAATTAGCCCTTTGCTATCATATCGTGGATATTTTTTTTCTGTTTTTCTATTTGTTTATGATACTTGTTTTTGCAACAAGAAATTCTTAATTTTTATATTGTCAGATTTATCATTGTTTGTTTTCTTTTTTTTTTTAAGTAAACTCTACACCCAACATGGGGTTCCAACACATGACCCCAAGATCAGAAGGCGTATTCCCCACTGACCAAGCCAGCCAGGCGCCCTGACCATTGTTTGCTGTTATGATTTCACATGTTTGCATCATGCTTGAAAAGGTTTTTCTCAGCTTTTTAAAAAATCACTGTATTTTCACACTTTAACAGTTTATTTTTATAAAATTGATCTATATAGTATTTATTTTGGCATAAGAAATAGGACAGAGAACCAACTTTTCTTTTTTCCAAACTGCCAAACACCATTTGAATAACAATGAAAATAATCATACAGACAGTAAAAACTCAGATAACAATCATCATCTCTTCTACACTTGTTTGAAATGCCAATCTGTCTTATAGCAGAGTCTGTATTCTTTTCTACTCCTCTGCCTATTCCTGTCCCAGTAACAAGATGTTTGTGTTTATAGCTTCACACTGTATTTTACTATGTGATAGAAGTTATACCCCATAATTTCAAAGGTTTCCTGGCTAGGTTTACATATTTATTTTCCAGATGAATTTTAGTATCATTTTGACTGGTTATAAAAAAATAACCATATTGTACCTTAATAAGGGTCACTGGGAAATTCTTACCTTTAACTACAGAGTTTTTTCTATTCATAAAGATAATAATAGCCCAAACATATGGCTGTCAGTGAATATTAGCTCATTTAACTGACATACCAATCTTAGAAAGTAGGAGCTGTGTTATCCCCATTTTACAAATGAGGAAACAGAAACACAGAGTGGCTAAGTAACTTACTCAAGCTCACACAGCTAGTAAACATCAGAGAAGGGAATTCAAACTCAGGTAGTCAGGCCTCCAAGACAATGCTCTACTTTGCCATTATGCTGCATTTTGGCTCTATATTCATCAATCAGGGACAGCTGGAGAAAAATATTAAAAACATACTTCGTTTAGGATAGAAAATGGATGAGGATAAAAAGTAAGTGCCCTTTGTGCTATATTTTTTCCAGTTCACTTTCAAAAGGAGAAATTTAGGAGGAAACCAGAGGAAAGTCACAGAGTGCAATGATTTTGAATCTGGACTGTGAGCTTGCCTTTTGAGTCTCAGAGAATGAAACGAGAAATAAGGGAATAGTGTATCATTGTTGATGGTTCCTGGAAGCATTTTTGCTGTTCAGAATGCACCGAGAACTGAAGTAGGAATGGGGTTGGGGAGGGTATCACTATCACATATCTCTATCCCCACGTATCTGTGTGCGTATACACATGTGTATGCTCATAATCAATATAGCAAATCTCTGTCTCATTGATCTCATGTATGATGGCCTATGCAACATAACTCTGATGTTTAGTAACCTGTGGTAGGCCTTCCACATGTATTGCATAATTATCCCCTTACTTAACTTGGATCTTCACACATTTTAAGGCAAAAATAAAGAAAAGTGTCCATTTCCCCCTCAACAATTGCTGCTGAAGAACCATAAGGATCATAAGAAAAATGAGACGCCTGGGTGGCTCAGTCGGTTAAATGATTGACTCTTGATGTTGGCTCAGGTCATGATCTCATGGTTCATGAGTTCGAGCCCCATGTTGGGCTCAGAGCCGACAGCCCGGAACCTGCTTGGGAATCTCTCTCCCTCTCTCTGTCCCTCCCCTCCTCTCAAAATAAATAAATAAACTTCAAATAGAAAATAAAATAAAGAAGAAGTCACCGACTTGCCCCACCTGGACAGGAAGAGGGATGGTGGGCCCACACGGACGCATCTCCGAGCCGCACTCTCCTTGCATCCCAACTGAGAGCAATGGATTCTCTTAACCCTCAGATTACCACCAACTCTGTCGGGGGGAATTTTTTCACAAATTGGGCTTTAGCAGCTTCTTTATCCTCCTGCATTGGTCGAGGCTGCTTAACTACAGTTCTTAATCCTTGAAGAGAAAGTAAATCCGAAATACAACCACACCTTCATCCTAAGCAGTGGGATGTTACTACTGCTCGCAGCAAGAGCGGGTCTTCAGGTCGTCGGGAACAGAGGCGAAGGAGGACATAAGGAGCAATAAGCTAGTACTTCGTTGAATTATTCCTCTGACCATTCATACAGATTAAGAATAAGAGGAAGGGAGGCATAAGGAGGAATTATTCATGAAGTAATTTTTATTCCTTAGCAAATTAAAACCCCTGTTACACATCCAAGCATAGCCTACATAAGTAGACAATGCCTAATCACAAATTATCTCTAAATATCACTGTTTTCATTCTGAATGAGTTAAACTGAGAGAACTGGACTTAAATGACAATAATCTGAAGTCAATTAAGTTCTTGCAGTTAGAATGTATGCAATACCAAAAAAGGGGGGGAGGGGCTGGGGAGAGAAAGAGAGAAAATTTGCCTTTCTTACACATGCGTAAAAATAGAGCAGGTTTGTAGATTATCAGTGGTTCTTCAGGACTGGTCTATAATTCAAGAGAGTAAAACATTTTTTTAGTATTTATTTATTTATTTATTTTTGATAGAGAGAGTATGAGTGGGAGAGGAGAGAGGGAGCGAGAGAGAGACAATCCCAAGCAGGCTCCACACTGTCAGGGCAGAGCCCCACGTGGGTTTCAAACTCAAGAATGTGAGATCATGCCAGGAGCTGAAGTCAGGCACTTAGGCCGAAGTCAGGCCTGAGCCACCCAGGTACCCGAAGAGAGTAAAACTTCTAAAAATGATCAAAAGATTTGAACACTTAACAGAAGTGGATATATGAAGAGCCAGTGACGAAAGAGCTCCTTCTCCGTCTGCAAAACACAAACAGGAGACACACTATTCATCTGCTAAGATTGCTAAAATTAAAAAGACTACCAACATCAAAATGTAATGACGAGACAGCAGCTAAAACTCCTCTATTGCTGATGAAAATGTAAAATGGCACAACCACTTAGGGAAAAAGTCTGGCAGTTCCTTATAAAGTTAAATATGCACTCACTGTGAGACCAAGTAATTCCACTCCTATGCATTTAGCCAGGAAAAACAAGAACATATGTCCACAGAAAGACTTGTACAAAAATGTTCACAGCAGCTTTATTCATAAAACTAAAAAAAAAAAAAAATGGGGGTGGCGGGGGCAAAGAGATGCCCATCAACAGAACGGAAAGGTAAGGTATGGTGTAGTCATACACAATGGATTTATAATTCAACCATAAAAAGGAATACACTATTGACAACGTGGGGGAAATTCAAAAAAATTTTGCTGAGAAAGGAACTTCACACACACAAAAGTACATATTGTACCCTTCCATTGGCATGATGCTTTACAGCAGGCGAACCAAATACATGAAGGGAAAAGTCAGAAAGGAGGTTGTCTTTGAAAGGCGGAGGGTGGAGACTGGCTGGGAGGACAACATGAGAGAACGCTCTGGAGTGATTATAATGTGCCTATCCTGACAGAAGTTTGGGTTACATGGATGACTTTGTGAAAATCTAGTGAATATAGACTTTGCCATTTGCGCATTTCATCATATGTCAACGTTACCTCAAAGGAAATGAAACAGAGCAAATATTGAACTCTAGTGAGTGCTGTTAATGCTGAAGTGCTTAGGAGGAAGAGAACTTAGGCCATTTACCTTGAAATGGATGTAAAAAGAAGGCCAGTTGCTGGATGGCTAGAGAGAGAGCTAGATGGATAGAGAGGTGATGGAGAAAGGAGAATAAGATGTTAATTATAGAGTCTTGGTGGTGGCTAGAAGCGTGTTCACTATAACATTTTTTCAACTTGTGTGTTCGAAATTTGTACAATAAAATGATGCATTGCACTCCCAGGTATATACCCAAGAGAAATAAAAACATATGCCACGTAAAAACTTACACCTGAGTGTTTATATGAGCATTATGCATAATAGCCCAAAAGAGGAAACAACCTGAATGTCCATCAGGTGATGAATGGATAAACCAGAGGTGACATATCTGTAAACGGAATATTGTTTGGCAATAGGAAGAAATGAGGTACTGACACACACCATCACATCCGTGAGCCTAGAAAACATGATGCCAAGTGAAAGAAGCCAGTAGACCACATATATATGATCGCATTTACGGGAAAGCTTAAGAATCTACGGAGACAGAAAGATCAGAGGTTGCCTCAGGCTGGAGGAATTAGAGAGAAATGGGGACTGAATGTTAAGGGGTGGGGGGTTCTTTTGGGGGTGATGAAATGTTCTAAAGTTGATTGTGGAGATAATTGTGAAACTCTGTAAATGTATTAACAGTCTTCACATTGTACATTTTAAATGGGTACATTGTATGGTATATGACTTATAACTCAATAAAGCTGTTATAAAGAGGGGCGCCTGGGTGGCTCAGCTGGCTGGGCATCCGGCTTTGGCTCAGGTCATGATCTCACAGTTCATGGGTTTGAGCCCTGCATCGGGCTCTGTGCTGACAGCCTGGAGCCTGCTTCGGATTCTATGTCTTTCTCTTTCTCTGCCCCTCCCCTGCTCATGCTCTGTCTCTCTCTGTCTCTCAAAAATAAATAAGCATTAAAATTTTTTTTAAAAAAAATTGTTATGAAGGATAGAATACTAGAAAAAATTATTAAAATCAATCCTATTATCACACGATTAATTGCCTGATTAACTACAGATCTCTTGCTTTGCATGAAGAGAAAACATCTTTGTCATATGCTCGAATATGTATTTTTAATTTTTTAATGTTCATATGTTCTAATATGTATTTTTATAATTTTAAATGTTTTTTAATTTTTTTTTGAGAGAGAGAGCGTACAAGCAAGTGGGGGAGGGGCAGGGAGTGAGGGAGAGAGAGAATCCCAAGCAGGCTCCACGCTGTCAGTGCAGAGCCCGACACAGGGCTCAATCTCACAAACCATGAGATCATGACCTGAGCCGAAATCAAGAGCTGGACACTTAACCAACTGAGCCACCTAGGCACCTCTCTAATGTGTATTTTTTAAAATTTTTTATTACATTTATTTATTTTTGAGAGACAGAGTGAGACAGAGCACAAGCATGGCAGGGGCAGAGAGAGAAGGGGACACAGAATCCAGAATCAGAAGCAGGCTCCAGGCTCTGAGCTGTCAGCACAGAGCCCGACGCGGGGCTTGAACCCACGAACTGTGACATCATGACCTGAGCCAAAGTCGGACATTTAACCAACTAAGCCACCCAGGCAACTCTCTAATATGTATTTTTTTTTAATATAAATTTCTTAGAAAGGACTTTCTAAATTCATGGAACATATGAACTTGTATTAATCTTTGATTTGTCAAGCTAATTCTAACTGGAGGACTCTAATATTCTAAAGCAGATGGTTTGGGGGTCTGTTTTTTGTTTGTTTTTAACAATTCCTAGTGACAGATGTCTCAGGCAAGGGAGTAAGAAATGCCTGAACACTCCCTGCTGGTCACTCCAGGTACCTGTGAAGTCCCAGAGGGACAGAGAGACCCAGGGAACGAGTATGTGTGAAACAAGGAAGTTGTTATTTACATAGGCCACCGGTTCTCAAACTTGGGTGCATCTTGGAATCACCTGGGGCCTTTTTAAAAAAATTACTGGCACTTTTTATCCCTCCCAGAGATCCTGCCGTAATTAGTCTGGGGTGCAGTGTGCGAGCCAAAGTTTTTAAAGCTCCTCAGGGGACTCTAATGTGTAGTCAGGTAGTAATTCGCTAACCTAGGACTGACTGCGAGCTCTGGGAGAGCCAGGTTGGAGCAGAGGCTTAGCTCTGAATCTAAATCCAAATGGTGGAATCTCACCCCTCCCTCAGTGGCCCCAAGACACAAGAACCCTCAGCAAGGGTGACTGAGTGTGGTATCATCATCCTCTTTTAATTTTTCAAAAGAGAACACATTACATGATTCCAAGTCAAACTCTATTTTAAAATGGTATTTCATGGGGCGCCCCGGTGGATCAGTGAGTTGAGTGGCCGACTCTGGATTTAAGCTCAAGTCATGAGTCCAGGCTCTGTGGCTCTGCATCAGGCTCTGTGCTGGGCATGGAACCTTCTTGAGATTCTCTCTCTTTCTCTCTCTCTCTCCCTCTCTCTACGCCTCTCTCTCACTCTCTCTCTAAAAAAGCATAAATAAATAAATAAATAAATAAATAAAGGCATTTCATGACAAGCTTCCTCTTACCCTAGCCCCCACTGCTCAATTCTCATCCCATCTCCCAACCCCAAGGAGGCACCACTGCCAACGGTTTCTTCTTTATCTTTCCAGGGAATTCAAACCAATCCAGATATATGTTCTTTTTTCCTCCTTTAAAAAAAATAGAAAATATAGAACTTGGGGCACCGGGTGGCTCATTTGGTTGAGTGTCCAACTTCGGCTCAGGTCATGATCTCGCCGGTTTGTGAGTCTGAGCCTGGCGTTGGGGTCTCTGCTGTCAGTGCAGAACCTGCTTGGGATCCTCTGTCCCTTTCTCTCTCTGCCCCTCGCCTGCTCACTCTCTCACTCTCTGTCTCTAAAATAAATAAACATTGAACAAAAAGAAAATTTAGAACTTTATGCTATTTTTTCTGGGAAAAATCTTGGAAATAAGTTTATCTCAATACTTAAAGAGCTTCCTCATATTTTTACATCTGGTATTTCATTATGTGGATACACTGGAAACTATTTTTTGAGTGGGGGCACAAGTGAGCAAGGGGCAGAGAGAGAGAGAGAGAGAGAAAGAGAGAGAAAAGTGGCACTCACCGAAGTGAGGCTCATGGGTTTTTTTTCCCCACCCAAAGCAGGGCTCATGCTCACCAGACACAGACTTGAACTCACAAACTCTGAGACATGACCAAGTCAGATGCTTCACCTACGGAGCCCCTCAGGCGCCCCAGAAATTATTTTTAAATTTATTTATTGACAGGCATTTAAGCCATTTCCTATCTTGTATTACAGGCAGTGCTCCCACGAATAACCCTGTCTGTGCCGTGTTGCACAAGCAGAAATACAACCATAGGATAAATTCCAAGGAGCGGAATTGCCAGGTTAGAAGGCTGTGCCTTTATAATTTTGATGGACATTGTGAGATTGCCTTCCAGAGGGTTGTTGCAATTTACCCTTGGACGAGCAAAGGGTATGAGAGTTCCTCCTTCCCCACTGGCTCACCAGAGTGCCGTGCCCCACTCCATTCAACTATTCTGCCCGCCTGATGGGAAGAAAAATGATATGTCATGTATTTTGGTTTGCTTGTCTTTCTCCTCGTGGCCTAGAATGCC
Organism: Cryptoprocta ferox; assembly: GCA_028646485.1. NCBI lineage: Eukaryota > Metazoa > Chordata > Mammalia > Carnivora > Eupleridae > Cryptoprocta > Cryptoprocta ferox. Next base: position 120,644,391 of record CM053574.1, on the reverse strand, counting down.
TTTTCCTATGTGTAAAATCCTTCTGTAACGCCTCCCCGTGACGGTTGACTCGAATCTGTTGTGGCCCCACTAGCAGCACAGAAGCAAAGTAACCTTTCAGAGCATAAGGTTTTGCTCACTGTCCACACAACCCATTTAGTTAGCGATTCTCCTGGGAGGAACAGGGAGGTGGGTGGACAGATGGACAGAGAAATAGAAGCCCTCTGTCCTCAACAAGAGGGACTCATGCTGTTTCCATGCCCAAGTGATGATTATACACTGTCATTCATTCATTACCATAATATCCATTAAACGCCTACTATATGCAGAGCATATCCAAAGGAATGAAAGATGAAAGAACAGAGGGATTAGGACACGCAGCTCAAAATGATCTTCTCACTGTAGACTTCTTTCTACCAATATTCCTGCATTTTTTAGGAGTATTGACAGCCATTACACCATCGTTAGCCATAATTAAACTACCATTTCGTACTTTCCACATTTTCTTGGCGTTAAGCTACTCCAAACAGAGCTAATTATCCAAAAGTTGAAACGATGCTTCTATTATATGTAACCGTAATTTATGCTCTCAGCATTTTGTCTGCAAACCTAAAGTACAAAATTTCTGATTTACGCTTTATTGTTTCCCCAAAGCCTTTTCTGACTTGGGAACATTATGTGCGTCTACCCTCTTATTTAGTTTGGTTTCCTTTAGTGTAAATTAGAAGACCCACTAAGGACTTTGTAATGACATCTAGTCAATCTGCCGACTTCTTGCAGAACAGAGGATATCAATTTCTTCTTTCAAAGCATTTCCAAGGAACGATCCTGCATTTTCTCAAAAATTCTGTGATTCCAGTGTTTGTGATCTAGTCATCGAAATAACTTGCCACCAGCTAGTGCCTCAAAATGATCTCACTGACCATCCTAACGTAATTTGATGCTGATCACTCCTACATTTTCCTCCAGTTCTCACAAATCAGTCATCAAAACAGATCCATGCTGTAATTAACTTGTGACTTTGATTTCTTCCATGGTAGAATTAACAGTTTGATTTTTTCCATGGTAGAAACAACTCTATATTTGCTTCTAAATTCAGGCATGCAAAAAATATCATCTAAATCAATTTCTATTCCAAGCTTCATCCCACCAGGCAGGAAGAAACTCAACCCTAGCCCGGGTGAGGGGTGTGTGCGTGTGTGTGCTTACCACTCTCCCTCCTCCATACCTCTTAGGCGATAGTAGAGTTCCAGGAGCTTAGATGTTAGGGGGCCCCCTGGAGACCACATTCTTTTCTGGGGCTATCGTTCTGCTACTTCTATGCCCTGCTGAGGGGTAGAGGAACCGTTGGCAAAGCTACAGACCACAGGTGAGGCAGGGCTCCCACTCCCTCTGGGACCACAGACTCCTCTTTCCTTTTTAGCTTGGAGGAAATCCCTTCCCTTTTCTCATTTCCTTCAGAGGCACTACCTCTCTCTCTTGCTGCCGCAGAACACTGACCATAATTGGGGTTTCAGCATTTGAAAATCTGAATATCTCAACAAATTTTCACCATCCATTTATTTATTCCTCAAACATAACAGATGCATGTCAGGATGTGTGTGAGGAGGACTCCACCCAGGAAAAGCCCTTGGTGCAGACAGGGAGACCCGGTCGTTGGCAGCAAGCACTATACTTACTGCAAGGTAAGCACCACGAAAATGGCCCTGGGGACCCAGCAGGAAGCATAACCAGATGGAGAAGGCAAAGGAAGCCTTCTGGGAGGGAGGAACCAAAGCTGGGAAGGGAAGGGGTAACATACAGGTAGCAGCTGGGCCAGCAGTGGAAGAGATGGCCCCAGCAGGTTTATTCCACAAACAGTTCTTTTCAATACCCTTTGCTCAAATATGCGTGAAATTAATTGTACTTGAGTTATCCCAGCTCTTGCTTGCAAGTGTCTCTAAGAAAGTCTCAGGCTTAGCAGACCCCTCCTTTCTGTCCCATTGAAATTTTCAGGTGTTTTCTAATATATAAAAACAGATGTTATTTCCTACTTAATATTTTTTAAAGTGCCTTCGAGCTTGATGGGACATCAATTAGTTTGTCCTTAGAGCCATCTCTCCTAAAACTAAAAGAACAACCTGTCTCAAAGTTTTGTGTGTCTCGCGGGGGGTACAGTTAGTATAAGATACAGTTAAACTCCTTTTATTATTTGTCTTTCTCTTGTATTACTTAACCCCTGAAAAAAAATCGAGCCAAACTACATCGGTGGATGAATATTAGAATGATAGAGTTCATCTATTGTTACTTAGATGACTTAGCTTGGTCCTTTTACGCGAATTCTATTTTACAGCGTTTTCATGGTGGGCAAACTGAGTCTTCTCTATTGTCCTAAATCACAGGAATTACAAAGGGTTGATTTGGGAATGACACAATTTATTGTCAATTTACCCAAAAGGTTCTATCATGTAACCCAGAAGAGTGTTTTGGGGGGAGGACAGATGCTCTCTTAGTAAAATAAAGCCAGAGGGTTTTCAGCAGATCTGACATTAAAATTATGTTAATTCAAGGAATGTGGATCTCTCTAGTGGACCACGTAGGCTGGGGGTGGGGGGATGGAAAAGAGAATTTTCAAGGAAAATGATACCAGCAGGGAGAAGAAGAGTCGGTGTTAGTTGACTAGGAGATGACTAGATAAAGTTTGCACTCCCATTTCCTAACTTCCCCCCAGTGCCTCATTCTCAGGAGTATGCTCACCCTTCTCCCTCACTGGCAAGGCCAGAATATACTAGACACAAACTCACTACTTGGACTTTGGGGTCTCTGTAACTGGGCCAAAGGGAAAAGCCATGGATTGATGTCTGACTTCAAAATGTGCAAGAGACAAGGAAGGTTAGATGGGACTGGAATGTCATCATTTTCATTGAGAGGTTTCATTGAGAGGACCTGGGAAGAGGGGCAGGTATATGTGAAGAGGGGGTCAAAGTGGAGATTTTAGGGCACAAAAGTGGCCCATGAAGAGGCTCAGGGGACTTGGGTGCGGGACTGTGTATCAGGAGCCCTTATATATCCAGTAAAGTGTTAATGTCCAAAAAATATAAGGAATTCATACAACTGAATATAAAAAACCAAATAACCTAATGAAGAATTGGTCAGAGGACTTGAATAGAGATTTGTCCAAAGAGGACATACAAATGGGCAACAGGCATATGAACAGGTGCTCAACATCCCTAATCAGGGAAATGTACATCAAAACCACAGTGAGATGTCACCTCCTACCCATTAGAATAGTTATTATTTAAAAAAAAACACACAAAAAAAACACAAACAAACAAACAAACAAGAGCTAACAAGTGGTAGGATATGGGGAAAAGGGAACCCTTCTCTACTGCTGGTGGAAATGTAAACCAGCACAGCCACTAGGAAAAACAGACAGTGTTCTGTTTCTCAAAAAATTAAAAATCTAATTACCATATGATTCAGCAACCTACTTCTGGGTATAGGGTGGAAACTGTCACTTATAGGATGAATAAATGTGAGGATCTAATGTCCAGCATGGTGACTACAGTTAACAATACTGGACTGTAAACTTGAAATTTGCCGAGACAAATTCTCACCACATACAGGAGAAAGGAACTATGAGAGGTGATGGATGTGTTCATCGACCTGATTCTGGTAATCATTTCACAATATATATGTGTATTGAGTCATCACTTTGTACACTCTAAATACATACAATTGTTATTTGTTATGTATATCTCAATAAAGCCTGGGGGAGGTGTGGGGGAGGTGTCAGCAAGGCTTCTGTTCTCTGAAGGCTTTAGGGGAGCATCTCCTCCATTTAATAGCCTCAAGAGGATTCTTGCATTCCTGGGCACATGACCGCAACATCACACTTCCTTGGTCACAGCTCCTTCTCTCACTATGACTCTCCTGCCTCCCTTTGATAAGGACCCTTGTGATTATATTGGCGCACCTGGATAACTCAGGATAATCTCTTGATCTCCAGATCCCTAAATTAATCACATCTGCCAAGTCTCTTTTACCATGTGACACAACATAATCACAGGTCCTAGAGATCAGCACATGGACAACTTTGCAGGGGTGGAGGGTCATTTTTGTACCTACCACACCCATCATCTCCTCAACTTTCCATCCACAGAGAACTAGAGACAGAAATTTATGACTTAGTCATTCCTTGAACATTTAGCACCTACTATGTGCTAACTATTGTTTTAAACACTGGGAATAGAGAATAAAACATAAAAATCCTTCACCTCAAGAAGTTCATGTTCTGGTACTGGGGAAGACAGAATATGCATAGCATATATACAAAATCTGTAGTAATTGAGATGATAAAGAATTCTAAGGAGAATAAACAGTAATACAGGACGGAGGAAGTGAGTCCATTCAGGGCTTGAGATTTTGGATAGGGTGGCCAGGAAAGTCTTATGAGAAGGGGAAATTCCAGACATTCTAGAAGACAGTGAAGGAGAAATATGAGAAATATCCATCTCTAAGAAATACAAGAAGTATCCATATGGATATTGGGTCGGGGGAGCAGTCTAGGCAGAAGGAAGAGCCACAGGAAGGTGCCTGGTATATGTGAGGAATAGCAAGGAAGCTGGTGTGGCTGGGACAGAAGGAGTGAGGGACTCACAGGCTTGGGGACACAGAGGTGAAGGAAGCAGAACAAGAGGCAATGACAGGACTTTGGCTTTGACTCAAGGTGAGATGGGCACGTGGTTGGAGAGTTTAAGCAGAGGAGGGACCGCACCTGACTCATTATACAGTATCTCTCTGGTTGTTGAATCAAGAGTTGATAAAGGGTTGGAAACAGTAGTAGGGCAGGAGATCATGGAGGTCTAGACCAAGGGGGTAATGATGGAGGTGGTGGGAAGTGGTCAGAGTCTGGCAGTGCCAGTAGGATTCACTGACAGACCACATGTGGGTGTGAGGGAGACAGGGAGAGGTGGGGGGTCAAGGACAACTCCAGGTTGTTTGGCAACTGGAAGAGTGGAGTTGCCATTTATTGAGTTGGAGATGACTAAGGAAGGAGGTTTGGGGGACAGATGGGTTCCATGTTGAGCATGCTGAATTTGAGTTGTCCATTAAGTATCCAAGAAGAGATGCCAAGAGGCAGCTAGACATGCAGTCTCAGGGGAGAGGTCCAGTCTAGAGTTAAAAACTTAGAAGTTGTTATGGACTGAATGTTTATGTCCCCTCCAAGGTCATATGTTGAAACCCTACTCCCCAATATAACCATATTTGGAGATGGGGCTCCAGATTAGGCAGGTGATTAGGGTTAGATGACGTCATGAGGGTGGGCTGCCATGTTAGGATTAATGCCCTCATAAGAAAAGGAAGAGAGAGAGATCTCCCTCTTTCCATACACAGGAACCAAGGAAAGGCCATGTGAGGACACCACAGGAAGGAGGCCATCTACAAGCCAGCAGAGAGCTCTCAGCAGGAAATGAATTGGCCAGCACCTTGACATTGGACTTCTAGCCTCCAAAATGGGGGAAACAAATGTCTGCTGTTTACATCATCCAGTCTGTGGTACTTTGTTATGGCAGCCTGAGCTGACTTAGAAGTTAAAATCATCTAGATGACATGTAAAGCCAAGGACCAGATGGGCTCACCAAGAGAGTGAGTGAAGCTAGACATCCAAGGACTGAGGTTTGGGCCTCCCATGGCTCGCAGTCAAGAAAATGAGGAATGGGTTTCTCTGATTTTCATGCTACTAAGTCATCTACATGAAGTAGCATCTATGCCATATGGAAGGAAGAAAGAACATGGTGACAGACAATATTGTCAACCCCATACTGCAATGTTTATTTTCCAATCTGATGCTAATTTTAGCTTCCTCAAATGTGAGAGCCACCTTTCTGTGTGAGTTTGCTCAGGCTGCTATAACAAAGTACTACAGACTGGGGGCTCAAACAACAGAAATTAATTTTCTTACAGTCTGGAGGCTGGAGGTCCTCAGACTCAAGATGTTGGCAGGCTTGGTTTCCTCTGAGGCTTCTCTCCCTAGTTTGCACATGGCTATTTTCTTTTTTTTTAAATATTTATTTTCATTTTTGAGAGAGAGAGAGAGAGAGAGAAAGAGAACAGAGCTCAAGCAGGAGAGGAGCAGAAAAAGAGGGAAACACAGAACTGGAAGTAGCTTCCAGGCTCCGAGCTGTCAGCACAGAGCCTGATACGGGGCTCAAAACCATAAGCCATGAGATCATGACCTGAGCCAAAGTAGGACACCCAACCTACTGAATCACCCAGGCACCCCACAGATGGCCATTTTCTTCCTGTATCTTCATATCATTTTACCTCTGCGTGTGTCTGTGTCCAAATCTCTTCTTCTGAGGACACCAGTGTTATTTGATTAGGGCCCACCCTAATGACCTCATTAGAACTTAATTACCTCTTTAAAAACTCCATCTTTTGGGCCACCTGGGTGGCTTGGTCAGTTGGGCGTCTGACTCTTGGTTTTGGCTCAGGTCATGATCAACCCCCTGTCAGGCTCTGTGCTGGTGACACAGAGTCTGTTTGGGATTCTCTCTCTCCCCCTCTCTCCTCTTTCCCTGCTCATGTGTGCTCTCTCTCTCTCTCAGAAAATAAATAAACTTAAAAAATATATTTAATGGCACAAAAACAGACCTCAGATCAATGGAACAGAATAGAGAACCCAGAAATGGACCTACAAATGTATGGCCAACTAATCTTTGACAGAGGAGGAAAGAATATCCAGTGGAATAAAAACAGTCTCTTCAGCAAGTGGTGTTGGGAAAAATGGACAGCAACATGCAGAAGAATGAACCTGGACAACTTTCTTACACCATACACAAAAATAAACTCAAAATGGATAGAAGACATAAATGTAAGACAGGGAGCCATCAAAATCCTTGAGGGGAAAGCAGGCAAAAACCTCTTTGACCTTAGCTGCAGCAACTTCTTACTCAACACATCTCCAGAGGCAAGGGAAACAAAAGCAAAAATGAACTATTGGGACCTCATCAAAATAAAAAGCTTCTGCACAGCGAAGGAAACAATCAGCAAAACTAAAAGGCAACTGATGGAATGGGAGAAGATACTTGCAAATGACATATCAGATAAAGGATTGGTATCCAAAACTTATTAAGAACTTATCAAACTCAACACCCAAAAAGAAAAAATAATCCAGTGAAGAAATGGGCTAAAGACATGCATAGACACCTCTCCAAAGAAGACATCCAGATGGCCAACAGACACATGTGACCACCTCACACCTGTCAGAATGGCTAACATTAACAACTCAGGCAACAACAGATGTTGGCGAGGATGCAGAGAAAGAGGATCTCTTTTGCGCTGCTGGTAGGAATGCAAACTGGTGTAGCCACTCTGGGAAACAGTATGGAGGTTCCTCAAAAAATTAAAAATAGAACTACCCTATGACCCAGCAATTGCACTACTAGGTATTTACCCAAGGGATACAGGTGTGCTGTTTCAACAGGGCATACACACTCCAATGTTTATAGCAGCGCTATCGACAGTAACCAAAGTATGGGAAGAGCCCAAATGTCCATTAATGGATGAATGGATAAAGAAGACGTGGAATGTATATACAATGGAGTATTACTCAGCAATCAAAAAGAATGAAATCTTGCCATTTGCAACTACATGGATGGAACTAGAGGGTATCATGCTAAGCGAAATTAGTCAGAGAAAGACAAATATCATATGACTTCACTGATATGAAGACTTTAAAACACAGAACAGATGAACATAAGGGAAGGGAAGCAAAAATAATGTAAAAACAGGGAGGAGGACAAAAACATAAGAGATTCTTAAATATGGAGAACAAACAGAGGGTAACTGGAGGGGTTGTGGGATGGGGGATGGGCTAAATGGACTAAATGGGTAAATCTACTCCTGAAATCATTGTTGCACCATAATGCTAACTAACTTGGATGTAAATTAAAAAAATAATAAATTTTAAAAAATATATAAAAACTCCATCTCTAAATAGTCGCATTCTAAGGTACTGGGGTTTATGACTTCAACATATGAATTTTAGGGGGACACAACCCAGCTCCTAACACTGCTTCAAGAAGTAAATGAGTTTTCCTTTAGTCTTTGTGGTCATATAACTTCTCACCCCATCTGTGACAGAGACTGAGGCCCTCTGGACCCCTCAGTGTCCAGTCCTGCCTGGTAAAGAGACCCTGTCTTCTAGGGACACCACAGGGTCCATTTGAGTGACTGCTGACTTGGCTTGTAGCTTCTTGGGCATACCCTTCAAAGGCTAGAGGACACCAGCCTTTGGGTGGTGGGCTGAGATGACTTGACACGTATCAGAAGAGGGTATGACCTGCAGAGGTCACCTTCCGGCTTTTCCTTAATGCCACGGTGGCAAAATCCTGCCACAGGACTTTTGTGGCCATCATCATATTCCCTTGCTCTGCCTTTGCAGGGGAGGGCCATGCTGGGTGGATGGACAAAGACACTGCAGGAGCACCAGTTGGGCGATGAGGACACTTAAGACAGGTGGGTGAGTTTTAGTAATGAACTGGGCATATTGCTTGGCCCCTTGAGGTCATCACCTCTTGTTGGTAAAGGAAGACATTAACCTTTGCCTTTTGGGTCCCTAAACTGACTTTTTTGCTAAAGCAGAATATTTAGGGCCCAGATTGTAAAGCATAGAGGGATCGAGGCACTAACACGTTGAAGAGGGCCATAAAATGGAGGACGGTGCTCTGTATTGAAAACTACACTTGGGACACACACACACACACACACAACTTTACATTTTTACGAAATCTGAGAAAACAGCCAAGGAGAATGACATGGGAACAAAATGGAAATCACAAAGTACATGGTAGAAAAACAAAAGAAAATGAAATCCAAAATCTGCCCTCAACCTAATAACCCTTGCTGAAAAAAATAGTAGAAAGCTCCACACCTTGATGAAAGTGGTAAGATGAAGTACTCTCTAATGTACTGCAATTTGAAATTTTGATATTTAAAAGGTGGAATAGCGGAAATATTTGAAAGAGATCCATGTCAGTTAAAACCGGTAGTTCTGGAAGATCAGAATGTGAATATTATTTTGTCTTTTTAAAAATATATTTTGGGGGCACCTGGGTGGCTCTGTCGGTTAAATGTCCGACTTCAGCTCAGGTCATGATCTCATAGCTCGTGAGTTCGAGCCCCGCATCAGGCTCTGTGCGAGCTCAGAGCTTGGAGCCTGCTTCGGATTCTGTGTCTCCCTCTCTCTGCCCCTCCCCTGCTCATGCTCTGTTTCTCTCATTCCTTCAAAAATAAATAAACATTAAAAAAATATTTTTGTATTATATTGAATTATCTTAGGATAATATATAATCTCAAATGGGAATATATGAGAAATACTTTAAGGTATTTATAAAAACGATACTACATGAAAGTAAGTATTGTTACCAGGCTATGGATCAAGACTCCCAGAACTTGTAGAGTTTTTTAGTAGACCGCAGAATTTATGCTGTCCAACTTCGCATCATTTGCCAGAATTTCTTGTATATTTATGTGCTATCCTGGCTCAGTTACATACTAGCAATGTAACCTTGAACATCTAACTTCATTTTTCATAGCCTTTGTTTCTGCATTTGTGGAGATAAAAATTGCTTTCTCACATGGTTTCTGGGAGAATTAAATAAAACTATACAACTAAAGCATCCCTCTCTTGAAAAAAAAAAAGCAGATGGGGCACCTGGGCAGCATAGTTGGTTAAGCGTCCAACTTCAGCTCAGGTCATGATCTTATGGTTCATGAGTTCAAGCCCCACCTCAGGCTCTCTGCTGTCAGCACAGAGCCTACTTCAGATCCTCTGTCCCTCTCTCTGCCCCTCCATTGCTTGTGCTCTATCAAAAATAAAGAAAACATTAGAAAAGAAAGAAAGAAAGAAAGAAAAACAAAGCAGAGGTGGAGTAGGGTGAAAGAGAAAATTCTGCTGGCGAGTGGTGCCTGGCCCGGTTGGTCATATGTGCCTCCTTGTGGTTTTCACACTTCAGGGACTGGTCTCATAGGGACACCTGAGTAGCATGTGGCCTCCCACCTCTCCTCCACTGAGCCCATGTGTCTGGCGGACATCTGTTGGATTCTTTGACCAACAGACCCTCACTCCTCCACAGCTGCATTCCTGACCCAATCCTGACCCACCAGGAAGCACCTGATGGGCCTGAGATGGGCACTCAATCCCAAGAGGACCCTGAGTCCCTTCCCTGAGAATTTGGAGGAGGAGGGAAGAGGAACTATGCAGTCTATCTCGATTGCTGTATCATGTAAACTTGAAAACTGTTGTTGACAACTGTTTTCCACCATTTGAACTAGCAAACAGAAATATTTAGTTGGCAGTATGAAAGAAGACAGATACAGATATTCCCAGGGAGGCAAAGGCAAGAGGCAGAAACGTATATTCCTTTCCCAGAGCAGCCATAACCAAGCATCTTCGACTGGGATGGCTGAAGACATCAAAAATGTATTGTGTCCCAGTTCTGGAAGCTAGAAGCTGGAAAGGAAGTGTCATCAGGGCCATGCTCCCACTGAAGGATCTAGGGAGAGTCTGTTCCCATGCCTTTCTCTTCACTTCCAGTGCTTATTGGCAATCCTTGTTTTTCCTTGGTTTCTAAAGACATCACTCCGATCTCTCTACCTCCCATCTTCACGTGGCATTCTTCCCTCTGTGTCTGTTCATCTGTCCTTCTCCTTTTCTTATAACGATGCCAGCCATATTAGATTGCCCCCCTGCACTCTAGTATGTCCTCAGCTTAGCTTGATTACATCTGCAGAGACCCTATTTCCAAAATGGTCATGTTCACGGACCCCAGGAGTCAGGTGTTCAACAAATCTTTTGGGGAACACAATTCAAAACAGGAGTTCTTGGATTCTCTACTGCTCACCACACCTGGTTCCGTCTCTAAGGCTAGCTGTATCCTGGCCTCTGCATTCCTTGCAGTACCCGAGTAACAAAGCCCATTGTCACAGGAGCTAGCCGAGCTGAGTTGTGCTGTTTACCGCCGAGAGTCCTCATTAATGTGCTAGGCATGTTCCAACTCCGTTATTGTTTCCTCTTTTCGCACCTGAGACGTGCTGCAGCTTTTAATTTTTCACTAAATGCCGTAAGGGTAGAGGAGGGTCAAACAGGAAAACAATGTAACTAACAAAATGCATGTTTCTGACGCAATCACCTCTTCTGAGAGTAAAGGCACCTGACGTCCAAAGATAGCATTTTCCAAACCATATAGTACAAAGTGGTGTCTCGGGAAAAATTTCACAACAAAGAAACCAAGATAGTTGTACTTTCAACTTTATTTATTTTTTATTAAAAAAATTTTTGTTTCAATGTTAATTTATTTTTGAGACAGAGAGAGAGAATGAGTGGGGAAAGGGCAGAGAGTGAGGGAGACACGGAATCCGAAGACAGGCTCCAGGCTCTGAGCTGCCAGCACAGAGCCCGATGCGGGGCTCGAACCCAGGAACCGCGAGATCATGACCTGAGCCGAAGTCGGATGCTCAACTGACTGAGCCCCCCAGGGGACCCCATACATTTTATGTTTGTAAAGCATTATGGAGGAGGACGGAGGAGAGCTGAAGAGATTACTGATGTGCCCAAGGGCCATGGCCAACGCAGCAAACGAGGGATGGAAACGGGTCTTCACCATAGCTTGTGATTGAATTCTGACAATCACATTCAATGTTAGGACAAAATATTGCTGTCAAGTTTTACAGTATAAGTTGATAAAATTGTCTGATTTTCAGCTGTCTACATAGAGCCTTCTATGTGCCAGGCACTAAATTAAATGTTCCGCAGACAGAGACCACCAGTAGCACTGAACCAAGTATGTCAATCAAAACTGTTATTATCTTTAGAAAAGCAGAAAGCAGGGGCGTGAGGGTGGCTCGGTCAGTTAAGCATCTGACTTCAGCTCAGGTCATGATCTCACAGTTCGTTGAGTTGGAGCCCCGCGTCGGGCTCTGCGCTGACAGCTCAGAGCTTGGAGCCTGCTTCACATTCTGTGTCTCCTTCCCTCTCTGCTCTTCCCCTGCTTGTGTTCTGTCTCTCTCTCAAAAATACATAAACATTTAAAAAGAAGAGAGAGAGAGAGAAAAAAGCAGAAAGCAAACTATAATTCAGTCAAGGTCCCGCATCGCAACCTCTTTGCAAGAAATCAGTGAGATTATTACTCCCTAATTCTGCATTTCTACGTGCTTTTCACAAGACCATATTTCTACTGTACATGCAAATTGCATTTTTGTCCCCCATTTGTTCTAATCTCTGCTTCTGAAAGAAACATTTTAGTTGAAAAAAAACATATTATGCAAAAAATGGTACGAACAAAAAATGGAAGGGGGCTGTTTTAGATTAACAAACAAGAGACAGAACAAAAGAACACGTGTGGAATTTGTTTGGATTCTGATTCCAGCAAAACAAATGTAAAAGGGCTTTTTAATACAACCAGGGAGTTTTTATTATGGTCTGGGTATTACAATTTCAAGAATTATTGTCAATTTTGTTAGGTGTGATAAATGGCCTGTGGTTATGTAAGAAAATGCCCGTAATTTTTAGAGATACATTACGAAGTAGGTAGGAGTAAAATGGCATGAAATCTGGAATGTGCTTTAAAATATTGCACCAAAGGAGGGAAAGAGAGATTATATGTGTTAAAATCTTGGTGATAACTTACTCCACGTTTTGTTTTATGGAAATTTATTCCTCTATCCTTTATACTTTTGTTTTAAAATTTTCATGGTAAATTTAGAAAATACATATAAATAAAACACCTATTGAGTTATCACAAATGATACCCTGTCTTTATCATGTGATAATCGCATAAACTCAAACATACATTTTGCATTAGATAGTTTCTTAAGTGAGTTCCTGGTGCTCTTGGGCATAGCAGCAGATTTTTTTTATTTAGTAAAGTTTAAAGCAAATCCCAGACATCATGTTATTTCACCCAGGCATCCATTTCGGTGGTTCGCTCCAAATAGGAAGTAAAAAAAAAAAAAAAAAAAAAAAAAAAATCACTGCTTTATGGAGGTTTCATTCTGGTGCAGGCAGCTGGGGGCGGCCAGTGAGTCAAGAAACTAAGAAATATAAACGTATCAGGGGGTGGTAAGTGCTAATGAGAAAAATAAGTGGGGTGAGAGCACAGAGAATGATAGGGTGGGGGCAATTTTACAGTATGGAGGTCAAGGCATGCTCTCCTGATGCGTGGTGTCAGAGCAGAGACCTGCGCTATGTGGAAGCCAGTCCTGGAGAGAATGTTCCAGATAGAAGGAACAGCATGTGTTCGTGACTCTAGCAACAGTAGTGGGGTGGGGCATTAGGTGATGAGGTCAGAAAGGTGCCTGGACTGGGGCACCTGGGTTGGTTAACGGTCTGACTGTGGCTCAGGTCATGATCTCGTGGTGTGTGAGTTTGAACCCCAGATCGGGGTCTGCGCTGACAGTGCGGAGCCTGCTTTGGGTCCTTTGTCTCCCTCTCTCTCTGCCCTTCCCCTGCTCTCCCCCTCCTTCTCAAAACTAAATAAACATTAAAAAAAAAAAAAAAAAAAGAAAGGTGCCTGGTCTAGATGAGGTAGGGGTGTGTTGGGCAACCCCAAATCCACCCCAGGTTCAAGTGGTTCACAGAAGGACCCACAGACTCAGCATATAATTGTACTCATGGCTACGATTTCTTACATCGAAAGCAAAATCAGCAAAGACAAAAAGGCGCATGGGGCAAAGTCAGGAAAGCCAGGCACACGCTTCCAGAGTCCCCTGTCTGTGAGGTCGCACAGGACATGCCCCGTTCCCCAAGCAAGTTGTGATAACACGTGTAAAGTGTCATCTACCAGGAAAACTCATTACAGACTCAGTGCACAGGGCTTTTACTGGGGGCCCGACCACACCGTCCCCTATGCCGGACACCTGACATGTCTCTAAATCCCAACCTTCCAGAAGGAAAGCAGAGGCTCAGCACAAACCAGACTGTTTGTAGAAATAGTTTAGGCCCAGTGAGCTACTCTTGCCGGTTAGGGGTGGGGACCTTCCAGAAAGTCTAAGTTCCCAGTCGCCAGCCAAGGGCTAACCTTGTAATCAGGCCCCTTTCAGGGTATTGGCTGGACCTGCTGTCATGACTGTTGTCTGCACGAGAGCCTCATAGGCGGTGGTGAGGATTTTGGAACATGGGAAGGAGAGGATGGAAATGCAGTAAGCAGGACACCGGGCTCCTCAGGTCTTTCCCCCTTGGGTTTGTAGAAACAATGAGAGAGAACAGAGATGCCTGGGAATATCAATGCCAGGGGTACGCTTCGCTGGGCATAGCCTGAAACCCTGCAGCCCTCCTGGGTGGGGTCCAATTTCAGCAAAGCGTGTGAGTGAGTAGCCCGGCTCTCACCTCCCCATGGCCCAGGCATGCTGGCAGGAGGTCGGGGTCTGCTGGGATGGAAAGCTTCTGAGACCACCCATTGGCCAGTAGAGACCCGGGGAAGAACCGAAGGAGGTAGCCACCTGTTAGGGTCCAGTGCCAGGTACCAGTGTGTCATCCCAGAAGGTCAGAGGGGGCCAGTCACATTTCAGTGGTTTACTAGCATAGGCACTCGAAAACACCAGGTAACCACAGCAAGAACCAGCACACACCTAGAGGACAGGGTATAATTCTTGGGTCCCGTCCCATCCTGCCACCATGGAGTCAGGTAAAGCCCCTAGAACCACCCCCCCCCATTCATATGTTGAAGTCCAGACACCCAATGTGATGGCATTTGGAGGTGGGATCTGGGGGAGAACATTAGATTTGGAAGAGGTCCCGAGGGTGGGACCCTCACAATGGGATGAGTGTCCTTGTAAGAAGAGAGAGCACTTTGTCTACCTCGATTGTCCCCCATGTGAGGACACAGCAAGAAAATGGCTATCTGTAAGCCAGACAGAGGGCTCTCATTGGAGCCTGACTACGAGAGAACCCTGATCTTGGACTTGTAGCCTACAGAACTGCGAGAAGATAAATGTGTGTTGACTCTCCCCTCCCCTCCCCATCTCTGCTATTCTGTTATGGCCCCCAAGCTAAGACTCCACTTCTACCCCAGATGTCAGTAAGGCAGGAAGAAAAGGAAGAGGCCAACACTGAATTCACATAGTTTAAAACCCTGAAAAGTATGGGCATTTATCCCAAAGAAATCAAGTAATTTAAAAAGGTAACTTTGTCTTTACAAAAATAGCCTTTATTAAGCATCAAAAGTCCATAAAACCTATTTTAAAAAACCCCCAATGGAAGCTTCAATGTTAGTGCTTTTACCCTTTTTTCTTTTTTAAGTAGGTTTCATGGCCAGCACAGAGCCCAATTCGGGGCTTGAAGTCACTACCCTGAGATCAAGACCTGAGCTAACAGTTGGAGACTTGACCAACTGAGCCGCCCCGGTGCCCCATTTTTAGTGCTTTTAAAATGTAGTCTTCAGGGCACCTGGGTGGCTCAGTAGGTTGAGTGTCCAACTCTTGACTTTGGTTAAGGTCATGGTCTCATGGTTTGTGGGATCGAGCCCCATGTCAGGCTTTGTGCTGACAGCGTGGAGTCTGCTTGGGATTCTCTCTCTTCCTCTCTCTCTGTCCTGGCCCCACTCTCACACAGGCACTCTCTCTCTTTCTCAAGATAAAGAAAATAAACTTAAAAAAATAAAATGTATTCTTCAATGTCAACACACAATTGTTTATAGCACTTTTCCTAGAAAACCTTAAAATTTAGTCAGAATTTTAGAAAATGTTTAACCAATGGGGCACCTGGGTGGCTCAGTCAGTTAAGCGGCTGACTTTGGCTCAGGTCATGATCTCACGGTTCATGAGTTCAAGCCCCCCATCAGGCTCTGTGCTGACAGCTCAGAGCTCAGAGCCTGGAGCCCGCTTCAGATTCTGTGTCTCCTTCTCTCTCTGCCTTTCCCCTGCTCATGCTCTGTCTCTCAAAAATAAATTAAAAAAAAAAAAGAAAATGTTTAACCAAGAACATAAGCAGAATTTTCATGTTCTGATAGTTGACACGTTAGGAAAACATAACAGAAAACCGTATGAACTTCATGGGAATTAAAAACCATATAAACTAAAGGATGTCTTTTAAAACCAGTGTACAAGGTTGGAGATTGCTTCTAAATCATTTTGTTTGGATCATTTCCTTAGAAATAACATTTCTAACATCCAGTGAAGACAAACAAAGTAGCCAGAAATTACAGAGCTACAAAAATCTACACTGTTGTGTTATAGGAAAAAGGGGAAGTATTTTTATCATGTTCTTGTCCCTAGAAACATTTGTTATTAATTCTTGTATATTAATTTTCCCCCTGAAAGAGACTATTTAAACAAGAAGAAAATGACGTAGTGGAGTTTAATGATTTTTCCTTTGACTACTCAGCAGAGTGGAGTGGTCACGGGAAGATCAGATTGGGTGTAGTAAATTAAAGAAGCTGCATTTCTTTGTATATCTGAAGAGTGTGCATAAACCCCATACGCATTCAACAGATACTTATGAGCACCTACCATTTGCTAGCACTGCAGGGAGTTAGGGAGCGAGGTATTCTCATGGGGGGTAAGACAGACTCCATCCCTCCTCCCATGGGAATGAAGCTGTTCAACCACAAAGTGGGAATGAACATGGCAAAGGGGATCAGGGATGACATATTCCCGTGAATGTCCGTTAGTCTTAGACCCCACATGCATGCATAGGATTTAATCAGGCAAGAATAGGAAAGACCACTTGTTTTGAAGCCTGGGTCCAGAAATAAAAGAGCAAACCTGAGCATACACCCCTCAAAAGCCAGAGGCAGCATATCAGTCAGGGTTCTTCAAAGAAACAGAACGTGGATATGTGTTAAGGAATTTATTTCAAGGAACTGGCTTATGTGATTGTAGGGCAGGTGAGCAGGCTGGGAATTTTCCAGCTGGAGCTGATGCTGCAGTCCTGAGATAGAACTTCTTCCTCAGGGAGATTCTGATTTTTGTTAAGACCTTCAACTGATTGCATGAGGCTCACCCAGATTATCAAGGGTAATCTCCTCTACTCTAAATCAGCTGATTAGAGATGTTGGCCACATCTACAAAATACTTGAACAGTAGCATCTAGATCAGTAGTTTGTTGAAAAACTTAGCCTAGGTTGAATAACTATACTCTAGTCAAGTTGACACATACAAGTAACCATCACAGATGGGAGCAGCATCATAAATGAGCCAGAGGAGCTGGTCTCCATGTATCCCAGCAGGCCAGTGGATTATGATGCAACCAGGTGAAACTGGGCTGGTCAAGGGCTAAGCCCAAGAGTGCTGTTCAGGCCTGGCCTTTGACCAAAACCTTCTTTAGATGACTAGAGTCAAGTACCTCCAGGGTCCTCGGTGCTCTGTATTTCATCCGAGGTTTTCCCTCCCCCTTTGGCTTCTGCTGAAGGCAAGAGCCTCCCAGGGAACCAGATCTCAGCTGGAGCTAACTAAGCCCTAGCCACTCACATAGAAGAACAGGGCTTTGCCCTTGAAGGTCTAGGGGACCTGTTTCCTATCCATACACGCACCTCTCCACCCAGCCATTTGAATTCAGAGACAAGTTACCCACAAGAGGCAACTGGAAGTTAGTTGCTTCACAACCTCACACACTCCTTGGCACACGGTAGCTGCTAATGAAATGTCCACTCTCCTCCATAATTCCATGAGATGACATTTAGACCATCCTGCGTATACTTATCTTGGCTCTGTTCGCTTTAGTTTGTCAGTATTTTTCTTAAAATGTGTGGCACCCCAAAATCCAATATAAATCACTCTGTGTTTACAAAAAAAAAATTGGAGGAATTATTTTCTGAGATCAATTACTAGGTGCCCATTCAAGTAAAGATGCAGCTGGGTTTTATTTTAGCTCTGCATGTGTTCACTTGGAAAATATTTATTGAGCCCCTAGTATGCACCAGTGACTGGGGATGAAGAGAGGAACACAGCTTACATTCTAGCAGGGGAGACAGATTCTACACAAGCAGACACATAAGTGCCTCAGAGAGTTTCAGCTATAAAGTGCCAGGGGGACATGAAACAGTCAAATGTCGTGGGGAGTGACCAGAAATGGGAAGCAGTGTGGGACAGGGTGGTCAGGGAGGACCTCTCTGAGGAGATGAGTGATGGCAAATTGCTACATGAAGAGCATAGTATCACCCTGTTGATTCATTAAATCATCATCAAACAAAACAAAACCGAACCCTAGATTTTACCACATGAATTGAGCCTGATCTTCCTCTTCTTTCCTAAGCATGAGATTCATGCATTGTATTTATGTAACAACCAAATTTTCTGTATCTGATGCTTTGACATCCTGGGCCCTTGTTGACCCCAGAGGGACAGCATCTCTCAGGGCTGGCCAGTTTCTAGAGATATTAAATTTGCCTACAAGTACACCTTTCAAATGCCCACCAATCCAGAGCCCACACCCTCCACCACCTCCTCTGTTGGGCTCTCCCACCCCGGGCCACTATCCCCCTGTCTTAATCACCCCAGGGCCACATGCTGGACAACCAGGGACAACCAGCTCCTATATCCCAAAGCCCCCAGGAATTATTTAAACTAGAGAATGCTAAACCAGCCCGTCCTGCCTTGCCTTGTCTTTCCTAAGGAAACCACAATACAGACTCTTGCCCACATTTTCTCCTGTTCCCTCTGCTTTCTGACTGACTGTGGTGCTTCCCCATGGGGCCCTCCCTGCATGGTGCTCTGTACCTCCTGTTTCTAGAAAAGGTTGAGAATAATAAACAACTTCTGACTTTATTACAGTCATTTTTGTCTCTATATGTCTTATCATACCTAATTAAAGCAAGACCTGGCTACATTTTTTTACATTGATTTTTTTTTAAGTTTATTTATTTTTGAGAGAAAGTACAAGGTGGGAGGGGCAGAAAGAGAGGGGAAGAGAGAGAATCCCAAGCAGGCTCTGTACTGTCAGCACAGAGCCTGATGCAGGGCTTGAACACACAAACTGTGAGATCATGACCTGAGCTGAAGTTGGATGCTTAACTGACTGAGCCACCCAGGCGCCCCATAAGTTTATACTGATCTTAGTTAAATTTCAACCTGTTTAGCCCTGGACCAGTGTTCCGACTTGTCTCCCTCACTTGAAACTCTTGTGTTATCTTCTATCACTATATGGTTCCTTCTCATCTTTGTGTTATCTGCAGAGTTGCTAAATGTCTCCTGCATGTTCATGTTCATTTCACATGACATCACTAGAAGAGTCAAGGGCCATGTCCTGTGCGTGTGATATTCCCCCAAAGACCCCCTACGTTAATGCACTATCGTTGCATAACCGAGGCTTAGGGTCAACTTATTTTAACTTCTCTAAAATCTCCTTATCACAAGCCGGACACTTTTCCATCCACAACATGACAGCTGATGTTAATTGCCTGATGAAGTTAAGAACGGCATTCCTTTCCTCTATCAACCTAGAGTCAACTTCAAAAAAAGGAAACAGAATGAGATTTTCTATGACTTATGCTTAGTTGATCCATATGGTCTTCCAGTAATCATGTTATTTTAAAAATGCTTGTGAGAAATCTTTGCCAAACATATTAGTCTATAGATTCTAAAATTTCATCTTATCTTTAAAAAAAATGGGGCACTCTTTGCTGTAACAGATTCATCACTTATTTGCTCTACAAAAACTCAAACGTTGTTGATAGAATGTTTGGGAATTTGGGGATGAATCATGTTGATGGCACTCATTCACAGCAAAGGTGTAAATAGTGGGGAGTCGTGACATAAAATCCCCAATATATTAAAATTAGTGGATTCAGGGCCCTTATTAGTATCAGAACCATGAATTACCACAGTGAGGAACACACGAAAGAAAGAAAAATTAAAACTGAGAAATATATAATTAGAAGCAAAACTGTTTTTAAAAAGTTATCTCAATTTTTTTCAGCTTCTACTCCTACTTCAAACACAGTGGAATATTTTAACATTTCCCATGAACATTTCTTAAATTAGAATATGGAAAGTATTAAACTAATGCATGTTTTTATTAAAGCAATGAACGCTGCTTTTAAAATAAAATTAGTCTCTGAAAGGACCCGGGAGTTCATTTTTCTTTTTAGTTTAGAGGCTAGGAACTAGCTACTTTACTTTGATTAAAAAAGAAATGATTATACTCTGACCATTCCATGCTTTTATGTGGTTTTATTGCATTTGGGGCTATATTTTTTTTTCTCAGCACAACAAAGAAATATCAAAAAGGACCTCAAAACAAGAACTTTGGCATTCTTTCCATTAAAAAAGAAATTCTCAAGTTCTGGTTCCTCTTAAAAATTAGCAACCATTTCTCCTGACCCCAAACATGTGCTTTTCTCCTTGTTAGTGTAAAATGAGGGGACAGCAGACTCTGGGAGTACCTTCTGGGTCCTGCGAAGGAAGCCAGAGGAATCACAGGTAGAGTTTCAGGGCCAATAATTCATGGGTGCCCCACAACTGGGCTGAAGTAGACAGCAGCGTCAAAGACTAACTAGGTCAACAGCATGGGCATGCGGAAAACAAGGAAGAACAAAAATCCACCCTTGAAATATAAATACTGACCTAATTTCAAAGCAGGTTGATAGTACAAATGTTGAATAACACCCAGGATACCACAAC